>OZ026586.1:16641371-17363871 GCA_964020215.1 Aurelia sp. 3 sensu Dawson et al. (2005)
AATATTCCTTCCCCGAGAAAATGGTGGTCTTGGCATTAAGCGAATTTCTGATGTCTATAGATCAACACGTTTAGCATTTCTTATTACAATGCTAAATCATGATGTTGTGCATTTTAAGCACATTGCGAGGTCATCTCTCGAGCTAGACATGAAAAAGAGAGGAGTCAGGCCAACGGATGGTGCAAATAATTTCCTTGGATATGAATTAACTGATGATGGTTTCTTGGCTTGTAACACGAATTTCGGTTGTCAGTCCGACTGGCCAGATATGGTAAGATATGCAAGAAGCTTGAACGTTGATATTAAGTATGTGTCCGAAGTTCCCAATCTTTTCTTTTGTCCGAAGTTCCCAAGGGGCGCTCTGATCAGATCGCATTTTCTGCGAGAATTGACCAATCAGATGCCGTCATTTCATTACTTCCGCGTTTCTTAGCTAGATTTAGGCCATTTTGGGTACCCCCCATTAAAAAAACATTGCACGCTCGAGTAAATCGAATTTTTTTAAAATTTCAACGGGAAAAGGATGTAAATACATAGGACCAGAAGTGTTCATGTAGTCTCCGTGCCATCACTCAAGATTAAAAAATTACGGCGATCTGAATGCTGGAATTCGATGTTTTTTCAAACAGGTAGCGGCATCTTGCTAGCCGTCCCCCCAAAAAGTAGTTTTTTAGCAAAATTATCAACAATATGCATATTTCTTCTGAAATTTTCGAGATCTGCGCTTTATTTCACCTTGCCATGCGAATTTCTGACCCATGCCCCTCCAGAGTCCTTGCTTCATCCCCATATGGCAACTTGTGCCCCACTCTGATCTAGACTACACAGGAAATGGAGGGTAAAGAAATAATTAAAGGCGATAGTGTTGTCATATTTTTGTCGGTAAGATAATTTACCGTCTTAAATGTTACTTCAAAAATGGGGAAAGAAAAACAAAATCTCATTCAAATGCAATGTTCGTTGAAAGCTCGACTGGACTTGGCAACATCTCCAACTGTTGCAGATCATTCACATCGAAAGAAAAGACGCTACGAACAAATTTTCATTGACTGTCTGATATGTCTCGACAAGAGAGAATATACAAAGAATTTGCCAACAAATTTCAAAAAGTTTGCCTGCTTGGGGCCTGCTTGGGGCCTGCTTGTCAAAAGGTTTTTTGGAGTTCGAAAAAAAAATGAATTTCCCAGACAATAATTGACAGTTGCCTTACACGAATTCTTTTCGTAAGAACCTGCTTTTAAGAAACTCAGCCATCACCATCAGACCGCCAAGTATTAAGAAACTCCAGTGCACGTACCTTTTATAAGAAACTAAGAATATCTACGAATTCTCTCAAGATTCGTGTTCCCCTTTCCTGTGTCCTCGTGAATTTCAAAATAAGGCCTTGAAACCTTTGCAATGCTGTTTTAGACGTTATTTTTACGTTATTTTCACTTATTTCGTGTATCATATTGCTCGAGAGGTACTTCAGAAAGGTCTCTTTGGAAAGGCTTCAAAAGTTTTTGTTTTGAAATGTTCAGGGCACAAGTAGTATACATGAAGACTGTTCTGGAACCTTTGGAAAATTCGGAAGGAGCTTTGAGTATCTGTGTGCTCAAAATTTGATAATCTTATAAGAAACTTTCGATACTTTCAGTATTGAGCCAAAAATATTCAGTTCCTTATGAAAAGGATGTGAAAACTATATTAACTTTTACAACAAACTTGTCTGTGGATTGGGCTTAGAGTTGTGTTTGACCCCAGCTCTTCCCGGGGTTAAAGTTTTATTTATAGATTTTCTAATTTTTTACAAAATTGAATTTACAACTTCACACAGGCACAGAGTTGGCTATTAGCGGCTTCTTGTAAAGCAATGATATAGCATTGCTTGCAAGCAATGAGCATTTATCGTTGTCAAAATCTTCCTCGAGAGGAATTTGAAATTTGAAATGTGCTGACAGCAAGACAACATATGCAAAGTAGATAGAAAGAAAACCTGCTTCATCGTTATCTTTACCGCTCCTGGTGCAATGCCGTCGTCGTCTTCCTTGTGAATTGTTCGTAATTCCATCAATTTGGTCTCATTCACACTCCATCCCAAGCGCAGGAATTAAATTTGGCAGTTGTTTCGATACTTTGCTCCATCCAACTTCAGTCGTAATCGACAATTTTCCTATTGATTTCATACTGGAAATTGTATGAAAATGACTAAAGAAAGTGATGCTTGCCTCTAAAACTGCCACCAATCATTCATTTCAAGCCACTGCGAGGAAACCACATGAACACTTGTGATCCTATGTATTAGCATCCTTTTCCCGTTGAAATTTTAAAAAAATTCGATTTACTCGAGCGTGCAATGTTTTTTTAATGGGGGGTACCCAAAATGGCCTAAATCTAGCTGCGAAACGCGGAAGTAATGAAATGACGGCATCTGATTGGTCAATTCTCGCAGAAAATGCGATCTGATCAGAGCGCCCCTTGGGAACTTCGGACAAAAGAAAAGATTTGGCGGCTATGTTGTATGTGAATGACAAGGCGATGGTTCTTATTAAAGGAACATGGTGTGACAATCAGTGTGATCTTCAAAAGAAGCTGTATCAGCTATGTGTTGAAAGAGATATCGAGGCTTCAAAGGAATTAACTGTGCAAGGATGTTATCTCAATCTTGAAAATGTTCATATAAAATCGTCACACTCGATCTATGATAATTGGAAAGTTGATGATGCTCTTGTGATTTTTGCAATCAAAGCGAGACTTAGCATTCTTCCCAACAACTTTACCCTTCACCTGTGGAATAGGGATCACAATCCAGAATGCCCGTTCTGTCACAGATATACAGAGTCCGTAGCTCACATATTAAACGGTTGCAACGAGTTTAAGAATTTCTATTCACGTCGTCATGATCGAATTGTGAATAAGATTGCAGAAAAAAAATTCACAAAGGAAAATAAGCCACGGGCAAGAATTTCATCCAACTTGTTGGCAGAAACCATATTTCCAGAACTTAAAGAAGGGATTAAGCAGATTGTTCATCGTAAATCAGACATAGTCATTCTTAATCGTATACAGAGGCAGTGTACAATAGTGGAAATAACTGTTTGTTATGATTTATATTTGGAAAATGCTTATCAAGAGAAAGTTAGAAGATATAAGGAGTTATGTGATTATCTGGAGAGAAATGGATTCTCAGTGCAGCTGGTTGTTCTTTGTTTTGGTTCGCTTGGGTGTGTAAAAAGTGACGTATGGAAAGGATTGAGAAATTTCTCCCAAAGTAAAGAAAATATAAAGAATGTGATGAAATGGTGTTCAATATCGTGTATAATTGGAGGAAACTATATCTGGAGGAGCAGAGTTAAAAAGTTATTGGGACAGTAGTTATTAGCGGTAAACGGACTTTAGCTGATACATTCCTGGGAATACGGCAACACACCAGTTTTTAAGCAGTTTTTTGCTTAGCATCTTGGTCAAGTAGTAGTTATTATTATCATTATTAATATTATTATTATTAAACAATTAATATTATCATTATTATCATTATTATCATTATTATCATTATTATCATTATTATCATTATTATCATTATTATCATTATCATTATTATTATTATTATTATTATTATTATTATTATTATTATTATTATTATTATTATTATTATTATTATTATAATTAAGTAAACATGTCTTTGCTATAAATATTTGGCTGCCCTGTGAAGAGTTTTACACTGAAGAAGATTTTAATCGAAACGTATGTCGGCAACATTTGTGTTTTATATTTTTATTTCTGTTGTTCAAGAGGATGGTTTAGTTTATTATTATTATTATCATTATTATTATTATTATTATTATTATTATTATTATTATTATTATTATTATTATTATTATTATTATTATTATTATTATTATTATTATTATTATTATTATTATTATTATTATTATTAAATAAATAAACTAAACCACCATCATTGATAACAGAAAAGTAAAATAAAAAACAACATTGTTAAAAGCTTCAACGTTTCGATAAAATCTTCATCAGGAATAACTTTTCATGCGAGCAACCGAGTATTTATAGATATTTTACAAGATAAAAAGATCCAAGCTACATAAAAATAAAGGCTTAAAACTTAATTTTGCAAGTGTCAACAAAAGATTACCATGCCCGGTGAGAGTAAAAAAGTAAGCTTAAAGAAAAAGTGCATGTTTTGCTGCACCTCGAGAGAACAAAATTCATATTTTTTAGATTATTGTAAACATCTTTGGTCAATGTCCCCGGAGAGGCTTGAAACTCTGAGAAGGCAAAAAACAACAAGACTCATTGGGTAACCGCGCGGACCTCTCCGATGGCCCTTCTACGATTCGCTCAAGGCTGAATCAAGAATAGCCCGCGTAACATAACACGAAATCAAAGGAGATGGCCGCACAGCCACGCCCACCACAATCTTCAGGAAATAAATGCAATAGCAAGATTCAGGCCATCCCGCACGCAAACATGTCCAGCTCAACATCCGCAGCCCGTTCATTAAGTCCCCTTGGCAAAAATGTTCCCAATCGATATTGCCAAAAAAGTTCTTTTCGTCGCAATGAAAATACATTTTCTGCCCCATCAATTATTTTGATAGTAACATCAAATTTTCCGCGATGGTGTGATTCAAAAAAATGACTAAAAAAATTCGCTTGTGGAATCGGTTTCCCCCTGTCCAGCGTCCCTTCATTACGTTTGCGCGCGTACGACCTGAAATATGATTTATAAACGTTAAACCTCTGCCTAAATTTGGTTTTAGTGCTACCCACATATTTCTTGTGGCAGCATTCGCACTGCAACAAATAAACAACATTTTCTGAGTTACAGTTGTACTTCCCCGAATAGATGGTAAAAGATCTGTTCTCGTCAGAATTTTGGAAACTGTCCCCCTCCTGGGTATAAACCGCAGATCTGACAACTTTTCCTGCCATTGCATTTATAACAGCCCTTAACCGACAGACTCTCATCATCTGAAACGGGTAATTTTGCCCTCACTAGTTGGTCCTTAAGATTTTTGGCCCTACGAAACGATAAAAAAACTTTGTTTTGAAACAACTCTTTGTGTTTTTGTTCAACCAAAAGGACATTTGAGCTTTCTCTAAGGATATCATAAACCTTATTAAGGGCTGGGTGGTATGTAAGCACTAACGGTATCCTACCGTCCTTCTGGTCCTTATTTTGTCTGTTTAAGAGGCCTACGCGATCACAAGAACGAACTCTTTCAATTTGTTGATCGACCTCTCCCTCCTTATACCCCCTATTTACCAGCCACCCCTTAAGTTCTCCCACCCGCCTATCAAAAAATCGATCCTCCGAACAAATTCTCCTTATTCTCAATGCTTGGCTGTAAGGAATTCCCTTCTTAGTGTGACTAGGGTGACAGGAGGTACGGTGCAACAGTTGATGAGTGTCCGTCGGTTTTGTGAACAAATCTGTAATTATTCTATTGCCCTCCTTGATCACCTGTACATCGAGAAAACTAACCTTCTCCTTAGACCACTCTGCCGTAAATTTTATTGACTCGTGTGCTTGGTTCAAAGCATCTATGAACTGTTTTAAGTTTTCCTCCCCATGTTGCCAAATCAAAAATATGTCATCAATAAACCGCCACCAAAGCCATGGCTTATATGGCGCGTCAGACAACAACCTCTCTTCAAGCGCCGCCATGAACAGAATTGCATATGAGGGGGGCAAACTTTGTACCTATAGCTGTTCCTTGTAGCTGCTGGTAAAATTCAGCATTAAAGTCAAAGCAATTATTCTTCAAAACTATTTGTGCCAACTCTGTAAGAGACTCCGTTGAGACGGTTTTGTTTTCTTAAAACACTTCGAATATCACTTAAAGCCCTATTCGAAAGATTAATCACTTTATCATTAACAAATTGTCCGGAAATACGATCACTATGAATATCGTCATTTGCAATGTTGAGCGGTCCCTCATCCATCAACTGCTCTTCGATATCTGACCCAGAGTATTCACTATTCGACGCTTCTCCGACTGTTTGTACTGGTACTGTATTCAATAGTGCTTCATTTGATATCGTGTCTTGCTCTCCTGCCACCAAAATTCTGTTTATTTCTGCCAAATCTATGGTAGGGTTCTCAGTGGTACCCTTATTATTATTATTATTATTATTATTATTATTATTATTATTATTATTATTATTATTATTATTATTATTATTGTTATTATTATTATTATTATTATTATTATTATTATTATCATTGTCCTTTCTTCACGCCTTTTTGTTGTTTGGCGGCTTTTTCTGGCAGCGGATTGAATCCCTCAATCTTCATTCATTTCATTTCATTTATTTTATTTATCCACGACATCCACTCAGTAAACTTTAAAATTACTTATTTCCAGATGAAAGTAATAGATATTTCTAACAAACCTAATAAACCTATATTAAAAGCCAGTACTGTTCTTCCATGGATTCGTGCGTAAATATATATATATAAATATAACCTGCACACATATACATACACATATAAAAATATATATGTACACCCATACACATATATATATATATATAATTTGTTGTTTTTTTTCAGCTTAGAAAATGATTCTTTAGCCCATTTTTAAACTGGGTGAGTGTATTAGACTCTCTTAATTGTGTTGGGATAGCGTTCCATGTTTTTAGACCGGTGTAGTGAAAACTCTTTCTACTGTAGTCTAAATTTTGTCTTGGAATTTGGAGATCAGTCTTATTTCTCGTATTATGCTTGCTTGTCGAGGATCTTTCAGCAAATTTACCGTGCAGACTCTCAGGACATATCTTGTTAATTATCTGAACCGACCGATCAAATTGGAATATCTGATCGATGCTAAATGTTGGTCTAATCCAAGAGTCCTTTATCTTTGAAGCTTGAATAATTTCAAATGCACGATTTTGCAGTCTCTGAAGGGCTGTTATTTTAGTGTTCGATAAGCTCCCCCACACTACGTCAGCATAACGAAAATGACTCTCAACAAGGGCTTTGTACACTTGAAAAAGCATTGATTGTGGGAGGATGTCCTTAAGTTTTTTCATTGCCACGAGGCCCCCAGCAACCTTTTTCTTCACTGATTCATACTGTTCTTCCCAACCTAAAGTATCGTCAACTATTACCCCGAGATATTTTGTTTTGTGAACCTGTTTAATTATTTCTCGGTTTATAAATGATTGCGGTAATGATTCTCCTTTTTTTCTTCTACGAGGATGGTCTATTATCATGTATTCTGTTTTGGTGGGATTGAGACTGAGTTTGTTAATCCTCATCCATTCCGCGATATTTAGTAGCTCAGCTTGTGCTGTCTCTATAAGCTCTGCTTGGTTGTTTGAGGATATTGTTATCTCAGTATCATCCGCATACATGTTGGCTCTTCAGTGTTCGAGAAAGTGCTCAAAATCATTCAAGTAAATGATGAAGAGCAGCGGTCCCAAGCATGACCCTTGGGGAATTCCACACTCTATTTCCATAATATCAGATACTTGACCATCAATAGAACAATACTGGCTTCTATTAGTTAAGTATGATTTAAGCCAGTTGTTCTCTCTACCTTTTACCCCGTATATGGCTAATCTTTGGTGTCCAGAGTCCTTCTAATTATCTTCGCCGTGCCAAGTACACAAGTCTTTTGTAATAAAGATGTCATCTATCCCATTTCAAGTTGCTCAACATATCTCTTAAAGTTTTTGCTCAGCGTACCAAGAGCTCCGATGATGATTGGTATTGTCACCACTTTCCTGACATTCCATAGTTTTGCCACTTCCCTTCTAAGATCTTCGTACTTTTCCCTCTTCTCCTCTTCTCTTTCGATCACTCTTCCATTAAACGGGCATGAAACGTCAATGATTTTGCATTCATTTTTCTCCTTATCGTGTAAAAAAAAATTATTATTATTATTATTATTATTATTATTATTATTATTATTATTATTATTATTATTATTATTATTATTATTATTATTATTATTATTTGCAATTTCACAGTTCATACAATTCAACTGGGTTCATCTTGCTATCAGGCCACCTCCCTGAGCTTTAGATAGATAGTCATTTGTCTCTTTAGCTTCCAAAGTCCAACACTTTTCTGATAATTCTAGCTGTTCCCAGTAGACAAGCTTTCTGCAATGGCTCCACTCTTTTGACAAAATTGATCATTTCTAAGTTCTTTCTAAGCTTTTTTGTGACTGATCGCAGTGCTCCAATGATGGTTGGGACTATGAAGACTTTCTGCACTTCCGTCCGCCATATTTTCAGAACTTCATATTTCAGCTCTGTATACGCTTCTATCTTTTCATTTTCTTTCTTGTCTATTCTTGTGTCAAATGGACATGCGACATCAATTAGCCAACACACTTTGTTTCTTTTGTCAATCATTGTGATATCTGGCCTGTTATGATCCAATTTCTTGTCGGTTTGAATTGGAAAATCCCACAAAACCTTAATATTTTCATTCTCCAAAACCTTTTTCTCACTATCTACGACGTGTTCATAACTTTTATCACCACATTCGAATCCATTTTTCTTGCAAATGTCCCAATGTAGTATAGCAGCAACCTTATCATGTCTACTAACTTTATATTCTTTCTGGGCTAATTGTTTACATTCAGAGACAATGTGGCTGATGGTTTCTTCTTTGTCTCCGCACATCCTACAAGTTTCAATGATATCCATCCTATCGATATTTTTCTGAACCCACCTTGTCCTAATTGCCTGATCCTGGGCCGCCATTAGCATCCCTTCTGTCTCCTTTTTTAAATATCCTTTCTTCAACCAAGTCCAACTTTCCACACTGTCCTTTATTTCTTTCGTTTTTCTTTCAAATGCTCCATGTAGATTTTTACTTTCGTATTTTATTTGTCTGTCCTTTAACATTGTTTTCTTCTTGTTCTGAGGGCTTCCATTGAATTCCAAAATTTGTTCTCGTGAGACCTCTCTCAGCAGTTCTTCTTCTTTAGTCTCCAAATAAAAAGCCAAACTTTCTTCTTCCAATTCAACTGTCTCCTCAACGCTTTGTAGTCCTCTGCCTCCTGCTACTCTTTTCATATACAGCCTATCTATATCACCCCGGGGCTGCATACTTCGATAAATTGTCAACAATTTCCTGGTTTTTAGGAATTATTATTGTTATTATTATTATTATTATTATTATTATTATTATTATTATTATCATTGTTATTATTATTATTATTATTATTATTATTGTTATTGTTATTATTATTACTATTATTATTATTATTATTATCATTATTATTATTGTTGTCGTTGTTATTGTTATTATTATCATTATTAAAGCGAAATAAAACAATCTTTCAAAGCCAAACAGAAAATAAAATATAAAAACAAACACTGTTGGATTACGTAAACGTTTCGATTAAAATCTTCATCAGTATTATCATTATTATTATTAGTATTTATTATCTAGGGTAAGGTGGGGTAATTTGGGTCTAAATTGGGCATTTTTCGAAACAAATAGAGCATCCCCACAAATTCGTTGAAAATATTCAAGATATTTTTTCGTTTTACCTACATTGAATCTTTTTCGTTCTTGGAAACTTGTTCCCGTTCTTTAATTTGAAGTCTGAATGTTTTTTTGAATTTTTTATTTTCCTCACTTTTGCGTGTAATTTCAACCTATCGGTGGGAAATTTGGGTCTATTTGAGAAAAACGGTATCTATTTCGTCAGGAGTATTGTAAATTTACAAACATAAAATTTTAGAATGCTTTTATGGATAACTATGATTGAATTTTCAAGAGTTTCGCAGCCAAAGACTTGAAAACTTGCACAGAGAAAATTGAAAATAAATCGTACCACCATCGGCGCATACTTAGGCCTGTTCTTGAAGATGGAAATATAAACAAAGTTTCTTTCGAAATGATATTTAAAAAAAGTTAATCCTTGTGTCTTGTTCTGAAACCAACATCGATGGCACGAGGGCACGCTGAAAATTCGGGCACGAGGGCACGCCAACACCTATGGCACGAGGGCACGCCGAAAATTTGGGCACGCGGGCACGAGGGCACGCCAATACCTATGGCACGAGGGCACGTAGGGTAGGTACGCCATTTAACAGACTCGTTTGCGGCAATGTGCCGTCGAGACAGAAGAAGTTAAGGCAAATTTACTGATGCTTTCTTCAAACCAGTCGAAACAACAAAACGACCTCACAAGTATCCCATAACTGGCAAAGAAAGGATTTTGCAGACATCAGGTCTTATATCAAGCAAACAAGTGTTGCAGTGGTGTTTAATGCCTCACTCCTACTTATTTAGCCAATTATTAACTTCTATAGAGGCATCTTAGGAGTTTTCCACATTTAAGGGTGCTGAGGCCGAAATTCCTTATCTTAGATTTTAAATTGAGGATACTTTTTGTCACAAGATGGATAAAAAAGAACGCTCCCTGAATACGAAGATGTCTAGCATTAACGAGAAAATGCCTTGTTTAATGTCGTATTGGATTCTTAAGTAACTTCTCTGACGACAAAATTAAAGAATTAAAATGCAAGGATAAATGAAATGAAAGTGTTATGGCGCAGTGGTGTAATCTACGACTTTCCTGTCAGAACAATCAGGCATACAGGGCTCAATACCTGGTAGAGCCCCACTACTTGAGTTTCATGACAAGGGGTCGCTGACTCGAATAGCGCTTAGCTACTCCTATGATCTCAGTGCTTTGTGCTAAAACCCGCAACGTCGCCTTCATCTTCACTTAATTTTTTATCTTAGGTAGTGCAGCTGGTACTATTGCTGGCGGTGTAGTTGGTGCAATTCTGATTATCGCAGTTGTGGTTGGGATTGTTGTCTATTTTAGAAGGTAATAAACTCGGTGTTTTATTTTGATATTGATGTGCTCTTATCTTTGTTAAGCGAACAGTAACTGTTTCTGAAGGCCACACTAAGGGGTGTCCCAAAAAATACTTCCGTTTGAAAAATCACCAAAAATCGATTATGAAAGCTGTGACAAAATTTTCGTTTTGAATTGTTTTGTTAATGATCCAAAAATGTTTATAGGTGATAAAATGCTTGATTTCGTTGCTAAAAGATAAATGTATTACACGTCGAAAACCTTATTTTGAACCATATCTTTTAAGCAAGTAGTCACTTTTTCCTACGAGTCCAAATTTTCAGATTTTTCATCATCCGTGTACTTTTAACATGACTTCATCAATGAAGCTGTTTTATGCCAATAACAGACTTTATTTATGCTAGAATCTTAACCATTCGATAGTTCTTATGGTTTGCAATAATTGTGTAGCTTTAACTTGAATCCACCAACTGATCAGTTTTCTAGCATAGGTTCCAAATCTTTAAATCGGGGATAAAGGTGGGTGTAAAATTGTATGACATATTTCTTCTAACTGAATGGCTTAAAAGAAACTTTAGCTACCTATCCATAATCCTACCGTTGGAATTTCCATAAATTTTGAATATTTTTTGAAATTACAACGCTACAAAAATTTTAGCTGATTTGAGGTTGTGACGTCATCAAATTTCTATATCATGAACCACAAAAGTGACAAACTTTCGCTTGGTTCCATATTGTAGAAATCCATAAACTATGGTTTTCTCGGAGATTATTCCATGTTGCACCAAACTGTTTAGAGGTTGCGACAATTTGAAGTTTTTTTGAAAATTTTTCTTGAATTTTCGAAAAAGAAGAAAAATCCTCTAAATCTGAAGGTATTGAAGATTTCAGAAAATTGCAATGGCAGAACTATAGCAAAGTAGCTAAAGTTGCTTTGAAGCCATTCAGATCAAAGAATTAGGTCATTGAATTTTACATCCACCTTTTTAAAGATTTGGAACCTATGCTCAGTTTTCTGTCAATAAAAGGACTTGTTTATAGTAGAATCTATGACTTTAACAGGTCTTCAATGATAGTCCGCATTACTGCCTGTGGCAATCATCAATGTTTCTTCGCAGTATGATTCAAAACCAGGTAGCCACAAAGCGAGCTAACTTGGCTAAGTTTTAAACCAATTACAAGATTAGGCTTTGTCTGGGAAAATAATTTCGTACTTGATCTGTTTGAAAGAAAATAAATTTGAAGATGGGCCATGTAATCACATTTTTATGACTTTTTCAAAGCGTGAGTACTTTTTGGGACATCTGGTAGGAAATATTGACGAGCAATAGACCTTTTAGCTATTCTGCAAAAGAGCCTGGATCGAGCGATATTTTTATACAATTTCATACGTGAGGTTCGATAGAGTGGCGTTAGAGCTTCGATCGCAATTGTACACATTCGAAAATTCTACAAATTGTAATGAAATATCGTTCGATCCACATTCGTTTTCAGAATAGCTAAAAGGTCTATTAGTGGCACACGGAGCCGGGGACTTTGACTTATGACGATGAGTCGCTTGTATCCCTACGGTAAACCTTGCTCAACAGGGACTCGTAATGAGACACTGAAAAAGCTGACCCTATTTTCTGCAATCATCAATTGAATCATTCCCCAGCTCCGCTTCGAATCGTGGCTTCGAATCCGGATGCTATCAAATCTTCAATCGAGTCGAAAATTCTATTACATTTACCGTAACCATGGTAGTTCGCAAATCTTGCAATCTGATTGGTACTCTAGGAGACTCAGAGTTTGGGCCTAAATAGGGTCAGGTCTTTCAGAGTAATGTTATGAGTCTCTATTGACTGAAGCACCATCATCAGTTCAAAGGAGCACAGAGAAACAAGTGACTCCAGGTCGTAAGTCTACTTGTGAATGCCTTTACGCAACAGCCTGGATGATGATTTGTCATCGTTAAAAGGTAATCGATAAGACATTAAGGCCTTAAGACATTAAGTTAAAAGACAAGATGATCACAATTCTAGTAAAGAGACAGTGCATATCAGGAAGATTAAGTAGGGAGAGGAAATGCGCATTGACGGCGCGAGCGATTTGTGATGCAACCTCTTTGCACGTTCAGCATAGCAACGCCAAACTAATTGAGTTTTGCATGGCAACGGACTTCAAGGTGTAAATCATCAAAATGGATCTCGGATGGCTGTTTGGCCCCAGAATAAAGGAAGGTGAGGATGACCATATGTTGAATGAAAATAGTGGTGGCCGGTTAATTCAAGATGACTCAGTAGTAGAAAGTAGCCAGTTGGTAGTCGCAGGTAGATCTGCAGTAGAAAATGGTTGTTCGCCGATCTTGTCAGCAGCATTGAGTTTAAGAAGCAGTCCAAGAAGTGATCTTCGCAGAAATAATGTCGTCTTTTTTGAAATGGATGAATTGCGTTTTAGGTTGGCAGACGTGTTGTCTAGACTCAGTAACCCCCTCCATAGCTTATCAGAAGAAGTAAAGATCTGTGCCAAGTTGTTATCAATACATTCTACATCAATTGTTAAAAAGTCTTTAGGGTATTATGGCCAACAAATGTCTAGTTGTGTGGTCGTCAAGAAACATATGCAAAGTCTTAATGAGCATGTAGCCAGGAAGAGAAACTTTAGAGAGTTTCGAATTGCATGTGAGAGTTCTGAGGCATGGTTAGCTGTTCTTGATGCCTGCAACGTTGACCAATGTATTGCAGCTTCTTGTTGTTTGCAGTGACAGAGCAGAAACTGCGTAAAGACCAATCTGAGATAAGGAAGCGTTTGAATAGATTTGAATATCGATCACATACTTTTTACTCCACAGCCCTCCAAACGCCTAAACTTTTTTTGACTCACCCGGTACATTGTGGTCAAAAATATAAAATAAATTTGACAGAGATAGTCCCAACTAGAGGCTTTTCTGGAGCTGTCTGTTTCATAATGAGCAACTCTTACCCTATCCTTCTCATAGATTCCTAGTCAAAGAAACAAAACGATTTGACTGAATGCAGCTACCCCCATATTTAGTTTTCCTTCTGTTAGTTCTTGTTATTCATTTGTTTGTTTTCGTCATTTGATTCTTCGTTGTGCTTTCCCCTTTGCTTCGTCGTCTTTTTTATTTCTTTTTTAGTTTGCTCCTTGTCCTTTGTTTCGCTAGAGTGACAAAGTAGTCAAATACATTGTTATATGTGCCATTGATAGAGGGAACTCGATGACCTTGTGTCCTTTTCCTCTATGAAGGGCACCATATGAAGTAGTTGTTGCCTAGTTGTTGTTGTTTTTACTGAAAAACTATTTTACTGAAAAATTTTCTGCCAAAGTTGGAAATTGTCTGGGAACCTGGTTCCCAGGTTCCGATACTTTTTGCAGCTCTGCATCTTACAGTATTTCATGTACAGTAATGTTATGTTATATAATGATACAGTGCATGTTGTGTTATGAGTTTTAATCTGCTATCTCTTTGTTTCTAGTCGACAACAACCAGTGAATTAAAATTCGTAACGAAAAATTGCACCACTTCAAAGATGGAATCTAAGAATTGAGTGGCTTTGACTTATTGCATTGCATGTATTAAAATCTTCACCTTAAAAGATTTCTAACTGTTACTGTAAAAAGTATATTTAAGTAAAAACAATTGGATGATTTTGTAAAAGTTATTACTGTATATGATATATGATACTGCAAAGATCATGTTACATCTAATTTGAGACCAACTACTACAAATAGTTACTTGCTTAGAGATAACTGTAGTTACTTCTGAAAATGATACATTGTGAAATGTCAATTGTGCAAATTCCAATTGTGCAAATTCCAATTGTGCAAATTCCAATTGTGCAAATTCCAATTGTCAATTTGCAGACATGGCGAAAAGAAGATAAAAATACCATGTGCAGATATTTCAAACTGATTTGACACTGTAAAACATAGATCATGGTACTCAACACAATGCAGATCAATTTGGTATTTAGAACTCTTCAATGTTATAATATTGCCAGCACAACATTATTGGAAACATGACCCTAAAATCCAAAGGAGTATTTAAATTAAAAATTGAGAATTGTTCAACTTTTTATCCTTCACCAATTAATTTCCCTTTTCAATTCACCACCATTCCATTTCTCTTTGTTCACTCTGCCACGATCTCACGATCTCATTTTACTTTTTCCAATTCTCCATGAATCCTCATTTCCATTTTTTAATTCTCCATCAATCTTTTATTCTCTTTTTTAATCTGCCACCATTCCATTCCGCTCTTTCAATCCTCCACCATCTCACTTCCTTTTTTTGATTCGCCGCCATTCCATTTCGCCTTTTCAATTCTCCATCAATCCTTTTTCCATCTTTCAATTCTCCATGATTCCCACAATCTCATTCCCCCTTTTTAATTAGCCATAATTCAGACCAGCTATTTACAAACATAATATATACAAAGTAGAAAAAAATAACATTTTAACCAGCAGCAAATTTTACAGGTGCATCTATGAGCCTTCCAATCTTTGATCCTCTTTTTAAAACGCGACAGTGTTGGTACTTGTTTGATACTGTCATCAAGAGTGTTCCTTAGGAAACTACCTCAAAGAGACAGTGAATCGAGTCCGAAGCCAAGTGTCTTAATTGTTGGCAGCTTGGACAAGTTTTGTATTCTTAGATTGTACGCTATGGGTTTCTTTTCATGAAATTCCCATACAATTGAAGGGTTCAAGTAATTTATGGACATGTAAATTTCTGTCATCAGTTTCTGCAAATTTTTATATGTATGCTATTGCTGCCACTTCGAGCGAGCAATGTTTCAAATGAAGGTTCGTAGTCTTTACAGAGGATCAGAAGTGCGTGTTTATGAGTGCGGTCAATTTCTTTACCTGCACCTTTATTACAGAAAAGCCATATCAAAGCATGAGTGCCAGGACACTTTTTCGGTGAATATAGAAGGTATCAATATCTTTGCTTACCTATAAATGCCATTAGATCCTCTTCCTTGCCATTAGCAGCCTTTTCTAAGCCAAGTTTCCTCGCCTTAAACTGAAGAGCTCCATCACGTGGGCTGCTAATAATATATTTGCTGCTAATGGCAAGGAAGAGAATTTGATGGCATTTCAAGGTAAGCAAAGATATTAATACCTTTATATTCTCCGAAGAAGTGTCCTGACACTCATGGTGAGTGGTAAATTTCAATATTGCGCCTTCGCATGGCAACATTTGGGCTGCAGCTGACGATAAATACACATTTCAAGCAGAAGAAAGACGTTCAGAGACTTTAAAAACAAATGAAAATAGCTATCACTCCAAAAATCTGATCGGTTTGTGCAAACCATTCAAGCCGGTGTAGATCCGCGCCTTGCCTGTATATAGTATATAGGACGGAAAATGTAAGTCTATTGATGGTTTTGGACAGCACAACATTGTTAATAAAACCAAAGCAAGATCGGGAGAGATGATGCAAGGTCCCTGTAACATAACAGTTATCCATAAATTGTCAGCTTAGCTACTATTACTGTTATTAAATTCTTAATTTGTTAGATATGCAGTATAGTTGGTTACAGTGAAGATAAGTAGAAGGCATTTATATAGCCTTCATTTTCATTTCATCTTAATCTTTATTTATTTAGCTAATGGGGAAAATAGCCCTTAAAAAAAGCGTTTGATTTTCAAGGGAGGCTCTCCCATGAAATAAAAACTAAAACTAAATTATAAAAAATGATGTGAAAAGCATGTGAGCAATATTTTGTAGAAAAGCTGGCAACAAACTATTTACCTTATCACGTATGTCCGCAAATATAGGAACTGATAAATTAAGACAATTGATGAAAGCATTTGTTATTAGCCAGTTCCAATATTGTCGTTTGGTATGGATGTTCCACGTATGTATGTATGTATGTATGTATGTATGTATGTATGTATGTATGTATGTATGTATGTGTGTATGTATGTATGTATGTATGTATGTATGTATGTATGTATGTATGTATGTATGTATGTATGTATGTATGTATGTATGTATGTATGTATGTATGTATGTATGTATGTATGTATGTATGTATGTATGTATGTATGTATGTAGGTAAAATTTAGCCATCAAAAATAAATATGATTATTGATAAAAGAAAGGAAATCTAATTACAATATCTACAATTTAAAATAATTACAGGCAAAAATTACATACCTAATTAATAATCTAATTTAAAAACACCCCATGGTAAAAGATGGCAGGGATAGCATTAAAAGGTCAATGCAACCGTGTTTCCATAATGGTCCCTCCAGGAGTGCTATTTAAAGGGAAAAGGAAAGAAAAAACGTATTTAAGAAAAGAGAATGAGAAGTTTTAATGGAAAATAAAATTTTGACCAGACCGGAAATAAAATCTTTGATTTCAATTACGAATAAGTATTGCTATTGGTTGTTTTTTAGATTTCTAATAATATATATAGGGACTATCATTAAGACTCCGGAGATTTTTAAAGAATTGGTCTTTGATCTTGTGTTTGAAATTTGAAACTGTTGATGTTCGTTGCAGATTTTAGTTCTGAGGGTAGGCTGTTCCATATTTTAGGTCCTAAATTTGAGAGACCATTTTGTCCTGTGTTGCTTTTTCGGAGAGGTTGAATTAGTTTGTTCTTAGATCTTGGAGTTACTCGGCTCTGGCCAACTGGTAAGAACATTTCCGACATATAAGATGGGGCTGCATTATCACAGCAGAAAGATGAGTAACAAAATCAATAGGCTGCACGAGAGAGCCTTGCGAATGGCGTCTATAAAGATTATACTTCCACCTTGGTAGCCTTGTGTAGAAAAAGATAAATCTGTGGCAATACATCAGAAAAATCTGCAGCTGCTAATGATTGAAATGTTCAAAACTGCTAACAGTTTTTAAACCCAAGTTTTATTGAGATCAATCTTTGTTGATCTCAGCTCAGTTAGGACAGTTGGTAGATTATTCCGTATTTTCGGCCCTACCAGATAAGGCAGATAAGGTACGCAATCTGTCCACCTTTCCTTTGCGTTTGCTAAAAGTCGAAGTATCCATGTCCACCGTCGCGGTCCGGTAAATAGCTCACTCAATCACAGAGGTCGGTGTCGGTCGCTCACGAAGACGAATTTGCATTACGCATTGAAAGTGGCCAGTTACAGTCCACAAAAGCGAAGTACGTAAATATTCAAGACCGAAAAAGATGATCTTGAGAAATAGTGAAACCATTTGATTGGCAAGAAAAGAAAGAACATGGCTTTAGCAATATTTTCAACAGCTTTGATTTATCAACTAGTCCAAGGTTTGTTTCATTTTCTGCATGACTTATTCAATATTGATGTTAAATAGACAAGCAATAATTTCTTAAAGGGATGGCGATGGGAGTGATAGACATTGAATCTAAGGTTGGGGGAGGGGGAGCGCACATTCAAGAGTAACATATTTTTGGGTGCTTATGTCAGCAGCCAGCAGTTTAGTATGCTATTTTTGTAATAGATTCCCCGGGTGCAATATTGGCAACGATTTGAAGGTAGAATTCCAGTAGAATGCAAGATGGCAATGACTAGGATGTGCGCATATACTTCTCAGATTAACTGAGAGTAGCGCAGGGATCATGGAGAAGGAGTTTTCTCGATGAGAGCTACTTCAATAAGATGACCTCAGTTGCAGCTGCTTGGTGAGTGATCTTCAAAGAATAAAAGAATATTGCACATATAACAAGCGACTCTTGTTCTTGTTTCTGCATATCCATCTCTTCACATAGACTTTCCACCTTGGTCTCTCTTTAGATATAATCGTTCATCACTTGCTTGCCTCCCTAACATGTTGTTCTTCCTCAATTCCCTTTTAACAATTTGATCCAGCTCATTCAGTTCACCTTTTGTCATTTTGCATACATTCATTGGATAAGCTGCCACTGGAACAACCTTAGAATTAATTGCTTGTATCAAGTTTTCATCATTTAGTTCGGATTTCATTAGCAGTTTCAGCGTTTTTGTCATTTCTACTTTAACCCTTTCATATACCCTCTTTGTCTTGATACCATCTGCCTGCTCAACTCCAAGAAACTTATACATCTCCTCCTGATCTGGGTCTAAAGTCTTCATCCGTTCTTGTAACACTTGCAATCCTTCACCTTTTACCATTTTTCCACGTTCGAACACAATTTCTGCACATTTTGAAACACCATAACAAGCTCCTGTATCTAAACTCGCTTGTACAATAACCTCATTTATTTCCTTTAACAAATTGTGTGATTCCTGATATACTTTAAGGTCATCAACAAACAAACAGTGTGTCCGGCTTACATCTCTCTTTCCTGGCTCTCCCATTCGATATCCTTTACTCTGGTGAAGAAGCTTAGCAACAGGTATTTTTATGATACAAAATCCAACAGGTTGTTAACTAGTTCCTTGCGAGAATCCGCACTTTATATTTATCCATCTGCTTACACACTTTTCCCCATCCTCCAGAGTTCCAATCTCGTTTTCCATTTATTCATTAGCTCTCTCAACAATGAAGTGACTACTGTTGGTATGCCAATCCACTCATACACTCGTATCATCCAGTCGTGATGCACTTATTATTATTATTATTATTATTATTTGTTCTTTGCTTTTAATGCAGTACATTTCTCGCCACTGTGCCGAGGTCAGTCCATGTCCCTAAGGCAACAGCAGTGTTCACTTGATGGACAACGTTTTTCTCCGGATGTGGGCGCTTCCGAGAAGAGCAATCTTCTGCAATTCTTCAATCCGTATGTGGCCAGGAATTTGACTAACGTACTTCTCAAGGCCTCTTTTGATGAGTCCAAGTGCTCCTACTACAATTATTATTATTATTATTATTATTATTATTATTATTATTATTATTATTATTATTATTATTATTATTATTATTATTATTATTATTATTGTTATGGGATTTTAAGCATTGCTGCACTGGCTGGTCTTATTGCCGTTTTTTTTCCTGTTAGGCGAATTACAACACATGACTAAAGGCTAACAGATGTCCTTCTCCTTTAAAGTTCTAACACTTTATTATTATTATTATTATTATTATTGAATTATCGCACACTGATAAAATGTCATTTCATTCAGCGGTAACGGTTCCTTGATATTGGTAACAGCAAGTCTCCTCAATTTTCAAGGACTTTTCTTAGGATCCGTGCAGATTGCAGGATTACAGTCTTCTGCATCTCTTCAATCCTGGTCTCAATTCCCAGTTCTTCTACTCTCCTTTTGATGTCTTTTGGTGGTATTATTATTATTATTATTATTATTATTATTATTATTATTATTGTTGTTATTATTATTATTATTATTATTATTATTATTATTATTATTATTATTATTGTTGTTATTATTATTATTATTATTATTATTATTATTATTATTATTATTATTATTATTATTATTATTATTATTATTATTATTATTATTATTATTATTATGAATTGTTACTTTCTTTTGATTTCGGCTGTATACAATCTAGCTGCCGGGGATCATCCCGATACCTGAGGCAGCAAGAGGGTTTGTTATTTGCATGCTAACATTGATATGCACTTCAGCGTTACAGTTATTTGCTGTTCAGATCTTTAGATTGACAGTGCTTTGCGAAGAAGGTGGGTAGTACTTGTAAGTACTATTTTTTGTATTTCTTGCAAGTTTGGTTCTCCAGGGATTGCATTAAGATGATTTTGGATTCCCTTTTTCACCATCCCAAGTGCGCCAACTACGACAGGTACAATAGTTGTTTTAAGGTGCCACATCCGTTCTATCTCAATTTGAAGGTCTTTGTACTTTGATAACTTGTCAAATTCTTTGACAGAAATATTTTGATCTGTAGGAATTGTCATATCGATGAGGAGGCATGTTTTGCTCTTGTGGTCTTTGATGACTATATCTGGTCGGTTGGCTTGGATAGCTCTGTCCGTGTTTATTGGAAAGTCCCATAGTATCGTTGTGTTTTCTCCTTCTACTACTGGGGGAGTTTTATGTTCATACCATTTTTCAGCGTGCGGAGTGTTATAATGCTTGCAGATTTTCCAGTGTAAGTATTGTCCCACTCGATCATGCCTATTCTTATATTCATTTGGTGTAAGAACAGAGCATCCTGACACTAGGTGATCTATTGTTTCATCATATTGATCACAAAATCGACATTTAGGGTCAGCCCCGTTTTTCGCTATTTTGGATTGGTAATTTCTGGTGAACAACTCTTAATTATTATTATTATTATTATTATTATTATTATTATTATTATTATTATTATTATTATTATTATTATTATTATTATTATTATTATTATTATTATTATTATTATTATTATTATTATTATTATCATCATCATTATCCTTGCGAGACTATTTCGGATTTGCGGATCCTTCTAAGACATGCAAAGAAAAATCAAAAGTCAATCGTAGTTACTTTGCTCGATCTGAAAAACGCATTCGGCGAGGTAGATCACCGTCTAATTACCAAAACGCTTGGTTACCATCATGTACCACAGCACGTCATAGAAGTTATTAATGGTTTATATAATGGTTTTACGACATCTATTGCTACTGGGCATTTTATTACTCCAGAGATTAAGTTTGAAAAAGGTGTACTCCAAGGAGATTGCCTAAGCCCTCTTCTTTTTAACATGGTATTTAATACGTTCATCCAAACCTTAACCAAGACTGATGAATTCAAGCAGATGAACTATGTCTATCACAAGATTCTTAAGCCAATTAACTGGTTCCAGTTCGCTGACGATGCGGTAGCCGTTACGTCAAACGAATACGAAAACCAAATCCTTTTGAATGTATTTACGAGGTGGTGCAGATGGTCCAATATGATTATGAGAACAGACAAATGTTCCTCTTTCGGAATTTGCAAACGGGGATCTAAGTCAGTTCAGTTCAAATCAAAGCTGTTCATCAATGGTGAGGTCATAAAATCTGTTGAATTAGGTGATAGTTTCCAATATCTTGGACGTTGGTTCAACTTTGAAATGGACAACCAAAAGCACAAAGAACTATTATTAGAAATGTCTTCTGAGATTATGAACAAAATAGACAGTTTGCCATTACGTTCTAAGAACAAAATCTTACTGTATTCGCGCTACTTCATGAGTAAAATATCGTGGCATTTGACAATTGCTGATATAGAACAGACGTGGGTCGTAAATCAATTGGATAGTCTCGCCCATACTTATCTCCGACGATGGCTGGAAATTCCCGCCTCCGGGACATTATCTATAATTATGCTTTCAAAAAGCCAATTTGGCTTGGATATACATGACATCAGTACAAAATTCAAGCAGTGTCAAGTTGTAGTGAGACAATGCCTTAAAAACTCAGAAAACCAAGAGATAAACCAATTGTATCATCTCTCCAATGACAAAAGTAAACAATACGATTCATTCAATTCAACAAGAAATGTCCTTAAATCAATGAGGCAGAATATGTCGGAGAAAGTCAAGAAAGATCTTACCACCCAGGGACTGGTAGCACGCCACGCATGGGATTTGACTTTGACAAGCACAAAATCCATTTGGTGTACAGTACAGAAATACATGCCAAAGGATATATTTAATTTTACCATAAGATATTTGAATAACACGCTTTCAAATATGAGCAACATGCACATGTGGGGTTACTCTGGAAATAAACTGTGCGTTCTTTGTCATCAAGTCCAAACACTCGGTCATGTTGTTGCTGGTTGTAATGTCTCTCTTGCTGATGGTGGTTATACTTGGAGGCATGACTCAGTACTTCAAGTGATAGCAAACTCACTGACAAGATTTTGCAGTAATTTGTTTGTGGACTTACCGAGGTTTGCTTCTCCGTGTGTCATAACTGGTGAGCAAGAAAGGCCCGATATTGTCATAGTCCAACAGAAAGCCGTTATGCTATTAGAGCTTACAATAGGTTTTGAAACTAATATGGAGCTTAATAGCACAAGGAAACGTAAAAAATACAAGGCTCTAGTTGACAGATTAAAGAAATCATATGACGATGTTGTGTATGCCAACATTTCAATGGGTGCCTGCGGTTTTATTGAAAAAGACAGCAAGAAGTTTCTCGACATTATGACAAAACTAAAGATTCCAAAGACAGAAATTCAATATCTAACTAAAAGCATTATTAACGTTTGTATTCGTACTTCCGTTTTCATTTTTTGTCGCAGAAATAAAGAATGGACCAAACCCGAACTTTTATCCTTTTGAACAATAATTCTTAGAACTTTTATTACTTTTTATTAGCCTGTGTGAGTATGTAGTTAATGCCCTGTAATGGAGAGTTTACTACATAGCTTAGTTATACTTATTATTCTACTTTGTATGTATTTTAGGATATATGAATGAAAGTTTCCATTATTATTATTATTGTTATTATTATTATCATCATTATTATCTAACTCAAACCATCACCAAAATAAAACAGAAAGAAAATTACGAAAAACACAACCGTTCTATATCAAAAGTTTCGATGTAAAATCTTCTTCAGAGAAATCTTCTATCATCATTAATATTATTATTATTATTATTATTATTATTATTATTAACAGTCTCCACGAGACGACAAAACATCGAGAAGACAAAACAGTCTCCACGGAGTCGTTAACTGAGTTGGCGCGCATTGTTCTCAAAAACAACTGTTTCGAGTTTAATGGTGAATTTTACCAACAGCGACAAGGTACAGCTATAGGCACTAAATTTGCCCCTTCGTATGCGATTCTTTTTATGGCAGCGCTTGAACAAAAGCTATTGTCTGATGCGCAATACAAACCTTGGATATGGTGGCGGTACATCGACGACATATTTTTAATTTGGCGGCACGGAGAAGATAGGCTTAGGGAGTTTATTGATGCTTTGAATCAAGCTCACCATTCAATTAAATTCACAGCAGAATGGTCTGAGGAGACGGTGAGTTTTCTCGATGTTCGGGTGGTCAAAGAGGGCAAGGAAATCATTACAGATTTGTTTACAAAACCGACAGACACCCATCAACTGTTGCACCACTCCTCCTGTCACCCTGGTCATACTAAGAGGGGTATTCCTTATAGCCAGGCTTTAAGAATTAGGAGAATCTGTTCGGAAGATCAGTTTTTTGATAAGCGGGTGGGAGAACTTAGGGGTTGGCTTTTTAATAGGGGATATAAGGAAGGAGAGGTTGATCAGCAAATTGATAAAGTTCGTTCTTTGGATCGTTTGGAGCTTCTTGATAGGCAAAGTAAAGACCAGAGTGACGGTAGGATACCGCTAGTACTAACGTACCATCCAGCTCTTAATAGGGTTTATGATATTTTGAGGGATATTTCGAACATTCTTTTGGCGGGTCCGGAACATAAGAAGTTGTTCCAAAACAAAATATTTTTGTCATTTCGTAGGGCGAAGAACCTTAAAGACAAACTGGTTAGGGCGAAATTACCTAATTCGGATGATGGAGGTTTGTCGGTTAAGGGCTGTTACAAATGCAATGGCAGGAAAAGTTGTCAGATTTGTGGTTTGATCAAAGAAGGGAACAGTTTTGAAAATTCTGATGAAAACAGATCTTTTACTATTTTTTCGGGTAGGTACAACTGCAATTCAGAAAATGTTGTTTACTTGTTGCAGTGTGAATGCTGCCGCAAAAAGTATGTGGGTAGCACTAAAACCAAGTTTCGGCAGAGATTTAATGTTTACAAATCTTATTTTAGGTCATACGCACGCAGACGTGACCAGGGTACACTGGACAGGGGCAAAATAATTCCGCAGGCGAACTTTTTTAGCCATTTTTTCGAAGCGGGTCACAGCGGGAAATTTGATGTTACTATAAAAATCATCGATGGGGCAGAAAACGTATTTTCACTGCGTCGAAAGGAATTGTTTTGGCAATATATGTTGGGAACATTTTTGCCAAGGGGACTTAATGAACGGGCTGCAGATGTGGAGTTGGACATGTTTGCGTGCGGGATGGCCTAATTCCTGCTGTTGCATTTGTATCCGGTGGATGTGCGTGGTGGGCGTGGTTTTGCGGTTTTCTTCTGTAGCTTCGTGTGCGTATACACGTGGTGTTAGGGTGGAATCCCCTATCAGGCCATTCCTTACTCAGCAAATAGCGAGTTATGGAAAGGTTATGGGGAGGACCGTGGGGCTTTTCCCACTCATTCTTGTTTGCCTCCTCGGTGTTCCGGACTTCTCCTAGGGGATTTTGATGAAGGTATTTTTCGGTTCAAAGGGTGGGTTTTTGGGTCTCGTGGGGGTTCGGTCAGTTATTGGTTTACCAACTGGGATTATTTATTCTTTAAAACTTTATACTTTAAATTCCTTTTTGGGCTTTTACTTTTATGTAAATCAGGGTGGTTTTTTTGGGTCTCTCAGGGGTTTGGTCGGTTATTGGTTTACCCATTTAGGTTTTTTACTATCAGAACCTTCAACTTTTAATTCCCGTTTGGGCTTTTATTTCTATGTAAGTCAGGCTTGGAAGGGTGGGGTTTTTTGGTCTCTCAGGGGTTCGGTAGGTTATTGGTTTACCCACTGGGATTATTTACTTTCAAAACTTTTACTTTAAAATTCCCGTTTGGGCTTTTATTTCCATGTTAGTTAGTATTGGAAGGGTGGGTTTTTGGGTCTCTCCGGGGTTCGGTAGGTTATTGGTTTACCCACTGGGATTATTTACTTTCAAAACTTTCACTTTTAAAATTCCCGTTTGGGCTTTTATTTCTATGGGAGTTGGGCGTTCTTGTCAGGCTTGGTATAGATTTAATTGTTTGGCTCTTCTTTATTGTATCTTAATTTAGGTTGTTTATCTTAGGTTTTAAATGCTCGGTTGTTTGTTTGCAAAGTTAGGCTGATGAAGATTTTAATCGAAACGTCAAATCTTAACAGTGTGTGTTTTTATCCTTTTTTCTGTTAATTTGAATGAGGTTTTAGTTTACATATTATTATTATTATTATTATTATTATTATTATTATTATTATTATTATTATTATTATTATTATTATTATTATTATTATTATTATTATTATTATTAATATTCTCGATTGACAATGATTATTAATATCTCGGTAAATCATTGTCAATTGTTGGAGAAGATGCAAAGCAAATAACAGACATAGTTGAAACGTATAAAGATCTGGTAACTAAAATCAAAGCTTCTGATTTACCCTTAGCTCTAAAGGGAAGTGCTATGAACAATCTTGCTCTTGCAAAAATATTACACCATTTATATAATTCCAGACTGAGTGTGAAGCAGCTGGACCAGCTAGACAATATCATAACTGACGCAGTTCGTGAACTATTTTCCCTCTACTAGTCCACAACACGAATTGTGATGTTCCTCCCCCGAGAAAATGGTGGTCTTGGCATTAAGCGAATTTCTGATGTCTATAGATCAACACGTTTAGCATTTCTTATTACAATGCTAAATCATGATGCAGTGCATTTTAAGCACATTGCGAGGTCATCTCTCGAGCTAGACATGAAAAAGAGAGGAGTCAGGCCAACGGATGGTGCAAATAATTTCCTTGGATATGAATTAACTGGTGATGGTTTCTTGGCTTGTAACACGAATTTCGGTTGTCAGTCCGACTGGCCAGATCTGGTAAGATATGCAAGAAGCTTGAACGTTGATATTAAGTATGTGAACGACAAGGCGATGGTTCTTATTAAAGGAACATGGCGTGACAATCAGTGTGATCTTCAAAAAAAGCTGTATCAGCTATGTGTTGAAAGAGATATCGAGGCTTCAAAGGAATTAACTGTGCAAGGATGTTATCTCAATCTTGAAAATGTTCATATAAAATCGTCACACTCGATCTATGATAATTGGAAAGTTGATGATGCTCTTGTGATTTTTGCAATCAAAGCGAGACTTAGCATTCTTCCCACCAACTTTACCCTTCACTTGTGGAATAGAGATCAAAATCCAGAATGCCCGTTCTGTCACAGACATACAGAGTCCGTAGCTCACATATTAAACGGTTGCAACGAGTTTAAGAATTTCTATTCACGTCGTCATGATCGAATTGTGAATAAGATTGCAGAATTCATAAAGGAAAATTAGCCACGGGTAAGAATTTCATCCAACTTGTTGGCAGAAACCATATTTCCAGAATTTAAAGAAGGGATTACGCAGATTGTTCATCGTAAATCAGACATAGTCATTCTTAATCGTATACAGAGGCAGTGTACAATAGTGGAAATAACTGTTTGTTATGATTTATATTTGGAAAATGCTTATCAAGAGAAAGTTAGAAGATATAAAGAGTTATGTGATTATCTGGAGAGAAATGGATTCTCAGTGCAGCTGGTTGTTCTTTGTTTTGGTTCGCTTGGGTGTGTAAAAAGTGACGTATGGAAAGGATTAAGAAATTTCTCCCAAAGTAAAGAAAATATAAAGCATGTGATGAAATGGTGTTCAATATCGTGTATAATTGGAGGAAACTATATCTGGAGGAGCAGAGTTAAAAAGTTATTGGGACAGTAGTTATTAGCGGTAAACGGACTTTAGCTGATACATTCCTGGGAATACGGCAGCACACCAGTTTTTAAGCAGTTTTTTGCTTAGCATCTTGGTCAAGTAGTAGTTATCATCATCATTATTATCATCATTATTATTAATATTATTATTATTATTATTGTTGTTGTTGTTGCTATTATTTGTCTTTTTCACAGGAGTGTTCTTATTTCCTGATTCATTTGCCACGATAGCGGACCACACCCAGTGGTCTTTGGTATCTTGACATCACTTCTTTCCTTGGTCTTTACTTTATATTCTCGCTGTTCCAAGCAAACATGGTCTCTGTAACATCTCTACCATAACATCCAATTCTAACTTTTCCAGCCATTTATCAAAATTCTTTGTCACTGTCCCTAATGCTTCAATAACTACTGGTAGAACATCCACCTTTTTCATTTTCCATATTCTTGCAATTTCATACTTCAGGTCACTGTAATTTGTGCATTTTTCTTCTTCTTTCGTTTCAATACGAGTGTCGAATGGGCAAGATGGGTCTATTAATTTACAACTTTTATTTTTCTTTTCAATCACAGTAATATCAGGTCTATTATGCTCCAACTGTTTATCAGTCTGTAAAGGGAAGTCCCATAAAATCTTGCAATCCTCTGATTCAAGTACTCTATCCGGCTGATGCATGTACCATTTCTCGGCCTTTTCAAACCCCCACTTTTGGCACAGTTTCCAGTGAATTACCTTGGCTACATTGTCATGCCTCAAATTTTTATACTCCTTCTGTGCTAGCTTCGGAAATTCTGAGACAATGTGTGCCACTGTCTCATCTTCCGTGCCACACATTCGACATAATGGAGACACATCTTCTCCATACACTACTTTCCTCATGTTATTTGTGCATACTGCCTGATCTTGAGCTGCTATGATTGTGCTCTCTGTCTCTTTTTTCAAGTATCTTTTCTTTAACCAATCCCATGATCTACCTCCTCTAATATCATCGGTCCTTTTTCTAAACTGCCCGTGTAGTGTCTTCTCTTTATACGCAGTTTCGTGTTCCTTTTGTACTTCGTCTTTTCCTTTTCCACATTTGTTGACCCCAAATGCATCATTTCTGTTCACTGCTGGTAGTAGCTCCTCCTTAGAATTCTGTAGATATTTCTCCAAACTGTCAATTTCTATTCTTACGCAATCTTCTACTCCAATTAAACCTCGCCCTCCTTCAGCTCGCCTCAAATACATTCTATCTACATCTGCTTTTGGATGGTGTGCTCCATACATTGTTAACATTTTCCTAGTTTTTCTGTCTAATGCTTACAACTCGGCCTTTGTCCATCCTATGATACCGGCTCCGTATCTAATGATTGATACTGCCCTTGAGTTGATAGCTGATATGATATTTCCACCGTTTAGTTTCGACTTTAATATCGTTCTGAGCCTTCGAACATACTCTTTGGTTACTTGATCTTTCATCTCCTCACGTTTCATTCCATCCGCCTCCAAGATCACCAAATACTTGTAACCACTTCCTTCCTCGATACATTTCATCATCTTTCCATTAGACATATCAATTCCTTCTCTTGTGACAACCTTTTCTCTCTTCATTATTAAGACAGCGCACTTCGACAATCCAAATTCCATTTTTATATCATCCGAGAATATCCTCCTCACTGAATTTACTAAGCTATCTATTTGTTCCTCATTTTTTGCAAACAGCTTGAGATCGTCCATAAATAGCAAATGGTTGATCTTCTCACCTCCCTTTTTTAATTGATAAAATATCTTTGTTTTTCTTAACATCAGCGTCAGTGGAATCATTGCCAACACAAAAAAAGAGGAGAAAGGAATATCTCCTTGGAATATACCACGTCTAATCCTAACATTTCCTAATATCTGCTCACCAGACATCAGCTCTGTATTCCACTGCTTCATGTTGCTACTAATGAAGCGCCTAAAATTTATTGCCACTCCAAACATCTCCATTGACTTTTCTATCCAGCTGTGCGGTACCATATCGTACGCTTTGCGATAATCAATCCATGCTACTCCCAATGATGTTAATCTTCTTTTACAATTCTTCACTATCATTTCATCAATTAGCAATTGGTCCTTTGTGCCCCTACTCCCTTTTCTACAACCCTTCTGCTCCCACGGTAGCAAATTGTTTTCCTCTAAATGCCTATATGGACATGTTTTTTTTTGAGTGGCAGAAAACTGCAATTTTTGACTATCAAAACTAAATTTGATACGAGAAATCGTCGCTCCTTTTTTCAGGTGTCAGCGGGAGTGCTGTTCAAAGGAGAAAATATTGAATTTCTAGTTCCTTTTTTCTCCATTATTCTATGACGCTTTGTTCTTGAGTTATAAACGGTCAAAGTTAGGAGTAGTTGGTGAGCCACAGAATCCTTGGATCGAATGAGCTAAGAAGTTTTTGATCAATAAATGAATCTTAACTTGGTATGTTGTCTGCGAAACATTGCATGTTGATTGAAGACTGTATTGTTGGTGCTATTGCTTTGTGAGATGTTAAAAAAAGAGCACTAAGTGAGCACAATAGTCCTTGAAATGTAAAATTATCAGACCTCTTGCTGGCTTGATCATAACATGCTCATTAATGTTATGAACAGTAAATCAGTGTACTGCAGGAGCAAAGAGTCCTTCTATCAAAACAAGGATTTTTCACTAACATAAAACATAGAACTTAAGTAACAGAATTAATCAACGTTCCCATGAAAAGAGCTTTTACTAAGCTATTCACGGTGGATATGGATCTAGAGAATGGATTTTGAGAGCAGATTTAATCAATGAGCAGTTCCAGAGCAAAGGATCCTTATGACCGAAAGGATATTCCAATTTTGATCAAAGAACAGGGAGTGCGCGATAACTTTTCGCTCATTTTCTAACCTAATTGATTTGAAAGTGTCCTTCTTACCTGACAGTTTCATGACCACTTGTAACTGCTAGAAACCTTTGAAGGACAGCTTGCTAGGCCACTTTTAAGCTCTCTACCAATTTTGAGCTACGAGCTACTTAACGTTATTAAGGACTTTTAGCTCTTTACCTACTCTTAATTTTGGTATATCAGTGGGTTTCATTATTTCTAAAAGGAGCACGAAAAGTTTCTGCAGCACATCTGAAGGTTATAAAGGATTTTGAGGACATTGGTAGGTCCTTGTGTTTTTGGGACTATTTGCTCTCGAGCTACTTCCCTTTTGTCACTTTGACAAATGAGAAACAATTGACAAATTGTTGTGGGTACAGGAATGCTGCAAACGTGAGCGGGAAAGTGGCGTTACCTTCAAAAACTATTCTAGAACCTTCTTGGCAACTAAGATGCTCATAGACTGCTCATTTCTAACTAAAAACTGCTCTTCAGGGTCTTCAGAGTTAACGAAGGTATCATGTTAAGTATTGAATTAGGTTTTACTTATCCTTGCTCCAGAAGGAGTGCCTTGTGAGCAAAGTCCTTAAATGACTCATATCTCACAAAGTACTCTAAAATCACATTTTTGTCTTCTTTTATCTGGTTAGTTCTTTCAAAATACATACTTGACCAAAGTTTCATGTAATTTCATTACGTTTTGCTCCTCTGGTGCTCATTTTTGTGATTTTTCGACTTTCAAAATGGCGGATTTTCCGCCAGTCAAAAAAATAAAAGAATTCTAAATGCAAGAAAATAGACGTGGTAATGCATGTAAAACCCTTAGTGTAAAGAACAAAAACAGTTCCCTTTCCTGTTGATTCCTCTGTCCTAGATCACCGGCTCTGCCTAGATTCAGTAGGAATTCAACTCCTTTCTCGGAGATTTCATACACGCGCATGGTTACACTTGGACCTCTAGCATACAGGGTCCCGAAGGAGCACTAGGTATTTTAGGTATTAAGAATTAACCCGCAATTGTGTTTTTTCACGGTTTTCGTATAATAAGGAATAGATAGGCCATTTTTAAAAAACAGGTAAAAGGTTGGGAAATTTCCCAATCAAAATCAGTTCTTGTGGCAGCTGGGTATGCGATATTCAACGAAATTTCTAATTCAAGAAATTGAGCTTTGTTGTGCTCCATTCTTTAGAGTGTAAAACATCCTCCATCCAGCTGCAAAAGAACAATAACGTTGCTTGTCCAAAAGAAGCTACAGTTGATATGCACAGCTTCAACAAAGCCCCCAAAAAGTAGCTTTGCTCAATTTGTGTATTCCGTATAACGAGGAGGATTCGAACAAATGTCAAACCCTGGTTCGATTGCGAGTGCATGGTGAGCCTGAAATTTTTGAAAGTACATAATATGAAGCAAAGCAAAAAATACTTTATAGAAATGGCTATCTTTAAAGCACGGAATACGGAATATGGAATACGGAATACGGAATATGGAATATGGAATACGGAATATGGAATACGGAATATGGAATACGGAATAGGTAAGTATAGTATTCTTTCACCAATTCACGTGTTTCTACCAAAGTTTCTACAGTAAAAGCCGCGTATAAGGAATTAGATTTTTCAGCTCATGTTGTACAGCTTCTTGTAAGACGAATAAATTCTGAAAAACAAGCTAGTGAGTTCCTTACCAGAATCTATTACTACGAGTTAACAGGGCCAACTCGGAAAGGCAGATATTCCATGATTGATGATAAAACTATATGGTATTGTTTTTACTTTATTAAAACACTCTAAACTCTATAAAAACTAGCACAATGAAAGTATCGTCAATCAGTATATTTTTCCTCTCTAATTTCAATCAATCAGTTTATTTTGCTTCACAAGATTTTTTCCAAAGTAAGAACTTATCGGGATTAAAATGCAATTTTACATCACAGTTAATTCGGACTAAGAGGTCGGTGGATCTTTCGCTATCTAAGGGATAGGGGTCTTTTGTGATTGTTACCCTCCTTGTTGTGCCTATAATGAAGGCTCCTTTTACCCCCTCTGTTCTCTAAAGATTGAAAATAACTTTGTTGAGCTTTGCAATAGTTGAATAATCATAAATTGAATAGCTCGGGTCTCTTGAGGCCGTAGCATGGAGTAAAACATAATTTGGGTATTTTAGTTTATATGGTTCCCGTCTCCGGGGAGACTGCGTGGCATGGGTTTCTGAAGGGGTATAAATGTAAAGATAAGTTTGTGTTTATTCGCCATTCGACTTCAAAGCAGCGAAGAAAAAGCAACTGGCTGTCGCTGGGACTGTTTTCGCTTGTCTTCTGGCAAGCGGGGTGAGATCGTGATAGTTTCTTTCGGTTTTTTTCACCTCTTCGAGTATTTGCAATGATGGGTGATGAATCCAGTAAAGATGCAGGGACTGCGAGTGGGCAGGAGATTGATAATAGATCATCGAGTATTGAAAATTCGATCGGTGTATTCAACAAGGCCTAGCATCAATTTTGCAAGCACAACAAGCGAGCTCTACTCTGCCTAATACGCCAGGTACGCAGGTCTCTTCTACCACAACTGGAATTTCAGCACCTTCTTTTATTTCGGTTGCCTCAACATCGTCATTTATGCCTAACTTTTCTGTGGCCAACCTTAGTGCGCAGGGTATTCAACCTACTTTGTCTACGGTGGGCACTAGCCAGCCTGCATTTGACATAACTGGAAGTTTGTTGGGCCTGAATCCTCAATATTTTTTGTCCAGCCAGAATTCTGAACCGGGAGTCTTCATGGCTGATATTTTGCCCCCCGTCCCGGGATACCTGGTCAATGTGATTAAGAAGAGGAAATTTGTGGATTTTGTAATGTTACGTCCATGCAACTTAGACAAGTTACCGTCTGTGGAACCAGTTGGCCCTCAATTGAGCCGCTTGTTGAGATGTGAAAAAGGGTCGGAGTTAAAGGCAATTCAATGTTTCTCGGAGTGGGCTGAAGCTTGGGCAGTTTATGCGGGCGTCGTTTCTCGTCAACGACCGGACAGGCTCAGTGATTTGATTGGCTATTTTTTGTTAATTTCGAAGACTAGCAACGACACGGCAAATATGGGTTGGTTGGATTATGACAGGGCTTTTAGGAAGAAAGCTGCGGGGGTTCCTGGCTTGGTTTGGTCAGCTGTTGATGTGTCTCTTTTTGTGTCTACGATTTTGGGAAAAGCAGAAAAAGCAGATGGATTTGAAGCGAAGCCAAAAATCAACGTTGGGTCGTCGGATACAAGATCGAAGGATTTTCGTAAAATCTGCATGGGGTTTAATAATGGTTCGTGCGCCTTTTCAAATTGTAGATACAAGCATATTTGTTTTGGTTGCAAAGGTGATCATAAAATTATGGTCTGCCCGCAATTTCGGGATTCTAGAATTGAGGCAACATCGTCATCTGGTAAGAGAGAGAGGTCCCCTTCTCCAATAATGTCTAAGAAGAGAAGCTCAAAATGACTACCTAGCGTTGATTTGCTTGAACATATAACTTTATTTCCTTTACCGAATGAAATTACGACGCTGAATGTTTACGCTTGGCAGTCTTATTTAGATTTATTTCCTCATGTTGACAAGGATTGGGTGCTGCATGGTTTGAACTTCGGTTTTAGTCTGGATATTGAATATGGTTCGCCTGTGTCTGCTGAATCCAATTGCAAGTCTGCGCTTATTCATAACAAAGTTATTGATGATTATTTAGAAGAAGAAATCAGAATGGGTTCGATTGCTGGTCCGTTTGAGACTAAACCTATTCAAAATTTGCAAATTAACCGTTTTGGGGTGATTCCAAAGTCTACTCCGGGCAAGTGGAGACTTATAACAGATCTTTCTTTTCCAACTGGTAAAAGTGTGAATAGTTTCATTCCTGAAAACAAGGCCTCTGTTTCTTACGAGGGTATTCCGGAAGCTACTGATATGATTATGAAACTGGATAAATGGGCAATTATGGCAAAGTTTGACATCAAGAGAGCATATAGATTGTTACCAGTGAATGCGAGGGATCGCAGATTTTTGGGATTGAAATGGAATGAAAAATATTTCATTGATTTAGCATTACCGTTTGGCCTCCGATCTGCTCCAAAAATTTTTACAAGATTTGCAGATGTTTTGCAGCACATTCTACTAAAGAGCGGTCCGGTGTCAAATCTTCAGCACTATCTTGGCGATTTTTTCGTTGCAGGTAAACCAGATTCAGAGGAGTGTCAGTTTGCATTCAATAGGTGTTTTCAAATATGCAAACAACTGGGTGTACCATTAGCAGATGATAAATCTGAGGGTCCATCGACCGGTATAACATTTCTCGGCTTTGAAATTGATTCTGTTGCCCAGGAGCTTCGACTCCCGGCGAGTAAACTTGACAGAGTAAGAACAGAGTTACGATCTTGGGGCTCTCGTCGATCGGGTACAAAACGTCAATTACTGTCTCTAGTGGGACGCTTGCAGCATTGTTGTCAAGCAATTACCTTAGGTAGACCTTTTATCCGCAGACTCATTGATCGTGCTTACTCCGTCAAAGAACTCCATAAGTTTGTCCATTTGACAGCATGGGAAAAGGAGGATCTAGAGTGGTGGAACTCCTTGATCAATAACTGGAATGGTCGTAGTCTGTTTCTGCTACCGAAATGGGAGCGGGCTCCAGACACTGTGGTATCTTCAGACGCGTCGGGCAGCGTCGGTTTTGGAGCGTTTAACTCAAATGAATTTTTTGCATGCAAATGGCCAAAGGATCTTGGCTCATTAAATATTGCTACTAAAGAGGTGATACCAATTGTAATTGCAGCAAAAATTTGGGGACACCACTGGGAGAGGAAGCGTATTGTGTTCAAATCCGATAATATGGCAGTGGTATGCTGCTTAAGAAATGGTTCTTGTCGGGACAGGCATCTTTGCTTCCTTTTGAGAGAGCTGTCCATTACGGCTGTGACACAAAATTTCACTTTTACAGCAATTCATTTACCAGGATGTGAAAACAAAGCGGCTGATGCCCTTTCTCGCTTTAATTTTCAGACGTTCTACAAAAATACTGTGATGGAAAATATGCAATGTCAAACAGTACCACAGGATTTATTGGCTTATCTGCTGTCTCCTCCTTGGATCAAAGCTGGCAGCATCTGTTGAAAAATTCATTAGCGAACAACACTCAGAAAACGTATTCATCTGCTCAAAAACGATTCTTAACATTTTGTGGAGAACATGGTTTTCTCCATCCGAATGGTTCCGCTGTCCCAGCATCTGAATTGACAATTTTGCGATTTATAGGCAGCTTGAGTGGCTCTTGTCAGGCCTCGACGATTAGGGTCTATCTGTCGGCTGTTAGATCATTACACATTCAGAATGGAGTGGAGGATCCTTTGGTGGGATGTTTGCGTATTCCGTTAGTTTTAAGGGGTCTTCGTCGCCTCAAATCATCTAATAGGCCACAAAAAATCCCCATTACTCCATTGGTTTTATGCTCAATCAAGAGCCAACTTAATCTCGACAATTATGATGATAGCATGTTTTGGGCTGCTTGTTGCACGGCCTTTTTTGGTTTTCTAAGGGCTGCAGAACTCACAGTTTCCTCTGAAGCGGTAAAATTGGACAGGTATTTATCTATCAAGGATTTATCGATCGATAAGCATCCATACCCGGAAACCGTATTTTTGAAGTTGAGGTATTCTAAAACTGATCAGTTTGGCAAAGGATGTATAATACCTTTGGCTCGTTCGGGAAGTCAAATTTGCCCAGTTGATGCATTAATGAGCTATTTGTGGCTGCGAGGCTCGAACAATGGTCCTCTCTTTTTATTCAAAGATGGAAAGCCATTGACGAAGGATAGACTGAACAGCCGATTGCAAAAGGAGTTAAAAGTTTCTGGTTTGGAAGGTCATTTTACGTTACATAGTTTCCGCGTCGGTGCAGCAACTACAGCTGCGGCACTGGGTTTTCCGGATCATCTAATTCAGGCAATGGGACGTTGGTCAAGTGATGCGTATAAGATTTATATAAAGTTACCAGTGGATAGACTGATATCGGCTTCAAGATGTATGGGATCGGCTAAAAGCTTTAAGGAATAGTAGTTAGCTTACTGGTGTCGATTGATTATTATTGCGTATTAGGGGAGAACATTACATTTTTGAATTAAAATGTCGTTAAAAAAAAGGAAAAAAAGAAAGAAGAGAAAACAAAGAAAAATATTTGCGAGTAATGTTATAACACATTTGTTTGTGTGGTCTGTGGAAATTCTTCGTTGCTCTGCATGGTCAAATACTTTGCAGGGCAATAGTAATGCTGGTCGGTACAAGTATCTATTTACTTCGGCACAAAATTTGGCGTAATTTCTATATCTAATGATCTTAGGTCCTTTTTTCTTATATCCACCTTTAAGTGCTGTAACTATCATGACATGAAAGTCTGACAGTCCCGTATGCACTGTTACTGTGTTCTGAAAACTTCTTTTTCTGTTCGTCAGAATCAAGTCAATACATCTGGGACTATCAGACCTAAAGCAGGTTGGGCTCCTGACCAGATTTTTTAGACCATAGTTATCCATGAAGTCACTGATAATGGTATCATTGGGCTCACAATTGAAATCACCTATCAGACAGAAGCTTTCATATTTGCTACTGTAAAAATCCAGGCCCTTTCCTATCTCATCAAAGAAATATTCTTCAGATTGAGAGGGAGGACGGTAAATGCTGACAAGTAACCATTTTTGCTTCTTAAGACTTATTTCAATCATCCCACATTCGATGTCTTTTGGTGGCTGGTAAACCGATAACTCTTTGAAGGGAACACCCTCTCTGACATAAATCAGTAAGCCGCCTCCATGTTGATTTCGATCTAACCGATTTCGAAGTTTTCAGAACACAGTAACAGTGCATACGGGACTGTCAGACTTTCATGCCATGATAGTTACAGCACTTAAAGGTGGATATAAGAAAAAAGGACCTAAGATCATTAGATATAGAAATTACGCCAAATTTTGTGCCGAGGAATTTAGGAGGGACCTTTGTGGTCAAATTTCGTCGGAACTGCAGGATAATGAGGACTACGGTGCTTTCGACACTGTGGTTACTGATACGCTTAATAGACATGCTCCTCTTAAGACAAAATATTTGCGTGCAAACGACAGCCCCTTTATGACTAAGGCCCTGAGGAAAGCGATGATGCATCGCAAAAAGCTTCGCAATAGATACATTAAGAGGAGAACTGAAGAGAATCTTAAAGCCTTCAAAAAGCAAAGAAATTTTTGCGTGAAACTCCTGCGCAGGACGAAATCTGATTACTATAGGAACCTTGACCTTGGAGACCTTACAGATAATCGTAAATTTTGGAAGACTGTCAAACCGGTATTTTCAAATGAGATACAAACAAGTTCTTCTGTGACTCTGATTGAAGATGGAGAAGTGATAACTGACGATGCAAAAATTGCGGAGATCTTTAATCATTATTTTGCAAATATAACAGAGAGTCTAGGAATCTCCGAAGACCAGTCACTCCTATCACAAACAACCGGGATCAATGACCCAGTAGAGAAAGCTGTTAAGAAATATAAAAATCATCCCAGCATTAGAAAGATCAAAGAATGCTGCGAACTGAACCAATTTGAATTTAAACCAGTGACTGTCAATGAGATACATTTACAGATACAAAAACTGAATACGAACAAATCATCTCCCTTAAACAGCATTCCGGCTAAGATTCTTAAACACAATGCAGACATTTTTGCCATCCTCCTCCAGAAAATCTTCAATTCTAATTTGGCAGAGTGCTATTTTCCAAAGGAATTGAAAGCTGGTGAGATCTCATCTCTTTTCAAAAGTCTTGATGCTTTTATCAAAAAGAACTATAGACCTATAACGGTTTTATCGTCTGTGTCCAAAATTTACGAAAGGGTCTTAGAGAATCAAATAAAATCGCATGCCCTTAGCTTTCTTTCTCCCCTTCTGTGTGGATTTCGAGAGGGCTATGGAACCCAACATGCACTGTTGCGACTCATAGAAACCTGTAAAAAAACCTTAGATAAAGGGGGTTTTGCTGGAGCACTACTCATGGATCTTTCAAAGGCTTTTGATTGTTTAAATCACGAGCTTTTGATTGCAAAATTAAGTGCTTATGGCTTCAGTCCAAATGCATTGCGGTTGGTTCATAGCTATCTCAGTGAGAGAAAGCAGAGGGTAAAGATAAATGGGTCTTTCAGTACTTGGAGAGAAACAATGATCGGTGTACCACAAGGTTCAGTCTTGGGGCCCCTTTTGTTTAATATATACCTCAATGATCTCTTCATGTTTGTGAAAGATGCTCAAATATGTAACTATGCAGATGACACAACGATCTACGCTTGCGATAGCAATATTGAAGGTGTTATCGCAACATTAGAGAGCGATGCCCTCAAAATTGCAGAATGGTTTCCAAACAATTGTATGAAGTTGAATGAGGACAAATGCCACCTAATGGTATTTGGAGACAAAAGTAATGATGTGTCAGTAAATGTCGGAAGGATAACAATAAAAGAAAGTACAGAAGAAAAGTTGCTTGGAGTGATTCTTGACAAAAAATTATGCTTTAAACAGCAAATAAAGTCCATGTGCAAAAAGGCTGGTCAAAAGCTACATGCACTCTCAAGAATTTCTTACTTTCTTGATACCGATCAACTAAAACGAATAATGAAGACATTTATCTTGTCCCAATTCAACTACTGTCCTCTTGTTTGGATGTCCTGTGATAGAACACTGAACAATAAAATTAACCGTATTCACGAGCGGGCATTACGGATAGCCTACAAAGATATGACATCAGATTATGATACAATGTTACTCAGAGACAATGCAGTCCGAATCCACATAAGAAATTTACAGTTGCTGATGACTGAGGTCTATAAAACAAAATGGGAGCTTAATCCTAGTTTCATGAAGGAGATCTTCGTTGAAAAACGCAGTTCTTATGGGTTAAGAGGCTGCCATGATCTACTATTGCCTCAAGTGCGCACTACGTGCAATGGCTTGGAGACGATATCTTTTCGCGGGTGTAGATTATGGCAGGCACTTCCCAATGACATAAAGCAGTCAGAAACCCTCTCCAGCTTTAAACGGAGAATCAAAGTCTGGAGAGGAGTAGAATGCAATTGTAGACTTTGTAGACCTTTCGTGGCTCAGGTTGGGTTCCTGAACTGATCTATTTTACTACTTTGTAAATACCGTCGAAAAGAACATTGTAAATATAGAAAACATTGTAAAAATGTATTTATAGATAACTATTCTTTATTTGATTTCTTTTTTGCCTTTTTTTTTACAACTTTTACTTTTTTAGATAGTAGGCCTGAGTTAGCTCTTGTTTTTATAGCTATTTTGTATGTTGCCTACTTTAAATAAATCAATAATAATAATAATAATAATAATAATAATGGTCGCTTGAGCAGGAGGTAGCAATAATGATATGGGCTACTTAATTCGGAAGGGTCATTAGTCAAACCCTAAGGTAGAGGGTTAGTTGTAAGACCCGGGTATAGGTCACCCGTCAGACTTGGGTATGGATCACCCGTCAGATCCCGGAAAAAGGTTTGGGGTCGCCTGTCAGACTCTGGGTTTGGGTCAACCGTCAGACCTGGGTATGGATCACCCGTCAGATCCTGGAAAAAGGTTTGGGGTCGCCTGTCAGACTCTGGGTTTGGGTCACCCGGCAGACCTGGGTTTGGGTCACCCGGCAGACCTGGGTATGGGTCACCCGTCAGACCCCGTAAACTGGTCAAATGTCAGATACAGTTTATGTCTGTTGATTGTACATTGTGAAGTACGAGCATTGTCCAGTAAGTTGTTTTGTCGGCATCAAGAAACTGGAAAAGAAGAAATGAAAGTTAACAATTAGGAAACAGTGGTGTTCTCTCATCCTATTCGGTTTTCTCTCCTTGCTTCCAAGGCGATGTTGTCTTTGTTCTAATGTTCTCGGCTGGGGGTTTGGGGGGAACACAAGGTTCTTTGGTGGAAAATATTTGGCATCTTTCTTGAAACCCCCAGCCAGGGATCATTTCAGGGTTAGCTTGCTGTAAGTTTGGCCAATGCACTAATAGCCCAAACTTAGGCCCCGATGATGAGAGAACACCGCTGTTGGTTAGCGATAAAGGAATCAAATCATTGGTATTTGAGAACTAGAACTCTGAGGGGCCGTCTTTTAATCTCTGGTCCTAAGAATTAAATCGGGATTAAAATGCAATTTTACATCACAGTTAATTCGGACTAAGAGGTCGGTGGATCTTTCGCTATCTAAGGGATAGGGGTCTTTTGTGATTGTTACCCTCCTTGTTGTGCCTATAATGAAGGCTCCTTTTACCCCCTCTGTTCTCTAAAGATTGAAAATAACTTTGTTGAGCTTTGCATTAGTTGAATCATCATAAATTGAATAGCTCGGGTCTCTTGAGGCCGTAGCATGGAGTAAAACATAATTTGGGTATTTTAGTTTATATGGTTCCCGTCTCCGGGGAGACTGCGTGGCATGGGTTTCTGAAGGGGTATAAATGTAAAGATAAGTTTGTGTTTATTCGCCATTCGACTTCAAAGCAGCGAAGAAAAAGCAACTGGCTGTCGCTGGGACTGTTTTCGCTTGTCCCACCCACCCTCTCCTATTTCATTTTCGTCCTTATTCGATTTTTCGGAAAATCTTTCATGCTGATGTTCAATTGTCTCTTTGGAGGCTCGGAACATTGGCATGGACATTTAGTGCATTGGCTTGTGGAAAATATTTGGCATCTTTCTTGAAACCCCCAGCCAGGGATCATTTCCAGGAGCGGATCCAGGCAGGTTTTCTGACCGGTTCACAAAACGTGAGGGGGTCTGGGGGCGAAGCCCCCAGAAAAATTTTCCGTGACCACGCCCTTCAGACTCTCGGAAAACATGGGCAACGCCCTTTTCAATAAATGAAGGTTGTTCCAGTTGAGTATCCAAAATAACGTTTTCAAGGTGAAATCAACGAAGATTGCTTACAAAAAATGTAGAAGTTGCGAAATTCATTAGATACTTTTGCAAGTCCACGTCTTAGGCTTTTTGAAGATTCCAGAACTCTCCCTTCAGGGCTCCCTATTTTCTTTCATTTTATCGTATTTCAAATACATTTGTACTCTTCTTTTATCTTCTTTGCCTCTCCCTCAACCTCCCCTGCAATGGCAGTGTGTACAAGCTACGGAGATCTTTCTCTTCTGGTTAAATGCTCTCAACTTCCTCTGCAGGCATGGTTTACTTCCTTCAGAAACGGTTTACTTCCTAATCGAAACAGGTTCACTGATTTTAAACAATTGCGTACCGGTTCACGGAAATCAATCCACCGGTTCACTCAACCCTTATTGGCTCATCAGAGTACAAAAGTGATTATATCAAAACAAATGTGAAAAGTCATGACCATTCAAAGCAAATCACATGCGGAATTCATTGCGCAAGTTTCGAATGACGTGTCCCCGAGAGGACCATGACAAATAAAGCATAGCCAGTGGAACCATCATGATGTTTCTTATTGTTTTCGAGCGAATTATGAGGAGCCACAGTGTGTCATGCCTTTAAAGACATCTCACCGTTAGACTTGCAATGGCTTGAAGATCGCACGAAAGGGTGACGCTTTTTAATTTTTCTAAAAATTTTGCTAAATAACGTCATTCTTTCTTTGGTTTGGAAACCTGACCGATGCACGGAAACCGGTGAAACCGGTCTGAATCCGCCCCTGATTTCAGGGTTAGCTTGCTGTAAGTTTTGCCAATGCACTAATAGCCCAAACTTAGGCCCCGATGATGAGAGAACACCGCTGTTGGTTAGCGATAAAAGAATCAAATCATTGGTATTTGAGAACTAGAACTCTGAGGGGCCGTCTTTTAATCTCTGGTCCTAAGAATTAACCATAAGAAACTGGAAAACTTCAGGCTCACCAGTTTCTTATATTTTGGTACATAAGTTTAAAAAGCTTGCAGTTTCTTATAAGTGAGTTTCTTCTTATATGCGGGAGTTTACTGTATTGTCTGCTTTATCACTAATGCTCCGCAGGAACTGGCATCGACAGCAAAACAACATTTGCCATTTCCATCCCTCCAAAAGCTCCTAGCCCAATCCCATTGAGAGTCAGATACATATTAAAATACGTCTTTCTAGCTAAACTCTGTTAGGTCCTCTGTCAAATCTGCCCCTATTCTGGGTTTAAGTTTTAAATAGTTTGCAGACATGGCCCATGTAGTCCAGTCAATATACGTCATTTCACCGCTTGACCTCAAAATAATTGCAAAAGAATTTATTTTTTGACAGTTCGATAGAGGATGGCTATGCAAATAACATATCAAAAATCTACATCCATAAACTGCGAGGAACCCCCAGTTTTCAGCCCCCAAAGTTCGCTTACTCGGGGAATCTCCTTTCATCAAAGGGGATATCCCCTTACCTTTGTTCTTCACTGAAGCCACGGTTGGCACATATTGGTTTCATCGAAGAAGCTCACATTTCTTTCTGAAAATGTCAAATTGTAAATGTGTAGCGAAAGAATTGTAAGTAAATGACTATTTTACCGCAAAGATACTTGTTTTCAAGCCTTGCAAAGATCAGCAGCCAGTTCAATAAATGATGCTCAAAACTGGACAGGTAAACTCAACGAAAAAATAGTTTATCCTCGAAATGGAAGAGTTGATATTTGTATATTTGTATAATGATATGAATTTCTAATGATGTTACCAAGAATGGTCAAAATACGGGTTAATGATTGTTGGATTGACTAATATCAACTTATGGGTCTCAGTCAGTGTCAACACATGTTTGGAGCTCCGTTAATTTCCAGAAGAAGTGAATATCAATTCAAAAGTGATGGGGAGAAGACAGAGAGAAATGATTTACTATTTATAAGAACAAAGAAAGGAGACAATTGCAATCAGGGATGGATCCACAAGAGTGTGAAGGGGTGGCCATTGCCCGACTTTGCAAAAGAGCGTCTACAAGAATTGTACACATCTCTTTTATAGTAAACTAAGAATTTGATCCAGTACTCAAAAGTTTGTTGTGAGTTCCTTTCTGGAGATTAAAATTGATCAAGAGTTCCTTAGGAGAAGGACTTCTTGGGAGATCAAGACAGTATTCTAAGCGTAGATGTAGGAACCGGGGGGGGGGGCACTGGGGGCACGTGCCCTCCCAAGATTTTGCTATGAACAAAGAAGTGCCCTTTTTATGTTTAGAAACCGCCCCTTTTTTCTTAAGGAAAAAAGTGCCATCGAAGCGTCGTGCCCCTCCAAGTTTGAGATGCTTCCTACGTCCCTGATTCTAAGAATGTCATGTGCTAAAAGGAACAGCTGTTTATGTAATTGAGTGTAGTACCAACGTTTTTTAATTATTTAGTGACCCTAGGGTTGAGTCGTTGATAAAGAGTTTCTTATGAAAAGATATGTGCTAATCTAAAAGGGTGCTTCCGAAATTTTCCGAGAGGTTAGACTAAGAACGTAGGGTCTAACTCCACTCCTGACTGCGATTCACTTTTGTAGTGATGTATTTTCAATAGAAATTTCTGCAATCACAAAGCTCATGCTTGCTCGAAAAAGAATCAAAAGCGCTCTAAGCCCCTTGATTAACAAGAGTTTTACATTGTAGCCATGGATCTTTGCTTCATCTGCAAAACGTACATTGAAGACACTAAGGCGGCATCTGTATTGGGTGAAAAAGGCTGCCAAGGTTTGTTGCAAGCCAGTAAAGAAAGGGGAGACAGCATTGATCCAAATGTTGGGGACAGAGTGCATAAAGAATGCCGATAGCAATACACAAACAAACTTTTGATTAAACGAGATAAAAATGCACTTAAAGCTGCAAGCCAAGAAACTTCTCGTTCCCTTCGTTCTCAAGTGTCTCCTGTCTCCTTTGCTCGTGATTGCTTCTTTTGTGGGCAGCCTGCCATATATGGTAAAAGAAAAGGTTTCGAATACGAGTACTATCCTGTCAGGACAAAAGATTTTCAAGCAAAAATTGCAGAAATATGTTTGAGCCGCAATGATGCTTGGGCAGCGGAGGTAAAGGGAAGGCTGGAGTTTTCTCCAGACCTTCATGCCTCTGATGCATTATACCACCAACAGTGCAACGTCAATTTTAGAACTGGGAAAGATATCCCTAAAGCTTTCCAGACTTTGGAAGGATCCATTTCAAAGAAATCACGTGGAAGGCCAGTAGATTCAACCAGAAACGATGCTTTTCTAAAGGTAGCGTCCTACTTAGAGGAAAATGATGATGAACAGATAACAATCAACGACCTGGTAACAAAGATGAGGGAATACTGTGGAGATGAATGCTACACCCCCGTTCATTTGAAACAAAAAATCCTAGAATACTTTGGCAAAGAAGTTCTCATCACAGAAATAAATGGTAAGGCAAATGTGGTCACTTTCAGGACTGCTGCCTCGTCCGTTTTGCACAAGCTCTATGAACAACCAAAGCATCATGATAGTCATAAGGAGCAATTACGCATCATTGAGACTGCAGCAACCTTGATCAAGAATGAAATAAAAAGCATGAATGCAACTAAGACAACATACCCCACATCTGAAGAAATTCAGTCTTTGGAAATAAATTTGAGTTATGTTCCTGAAGGATTGCAGCTCTTTCTGAAGAAGATTTTTGTAGAAAAGAATCCAGAGAGGAAAGTTGCATCGATAGGGCAAGCAATCATTCAAGCTGCAAGGCCAAGGGTTTTAATTGCTCCCCTCCAAATAGGAATTGGTGTACAAATGCATCATCATTTTGGATCAAAGTTCTTAATTGACTCATTGAATAGCCATGGATTTTCTTCATCTTACAGTGAGGTCAAACGGTTCGAGAAGAGTGCTGCAGATTGTTTAGGGAAAGAGGTATCTCCCTTGCTTGACGGGCAGTTTTCCCAATTTGTAGCGGACAACGTGGACCATAATACAAGAACCCTTGACGGAATGAGCACTTTTCACGGCATGGGGATTATTCAAGCCATAACACCAGGGGATAGCAGATCCTACACTATACCTCGCATAAATAGGAGAGCAGCAGATTTGGCCCTGCAGGGAAGGATAAAGATTCACTTTTACAAATCAAATGTGGTTTGCAATTCCTTTACATACCACAAGCTACCAGAGCTTGAGGTAAAGGACAAAGATTGGAAGATCAATTTGCTTTGGAAGATAGTGTGGCCACTGAAGACATGTCGACCCGGTTGGTCTGGAATGATGCAAGCAGTTCACGTTGGAGAACATCCAGGGAAAGCATCAATTAAATTCTTGCCTATGATTGATATGAATCCATCAGATACGTCATGCGTATACTCAACAATGATGTATGTTTGCGAAGAAGCAAAGCGTCAAGGCTGTACCCCAATTCTTACATTTGACCAACCACTGTGGTGGAAAGCACTCATGATTCAATCCAATGAGCCTGAAGGAAGTGTTTTAAAGAACATAATTCTTCGCTTGGGTACATTCCATATGCAAATGAGTTTTCTTGGCTGCATTGGCTACTTAATGGGAGGTTCTGGGTTACAGGAAGCTTTAGAAGTTGTTTACAGTGCAAACACAGTCACCCACATACTGAGTGGTAAAGCATATTCAAGAGCAGTTCGAGGGCATTTCTTGATGGATTCAGCACTAAATGCAATCATTGTTTCAAAAGCATTTGGCATTGATCCCCTTGCTTCAGAAGAGCAAAATGAGCCTTTGGCAGCTGAAGTTTTCCAGGATCAAACTGATGGTTCAGATAACATGCAAATAGATGATACCCCAAGCCAGTCATTCGAAGTCCTCTCTTCTATGGAAATACCTTCAGAGGAAGAGCAAGAGAGCCACATGAAATCCGACTTCAACGGTTTTCCCTTCGATTCAAGTAAATTGGTTCATTTGTATGACAGTTTGATTGCCAAGGAAATAACAGTGGAAAGTGCTTGTGTGAGGACTCTAACCACCCCCCTGGACTAAGGACTAACCCCCGTATTAAATTCTTTTGTATACTAACCCCCGTGTTAAAATTCTTTGATATAACGGAGTTGATCTGAACACGAATGGACGAGAGAGGAGATGTCACTGAAATTTATCTTTGAGTTGATATGTTGGAATTTATGTTGGAGTCAATTTACTGAAATATATGTTGAAGCTGAGTTTATATGAGTGTGATTTTATTCGATCGTGATATCTGCTACAAAATGGTGACCTCGACGTGACTTTGTAACAGGGTTTTTGGAGGTTTGTTGTTGTTTGTCAAGAGAAATTTACGCTAGTTTGGAAGGGTTTTGGAGCAGACTGTGAGTACGATTTTGATTTTTCCTTGTGTTGGTATGCACTCTCAAGAGGAAGATTCCAAGATGAAAGGGAAGGTGGAAAGAATTCTCGATGTTATTTTGTATTTTTGATTGATTTTGTGTTTGCAAATTCGAGAAGATTCAAGCCAAGCGGCAATCAGAAGAATGATGTCACTGTTTCAGTAGTAAATTTTGCTTACTGTATGAAAATTTTGTTTGCAATGTTGTGTGTAGTTTTCTCGGGTGTTTTCTCGGATTTTTGAAACGCCTTTTGGTTGGAAAAGGGGGATCCGTTAAGCCATGTCTGTGGGGACAGAAGTTGAGGATATTCAGTTAGAGCTTCAGGGTCTGCTGGTCACGCTAGGGAAGGAAAAACTCATTGCGCTTTGTGCCAAATTTAAGCTTTCTGAAGAAAACCTTGAGAACAAAACGCGATTGACTTTGACAAAACTCTTACTCAACGTTATTGAAAAGGAACTAGGAAAATTGAGAGACGAGGAAATTGTTCCGTACTTGAATGATGTTATTCAAGCTATTTCTGATGGGGTTCCTTTTGAGATTTCTGGTGCTGATAAGAATAGTGACGCAGATAAAATCAAAGAAATAGAAAAGGAGGTCGAGGCGTTGAAAGTTAAACAAAAAGATGAATTGGAAGCTGTGCTGTCTAGGTTGGAGGCTGCGAGAGGTCAACCGGGGGTCGGCGCGCAAGCAGGAAGTGGGCAGCTTGATAATTTGAAGACGCTGCTCAGGCGTGATTTCAGGATTGCAGGGATGGTGGCCCCCCCAGGGACAAAAAGATCAGCTGTCCTTTATGAGTTTGAATCGCCAGATAGAAGATGGTTTGCAACGAGGCTACTCTGAAAGGGAGGTAATAGATGCTGTGATCAAATGCATTTCTCCAAGCTTGCCCCTCAGGGACTACATCGAAGCGATGCGTGAAACAGGAATCGATGCAATTCTAAAGATTCTTCGAGCTCATTTTCAGGAAAAAAATGCGAGTGAATTGTATTCTTCCCTTGCAAATCTTGCCCAATCTCCTTCTGAGGAACCGCAAAATTTTCTGATGCGAGCATTAAATTTGAGGGAGAAAATTATTTTTGCCTCTAAACAGGGTGGCTCGAAGCTGAGATACGACCCAGATCAATGCCAATCAATGTTTCTTCACACCATAGAAACGGGCCTTATTAGCAATACTTTGAGGTCCAGAATGAGGGTGCTTCTGCAGAAACAAGGAGTTACCGATGCAGAATTGATCAGTAAATTAAATCTAGCTGTTACAGAAGAATCAGAGAGGAATGCAAAATTGGGATTTGGAAGGGGGAAGGCCAAAATCAGTGAGGTTCAAGTGACACCCCCAGAAAAGGGTAAGGCAAAGGTTGAAAAGAAGGAAGAGCCATCAGTAACTGAGACTCTTTTGGCTGAAATAAAATCTCTGAAATCAGATGTAGCGAATTTGAGAGAAAATTGGAAAAAGAATCAAGCACAGGGTTCTCTGCAAGAAAAGCCCCAAAGATACCGAGGTCCAAGAAAAACCCGCCGTGGGTGTGAAAGTTGTTGTAAGGCCGGACGAGGGAGTGAGTGTACTCATTGTTGGAAATGTGGGGGCAATGGTCATTTCGCCCATGAGTGTGCTGGAAACCAGGGAAACTTTCCACGGCTGCTGACGAGGGACAGCCAGTTGCCGAACATCAGGTTGATTCGTCCCATTGCTGTAGAACTTGTCATAGAGATGTTGGAGACGAAAAGCTCCTTCACTGCGGTAGCTGTAGAGCTGTAAGTTATTGCTCAAAATCTTGTCAGATGAGGGATTGGGGTGAACATAAAACCATTTGCCTTGCAATTCGAGAGCTCTCTGAAAGATACGATAGGAACGATAATATTGAGAGTGAAGATTCAGATTTTTACACTACAAATCTCACCCCAAAAGAGCAAACGAAGATTGCAAAATTGATTGGTCGCAAATGCACAATGTTTTGCAAATTAAATGGAGTCGAGCGCCAGGTTCTTCTGGATACAGGGGCGCAAGTTTCCATAATGAGTGAAAGAGACTTAACGAGTCGTTTCGGAGACATTGAAGTTCATCGAATTGAAGAATTACTGGACTCAGGGGTGGATTTAGAATTGTCTACAGCAAATGGAACGCAGCTGCCGTACCGTGGGTGGGTGAAGATGACTATTGAACTGAAAGGATCCTCAGAAGGATCAAACAAGATAATTGTACCAATGCTGATTACAAATGCTGCGTTGGACTTACCGATCATTGGGTACAATGTGTTAGAGCAACTGCTGAACGATGTAGTTACTGAAACTCCAGAAAATAACTTAATGGACCAGTTATCTGCAAGTTTTCCAAAGGTGACTGAAGCAAATTTAGACGCCCTAGTAGATGTTGTTTCGACAGAGAGTGAAAATTATCTTTCTTCTGTAAAGACATGTAAAAGAAACACTCTAATAAAAGCGGGTGAAATCGCAAAAATATCATGCCGTGTGAATACTGGTTTCTTTACGAGGGACACTCCGGTAGTGTTTGAAAACGACATAATGTGCCCTCTTCCCCCAGGACTCGAGATAAGCGAATCACTGTTGAATTTAAAACGTGGAAATTGCTCTAAAATAGATCTGGCTTGCCAGAATAAAAGTGCACATGACATAGAGCTTAAGGGTCGCACATCAATAGGATCGATTCATTTGATTAGATCAGTTATGCCAGTTGCAGTGAAGCTTAAAGAAGAGAACAATGAAATCAAGATTCATTCAAAGCAAGAGCCGAAAAATAGTGCCGCAGTGGCTGCAGGACACAATGACACAGATTATAATGAAGCTCGTGTGCCTAATGTTCCTTTAAGTGAAAACCTGACGGCTGAACAGAAGGATCTTGTGCGGAAGATGTTGTACGAAGAGCGAGACGCTTTCTGTAAGGATGATGATGATGTGGGTTGTGCAAAGGATTTCGAAATGAAAATAAACTTATCGGACAGTACGCCTGTGCAGAAAAACTATGTGCGTGTACCACGCCCTCATCTCCGAGAGTTGAAGGATTATGTAGAGGACCTCTTGAATCGTGGGTTTATACGAAAGTCCAGGTCGTCTTATAGTAGCCCATGTGTAGTAGTGCGGAAAAAAGATGGCTCAATGCGTTTGTGTATCGACTACAGAGCACTCAACAACAAAACAATTGCAGACAGACACCCTATACCACGCATTCAAGAAACATTAGAAAGTTTTTCAGGGCAACGATGGTTTTCAACACTGGATCAAGGGAAAGCATACCATCAAGGGTTTGTTCATCCTAGCAGTCGCTCGTTGACAGCCTTTGTTACGCCATGGGGACTGTATGAGTGGCTGAGGGTCCCAATGGGTTTGAAAAATGCACCTGCTGAGTTTCAGCGCTATATGGAGGACTGCCTGTCCGATTATCGGGACAAATTCTGTCTCCCATATTTGGATGACGTGATTGTTTATTCGAAAAGCTTTGAGGATCACGTTGAACACTTGCAGGGAGTCTTGCACAGACTCAAAGAGAAGGGAATCCGTCTAAAGGCCAGAAAATGTAATCTATTTGCTCAGGAAGTGACCTATCTAGGACGTATAATCACTGCCGATGGATACCGTGTGGATCCGAAAGGAATTAAGCCAATCTTAGACCTCAAGAGCTGGAAACCAAATACGCTAGGAGAGGTTCGGCATCTTGTTGGGTTGCTGGGATACTATCGTCGCTACATCCAAGACTTTTCGCGTGTAGCAAAGCCTATCTATGATTTGCTCAAAGTTGATAAGCAACAGCTCGGGAGTATGCAGCGAGGACAGAGGAAACGTGGTAATCAAGGTCAAGCCCCTTCAAGTTTGCCTGTCAAATGGGAGGAAGTTCATTCTAATGCATTGGGTTCTCTCATAGAATGTCTAGTAAATCCACCAGTAATGGGGTACCCAGACTTTGAGAAGCCATTTGTGTTGCATACTGACGCTTCTCAGGAAGGTTTGGGGGCAGTTTTATACCAGAAGCAAGGAGGACGTATGCAAGTGATTGGTTACGCTTCGCGAACTCTGTCGCCAGCCGAACGAAATTATCATCTCCACTCAGGCAAATTAGAGTTTTTAGCTCTTAAGTGGGCAGTAACTGAACAATTTAGAGACTACTTATTTTATGCACCACAGTTCACGATCTACACGGATAATAATCCGTTAACTTTTGTCATGTCAACGGCAAAGTTGAACGCTACTGGACACCGATGGGTAACGTCTTTATCAGATTTCAACTTCACGATTAAGTATCGACCTGGATCGAGCAACAAAGATGCTGATTTTTTGTCAAGGAGCCCAGTACATATTGATTCAATGATGAAAGATTTCACTACAGAAATCTCACAAGATGAGATTCGATGTATGCTGAATGCAGTTTCTGCACAAAATGATGAACAGTTATGTTGGGTTACAGCAGTTACAGCAGATGAGAAAGTGTTTGCAGATTTTGATTGTCCTCCCGTAGGAAAGACATGCTGGCCAATGAAGCTGGACTTTATTCGCCAAGCACAACAAGAAGACCCGGTTATTAGTCGCATACTTGCATTTAAGTTGTCAGGAAAACCTTCCGCAAAAACATTGCAAACCGAATCTACTCAAGTCAAGTCTTTAATGCGCGAATGGAACAAGTTATCGTTAGAAAATGATGATATTCTTTACAGGAAATCAAATGGCAGAATGCAGCTGGTTCTTCCTCATCGTTACCATAGGCTTGCCATGAAACATTTACATGAGGAGCTTGGACATTTGGGAGCTGATAGAGTTATCGAACTAGCTCGTGAACGATTTTATTGGCCTCATATGGCCAGGGATATCGACCACTTTGTAACTAAAGTTTGCCAGTGCATCAAAAGTAAGAAACCTGTGGTGAATTCCCGTGCACCAGCCCAAAGTATTGTAACGAGCGAACCATTTCAGCTAGTCTCGATAGACTTTGTTCATCTAGAGAAATGTGCAGGTGGTTACGAGTACATCCTGGTCGTTATTGACCATTTCACTCGTTTCGCACAAGCGTATGCGACCACTAACAAATCTGCCAAGACAGCTGCAGAGAAACCTTTTAACGATTACATTCAACGTTTTGGTCTGCCTGGTAAAATACATCATGACCAAGGCACCGAATTTGAAAATGACTTGTTTCATCATTTAGAACAATTAACAGGGATAAAGAGATCCAGGACGACTCCCTACCATCCTATGGGTAATGCCCAGTGCGAGCGTTTCAACAAGACACTTTTGGGAATGATGCGAACAATGGCCGACAATCAAAAGTCACGATGGAAAGATCATATAAATAAAATGGTTTTCGCGTACAACTGTACCAGAAACGATGCCACAGGTTACTCTCCCTATGAACTTTTGTTTGGTCGCAAACCTCGCCTTCCAATAGATATTATTTTTGGTAAGACTAAAGCAACTGTCTGTAAAAGATATCCAACTTATCTTAGAGACTGGAGAAACGCAATGGAGCAAGCCTACAAGATTGCTGCTGAAAAATCCGGACAATCTATGCAACAAGGACGTGAAGCTTATAATCGTAAAGCAAATACCTCAATTCTCGAGGCCGGTGATAGAGTTTTGGTTAAACGACTGTTAGAACGTGGAGGCCCAGGCAAACTCCGGTCGTTCTGGGAAGATCAAGTTTACATTGTTATACGTCGCATAGAGCCAACAGGAGCAGTCTATGAAGTGCAACAAGAGGATGGAAGTAGACGTAAACGTATTTTACATCGTAATTTATTGCTGCCATGCCCTTACTTGCCAAGTGAGCCTGACAGGAATGTACAGCTACAGCCTCAAAGACAGCGAAGTGCACCAACAGTTGCAACTCGTCAGAGAACAGTTTCAAACGCAGATTACGAAGTAGATTCCACAGCGTTACAAGAAGATGATCATGCTACATTTAGCCCACGTCAAGTGGATGGAATTATCAGACATCTTAACAAGACCTCAGAGGTATATGATGTTCATCAACCGGACGCACCTGACCAACCAGTGCTACCTGAACGGGAAAGGGATGACATTGACCCAGAATCATCAATGAATGTTTCTCAACCTACAACCGGAGAAGTTCCTGAAACCGTCGTGACAGCTGCTACGAGTGAATCACTAGGAGGAATCTCAACACCACAAAGACCATTAGAGGAGTCGCCAGCTCATGAACCAATGCCCAACTCGCCAGAAGATGCGCAATTTCCACCTCGAAGCCGACCACAAAGAACACGACAGCCGCCAACTTTGTTATCGTACTATTCATTTGGACAGCCAATCAGTTCTCAAGCTCGGGTCTCGAATATTCATCCAGCAGTTCAACCAGTGCCACAGTTTGCGTATAGACCGACGCATTTGCAGATGCAGCGACAGACTTCAGGATTCGTACCAACAACGTCTTTACATCCTGGATATTCTCATGTATTTGTACCACAGAGGCAATTCGGACAGTTCGTATCGCCTGGACAATTTGGACCATACGGCCAAAGAATGATTCCAGTTGTGTATGGCTGTTAACTTTATTATGTTATCATAACCGTTAAATGGAATTTTTGTTATTGACACTTATTATCGTCTCGGTCAGAGGAATGATCCATGTTTGTCAACATACGAATTGCGACAAATGTCGGGTAACTGTTTGGAGTCTAGTGAATTTTATTGCTGCGCAGCCGAAGTACATGATGTTAGAGAACTAGAACAAGGACAACTGTACTCTGAATGTAATATGTCAGGATGAGATAATGTTGTTTGAAGAGAACTGAGTGAAGAAGATGATGATACAGTTAAAGAACTAAATTGAAGAATCCAAGGATTTTTTTCAAATGTCAGGAGACATTTCATTTTGAGGGGGAGGGTGTGAGGACTCTAACCACCCCCCTGGACTAAGGACTAACCCCCGTATTAAATTCTTTTGTATACTAACCCCCGTGTTAAAATTCTTTGATATAACGGAGTTGATCTGAACACGAATGGACGAGAGAGGAGATGTCACTGAAATTTATCTTTGAGTTGATATGTTGGAATTTATGTTGGAGTCAATTTACTGAAATATATGTTGAAGCTGAGTTTATATGAGTGTGATTTTATTCGATCGTGATATCTGCTACACTTGCCAAGAAGAAATCATTGATGATATCAACGATAAGCTTGTTCAAGTAATCGATTCATTGAAAGTCGCTCGTACATCCCGTCTATGGATTCAATACATGGAAATGATTGATATTCTGAGAAAATCATTGAAGGCAGAGCGCACTGGTGATTGGAAACTTCATCTTGCATCTGTCTGTGAAATGTTACCATACGTTGCTGCTGCTGGTCATAACTTGTATGCCAAGTCTGCTTATCTGTACCTGCAACTGATGTTGGAGTTACAAACAATGTTTCCAGATATTTATGAGAAGTTCATTGCCGGATTTCATGTCATCAGGAGGAGTAATCGCTATTGGGCTGGACTATCTTCAGATCTTGTCATTGAACAAGTGCTTATGAAGAACAGGCGCGGATTAGCCCACCGGGCCACCGGGCGAAAGCCCGGTGGGCCCCCTCGAAGGGGGGCCCCAATAAAGAGAGCCGTAAATTTTCTTACCAGTTTAATTTATCTAGGAATTACAAATAGTTACAGTATCAGGAAAGCTAAAGACATTTTTATCTTCGTTTCGTTATAACTGGTATTTGCCTCCTAATTTTCTTGAGATTCTTTCAAATACGAGAAAGAAACGTGAGAAAATACTTGATTATAGATTTGGGCTTGTAGAAATTTAGCGAAATTGTTCGAGATCTATTTTGCTAATCGGAAACATTGTGTTCCAGACGAAAGTAGAGTGTGCCCCTAATGGCAAATGTAGAGTCGAAAAAATCATTCCCAGCCAAAGCAAACGGCGTGTCATTTCAGGTTCTTTCTGGGGGCTTCACCGTTGGGGACCATATTTCTAAGTCTGGCCACGATGCGTCCCTTGAGAACTTTGAAATCATCAGTAGGACTGACAACTCGTTTGACCTTCTTATCCACGAGAGCCTTCTGATCCTACGAGACCGGCCCTCAATTAATTCACAATTGTCCTCTATTCCCTTAGCGCTGTTCTAATTTAGTTGTTTACCCGCTTTTGCTGTTTCCATGTTTGCCCCCTGTTTTTTGGTTTACTTTCTTGATCGACATGTTTTCCCCTTTACTCGCTGTTTTTGCACGTTTTTTGCCTTTTTTGGTGCCCTTTGTTACTGCCTTATATAATGGCTGTTTACGCCCTATCTGCACGTTGATGATGGACCTTGGAATTGGTCCGAAACGTTCGTAATCAAATTATGGCTTAGCCACTTATTTGTCTTATCATGGATTTGTCTCTTGAATTCGCTTAATTATAACGTGGATTTGTCGAAAAGTATGGAAAGCTGAAAATGAATAAAATGATTTTTTTGTCGTCGTTCTTGTCCTCCGATTCATCGTAAAGCTGCGATTTCCACCTGATGTTTCTACGGTCAAATCAGTAAGACTACTGTTTTTGACCAGAAACAAAGAAAATTGAGGACGTAATCGAAAGTACAACAATTACAGTAAAATAAATTAGATATTCGAACTTTTCACATCAAGTTACGCTAGACAGCCAAGTTTCATCTTTCTAACCCTTATCAATTTGGAGTTCTGAGGGGGGCTAATTTAGCCCCCCCTCGGCCTGAGGATGCTCAGAAAAGCCCGGTCCAGATAGGGTTAAAGTCTGTGTTTCGTGCAAAAGTTTGGTTTAAGTAACTACTGTTCTTTTACTCAACAAACATTTTTTATTCTATACTATTCCCGAATTGGCCAATTGGTCCATTGACCTCGGCATGAAGGGGGCCCCTGACAGAAAGTGCCCGGCCCTTTTTTGAGAGCTAATCCGCGCCTGATGAAGAATGTCAAGTCAACTGGCGGATTGACACGAGGAACCGGAATGGGCGAGACACAACGTGTATCGTGGCTGCTTTCAATGCCTGCATGCACTAAAATCAATAGTGCAATGCAGGAGTTTGCAGGAACAGCATATGAAACAAGTGAACAACACATTAGCTAGAGTTAAAAGAGATGAAAAAGATACAAGAGCGCTGTTGCTTTTCTTGCAAGAAAGAGATCCTTTTGCAAGTGACACTTCACTGCGGAGTATCGCTACTGGCATCGTTGCAGACTCAATTGTCAATGCTGATCGTGCAAAGGAAGTTGGTGATATGATTCTGGCAAAAATGGTGGAGAAAAATCCTGCTGATTTCACATTCAAGAAGAAAGACCAAGCCGTCGCACAAAGTACAAAATCAACAGTGAAAATGCAAGGTGAATCTATTCAAGTGGATCCACAACCTTTATTCCAACGACTTGTTGCAGCAGCAAGAGGGATGTTTGAAGATCCGTCTGTTATCTTTGAGTATGAGCTTTGCAGTTATCCATCAGCGATCTTTGAATCATCTGTGCTCTTGAGAGCTGCAAACAAGGCTTCATTAGGAGAAGCAATGTGGAATCTTGGAGAGTGTGGTTTTGATGGCACATTGGGAAATGTCAAATATGTCTTAGATGGTGGGTCCCTTTTGCAGCGAGTGCCGTGGCCAAGAGGGGCATCATTTGATGCTATATGCAAGATCTACACTGATTATGTTAGAAAGAAATATCTCGACGTAACAGTGGTATTTGATGGCTATGAAGAGGGTCCTAGTACCAAAGACAACACCCACATTCGTCGATATGGTGGTCGTGTAGGTCCAGAAGTACGATTCAACGGAAAAATGATTTTGCAATCAAGAAAAGATCAGTTTTTAGCTAATGGCATAAATAAGCAACGTTTCATCAATCACTTAAGTGAGAAGCTGAATCAAGTGGGATGCTCAACAGTTCAGGCTAATGGAGATGCTGATCTTCTTATTGTACAGACGGCAGTCAGTTGTACTGCCTCGAAGCCAACTGTTGTTATTGGTGAAGACACCGACTTACTGGTTCTTCTGTGTTTTCATGGAGACATGGATGGGTGTGATTTGTACTTTCATTCGGAAGTAAAGTCAACGGGCAAAAAGCAACGAATCTGGGATATCAAAAGCACTAAGAACAGATTAGGTTTAGACACATGTAAGTTACTCCCAGTTGTTCATGCAATATCTGGTTGCCATACGACGTCTCGACTGTTTGGAGTTGGTAAGTCAAATGCTCTGAAGAGGTTGACAAATGACAGATTTACACGACAAGCAAGGATCTTCCTTGACGAAAATGCAACGAAGGATGATGTAATTCAAGCAGGTGAAAATGCACTCCTGGTTCTCTACAAAGGAAACACAGGAGAAGGACTGAATTCCCTTAGATATCGCAGATTTCATGAAAAGGTATCATCAAAGGCAAGCGCCGTCGAACTACATCAATTGCCACCGACATCCAATGCTGCGAAGTTTCAAAGTCTTCGGGTTTATGTCCAGGTGCAAAACTGGATAGGAAACGACAGTCGTCACAATCCTGAGGACTGGGGATGGACAAATAAGAACGGGAAACTATTTCCTATAACAACATCGCTGCCCGCGGCACCAGCAAAGCTTTTAGAGGTGGTAAAATGTTCATGCAAAGCAAGCTGTGATACAAGAAGGTGTACATGTCGAAAGAATAATCTGCAGTGTTCTACAGCATGTGGGGAGTGTCATGGAACAAGCTGCTCAAATGCTGCTGACATCCATATCGATGATATAGTTGAACTTGAGGATGTTTAAAAAATGGACCAATCGTTTGACTTGATATTTATGTTGTATTGTAACAGATGTTAAGTTATATTCACTTTATTTTCGGGAAGTTTTTTCCGTATATGGCAAGGTGTTGATGAGTCACGTGACCTTCAAAGGGAATCCAAAAATTTGAGAGACTTAGAATTGAAGAAGACCAGAGATTTCCTTTCATTTTCAGTCATAATTGGATTGTTTTGTTGGCTTATTAGAAGAAACTAGACGATAGCTCCTCCGCAGAGGTCTAGTATCCCGGTCTCAAATTTTGACCCCCCCCCGTTTTCCGTGTTCCTCGTTAGATATTGATGTACATTTTTTATATGTTTAAAATCATGTTTAGAACAACACATTAGTGGAAAAAGAAATTCTTTTGCAATTAGTTTGAGGTATTTTGATACATTGACTGGACTAATGGTGTTTTTACTTCCTCAGTCAGAAAGATGGAAATTAGGCACGCTTCAGTTTGTTGACTGAATTCTTTGTGCTTCGAAATTCATGAATTTGATAACGATCTGACCTTCTTCTCTTGTTGAAAAAGAATGATCCAAAGAACAAAGCTGCCAGTAATTAGATAACATCAAACAAACAAAGTGATTCCTTATTCCGTGCTTTAAAGATTCACCTTGGCAACCTTTAAAACACGGAATACGGAATATACAGTTTTGTTAAAGTGCCCCTGACATGAAAAATAAAAAAAATTTCGAAATTGATTTTATGCTCTTATCCGAACGAGTAAACAGCGCTGAATCGAATGATGTGATTATTTCCGGAATATTATGTCTATAAGTATGTTTTTTTAATCTCTAAAGTGTCAATTTTCGTGATTCTTTGTGCGAATAAAAATGAGCGGTCAAAGAGGAATTTGAGGAATTTGTGACGTATTGAGTTGGACTCATCGGCGTGCGTGGTTAGATCACCACAGTGAGGCACTATGACTTGAGCATGGTGGACGCGAAGAAACGACCAAGAGGGGGAAATATTGTTGTGCTTGAGTATCGAATGGCATCAGCTGTAAGAATAGTAGCCATACTAGCCTGTGAACAGGCCTTTTTAAGCCTTTACCCAGCCATCCTCCACGGACGTTGATGCACAATTTCCAGACAACGAAGAGCAACGATTATTATCGTTACGATTTGTGAGGCGACATCAGTCTTTCATTCGTCAGCCTTGTGTTCGATAATTTTGAGTTGACATATTTTGCTTAAAGAATGGAAAGAGCAACTTCGGCTATGACATAACAGCAGGGACTGAAGCTGGCGTTGTTCATTCCGTTGATGCAATTGGAAGTGCTGTAAGCGGGATCAAAGGCAACGTTTGAGGAAGGTAGGATTGGCCTAAATAAATGCCAACGGGCCTACGTTTTGGTCGTCGTCTCTCTCTCTCCGATGCATGGAGACTTTTAATATCGGTTCCCTCGTCCTTACATGTAGGTAATGAACGAGCTTAACTCCTCTGAATATCTAACAGCAACAATCATTATTGATGAAAATAATTTCATGGCGGGCAAGAGCTTCAAAGAGACCCTTGTTTGTTTCATTACTTCCGCATTCCCTCTTTTATTAGGAGAAGGCAATCCTTCATTATTCAAAAGAATCAGCCGTGTGTGTTGTTTGTATCTTTTATATTTTTGTGGGGTCTTTGTTCGGAGACAACAAAACTTTTACTTGAAATGCAAGGGATTGAATTCATTCTTTATGGTTGATTCGCTCTAGATTTGCTCTTGCATCAGTTCACCCACATGGAAGAAGGGTCATGCAAATTGACGTAACATACCTCAGCTGTCCAATAATGCCCTCAAATGACGGTTTACACCAATAGCATTGATAGATCTTGTTTGTCCCCAAGAAGTCACGGACAATGAATTTAAACTGGCCAAGCGAAATACTGATTCATGTCAGGCCGTTAGATTGGGCCTAAGTTCAAGCCTGACAATAACATTAGCTACCGCGCACGGCCTGTTGATGATGAATTCGGTTACTGTTTTGCATGGTTATAGATACAAGGCTTGGGGTGGGGGTGATACTGGGACGACTCACTATTCGTGAACAGGTCGCCTGTATCATATCATGCGACATGCGTTGAGGTTTTGAAAGGAATTCCATCAGTATATCTTCCTCTTCGACGCCATTGTCCACATCTTTGTCAAAGAAGGCAAGCGGCTTTATCCTTGCATGGCTTAAAAATCGTTTCTAGGTAGCTGTTATCTTCAAAGCCTTCGTCAGTCATGAGTGCAATGTCTTTTTGTCATTTCCAGGACGAATTCGACATGTTTCTCTCCGTTAATGGGCTTTATGTGATGCGTGATACTGGTGCTTCCACTGTTTTTATCAGTTGTTCACCTGGCATGCAATTTCTAAGAACACCAGAATACGTCACTCGCCCCAGACTCTTTTCAAATGACCAGCCCCTATAAAACCCCATAAAAAGCGCACTTCTGCCCCTCATATCGAAAAATGAATGGTAGGTATGGAATCAGCGATGTTTACTGCAACTATTTAGCTGATAAAAAAATTTTCATTTTTTCATGTCAGTGGCACTTTAAGACAAATGAAATAATCAGTTCCTTCATTTTTGGCACGCTCTTATCTCAACGACATTTCATCATTATTTTCTATTTTCATCTTTATTTTATTATCCAAAATCACAAACTTCAGCAACAAACTAGATTAGAGAGTAGACTAAAATTCCTGTTTTAGCGTCCTTTAGTTGTCAACCGAAAACTATTACAAAACAAGCTGCTTATCAAATCTAAAATTACAGGAACAGCTAAAGGGCATAATGCGTATTTGTGCTGAAAGATTTTATAGCAACATTACTAAAAGAAACGTTATGAGTCAATTTGATTAGTGCGAGCGTCATCAGTAACAAAACGTAAGCAAACATGAAAGCCGTTTAGATAATGAAAGAGCCTACCAAAAACGAAAGATCTGAAAATTTTAAAATGTATCGGGTTACCAATGGGATTTGGCTTGGAGCTTTTGGAGGGATGGAAGTGGCAAATGTTATGTTTGCTGTCGATGCTAGTTCCTGCGGAGCATTAGTGATCAAGTAGACAATACAGTAAACTCCCGCATATAAGAAGAAACTCACTTATAAGAAACTGCAGGCTTTTTAACATATAAGAAACTGTATAAGAAACTATATAAGAATCTGGTGAGCCTGAAGTTTTCCAGTTTCTTATGTAAGTTCTTACTTTAGGAAAAATCTTGTGAAGCAAAATGAAATGATTGATTGAAATTAGACAGGAAAAGATATACTGGTTGACGTTACTTTCAGTGTGCCAGTTTTTATAGAGTTTAGAGTGTTTTGATAAAGTAAAAGCAATACCATATACCGGGTGTCCCAAAAAAAGTATACGGAATTCGTCAACTCTAGCGATAAGAATATGATGTGAATTAATCCGAAATGATTTTCAAAACATATCTCGATAGCTAACTTGAACATAGATATCTCTTTTGTTGATATTGGTGCGTTGAGAGTGAAGATATTAACCTTCAAAGGACAACTTTGCCTCCACCTCCAAACCAGAGCTTTGACGTTTTGGCCTAAGCAAATTCTTGAAGCACAGTGAATCAAATCAACAAAATTGGAAGACGGCGCTACAGATGTGTTTTACAAAATACAGTTTATGTAGATCTATCATCAAGGGCGCTCCGAAATCAGCTTCATTCATCTCAGTATCGACAATTTATTTTATTTTTTTCTTTTTTTATATCCATCTTAAAACCTAACTCAACAATTTGAATACAACTAATGTACCATCCATAGCCAAAAAAGACACATGGTCACCGAGTTCTGGCTATGAATGGTACTTACAATTTTCAACTTGTAACAATTCTAAGGATAAAAAATAAGATAAAATAAATAGATGAAGAAGTAAACTGAACAAAAGAGTCAACAAGTGTATCTCAAGATAAATGCCAGGAGTTTCTACGGAAACTAAGGATATAATAATTGAAAGATTAATTTCAAAAATAATTCCTGCAGACTTCTCCAGCATCTATCCTGAGACAGACATCTTAGAAAGAAAAGTAAAAGCTGCTGCTGTTTAGGATAATCTATCCCTAATCAAACCGTCCCGTATCTTTGATGAAGGATATTGTAGACTCGAGAATAATGCTATTTTCTATCACACTACAACGGGGGCTTCCATATAGAAGAAGATTACACTGGGATCTATCATCGAGACGAGTGAGATCGATTCCTGAGATGTCAGAGAGCTGGCCAAAGAGATCCAAACGAAGGGTGTAATGCTGTGGGCAGTGCAGGAGGAAATGTTCGTTATCCTCATTGGCTAAACCACAATTGCAGACTGGAGAAAGGCAGTCAAAGGCATGTCTAAAGGGATGCTCATTCAAGGCGCTAAATTGAAGACGGAGCCTAGTTAATAATCTTATACCTGAAATATCAGATATGCGATATGTAGAATTTTTAACTGGTCGAATGATTGAGAGCAATTTCTTTTTAAATTGTGCGATTGTAGTAGCATTCTGGGTCTCGCTGTCAAGTGAATTCCATTCGAACAGCGTGTTTCGAAAATAAGTATTGGAAAAACGAACTGTTCTTGCCGCTGGTTGCTCATATGCACTTGGATTTCGCAAATTGTACCTTAATTGACGCTCTTGTGGTATTTTGTTGAAAAGATATTCAGGCGATTTGGACCTTCTTAAACAAAAGAAATGAGCCAATCTACGGTACCATCTCCTGTGATATAAGGTCTCCCAAACCAGTTCCTCATAAAGCTTCTGTCTACTTGTACCTCTCCATGTTCCAGTCACTGCTAAAGCCGCTGAATATTGTACCTGCTCCAACTTTCTTGTGATTTCAAGATGCATTTCAGGGTCAAATCTATGGTAGATTATATCACCGTAATCTAAATGTGGCCTTATATAAAGCTTATAAACTTGATCTAGAACCTCCCTAGAGACACATTTGGAAAGATATTTTATCAACCCAATACCTCTACGTGCCTTCAGAATTACCTCTCTTATGTGCTAACAAATTCTTTTCAAGGAATGATTCGGTAGTTCCAAGAGTGTGTTGATGCTCAAGGGAGTACTTTCACCGATGAATAGTAAGTATAAAATAAATTGTTTGGTCTCACATAAACTGTAAGTTATAAAACACATCTGTTGTGCCATCTTCAAATTTTGTTGATTTGATTCACTGCGCTTCAAGAATTTGCTTAGGCCAAAACGTCAAAGCTCTGGTTTGGAGGTGGAGGCAACTTTGTCCTTTGAAGATTAATATCTTCAGTCTCAAGGCACCGATATCAACAAACGAGGTATCTATGTTCAAGTTAGCTATCGAGGTATGTTTTGGAAATCATTTCGGATTAATTCACACTATATTCTAGTCCCTAGGGTCGACCAAATCTGTATAATTTATTGGGAACATCTGGTAGTTTTATCATCAATCATGGAATATCTGCCTTTCCGGGTTGGCCCTGCAAACTCGTAATAATAGATTCTGGTCAGAAACTCATTAGCTTGTTTTTGAGAATTTTTTTACTGTAGAAACTTTGGTAGAAACACGTGAATTGGTGAAAGAATACTATACTTACTTATTCCATATTCCGTATTCCATATTCCGTATTCCGTATTCCGTATTCCATATTCCGTATTCAATATTCCATATTCCGTATTCCATATTCCGTATTCCATATTCCGTGCTTTAAAGATAGCCTTATAGAAATAGGGTAATTGAAATAATAACTTGCACATTGTAGTTACATGCAAACATTTCGAGGTCATAGGAGGAAGTCTCGGAGTTATATCCCAACTTGCGGCATGAAATGATGACAACATCTTGAACGAGAATGCTGAAAATGAAACTCGTTCTGTATTTTTATAACGGTCGAAATACGACGGTTGACATTTCTTTTTCAATTTCTGCATAAATTGTGACGTGTTCAAAAGAGATTTCGCTTAGATAGGCTTTATTTTGAATTTCCAAGGTGCTTACATTCGATAAGCTTGCAAAATCTTTCGATGAATTACAATGGTTTTGGAAAAAGAAACTGGTACCTTAAATTGTTTGACGACTGAATGGAAGATTTCAAATCAAAGATTGATTAAATACATCCTGTATATATACATGGTATCCCAAAATAATTGTTCAACGGTAGTGTGGCTACTGTGGAGGAGCTGTAGATTCAATTATCTTAGTTTTTAAACATTTGCATAGGTCAGACTTCAACTTGGAGTTTGAGACCTTGTATGAGTCAATATGACACATGGTTGCTGATCTATGGTAGAGGATAGGCAAAATAAATGGTTGCTACAAAAACAGCACTGCTATTGTTCTCAAGCATTCTCAAAATAAAGTACATTTTCAAAGAAAGGTTACTGGAATCGTATTAAAACTTTTTACTATATTGTTGAAAAAGTAGAAAGTGCTCTCTTATGAATGGACAACATTCCCAACCCTTTAAAAAATTTAGAAAAAATTCTAGTACAACGCTAGAAGCCTTTCTTTCAAAAGTTACTTTATTTTGACATTTCTGTAGAACGATATTGAAGTGCTGTGTTTGAAGCAACCATTTATTTTGCCTTTTCTCTGCCATAAATCAGCAACCACTGGTCAAACTGACTCGTACTAGATCTCAACTTTAAAGGTCAGATAAAGGCAAAGACATTTTTATTAATTTCTACCATTTACAGCCTAGAGATTTCAAGATTTCAAACGAAATTTCGATATGAGTTCCGGAACCTATCGAAATTGCCGCTCGAATTCCTTTTTTCAGTCAATTAAAAAAAAAACCGCGCAAGCAAAAGAGCCTGGAACCAGCAGGGGCGTGACGTGGAATGAGTCGATTGAGTCATTTCAAAGCTGCGAGAGAATGTAGGAGTCTGTTTGCACTCATTGACAGTCAAGTCACGAAAGTTCGAAACGACTACTTATCTTAACTATCTCAAACCAAAACGCCAAGAAAGTGGGTAGTTTCTGGTTGTGGCTAGTCAGCTTGTGCAGAGAAGAATGTGTATGCACATTATTCCGAACTTTGGCACGGACAGAATTGTCGCAGCAGTGAGCTGTGGACTGGCTTGGAGAGAGAACGCGTACAAGAATTGCAGCAACGAAAACATCGGGGTCTGCACAAAATATTTCGAGTCTAACGACTTTGAAAATTCACTGGCTGCTACAATTGCATTAGCTAGATTCCAGAGCACCTTCTTCGGCGTGAGGAAAATGAAATTGTAGTTAAAATTGAAAAATGCACTCACCGAAGAATCGAAGATCATGACTAGACTGACGACGTGATTCCTTGTATTCGTTCAACATTTATAATCTGATGTTTTAATTTCACTCATACAAAGGACTCACGACCAAACAGATTCTAAACAGGGACTAAAATCTTACGAAAAATCAGAAGAAACTTAGAACATCTTCCATCCTACGAGCGTCGAAAGAAAAGTCGAACGTCTCTTCGAACGTCATTTCGAGCGTCGCTTCGCTTCGAGAAATCGAACTTTGAACTAATGAGCCAATCAAACGCTACAAATAGGCACGTGGGTTGACCATATTAAGAAAGTAGCGATCTGATTGGTCGCGCCGTGAACGCGGCGGACTTGGCCTAATTAGTCCCTATTCTGAAGCGTAAGGACATAAGTCCCTCAACTGAAGCGATGACAACAACAACAACAAGCGTAAGTTAGAGGGGCTTATGTAATGTAGTCTACTGCCACGTCATGATTAGGCCAAGTGATAGTCTCTTACCATAGACAGATAAGAGAGCGTTCTCTCTGCAAATATAGTTTTCCTTTTCTTCGATGACTCTATTTACGAACTTCTTAGGTGGCCTGTGTATTTCCTCCCTCGTACAATATAATTTGTATTTAAAGATCATTCGTGAAGCCATGCAAATGTACCTGCAGATGCAGATGCATTGGTGGACCAGGACGCTGGTCTGCTGGGGCACATGCACCACAAAAAGCATTCCGATTTAATTGGCCCGAAATGTGAAAGGGTCCCTCGGTAACTCTGGGGGCCGAGATATGCACTTGATGCATGGGCTCGGTTTGAACTCCTGGGGGCGCCTTGGAGACCCTGTGGTGACAGGACATCGGCTGAAGATTTGCATCTTAATTTTACTGATACCTGGACAACTTTATACCTACTAAAGTTTCTTAATAAACAACAGCACACTGACACTGGCCACCAGTGGCAAAAAAATGTTTCACAACACAGTGACTATTGGTTGTGGGCTCTTGGGGGTGGGGTTGGTATTACCCTCTCTTGTTTTCCTATTATTTCTATCACTTATATTTTTCATTTACCATTTTTTCAAATTTCATATCCTTTTATCTTCTGCTCTATCAAAAAAATATACCTAAATACATTCAATACAATTACTAACATTACCTAAATTAAATTAAAAAGACAATAATACATACTACACAAAAAATACATGAGCATACACTAAATAAATTAACTTAATAAGGAAACATTACAAGACATTATGTATTTAGATATATTAGTCTAAGGAGGAGCTCTCTAGTAGATAAACTAATCGAGAGAGAGCCCCCCCCCCCAGCAGCCTTTGTCTATATTCTGGCTCCTACGGAGGAGTTTATCTTTAGAGAATTAACCATTATTCTGGCTTCACTGCGGGGCAGCAGCCTTTGTCTATATTCTGGCTGTTACGGAGGAGCAGCTGTCTTCCGTGACTTTGTCTATATTCTGGCATCACTGCGGGGCAGCATCCTTTGTCTGCTCTCTTCAGTGACTTGCATATAATCTGGCGTTGCTGCGGGGCAGCATCCTTTGTCCATATTCTGGCTGTTATGGAGGAGCGGCTCTCTTCAGTGACTTTTGCCTATATTCTGGCTTCACTGCGGGGCAGCAGCCTTTGTCTATATTCTGGCTGCTACGGAGGAGCTCCTCTAACAGAGCACTGTGATCCAGAATTGCAAAATAAGGGAATAAAGTCGAAAAATGAAGTTTGGAATATCAAATCCTTTTACATAATCTTTATTGAACACACCCTGGGGGTCAATGTAAAAAAAAGATATTTAAAATCGGTCAAGGGATCGTCAAGATATTGATTTTTGAACTTTGGCCTAATTTGTTTGTTTGTTTACATTACTATTTCCGGAATAGTGCTGTTTTTAGGGCAGTTTTTAAATCCTCATTTCTCCATCTAGGAAAGTCCGAAATTCTTCATTTTTGTCCCACTTGAAACTACTGTTCATGTACTTCAAAGTAATGTCAAGACATGTTTTAATTTCTTCACTTTTGGCACTTCTGAAAGCAATTTCATAATGGCGGGTTTTCGAGAAATTAATGGGCTTGAAAAGTTAATTGTGAAATTGAACACTGAATACAAAAAAATTGTATCAAATTGCATGAACCAAATGAATTCTATGATTTAAAGCAACTTCCCCTGCATCTTTTTGCCAAAGGGCTTGTACAAATTCGTGGCCATAAAAATTTTCTGACCGTTCAAAATTTTTCGGTGGCACTTTTGTGTTCTTTATTTTATCGCACAGTTTGAACAAATCTTAGCACATAGGCCCACTAAGTGAATTTACAAAGACCAACCATCATTCATGTGGTCCAGAAACAAGACAAGCAACATTTACACCAGCTTACAAAGTGCAACGTTGCTTAAAATTGATGATTTACAAGTTTTTCGATTTTTATTATCACGAGGAATGAGCAAAAACGCTATTTTTTCGCAAAAAATCTATCTAAAGGGATGCAATTAGGCTACAAGCAAAGAAATTAATTGAGTTGTACTGTAAAAATCACATTCTAGCAAGGAAAAACATCAAAATTCAGAAGTGAAAATTTTTTCGTCAAAAATCCTTCAAAAATGCATAAAAATGTAGGTTTCACCTGAAAATTTGAAGGGCTGCAGATTTTTTATGGCCACGAAATTGTACAAGCCCTTTGACAAAAAGATGCAGGGGAAATGGCTTTAAATCATAGAATTTATTTGGTTCATGCAATTTGATACAATTTTTTTGTATTCAACGTTGAATTTCAAAATTAACTTTTTAAGCCCATGGATTTCTCGAAAACCTGCCATTATGAAATTGCTTTCAAAAGTATCAAAAATGAAGACATTATAGCATATTTTGAAATTAATTCAAAGTACATGAATAGCAGTTTTATGTGAGACAAAAATAAAGAATTTCGGACTTTCCTATACGGAGAAATGAGGATTTAAAAACTGCCCTCAGAGCAGCACTATTCCGGAAACGGTAATGTAAACAAACAACAAATTAGGCCAAAGTTCAGAAGTCAATAACTTGACGATGCCTTGACCGATTTTAAATATCTTTTTTTACATTGACCCCCAGGGTGTGCTTAATAAAGATGGTATAAAAAGAATTTGATATTCAAAACTTCATTTTTTCCTATTTCTTCCCTGGCCTGGATCACAGTGCAGAGGTAGCTAACTTTGCCGATATTCTGGGGATTGCGAGGGAGCGGTTCAAGCACGTGTTTTTGCTTAGGCCAATGTTTTAAATCGCCGGATTTAATTTCTTTTGTAAATCAACTTGTGTTGGAAGATAAATAAATAAATTTAGGCTCAAATGGAAGGTCTTGTTGTCTTCTACGATGTGGTAGCATCAGTTATTGAACTTGTTTGTTTTCAAAGGAGAAATAAACACATTTGTCGATATTCTAGCTGTTGTCTATATTCTGTTGTCTATATTCTGGCTAGCGCTACCACCACCCCTCAAAACCCTTTTGGATCATCATGAAGTCTGTCACAAAGGTAGTTTGTTACCTTGATGAACTGAAACGTTATTATGCTTGAATAAGATAAAGAGCCCCTAAAGAGCTCCAATTGTACATTCTACAAATCTGCCCTAATTTGCGCTCAAATCTGCGCTCATTTTCATCACTTGTGAATATGTTTTCATCTACCTTTTACTTTACTCTATTTCCACTTCTGATTTTCATGGGGAAGGGGGTAAAAGCGATATCTTTTTTCTGAGAGATTAAAAGGATCACTGGAACATCTTGGGAGGAAACACACGATTCCCCTGAAAAACGTTAGAGATTTATAAGGTATGATTGCCCCTTCTCTGATTGTATGTTTATTTCATCCATCTGAACCTTTCCCCACAGCATTCCGCAAAGTTTCGTGCTTAGTTTCCTTTTGCTAGAATTAGCTATCTTCAACAAAGTTTCTCCTGTTTTTATGTCTTTTAACTCAATGTCCACAACTTTGATATTAAAAAGAAACTGCGTGATGAAAAACATTTACATAGACTTCTGGGGTCCAAAAAATCAAGGTTATCATGATATATCAAATTAGCTCCAGTGAAACTAAACTTATAACAGTGGGGGACAGACCGCATATTAGCTATGATTGTGCACTTAGTGATTTTGCACAATCCTGCCAGGCTAACGAAAAACTTGAGTCCTTGCAGCAAAATAAGAGCGAACCAGGGGTATTCCACTCATTCAAAAAAGCATAAGAGATTTTGTTCTTAATAAAATGTTTTTATGGGTTCTTGATGGACAAATAGTTAAAGCACAAGGATTCTCGCAAAACAACTGCGAGAATTTTTGGAGTGAAATGCCCCTCTTGAGTGACAATTAGAGCATGTTTCGTGAAATAAGACGATCTATAAACATCAGTTGCCTTCCCGTATGTGTACATTTCGTCGCATAGATGCATCTTACCATCAAAAGTACACATTTAATAGGAGTTATCCAGTTTTAACCGTGTCTGAAATAACACAGATTCTTGAAATATCAGAACGTATATTTAGAAGAAGCTGCTTATGAGAAACTCAGCGCCCATCGCCAAAAGTTTAAGAAAACTCCAGTATTGGGGAAATAAAGCTTAAGAAACTATCTATTTTGACAAGCGAAATCCTTCACATATTATTTACTTCATTTCATTTTTACCCTGTATCATATTGCTTGGAAGGTACTTGAGTAATGTCTAAACATTGGAGAAGATTAAAACAGATTAATTTGAAATGTTCACGAGGGCACATGTAATGAGCATGAATATTGCAACGAAACCTTTAGGGAGCTCGTAAGAAACTTTGAGCACTCAAAGTCAGATAATTAAAAGAAACTTTCAATACTGGCCCAAATTCTTAGTTTCTTATGAAAATAGTATGTGAATAGTGAGAAATGTGCACTATATCATTTACAGTTGTTTCTGATAAATATATGCAGCACTAAATCATTCTTTGATTTTGTTATATATTGAAGAAACTTGGACATTGTTTTATTAACACAATGTTAGAGTTGCTACTCCATTATTCCATTATTCCATCGTTCCATAATTCCATCATTCCATCGTTCCATCATTCCATTCCGCCTTTTAAAGATAGCCCTTCCATTGCAGAGTGGGATTCAGTTCACACGCCACGTGCGATCTTCGTGGTTACTGCTTTCTCTCAGCGCCTTGGGCCTCTCAAGTGATGAATTTCTCATTACTCATTCCATGTCACGACTTAGCTAGTTCCAGGGCTCTACCATCACGCGGTTTTTAGCCTGCGTGCAGTCTTTCTTTTTGTAAAATAGAAAGAAGGTAAAAAGAAAGACTGCACGCAGGCTAGCGGTTTTTTGAAGAAGTGCCCTTTTTCAAAACCCCCAAACCCACCTTTTTGCATCCCAAAGATAAAAAATATTATTGCCATCGGATTCCCCATAGTTTAAAGTAGCAAACATAAAGAATTGCATTTGCCTTTATCTGACCTTTAAAAAAACCGAGATGATTGAATCTACAGCTCCTCCACAGCAGCCACACGAACAGGACACAGTTTTCGGAACACCCTGTCGAGCAAAAGATAGAGGCGCCTATAATTATTTGTCCAATTGTTTTGATAATCTCTCCAGATCATCAAATACAATGGAATACAACACACTATATCTAGATTGCCCAGGCCCCTTGATTTAAGTTGCCTTATATCTCTGTCAGTTGTCATTAAGTGTCTTAATAACTATCTAATTTCTATTCGATGCAATATAAGCTGCTCTAAAGATGCTGTCATAGATGTTTAACCAAAACCCTGCAACTTCTATGGATAGCCCAACGATCATGTAAAGAATGGCAAGTTTGATTCTGATTTTACAGGTTGAGAAATATTTGCATCAAATCTGCACAGATCTGTAGCTATAGACGACTGCGCTAAAGATGGCGGCATGGAACTTTATGCCAAGATGCATGGGTTCTTTAATAGAATTCAGCATAGGGCTCAAATCTTTCAAATCTTTAAAAAGGTGGGTGTACAACTGTATCACATTTTTCTTTGAACTAAAGAGCTTGAAAGAAACTTTGGCTAATTTGCTATAAATCCGTCGTGGCAATTTTTTATACATGTCATACCTTGATTATTTTCATAATGGCGGCATTTTGATTATTTTTTTCCAAAATCTATCAAAAATTTTCAAGAAATTAAAATCATCATAAATCTTAAATTACTCGAAGGAAATTGATAAAATCTTCAAGAAAACAATAGTTTATGAAGGTTTACAAAATGATTGCAAGCAGAAATCTGTAGCTCTTCTAGCAAAGGATTTAGAAATTTGATGACGTCACAGCCTCAAAATTAATAAATGGCGCCATTTTGAAAATAATCAAGGTATCAAAAAATTACTACGGCAAATTTACAGCAAATTATCCAAAGCTCTGTCCAAGCACTTTAATTCAAAGAAAAATGCAATGGAGTTTTACACTCACCTTTTTAAAGATTTGAGCTCTATGCTATGGAATTCCCTATTGAATTGTTTATTAGACGTAAATGGAACTCAGTGCATCTTGGTAAAAAATTCCTCGTCGCCATTTAATGCGTAATCGTCTATTCTGAAAAGGAACCTGAATTGAACAATATTTTTGATATATCTTGAAGAATTGTGATAGTACCTCCGATGCCAATCATTCGAAACTCTCCTCGTATAAAATATTTTGAAAAGATCGTTTGAATCCAGGCTCTTTTGTAGAGTAGCTAAAAGGCCTGTGGTCTCACGCAAAGTTTTTTATGGCCGCACTCCCTGGTCATGGTAGCCCAAATGAATAAATTTTCTTTGTTTAAATCTCTACTGAAAGCTTTTACATAGAAGTTGAGGTTACTCTCCAGGTATCAGGGTATCGTTATCTATAAGCTTTGAAAACTTGTTGTGTAACTGGGAACATGGCTATCGTCTTTGGTGGTTGTATCAAAGGAATGTTGCACAGTGTTAAGTAAAAAGACAAGCAGGTAAAGATCTAAGTGATACCAAGAACATCACAATTTATAACTATTCTTATGTAAATATCGAAAAGTTGAAATGCTCTACCGAAGAAAAAAGTATATAAATTTGGTTGGTTCTAGCAATGTGAATGTACCTTTAATCAATGGCTAATCACTCTTAAAGTGTTCCACGACGAGCAAAGATACCTTGTTTGTTGATATCAATGTTTTCAGAGTAGTCAGGGGGCGGATCCAAACCGAAGTTGAAGGGGGGGGCAACTTGGAGAGGGGGCGCCAAAAACATGGTAAAAAGTGAGCGCGCCGAAGGCGCGCGAAAATTTTTGGGGCTTTATTCGAGAAAATTATCTGCTTTTTCTACTGAATAACCCCTTAGTTTATGTATGTTTCGCCGCATTCAGAACGAATCACTGAAAAAAATAGTGCATTCGGGTCAGGATAAGGGGCGCTTTTCTTGCCAAAAAGGGGGCGCCAAAGCTCAATTTTCATCGTGGAGAGGGGCAGTTACCCCCATCTGCCCCCTAAATCCGCCACTGCAGAGTAGAAGTATGATATATCAACCTTGAATGCTCAAGTTTTTGTCTATCTCCAAACCAGAGCTTTAGCATTTTGGAATAAACAAATTGTTGAAGAACATCGTAATCAAAAGCTGAAATTAGGGGAATATCGAGAAACTGCCCGATGGGTGACTTCTGGAAAGCTGAATCAAATATGATCCAATATTGTTCAAATTCTATCATGACTATCGTTGACTTGTTTGCTGCACCTCAAGAATATATTTAGTCCAAAATGGCAAAGCTCTGGTTTGGTGGTGGAAGCAGATTTGAACCTTCAAGTTTAATGTTTCTGCTCTCAAGGCACTAGTACCGACAAACGAGGTATCTATGTTCAATTCAACTATTAAGGAACATTTTGAGAGTAATTAGCAACTGATTAACCAAAATCACATAGTTGCATCAAACGAAATCAGTATATGTTTCTGAGACATCCGGTAGAAATACCTCATAGAACAGTAGATATGATTGAATGTCAATGTCCTGAATAAGTCTGATCAAGCCAGTGGATGACATATGATCATCACTTCACTACGTCATGCAGCAGTATATTCAGCATAAACAGTCTGTCTTCTACTTATGTTGTTCTACCGGGTCAGTCAAAAAAAAAGTTTAGGGGTTTGGAGGGCTGTGGAATAAAAAGTATGTGACCGATATTCGAAACTAAAATGTTAATCTATCAATCTAGGGCTAACTTAGATGAGAAAATTTTGTTTTGCAAAATCAAACATCTTTAAAACCCAACAACAATCAAAATGCTTGTAAGGGGTTTGTATGGGAATCGAGAACTCCACATTCCATTCTGGTCCATGATTTACATTAGCAATTTGATATGCTGAATTCCAGTTTCAATAGAAGGTAAATCATGAGTGGAATGTGGAATTTTTGTTCCCAAACATGCCCTTTAGCAGCATTTTCCTAATTTCTGGGTTTGTAAGATGAGGGATACTACCAAACAAAATTTTCTCATCTAAGTTGACCTTTGACTGTTAGATAAACATTTTAGTTTTGTATATCAGTCACATACTTTTTATTCCACAGCCCTCCAAACGCCTAAACTTTTTTTGACTCACCCGGTACTTTGTAAGCAAAGCAAATTATATTTCAAAAAAATCCTACACTGGACCGATTTTGAAGTTTTATGACTTAATTTTTAACTAAAATCAAAAACCAAATTCTAGAATGTTCTGTAAATATTCAGTCGTCTGAGTTACAAGCGAGTTTTTTAAAATTATTTGTCTCGAAAACACTTTAAATCAACTAAAAAACGTCCTTAACATTTTCTAAAGATTCGATACGAATGAACAAAGGGGAAAATTTTGGTGGTGATTTTGACGATTGAAAATCAAATAGTTATAATTTGCTACACAAGCTTTAGTTCAACGGGAGAAATGTGACACTACTTTCAATGATATTTCCTTGATATGTATTTCCTTTTGCAGCTTCATTGAATCTATGCTTCAGAGCAGGTCTGCATTCCTGTGTCAAAGGGGCTAAAAACACAATCAGGAAAGTGCCATGTAGTCAGTCTCGTTGAGTTGTCTTGCGGGGCACGGCTTGGCGCGGGGTATCATCATAACAAAAATTTAAGATTTCACAACTGGCCGGTCCTTCAATCAACGATCACGCAGCATATCATTGTTAATCGCTTTCCAGATCCTCAAGACACCATTAATTAGTTTCTCTTCTATATTCATGTCGACTCTTCAGAAATTAAACCTGCGTTTTTTTTATCGTTTCCATTGTTTTTGACTCTAAAAGTTTTAAGAAGCTTGGTCGTAGCTCAGTAAACAGATACCTATACGATTCACAAAAAGGCTTTGAATCTAATTCTGGATTTAGCTAAAGCTTAAGACTGCCGTCACATGATGCCGGCAAAATTTGAAAAAGATTAGAAATTGTGGGGTTAAAGAGTGGTAACAATCTTCCCAAGAATTTTGCACTAAAGAAATGTACCTACACCTTATGAATCGATCAGCGTTGGTTTGAAAACATCGAAAAAATATTCCATTTTCATCGTTTTCGAGTGTTCACACGATGCCGTTTTCAAATGTGGCGATTAGAAATCCATTTTCAAAATCTACCGCTTCCAAAATTTGGCGGCAAAAAATTTGCCGTTTCTGCGTGAACGGGAGGCCTATCCGTCACGTCTTTCACCGTTTTCAAAATGTGCCAGCATTGCGTGAACGCAGTCTAAGTCATGTATATCAAAATTGGTTCAGTGTACAATTCAACATGGCCTGTCATATAGAGTACCATCGCCCTGAATCGGCACCTTTCAGAAAAATCATCTATTATGAGCGTTATGATAGGGACTTTAAACAATAATTTGTCATCAGAAGATTCTTCAGTTCATGGTGTTTACTGTATCACTTCATCAACTTAATCTTCCCACTTTTTGAAGTACAGCTAGAACTTAAAGGAGCAACGATGAAAATCTGCCTAAATGAATTATATCGCCCTGAACTGGCACCCCTCATTTTACCGCAATCAGCTATCCCGAAAGAAAATTGTACTATACTGTCAAAACAGCTATTTTCTAGGGTCCCATCCCCTATGTAATTAAAGTTCATTGAATTTAGATCGGATGCCAAATTAAAGCTTTTCGTTCCTCCCCAGTTTTAACCTCTCATACATACTACCGTCATTACGTTATTCCAAAAACGCTCCTCTTCCAACTCCATGAAAGGTCACCAAGTCAGAAATGCGTTCCTAGAATCAAAATATTATTTACCACCTGTTTTTATACATAAAGTCGTCTAGCGGAAAGGCGAGAGGTCACTATTCGCACTACGAGACCATTTTCACTCAGTATGCCGGTTCAGGGCGATTTTAGCCAATCCACTCGCTTTGGAATAGAAACCCCCTACACCAAAATTAAAATTGACAACTTGAAAGAATTTTCAAATATTTCATTCAAAGGGGCAGAACAAACTATTGGAACAAGTTGTTTGATCTTTGCCAGTATTTGATCAATGAGAATGAATCAAAACAAAAACGTGGCTTGGACAAATAAATGGAGAAATGAACGAACACTTACCGTCACTTTTCAGGTACGTTGAAAACTTCTTCGTAGCATGTAAACAAAGCCATGGAAACAAGCAAGAACAGTCAGAGAGCAAGAATATGGCGTCATCAAACCATTTTCGGGCTTTATTTCGATGGTACTCTAGTTTAGTTTGATGCATCTAGTAGATGGCTCTTTTTAACGTCTCTCGAAAAATTACTTCTTACCTCTCCAAGAATGGTTTAGCGTTATTCTGAATATCTTTCTTTCATTTACTGCTTCAAAATTATAAAAGCCTCAATCAAACTTTCTTCTTTAAAGTCATTACCAAGTAAGGTGCGAATGAACATATTGTGAGATCACCAGGATGGATTTGTCCTACTAAAATCATAAAATCAAGGCCATTTTATGGCAGTTTTTCAAGCATAGGTTACATTTGCTTTTCCAATTTCTTCATACTCTGATTGTATTGTTGCATACGGTGCTTCTTTTGCAATATCATTCAATTGTAGGTCCATATATGCCATTTGAGCATTCTCACCATCACTACAAAGAAAGGACGGGCATGAATTATCATCAAATTTAACTCAATACCATTGTCATCACCAGGGAGCTATACACGGGAGAGGAATCGCGCATTGAGTTGCATTCTGCGATGTGATATGCGCCTCCTTCGCAGCGGATCGCGCACTTCCCAGTGAAACCAAGATGGTAACTGAAGTTTGGACGGACAAGTGCATCTCGTTTTTGGATTGGATTTCTCCAACAGTGGTAAGCATTTTAGGCTAGTTTAGACATTCATGTGACTTTTGAATGTTTTATCTTTGGATAGCGAGACTCGTTTAGCCGTTAGAAATCATGAATTAGCTGCAGCGGCTAAGTTTCTTCAGCGGTAGCTTAGGCCACTTCAACCTCTTTGTCACGCTCCAAGCACGCACTCGTAAAAATTTCACTCTGCCCAACCCCGCCCAACTTTGAGCAATCGAAGATGCTTTTGGATCACTATTGGCAATAAATCAAGCGAAAAATTTTTCTGAGATAGTATGAGACTCGCGACATATTTTAGTTTTCTTTGGGGGTACTTGCACCGGTTCTGCATTAGGCCCATTCTCACGCTTCAACGACTTTCAGAGATCGCAACCGATTCGAAACTTTCGCAATTTCGTGTTATTTCTATCAATCGAATGGGAGTTGAACGGTTTATGAAATATTGAGGAAACTTGAAGTCCTGTGAAACCTTAAATGAATGTATTTCAAATCCATCTGTGTCTTCTTCTTGGTCGTTCTCCACAGCAAAAATTTCGTTGCTAGGCAAACCTAATTATCGTTGCTCCGTTGCTACGTCAATGGAAACAAGGTCGCATATCACATCGCAGGCAGCGCCAGCAGGCGTTTCCTCTCCCGTCCTTACCTCCCTGGTCATCACCTGACTTCTTGATAAATGTTCTAAATAAACAGTATCTGGGGGCCAATCGAAGAATTCAAGGCGTACGTGGATAGGATAGATAAAGAATTTTTGCAAACTCTAACAACTGAAGGTGAAGGTGAAGTTGCGGTTTTCAGCGCCAAGAGCTGGGATCGCAGAAATAGCTACGCGTTAATCGAGTCCGCGACCCCTTGTCATGACGCTCAAAGGTGCTGGTGGGATTTGAACTCCGTCCGCCTGACTGTTGAAGTCAGTGGATTACAGCACAGCGCCACAACACTTTCTAATTGCTAATTGCGTAAATTGTTATTGCCTTATCCTTTCAACTGAACTGATCTGATAAAACTTCAGGCAATTTCGTAAAAGCCTAGAGACAGGCCTTTTCTTGAGGAAAGTTGCACGAGAGTGCCAGAACGCTCGCGTAATTTCGTTTGTGCGAGCGATCGCTCAGGTAAAGATTCACAAGCACTGTTTATTCCTTGGAAAAGCAAGTTACAATGAATCTCGATATTATTATTGTCAAATGAGAATGAATCGTTAGAACACTAAATGTTAGTCTTTTCAATCATATGGTAAGCACGGATCGATCACGATGAATCTTTACTTTCTATCTTCTGTTTCTGGAGTGTATTTGATCTTACTATTTATCAACTCTGAACATCGGGCAGGGAATTTTCTTGGCTCCTTCTTTAATTTAGACCACAATTTTATTCGCCGTAATTCAGTTAAGATACGGTAAACAGTACGACGCTCTCATATGGAAGGGCTTTAAATGGGAAGAAAGGTTTTGCATTCAATGATAAACGTAAAGGATCGATGCACGTTGATTGATGAAATGACGAATCTGATGTCTGGCAATCATATTTGTACCATCGATGAGCCTTCTGCTACAATGTTGATTCCCCATTTGCGGTTTCTATGAGGATGATTCTTTGTCTTCTTGAAAGACTTAAAATTTCTTCCGAAAGTTGGTTCCCTTCTTTTAGTACTTTAGGCCCCGTTTACGATGTTGAAATTCTTTAAATCATATTTCCGTTGCTCTTAGAACCAATGTTTAATTAAATCATCTCCCCTACCGATCCCAGTAAGATACTTTCCAGCTTTAACTCTGAGCTTATAATGTAGTTATTCTAATATCAGGTTTCTATCGCATATTTATACTACTGTATTTCGTTTTCCCGAAAAAGATGTTTTCTTGAAGTATGATCATTTCCACCTGAGGTCAAATCCATTAATGCCGTTTTTCACAACTTAACAGAAGATTTGTTCATTGATCAAGGAGAATCTTATCCTATTGCAATTCACAAGAAATTGTTGAGAGCGATTTCCCCTAAAATTGGCAATTTTGCGAGAGCGATAAAGAGCTCGCGTGATCATGTTTGCGCGAGTGCTGACGCGATCGCGAGCGATCACTCGCGTAAAACGAAAAGGCCTGTAGAGAGCATTTTTAATGTCATTATCTATAACGTTTAAATTATGTCTACTAGCCATTATCTTCTTTTCCACTCCATTGCGCTTATGTTATGTTGGCTGTTATGTTATGATGTTATGTTGGTTGTTATGTTTTGTTTTGTTTTGTTTTGTTATGTTATATTATGTTACGTTACGTTATGTTATGTTATGTTATGTTATGTTATGTTATGTTATGTTATGTTATGTTATGTTAAGTTATGTTATTTTATGTTATGGTATGCTATGGTATGCTATGGTATGCTATGTTATGTTGGCTATGTTATGATGTTATGTTGGTTGTTATGTTATGTTATGTTATGTTATGTTATGTTATGTTATGTTATGTTATGTTATGTTATGTTATGTTATGTTATGTTATGTTATGTTATGTTATGTTATGTTATGCTATGCTATGTTATGTTATGTTATGTTATGTTATGTTATGTTATGTTATGTTATGTTATGTTATGTTATGTTATGTTGTGTTATGTTATGTTATGTTATGGTATGCTATGGTATGCTATGTTATATTATGTTGGTTGTTATGTTGGTTGTTATGTTATGATGTTATGTTGGTTGTTAGGTTATGTTATGTTATGTTACGTTACGTTACGTTACGTTACGTTACGTTACGTTACGTTACGTTACGTTACGTTATGTTATGTTATGTTATGGTACGGTATGGTATGCTATGGTATGCTATGGTATGCTATGGTATGCTATGTTATGTTATGCTATGTTATGTTATGTTATGTTATGTTATGTTATGTTATGGTATGCTATGGTATGCTATGGTATGCTATGTTATGTTACGTTGGTTGTTATGTTGGTTGTTATGGTATGCTATGGTATGCTATGGTATGTTATGTTATGTTATGTTATGTTATGTTATGTTATGTTATGTTATGTTATGTTATGTTATGTTATGTTATGTTATGTTATGTTATGTTATGTTATGTTATGTTATGTTATGGTACGGTATGGTATGGTATGCTATGGTATGCTATGGTATGCTATGATATGTTATGTTGGTTGTTATGTTGGTTGTTATGTTCTGTTATGTTTTGTTATGTTATGTTATGTTATGTTATGTTATGTTATGTTATGTTATGTTATGTTATGTTATGCTATGTTATGTTATGTTATGGTATGCTATGGTATGCTATGGTATGCTATGATATGTTATGTTATGTTGGTTGTTATGTTGGTTGTTATGTTGGTTGTTATGGTATGCTATGGTATGCTATGTTATGTTATGTTATGTTGGTTGGCTGGTTGTTGGTTGGTTGGTTATGTTGGTTGGTTGGTCGGCCAACCAACATAACATAAGCGCAATGGAGTGGAAAAGAAAATAATGGTAAGTAGACATAATTTAAACTTTATAAATAGTTTAGGATACAACACTCGGGATTAAAGTAGGATTCTATCGAATTCGATAGAAACCAAACGAAGATGTTATTATCATTTTCAGAATAACAGCATTTTCAAATTTCTGCTAGTCTTGACTTTGTGATGTCATCAAGCTGCTAAATTGCAAACCGTAAAAGCGACTACATTTTGCTTGCTACCATATTCTAGACCTCCAAAAATTGATTTTCTTGTATTGGTAGAACTGATCCTTTTCAGTTTAGAATTTGTGGTGCTTTTTATGTTTGCCAAAGCTTCAGATAATGTCGCACATGCTTTGATAAACATAAAACACTGTAATTGCAAAAATAATGATGATAAATATAACGTTCTTGCTGGAATTATGAGAAAGTTACATAAAGTTCACTAACATTATACGAGTAGCTTATCAGTTTTAGACCCTGTTTACACAGTCCTGGTACAACTTTGGATACGTAACATAAGTGTAACAGAGCAGCATCCCGCTTACACTGCACCTGCCAGTCCGTAACAATCTTGTCGTTCACGTGCACAGAGAATCTTGTTTCGGAGCAGGGTAAACGTTCTTGAACTGTAGAAAGCTTGTAGCGGATCAAAACTATACCCACCGGTGCAGCCTAAACGTGGACTTAGAATATGCCAGCTCCGGTAAATAATTTGACAACTTTGTGACAGTAATGGGTTCGCTAGAAATTTCAAAAACATAGATGATGAAGTTCAATTTACAAGAGATTTTCAGACACAACGTGACGTCTTGCAAATGTAGAATTACTTATTTTTAACTTGAAAATTTCGGACAATCATTTGTTTGTAGAAAAAATTTAAACACGACAGCCACACATAAGGTGGCATGGTAAATACGTACCCTTTATCATGTCCACGTGAATTCCCTGTTAAATAAAATGCGTTGTCAGTTCAAAGGCAGGCAGACAAAAGATGAACTATAAATAAACAAAATGAGCTGCTGAAAACAAACTGTAAATGATTCTCATCTTTTGACTTAAATATATAAAATACTTGCACCAGTAGCAAATCGATTCTCCTTCTAACAATGTGAATTCTCTCAAAACCCTTGACAACCAATGAGTTTCGGGTTTGAGGTATCTTCTCTGCTTTCTTTGTTTATATTTTCAACTTTACTAATACCCCATTCATGCTTGTAAGTTAAATCTTTTCATTGCAAATAGTGATGGCTTTGTCCTGATATCTAATATTGTTATCTAATATTGTTATCTAATATTGTTATCTAATATTGTTATATGAAGGTTTCTAATATTGTTACCAAATCTGCCCTTGTCTATCACAATTGTTTAGAACAAGTAGAAGCGGCTGAAATTCCTTAAAATTCATGTGACCTACCAGCCGTTGCTGATCTCCTTAATCGTTGATTCCAAATCAACAGGATTATTATCGTGATGACGAGGATGGCAACAATGACTGGCCAAACGATATCTTTAGCAGAGGTACTTGAGCCGCTGGTGTTATCTGTTAAGGGAGAAGTAGAAATTAATGTGATTCAGCTCTAACAAAATGTCCGATTGGAAAATTACACCTCGTATTCATCTTGAACGATTATATAAAAAGTTCACATTTATCATATAGCCAAAAACTTGACTGATTCGGTAATTTCTATTTACGTTTTTCTATTTCTACGTTTTTAAGATCAAAATATACCAGATACATCTTCAGCTACCTATCGCAACAACTTCATTCAAATTTAATCAACTGCGTCGATCGAATCGAAAGTTGGAAGGTTACTGTTCTTCGCCAGAAACAGCAAGCACTATACGGAGACACTAAATAGGGTCAGAGTGGTAATATGAGTCTCTGTTGACCGAAGTGACATCATCAAGTCAAACTGGACAGGGAAACAAAGGACCAAGGTAATCAGTCAAGAAAATGGTCAAAAAGATGTTACCTGTGTTTGTCTTCACTGTGGTTCGTTGAACAGCAACAGATACCAAACGATATATTTTCCTTGATGTTATATTAAGCTCGACATTTGTTATATCAACAGACTTCGGTATATCACATTTTTTCAATTCGTTGACATTGTCTACATTCATTCTATATTTCACTTGTCCACTTCCATCTTTCATTAACAATTCATACTTGACTTTGCATGACCCAGACTCTTTCTTGATCCAACTGGCCTTAATGCATGAAGATGATAGCTTGCTGGCCTTCAACTTGGTATCATATTGCAAATCAACTGCAATAAAAGTAATAAATTTGTCACTGTTTTTGGTACAGCTGTAACGAATATACATATTTCTTCAATATGAAACTGAGAATTTGGGCCAGAACTGAGAGTGTCTCAAGATGATCCAGTTTTAGAAGCCAGAGTTTCTAACAGGCTCCATAACAATCATCTTCACTCATGAAAATGTCAAAAATTGTTTTTTGAATCGTTTCCAATGTCGAGACATAAATCAATTAATCAAGTATATTCACAGAAATATGATACAGGAAAGAAGTGAAAATAAAATAGACATATGCCAAGGATTTCCTACACTAAAGTAAAAAGCTTTTTAGGCCATTTTTTTTCTAATACTGGAGTTTCTTACTATCTCAACAATCTGAGAGTTGAGCTTTTCATTGGCAGTTTCTTATAAAGAATACGTGTAAATAAGAGTGTTTCAAGCCACTTAAGATTACAAACCCGGGGGGGGGGGTACATGATTTGCGGATGGACGGGGGTCTGCCGCCCCGTTTTCAGAAAGCTACCCTCTTCTAATTACCGATAGTTGCCGTCATACCCACTCTTATGATGAATTTTGGCAGAAAACTACCCATTTTTGACAATTTTTTGCTAATTTCTGGAAAACCCCCCCATGTATAAGGAAAATCTGCCGAAAAAAGGGACCCTTTTGTTTAGAGAATTTTCGACCCAAAAACCCACCCATATGGGCAGCACATACCCGTACCCTCAACATGCTATGTTACCCCCTCCCCCGGGATTACAAATTTCATTTCCCATCAAAGACCTAGAACAAGAAAACTTGTATAGTTCAAAGAAGCTATTGAGGAACCAAATACGACAAATTGGATATACTTGCAGTCAATTTCCAACCTAGCAGGTATCGGAATTTCCTTTTGACGTAGATTAGTTTCTCTAATTGTTTATGAAAGCTACCTTCGGAATCTTGGAACAACCAAACATGACGGGCATAGATTATCGGAGGATGAATCAGTAGCAAAAAGCTCTTTCACATGGTTCTCAAAGAGAGAATTTTTCTCATCACAGAAAAGTACGATGCAATAGAGAGAAACGATAGAACATACGTAGAATTATAACAGTGGTTGTTTTTTCGATAGTTTTTTCAAGAGATTCTTCGCTATTCTTTAATCTGATTTTCAGTTGCTTTCCACAGTAATCCTTGCTGACTTGTTGCGATGAATATGTTGCACGGTAAACAAACGGATATTGTATGTGAACATCTGGGGAAGCCAAATCACTAGAATGAGCCCATTTAAACTCGGCTATGGGCTTGGGATTTCCTGTAAACATGATGTTGACATTTAACACTTCATTTTCATTCACTTCCAGTGCATCAGCTGGGTTTACCTGAAAAGCTGGAGGGCCTGCAAATAAAAACAAAATACAATGGGCGAGTTAGCAAAAAAAATGAATCTCCGTTCTAAGGATGTAATTGAGATTGAAAGGACATTGCTCCCTGAATATTTAAGTAATAACATTGAAAATATGTCTTATTTTATTGCCAATACGTTTAATTAGGTTCAGTCATTTATCCAGCTTAAATCGGCCATTCCATCCCGTACATACGGGCGCCTTTCTCCAGAAAGACCCTTCCAAAGACTTGAAAAAAGAGTGATCCGCAGGATTTCCTAGTTTTTCCTTCATGAAAACGATGACACTCATGCGTATTCGTGTAGTTTGCACAGGGGGGGGGGGGGGTAACTTCAATAGGCCGGTGACAAGGATGTACCATTTGACGTCCGGAAACACACCCTAAAACATATAAATTTTCGCGAAAACGATACCCACAATTTACAGGCCATTGAAAATGTATACCCTAAAATTGCGACAACGATCCAAAATTTTAACCAAGGAAGTGAAATTTGATCAGGATCAATACCCTAAAGAGTTATTTTTCTAAAATGACACCCCTAAATTTATGACTACTTGTGATTCTACCAAAAACGATGCCCCAAAATTTATTTTCTGTTCGGAAAAAGGCACCCATAAAAAAAATGGCACATCCCGTACCAGCATAGATGGTAAATACCCCTCCCCCTGGGGGTATTTTGTCCTCCAGAGAGGATGGAATCCACCTAAATAGGTTGATTTTGGGCACGTTTTGAGGGTTTCTTGAAGAGGCTTTCTTTTAGAAAATCCCTTGTAATTTCAAAATGGAGTGGCCGATTTCAGTCAGGTAAGTTTTACAGTAGATTTGAGCATGTCTACCATTACATCATATCTTTGCAGATATCATCGTCTTGATATTCAGGGAGCTGTTACACTTCAAACGGGGATTCTTTTTATTGACTCATCCGGTACTCAGAAACAATTATCAAGGGTGAGGATTGAAGCAAGGGCGATATGAAATACGTGGTTCTGTTTAAAAAGGACGTAGTTCTGTTTAAAATTAAGCTGCAAGGGAAAATCCTCTGTGGAGGATTGTGGAGGGTTAGGGTTTGGATTCTGTCTTCAGAGGCGAACTCTGGGCCATTAAAAGGAGAGAAAGATGATGTTTACAGAGCTGTAAGAACAATAACTGCTATGGAAAGCTTGAAGGTAATGCCAGTAAGGTATGAAAAATTTCTCGTAGCAAACAAGCACCGATACATGTGAGCGAATTCGGCCTAGAAACACTTGCTCTCCTGATCGGGCCGAAACGCGCGTTTCATATCGCCCTTGATTGAAGAGGGCGGTTTAGATGTTCTTCCACGTATACAAATCTAAATACCGCACTGCATAAGGCAATAAAATCAATACCTATCATCTGATGTTCCTCAATGCATCTAAAGTAGTAAAATCATGCATTATGACACGCATTTTTGATATAAGAAACTGAAAATATGAGCCAGTATTGAAAGCTCTTTAAAGTTACCAGAGTTTGAGAACGTTTCAAAATGAAGTTGTAAACCCTTTCCAAATGTCTTTACGTTACTCAGGTGTCGTTCGAGTAATGCCTTAAAGGAAACAATAGATAATGAAGAGAAATAGTTCCTTAAAGAACGTTATTCCAGGAACTTCTGGAGTTTCGGATTCTTTTTGGCAATCTGAGAGGAGTTCTGAGAGAAGAGTGTGTTATAAAGGGTTTTTTTCTGTGGCTAAATGACTGTTTCTTTAAAAAAGAACCTGCATCATGAAAAGTTTTTCTCTTGGGATACCAAAATGACATACAAAATTTATTTGGTCCTTGAGATAAATACATCAATAAAGAATTCAAAGTTTGGTAGCATGATCAAATTCTTGTGGATTTCCAGAAGGCGTAAGTTTTTTATAGCTTGCATCTTTGAATGGACTGAATTCAGATATAAAGCGTCTTTACTGACTCACTCGTTAGCTTTTACATCATATCCGCATGGACGTAATTCTTAAACAATTTCTTTTCAGTTAAATATTATGAAGTTTGTCCTGTCATGGACCCCTTTAAAGCAGTTTTCTTGACTGACAGGGCTACGGTATAAAATGATGAAAAATGAAAATGAAACATTTGAATGCTGAAATTGACTTACCAGATACTGAAACGATCGTTTTCGGGCTAAGCCTGACGGGAATCTCAGTTATCGTTCCAAATATCCTGTAGTGAATAAGGAGCACAAACTTGAAGTTTGTATCGTTATAGCCGATATTATCGAGCCTCAAGTAATCATTCAGGACGCTGATTCTTCCAGAAATGTGAGAAGGAAGACTCGAGGACAACTTAAATTTTCCAGCTTCTCCAACCTTCTCTGCTACTGTTATGAGCTCTTTTTGTGATGTGATATTCAGAGCAAAGATCTGCCGAACGAATATGATCGAGCCATTATATGGATCAAATCTGATACCCCAGTACATTAAAATTTGCGAACCCTTGCGTGTTTCAACCGTCTTTGTTGTTGATACATTCTTATTCTCAAGAACAGGTTTGATGTTATCTAGAAAGAAGAAAGAAACGGGAGATAATCACTCAGCCAAAGCAGCAAGGCTTCTCGAAATAAAATTATAAATCTTCAGAAAAATCTGCCACAGCAACATTCAATTTATACACAGCAGGTGCCAAAAAATAAGAAACTCCACCCGCAATTTTAGTCTATTCAAAATGATGACGCTTTGTGTCAAGCATCATTTGTTGAAAAAATGAGGACATAAGTTTCTTGAGGATGTGTTTTCAATCTGGGGTTGCTTACTGTGAATCAACCATTTCGGGTTGGGGAATATGAAAGACTTTGTGCGTTACGATGAGCATTTGTTGCACAGTCCCAATAGCTAACAACTGACATGAAGAAACGTTTTGTATTGTTAACTTTGAAACTTGGCAAAGATAATACTGGTGAAAAATTTAACAATCTTCTACAAAGTAAACAGATATTTGCAACAACATGGTGTTACAAAATCTCCCCTTGTTACATGTAACTTTCACGTTCTTTTTCACAAAAAGATAAAATCATAATCCATGAATCATGAAAAAGAACGTTTGAAATACCCCCGTGTAATGATATGAATTGTTTGACGTTGGAATATGGTCCATCTCCGACTCTGTTGAAGACCAATAGCTTAACTTTGTATCTCGTCCAAGGCACCAGCGGCTGCAGTTCTACCTCAGTTTTTATTTGCAAATATAGAGTCACGTTTTTCCACTCGTTGCTCATGCAGCCCCTGGTTGATGAAGTACTGATGCAAGCATAAGAAATTTTACATCCAATAAGCCCGCCATTTTCTTCCCCAAGGTGAGTTTTCTAAAACGACAAGAAAGTTTGCTTAAAAATGCTTGCAAATATTGAAACATTAGAGGCTCACTAACTTTCACGTTATGTGTTATAAAAAGTAAGTTTGCACTAATAAGAACGAAAAAACGTACATACCGTGAGCAGTATTTGAGCTGAGGACTTTGTAACTTTGATGCTTTGTATTGATGGTGCAATGACTGGAACTAAAAATCATATAAATACCTTAACTAAAACATTAGTATCGTATACCGTAAAAGCTATATTGAGTCCCAGGAGGGGTTATCTAATCCTAGGGACCCCAGATGCGCACAGAACAGAGGGAAACTTATTTACATAGTCAAATAACAAGGATGTAAATGATAACTTTATAGTTCATTACACCATATTTTTCGGAATCAATGCTCAATTTTATTAGTCAAATACATTAATTTTGCACTGCTTTATTCGAATCCACACAAAATCAACATGTAAATTTGATTATCTTCATAAATAGAATACCTTTAACCCCAAGCATTAGGTAAAGGTAGAGGGGGCTTATTAAAAGATTTAGCTTAGAACAGCGGGCTTACTAGTGAGTTGGCTTTATAGAGAAAGGCTGACTAGGGCGTTTACGATAACGATACTCCAGCAATCTAAGTCTGCACGTATTTTAATGAGTGGACCACCATAACTGGCAAAATTGAAAGGCTCTTGCCGGGAATAGGTCCACAGCTGGCACAATTGTCCAAGACATCTATCATATCTCAGATCCCTGGTTCTCACCATTAACAGAAATCAGCTTTGTCTTTCGTGTTTCTACGTCAAACCTTCATCAAATAAAAGCAAACTGTCTTAAACATATATAAGGCAAGTTCTGTGTAAGTAAAACCGATACAGTGATGGTGAAGTTGCGGTTTTCAGCGCCAAGCGCTGGGAGCGCAGAAATAGCTAAGCGCTAATTGAGTCCGTGACCCCTTGTCATGACGCTCAAGGGTGCTGGTCGGATTTGAACCCCATCCGCCTGACTGTTCTGGCTGCAAAGTCAGTGGATTACAACACGACGCCACAACGCCTTCAAATTTGAAGGTGAAGGTGATAAGGATGAACGAACCATCCTTATTGGTTCTGACTGACTTCATCTGACTATGCGGTCCGAAGCCAACTTTATTCTTTGCTCGAACTGTTACACTGTATGTGGTATAAGGAAACAGATTTCTAATATCAACGTTCAAATCAGTTGTAACTGTTATTTCCTCTCAACTATTCACTACCTCTAAAGACTGAAGACAATAAATAAGAGAACTACACGACGTTTTGATGGCACATCTCTTCTTGCTCTCTTGCTCTTTTTAGACAGGCAGTGGCTTCATTGGCAAAACTTTCCAATTTTACGTAAAGAAACAAGACTTCCCTAAAGAGATAGTTTTCAAATTTACACGGTGACTGATCGTACTTTCTTTCGTAACCTACAACATTCTGATAGGAAGTTAGGACACTTGACTAGGACATGTCCCGCCATTGGCGATTTACAACAGAATTTACTGGGCGTCTCAGTAACAAATACAACAACAGACGACTGTGCAAATGAAATAAGAAGAAAGACGAAATATAACAAATGAGAGGGGAAATAAATAATTGAAGCAAACCATCCTCATTCGTTGTGACTGACTTCATTTGACTATACGGTCCGAATCCAACTTTATTCTTTGCTCGAACTGTTACATTGTATACGGTATAAGGAAACAGGCTTCCAATGTCAACATTCAATGTGGTGGTAGCTGTTGTTTTAAATGTTGGATTTCCACGTTGAAAGTATTCTAATTTAACTTCATAGCCAATGATTGGTCCATTTGTGCTATTCTTTGGCATTACACTCCAATTGACTGTAACAGTACGTGAACCTGTATTACCAACAATGATGTTTGGTGGCGCAGCAGAAGGATCTAAAAGTAACGATTGTATCAGTAAGAAAGAATTGCGATAAAAATCAACTTGGAGCGAATCAAAAAAACTTGGAAACACGAGGTTAGCAAACCTCAAAAAAGTAAAAAAGCTCTTGGTTGCAACTCAGGGCACCAGGCGGTGGACTAACCCGGGCATGCTAGTCCTATTTTTTCATGTTCATATTCATACTGAACGAACCAAAATATAAAGGTAATCAAGTTATCGTTTGGCTAATCATTTTTCCATAGGCAGGTTGAAAGAATGGTTATCTCAAAGTGCAAGTGCCCTTATATTATCTCCTAGGATTGTTTTTGTAGAACTGCAACGTTATACTTCGCTGCATTGATTTTCTTGACGACAAAAATCCATCTTTTCTTGCAAAAATATCTCTCACTCTAATCGAGCAAACTTTGACTAAGTAGGTGAAAAAAGAGGAGTAAAATCTGCCACAACAACAAATACTGCACAAAAGTCTGTCTCGTCTTATGACCACAAAGTTTAAAGTTTTATCATCGCTATAATTACTTTCCTGGCCTTGCTTTATCAGTTGTCTTCTAATGCTATGAGAGACGATCGTCAGATCCCTTTGTTTTCCTTCCTATAAGAAGTTACACCTTATTGATCTTCAAAGAGCTTCAAAGGGAAACCGCGCTAATCCTCATGACCGGACGATACATGCGAGGCTGGCAACTGAATTATTGGCTGCCAATAATTCAGGCACGCTTTATATAGAGATAATAAAGCTTTGAGTGATATTCTTATGTTTAGTTTACTACTTCAAAGTCAAAGTAACGTCGAAGTAGAAGTTATATGATGGAATGGCATTTTCACAGGATTATTACTTGACGCCTCAAACCTTCTTTCACGACATTGATAAATTCCCAAGCGTCAAACATTGTTTGTACAAACAATCGAAAGTAATGAAATTTCAAACGGTCATAACAACTTGAGTTAAAAGATAAGATCTCATACGTTCATAAATAGCTGATTGTATCTGATAATATAGCATGTGGCCAAAGAAGCCAAAAAACCGTGGTATGGTTAGCCCTTTCTCTGTCGTTTTTATAGAGCACACAATATAGCTCATGTCATTCACTTCAAAAACTTACAATCTTCTTTAGTAACTTCTTCCTTCGCAGTACTTCTTACGCTGCCACCAGCTGAATTAAAAACTTGTACTGTAATTTTGTATTTTGTCCAGGACATCAAATTCGAAAATAATAGTGTGGATTTAGGATAGCCATGTTTTGTCACATTCTTTTTGGAATTTGCTGGACAATCTCTGGAATTAACTCCATTATTCACACATTCATATCCAATATAGTACCCCAATAGTTTGCCATTTGCATCATTCTTGTTTATATTCTACCAAGAAAGAAAACAAGAAACATGAAACTGCTGTACCGTTCATTATTACACAGAAGACGATGACAAAAAAGATGGTGTCGAATGGTAATCGACCAGGATGTATAGCATTCCATAACAGACTGAACAGCAATTCTATAGAAATTCGATCATCAAACGCAATGGATCTTGCTTAGATATTTTGCGTATTGGAAGAAAGTTGTAACAAAACAAAGTTTCTTCAACCAACGGATATGCCCAAAACTTCTTTATTAGATAATACAACAAAGTTAGGGTGCCCGCGTTTTGGTCAACAGTGTTCAGTACCCCTACGATCTTAAATAGATCGACTTAAACAAGAAAATGTAGAAACAGAGAGACACAAGCTTTGAAAAAAAGCCGAACAGTTCATGGATGCCAGATGAATAAAGGATTTTTGGCATGCTTAAAACTTGAGTGCCTCTAGCTGCATGAACATGACCATTAAAAGGAAAATACTTTAGGGCACTAAACTGATAGAATTACAAAATTCGCTTTCAGGATAAACCCTACTCTTCGATGTGGAATCAAATATCATATCTATGTAAAACGCAATAGACTTTTTTAGCTATTCTACAGAGCAGTCTAGATCGAGGGGCAGTTTTATACAGTTTAAAATAAAATTTTCGCCAGGGTATAGGGTAGATCCTACTATTGTGCACATAAAAACTCGTAAGATTTTCGAACAATGTATGGGGGTGCGGTCCGATCCGGATTCTGTTGTAGAAAGGCTAAAATGGTCTATCAAAAAATGGGTTTGGCTCTTATCTTCGTCAGTTTCAAAGCAGGAGAAAGATATCAGAACGGTAAGTCATACCGTGATCGTCAAGGTAGCATCGAACTTGCCAGTTGAAATGGTTTGTATCGTAGGAGCAGCTGCAGGAGCTAAATAATATGAATTGGGGATGTTCAAAACAAAGCAAGGTTCAACAAACGTCTTGAAAATCAAAATTAGATCATCTATATACTTCAAGATTTGTCTACAACTCCAACTTCAATTCCTCGACTGAGGCCTGAACTCAATTTGATCAAAGCCTCTTCGACGCATTGATAGAATCTATGCCAAATTATGCAAATCAGTTTGGTGGTTCTTTGGGAGCGGCTTCACCAGGCAATTTTGCTTCCTTCCATGTAATGGCCGCGGGGAATGAGACTATGTAATGTCATAGTCTGTTGCTCTGTGTGGCATCATCCTTGTAGTGTCTCGTGGAGCAATTTGTAGGCAGCGTAATAAGCAACTCCTCTTGTGAAAATTTTGATGAAAAATAAAACAGTTGAATTATCCCACCAATAAAAGGTATACCAACCCACCCAAAGCGCGGCATAGCTTGAAACTCGAAGTTACAACAAAGGATGCCGAATTTCTCATTACATCATACTGGTTGTACGTAAATAACTCAAAATATAAAATTTTATGATAAGTATAAACGAAATATTTACCCTCTTCATTAGTCTGTTTTGTAATCCCAACATTGTATGGTCCAAAACCAGCTGAATTTATTGCTGCAATTTTGACAGTGTAATTTGAATATGGTTTCAAGCCACTTGCAGGGTATCTGTCATTTGTAGCTGAAATATTCACACAAATCGGAGTATTTGCACCTAGCTGTATGCAAACAGAGTAGTTGATAATAATTCCATTAGTGTCATTTTTAGACAAATGGTCCCAACTGAGAAGAAGTGATCTTGATCCAGTAATCTGCAGTATGATGTTTCTTGGTGCCAATCGGGGGGCTAAATATAAAGAAATAAGAAAAAACAAAATTGAAAGGGAGCATACTTGGAATACCTTAAAGCTGAATCACACAGAGTTTAAGTTAGTTGACGTAGATAAATGGAGGCAGTCTATAAATACAACAACGTAAACGCTCACGCTATCGTTCCTCTGACTACAAGATACAAACGCATGTGTCGAAATCATCAAAGACAATAGGGTAATTGTAGACTTGCAAATATGCAGCTCTTTAGTCAATCATTTATCACTTTCAATCTCGCATAGAAAACGAAAGACTGTCCAACTGACATAAAAAACCCAAATACTTATGCACATTCACGCTGACATTGGCAAACAAAGGTAAGCTGCAAAATTTAAAGCCAAAATTACTGAGCGATAGCCATCTTGTAACAATGTCTTCAGCCAACCAAAAACATGACAGCGGGACCTACAGTCTTCTTGACCTGAATTTAAAGACCCTTTACTGACCGGCACCCTTTGCAAGCCTTTATTATTGTTTACAAAAATTGTATAGACTGATTACAACGAGTCAAAGTTATCTATCATTAAAGCAAAACTGCCGCCATTTTATCTACAGTGATGTTACGATGGTGTTATAAGTCATGTATTCATTCCATCGCAAACAAATTATGGCGGCAATTCAGTATCGACGAAGGATTACCGCCAGATCTCGGTACAAGACCAGTTGGATATTGGAGAAATAACTGCAGATATGATTCCTGAAAGGAAGAAGACCAATTTGAATTGATAAACTCTCACCTACCTGTTCTCACTCTGGCAAATTTTCCCGTTGTTACTCGAACAAGGAATCAAATCCAAGGAGGAGGATACTGTACAGTTTATTGCATCCCCCAGTCTTAATCCTTGCGTTCACATGCATTTATTTGACGAATTTAATGCTTGACCATAACAAACAAACAAGATACATTCGACCTTAGAAGCTTTCTTTCCCGTAAATTAGATAATTTCCTCTCCACTCCTGTTCACTCTCTCAGACATTGTGACCCAAGATTCTTTCGTCTAATTTTCACAACTCCGACCATGGAATACGAAAATATATGCCTAAATACATTTTTTATGAACTAAAGAGACTATTGATATCATTTGTTGATCAATTATGCGATTTCAGTTGAAGATTAAGACGGATTACAACTGTGATAATTTCAGGATGTCAGAAATAATCGCGAACGAGTCGAAGCTGTGGAGAACAGCAATCGAGTTCCGCAAAGGATGCTGGTCAAGAAAGGATCTTTAACTGACAGAGGTCAAACCAATGACCTTGGATGAAAGTTCAAACTGATGCTAGATTGAAATACATACCACAAAGTCTAAATACAGATGTAGTATTAATTGGATTTCTTGATATCAGCTTTAACATGTTCAAGATTTTCATCAAGAAAAAACTTACTAACCTTCTTCTTTCGTAACAAATTCACTTTCAGCGGAATATGGCCCATCTCCAGCTTTATTGAAAACCAATATCTTAACTTTATATTTTGTCCATGAAACCAGTGATGACAATTTTAAGGAATTCTTGGCTTTTCCCAATATGGTGACTTGCTTAGCTGCACTGCTGGAGCACAGACGAGTTGATGCAGTACCAAGGCATGTATATTCTAACTTGTAACCAAGAACCACACCATTTTCTTGCTCTTTCCCGACATTCTATCACAAAACAAACCAAGACAACGTTCACTGGCAAATACAGTGAAATGAGCATGCAATAAAAACCCGTACAAGAGATCCTTCCTCAAATAGGACAAGTGCCTACAGCTTGACATCTTCAATATTTTCTCCTTGACGTAAGAACCTTTTCACTCTGTCTTTTCACTAATTTTTGAGAACCAATGCATTGATCCAGTTTTCAAATATGACAATCCAAAGTGTTTATTTGATCATTGTGTAAATATATTGCCTCTTGGTTATCTAATAAGCATTTTGATATCAAATAAAAAAATATTTCAAAGACTGAAAACAGTGAAACATCAGTGGAAAAAAGTTACTTGACAGATTTTAAACATAGGGAATGATGTCATGTCATACCGATATCTGTATTTCAGCAGAGAATTTTGATGTTTTGATGCTGTTAATAGTAGGCGCCGCACCAGGAGCTATGAGAAGACAAATATGAATAGTTAGCATCGTGGTTGATAATTGTACAAACATTAAAACGCTGAAGAATTTCAAACACAAAATGGGAAATCTAAGACTCTTTGATACGCACCTGTCATAACGTAAAGATAATTGACGTACATATAACAATCTAGTGTAAAAATTGAACGAAAGAAGGCCACGAGCCACTACTTATCCTATTAAATAAACATCTAGTTTTGATCTGTATTCCTTGTTTCGCTCTATGTCTAAACGTTGGTTATAGGGTAGATGTGCTAGTTCAACCCCATCGAATTTCACTTCATGTAATTTTGCAGTTTCCTTGTGTTAGTAGTTCAAGTTGGTAGTTATGTATACTTGTAGAGTTGTACGTTTGATGATTTGATATAGAGAAATCAGCACCTTTTTATATAAGGAATTTAATATTAGGAATATATAATACAACAGGCTAATTTAAACGGAACAGTTTAGTTTAGTCAGAAAAGTCCCAGTTTCCTAAATCCACTGTGTCCGAACTTCTTCAGGAAAACAATGAGAGTTAGAAAAGATGGTGCTTTCGAGGCTGTTTTTTAAATGGTTGATCACAACATGAAAAATTGAGACTACTTAAAATATTTTAGTTTGCGTGAATTATCCTCGCGATACACCTACTGCTTCTGGTATAATGTTAGCTTTATCAATCTGGCCGATGTTACTTCCAAAAAATCAACGAAAGCAGTTGTCAGTCATTGAAAATCGTATGTCGGACGGACAATTGTTTTTCAAGGAACAAATTAACTCCACTCACGTAGCATGAATTATCTTTCTTTTACTATGTAAAGCTTATTGTTCTTAATTCAGAGTTGAAATGTCTTGGTTGTAAGTTTTTCTTCAGCAGAGAGATGCAGTTCCAAAGCAGCATGATGTCCGTCCGACATAAAAAACAAAAGGAAGAGTTGTCATTCTAAGACGCTGATGGCATTCAGCATTCATCAGCAAGTTTTATTATCTCTAAGTGTGGCTGCCTTTTCATCAAAATCAAGGAAAATTGTCTACGGAATTTCGCACAAGAATATTTTCATTGAGAAAATCTATGTCCGTCCGACATGTATTAACAGCATAACATATTAAAGAAGAAAATGATGCCAAGATTCGATCCGATCACGAAGCATTTAGATACCTAAGCTTAAAGCAGTGTCGATCCAATGCCTAATCGAATAACAAAACCTAACACACTAACAGTGGTGATTGTGGAACAAAAATCTGGCAGAAGTCATAGAAAGTCATGAAAGCCCAAAGATATCCGTGACATTGCAGGCACATAAAGTTGAACAGATCTGCAGCAAAGATCAAGCCTGTTTGCTTCGGTTTTACTAGACAGCATTAGATGCCTCTCCATTTCACACACAATGGTGCCGAAGACCAAATGATCCAGAAGTGTCCGGTCACTTAGATACATAAAGTTGAACGGATCTACAGCAAAGATCAAGACTGTTAGCTTCGGTTTTACCAGACAGCATTAGATGCTTCTCCATTTCACACACAATGGTGCCGAAGACCAAATGATCCAGAAGTGTCCGGTCACTTGGACCAAAACCTTGGGGATGATCATTGCAATCATTGCTTTGCTGCTTATGCAAGAGATGATGGTTTTGGATGGCTCTGCCGTCCCATATGCAAGTGTTGGTTCCTCGAGGAATGCTTTCATCTTTAAGGAAAGGACTGGCTGTTGATTGTTCTCATTTTCATTCAAGCATTGTTAGAACTATGATGTTTTAATTTCCTCTTCCCTGACCAGTTCGAAAATATGTCGGACGGACATGTTGGTTACATTGCTTAGTATTTTACAGTGCCGATTTATAGTTTAAAAGCTATTTACATATCATCACAAGGCCTATGCAACCTCCAATGTAAGACATCGAAAGCAGATCTTCTTTTTCTGGACGCTTTAAGAGCAAGATGCCCAACACTGAATTTCATGTCGGACGGACAAGCAAATTAATCTCTCACTGTAGCAGAGCAATGTGTGTATTACATTGTTTAAATATATCTTTTCATTGCGTATCGGTATCCTGCATCGTTCTCTGGTAATCAAGTGAATAAATATCACATTTTGGTTTTGCGTTGCATTTTGGTCCTTCCGACATGTCCGTCCGACACACCTGTTCTACATTCAAATATATCATTATCAAGAGTAATATGATTCTGTTAACATCTTTTTGATTTGCTGTCAGTATGTTGAACTTGTGTCTTCGTTCAGAAATTGATTGGGTGTATGCTTTATGTTTATAGTTTTGATAGAATTTTACATGAAATAAGGCTCTCCTTCGAACGCCTACTCTATCTCTGTCCGTCCGACTCTGTCTTGCTCCGTCAAACTGTGGTAACACAATAAAGTGCTTTGAATTCTGCATCTGGGCTTGCTTCAGAGCTTACTGAGCTCTGCATGTCAAAAACAGGCATTTGCCACCCAACGTCCAGGAAACTTTTAATCAAGGCTCAAAGTATCGATTGTCCGTCCGACATAATCGCTAAATTAATAAATAGCCTCTTTCATTAAACCTCTAATCACACCTAAACCAACATTCTGAATACTAGAAGCAAAGCCAACTGCAATAGAATCAATCCAATTGACAAAACCCCTGATGAAATAAACAGCCCCAAGTACAAAATAGACCTTTTAGCTTTTCTATAAAAGAGACTGGATCAAGCAATATTCTTCTATGTATCAAAATATCGTTCGATTCGATTCTATTGTAGAATAACTAAAAGGTCTATGGAATGTCTTCTCCCTTAAAAGACAGAGATCCTTCAGAGTAAAAGTAAAAGCAGTTTTATAGTCTTATATTTAGCCAAAGGTTATTCAACCGAATTTGTAGGCAGAAACACCGCAAAACGACGAAAAACAACAGCGAATGAGTCGATATAATTAATATGAATATATATTGCCAATATTTCGTCCTGCCATGCAGAGCTTCTTCAGGGCTATTATACGGTAGTTACATAGTTACATTAAGTCCATACTACACAGCAACTTCCACATACTGCAAAACTCGACGAACTGTAAGGAAGTCTTCCCAGACCCACCGATACTTAGCAACAGCAGACCAAAAAACCTCAGGGAATACCTGGTGCGCGCCAAAATAAAAAATGACGCCACCACCACTCCCAGAGGTATATCAAAATGTCTATCACGCCGTAACTGCAATACATGCCAACACATACAAGACGGAACACGCACAGCCACATTTTATAACACTAACAAAACCTTCGACATACGACAAAGCCTTGACTGCAACTCCACCAACCTCATATACTTACTACAATGCAAACAATGCCTACGCAAGAAAAAAAGACTGACTGCCAATACATAGGACAAACGGGACGACGTATAAGAGACAGACTGAACGAACATCGACGAGACATTATAAACAGACGTTCCGACACATCCGGGGTTGCAGAACACTTCTGTAAACCCGGACACTCAATACAAGACTTACAACTACTACCGCTACTCCAGTTACACGACACCAGAGAGAGTGTTAGACGAGCCAAGGAAGCATACTTCATTGACTTGGCCAACACTCTATCACCTAACGGACTAAACAGAACCACAGACCGCTAACAAAAATAATTCCATACTAACTGTATCTACAAGCACACCCTACCCATCCGCCTATCTTACTTATCATCATCATCATCATCATCATCATCATCATCATTATCATCATCATCATCATCATCATCATCATCATCATCATCATCATCATCATCATCATCATCATCATCATCATCATCATCATCATCATCATCATCATCTTCATTATTCTTCTTATTATCATTACCATCAGCATTATCATTATTATAACCACATCACGCAGCCCTCGTAACCTAACCGACATAGCCCCTGCGTAGCCAATCATATCTAACCAATCACATGTAACCTCTCCTATTCAAATCGTTGTACATATTCAAATCCTAAATGTAACTACCGTATAATAGCCCTGAAGAAGTTCTGCATGGCAGGACGAAATATTGGCAATATATATTCATATAAATTATATCGACTCATTCGCCGTTGTTTTTCGTCGTTTTGCGGTGTTTCTGCCTACAAATTCATTCATTATCCGTCATCGCAAGCATCTACGGATCCGACGAGCGACGTTTATATCATGGCCTTTTCTTTTTCGATTCATTCTATTCAACCGACTTTACGCCTTACCCCTTCGTCACTATGCTTAGCAAGCATATAGCAGGGTTCAGCCACAGACGGCACTCACAACTACGGACAGGGGCGGATCCAGACCGAAGTTGAAGGGGGGGCAACTTGGAGAGGGGGCGCCAAAAACACAGTGAAAGATTAGCGCGCCGAAGGCGCGCGAAAATTTTTGGGGCTTTATTCGAGAAAATTCTCTGGTTTTTCTACTGAATAACGCCTTAGTTTATATGTTTCGCCGCATTCAGAACGAATCACTGAAGAAAGACTGCATTTAGGTCAGGATAAGGGGCGCTTTTCTTGCCAAAAAGGGGGCGCCAAAGCTGAATTTTCATCGTGAAGGGGGGGCAGTTGCCCCCATCTGCCCCCCCTAAATCCGCCACTGACTACGGACCAGTTACCCACTTATACTTCTCGGTGGAGAGTGACACAATTTGTGTCAACACCTTGCCCAAGGATGCTTTCCTCAAATGTGGCCATTGCCGGTATCGAACCCACGACCCTTGGATCATGCGCCCGATGCCTTACCACTATGCCACCGGGGCCTCTTTATAAATTCTCCAGGCTTTACTAAACTTTTGATATGAATAATTTGTCATCATTGAGCGATCTGCAAGCAATGACTGAAAAAGACAGCAATTAACTTATTTTTTGATAAACGGTATTGCTAAGCCGATGCGACGACTGTTTGGTAGAAACACGGCGTCGTTGCTTTCCCCAAACTGTTTCAATCTGGCCCTTTTTCGAAACAAATTTACTTATCTTTTCAAAACTCACAAAAACACGAGAACAATCAAGATAATACTTCAGTATTTCTGCATTAAACGAATTTTTGATTCATTCAATCTATGCAGCACTTTCTTTAGGAACGACATTTTTCAAACGCCTGAACCTGTTTGGCGAACCCGGTAGCATAAAATAACACAATAGATATACCTTTCTCCATTGTCTCTTTCGTAATCGTGGCTGTAAACGGTCCAGTACCAATTTTATTTACTGCTGCCACTCTTATGCTATAATTTGCATATGCTTTCAATCCAGTGGCCGTGACACTTCCGAAATTACTTGTTGCATCGAAAGTCTGCTTTTGTGAAGTATCAAGGCGTACGACTTCTGCAATGTATTTTGTAATAACACCATTTGTGTCGCTTTTCTTCAACTGAGTCCATGTTATGTCAACTGTAGACGAGCTTTTAACTTCTGCAGATAGGCCTGTTGGTGCTTTAGAGGGTGCTATAATAAAATGAATCGATGATGAAAGTTGGATCATACAGCTACGTACTACTTAAATATGTTTGAAATATTACATGTGCAAAAGCTACGACATACGGTGCAAAAACGTGGTCATTAACCAATAAACTGGAATCAGAATTGCAAGTTACTCAAAGAAGCACGGAAAGAGCAATGCTAAATTTCTATTACACGAAGGGATAGGAAGAGAAACGAATGGGTACGGGAGCAAACAAAAGTTTTAGACATCATAGCAAAGCAAAGGCAAAATCATTGAATTTGGAGTGGGCAGGCCACACAGGAAGGATGGCAGATAACCGATGGGCAAAGAAATGCACGGAATGGACACATTATGAATGGAAGCGCAGCAGAGGACAACCAAGAAAGGGATAGAGAGATGAAATCGTAGAAAAAGCGGGGGTCAATTGGATGAGAAGAACTGGGAAATGACCAGGCTGGAAAACATTAGGGGGGGGCCGCCGGCCTGCAGTGACCTGAATGGCTGATGATGATGATGATGATGATGATGATGATGATGATGATGATGATGATGATGATGATGATGATGATGATGATGATGATGATGATGATGATGATGATGATGATGATGATGATGATGATGATGATGATGATGATGATGATGATGATGATGATGAGGATGATGAGGATGATGATGATGATGATGACGATGATGAAGATAATGACATGTGCAAAAGTAAAACGCGACTTTTAACAGTCTAACAGCATTGTTACAATACTGCCAAGTCAATGTGAAACTCGGAAATTCAATGGGATTTCAATCATTCAGCAAATTACATCAATCTCAGCTGTAACAACTAATAAAATATCAAAAACAACGTTTCAATTATAAAATCTTCTTCTGTGTTATAATGGTACTGCCAGTCATAATAGTATTTAAGTTGATCCCTTCTTTTGGTCCTCCTATTCCTGTGACAACTTTAAAGTTCAAAGTTTCGTTGCCAGTAAAGATGCGGGTCTATCTAAATTTTCTATATAGAATTTTCCGAAATTGACAACAATGATTGAAAGAAATAAATATTGAAAGAAATAAAACTTTATATTTTCTTATCATTGAGCATCCCACGTTGCCTTACCTATTTCTGGTGTAGTGATGATCAAACTTTGTTCAGGGCTAGCTCCTGCCGTGTTGTAAACAGAAATGAGAATCTCATACTTCGTCCAAGAGATCAAGCCATTCACATTAATAGTAAGTTTACTTGTGTCCAAAATCGTCCTATTTTTCCAGTCTGTGTTATTGCAGTCTCTCGTTGAACTTGTCTGCATGCATCGTACTGAGACATGATAACCTAATAATTCACCATTGGCTTTTTCTTTGGGATATCCCTAAAATAAAACGATAGATGAAGGATAAATTACAAGAATTTTCAGAACTATGTTCTTCTGTAATGACGAAACCTATACCAAAACATGAAACCAAAAAGAAAGACTTGAAAACGATGATATTTTTAATACCAAGGCCTTTAATTACAGTTTGAAGTTACTCCTTAGCAACGCCGAACAAGCCACTTCACAGATCTCAACCAAAACCAAAATACACTTGACTAAAAGCGAACATAAACCATTGGAATCAAATACAAGCCGTTTTAACAGCCTTATACTGAAATAACCAACTTGTCATTGCCACCCAGAGTCCTTTGCGGGAACACTGCAATTTCAGATTGCCTGAAAATCAAATTTGACCTAAAGCGAAAAATCTGCATCCATTTTGTAGTTGTTGCAATGATAGGAAACTTTGAGTTTATTTGACTTTTCTATTAGGTAAACTATTCACACTGATACAGTTAAACCAGGTTTATCTAAACCAGTTTAAATTTCAACCAATCAAATGGTTGGATTTGTTTGATTGACCAATCAGAAGGCCCTATTAAAAAACCCGGGGTAATTCAAGCTGGTTTAACTTGCGGTGTGACTGAGGCGTTACACTATTCACACTGACACGGTAAAACCAGCTTTATCTAAACCGTGCTAAATTTCAACCAATCAAATGAATTCCACTTGCTGGATTAACCAATTAGAATGTAACAAACCATAACCTAGTTTAGTTTAGGCAGGTTTAACTTGCAGTGTGAAAAGGGTATATCACTTCAAGCACTGCAGTGTAGATTCATACTTTCTGCCTCGTTCGGCCAACTTTGATTTTCAGACAGTATGAAATTGCAGTATGCCGCAAAGGACCATGGATGATAATAGGTTTTTAAAATTGATAAAAAGGCAATCTCGTCCCCAGAGTGAGATCGTTGCTCTACCTCTACTCTGGGATACAAGAGGCCGTTCCACAATCTGATTGGCTGTTCACCATTTTGCGCGTAACTCCATTTTGCATGGGATAAACGGCCGCGCCATGTCAAAATTCGACGTAAAACCACACTAATTGCCTATTTCGATCATCATTTACAATTTATTTCCGAAATTCGAAGAATAACGAGTCATTTCATTTTGGAAGCTGCGGTGAAGGTTTCTCTAATTTTCAACTTAGGCCCATTTTCACCTCAAACAAACCGTGGTTTTTTTCACATTAAACGCACTTGCTAACCCCAGATTATTATTCGAATACCTTTAAAAAGGATGAAATAAGGTCCTAAGTGTTTGTTCTTAGGTTTTCGATTTATCTTCTGCAGAAATAGTGCTAGAGCAACGTGCATTTTCCCTTGCTTGGCGTTGCCTAGCAAACTGCAAATCCATAATGGCTGCAAAGCTGTCCATTTTCCGGGCAGGTTTTATCAAAGTGTACCAAGGTGTTCATGCGGCTTCGTGATCAGCGTATGATGTAAGAAGACCCTGGGAACGAGGTTGTAAAAAGGGTCAATTGAGGGAAAAACAGATGACTGCAAAGTGAAGTGCAACACTGTTGCTTCAGATGGCCATATTAGATTGATTAGATGAAAGCTAAGTCCTCAACAGCACAAACAAATAAATCGACCTGGTGGCTCCATTATTCACCTGAAATAATTAATTAAAATTGAAGTGTGATATATGACATATGTACGTAGAATGTACGTTGTTTAATTCTTAGATTTTTGCCACGGCCCCCTGAAAAGCAGTTGCTAATCAACTGATGGGGCTACCGTGTATAAAAAATTGAAAATTGAAAAATTGAGAATATATATTGGAAAATGATAAATCAAAGAGCTCAAATCAACAGAAAACAGTAAGTTCTTTAAATCTGGAGTGTAATGATCATTAACATGACTTTCAACATGACTAACTGACTTTTTGAGTAAACACTCATACATGTTATGGCAGGTTATAGTTGGATGAGCTCTGTGTGCTTTTGATTCGATTGACTATCAAAATTCATATATGAATAACTCACTTTCATAGTGATATCTATATTCCTCTCCTGAACGCTTGAACTTTGAATCACAGGGACATCGCTTGGAACTGAAAAAGAGGGACTGAAAAAAATATACGTCACAGTGTAGTGACACAAAACAAGTTCTGAGAACGAACATTTACTTTCCTTGCTTGTTGGCTTATTTTATGCCTTTTTTTCTATCAAATTTAAAAAAATTACAAGTAGTATAATTAATTAATTCAATCATAGCGGAAAAAGACACAAGGTCATCGAGTTTCCACTATGAACCATGATCTGAACCTCATCAATCTTTGGGCGCGAAAATGGAGAATTTCCTTTAATCCTGACCCTTCTAAGCAAGCAGTTGAAGTGACCTTCTCCAAAAAGAGAAGTCCAGTAAATCACCCAACCATATTTTTTAACGAAGCCCCAGTAAAAAACGTTCCGGAACAAAGACACCTTGGTATCATATTGGACTCCAAATTGTCGTTTGCTAGCCACATCAAAACTGTTATTTCCAAATCCAGGCAAGGTAGAGGAATGTTGAGATTTCTCTCTAAGTACCTACCGCGACACACCCTCAACGAAATGTACAAACTCTATGTTCGACCGCATCTAGATTATGGCGACTTCATATATCACATCCCACATAACATTTGCGAATATAGTCACAGTGTTGTTTTAACCAATCAAATGGAAAAGCTTGAATCTGTCCAATACTCCGCTGCATTAGCAATAACAGGCGCTTGGAAGGGTACTTCTCGTGATAAGCTGTATGATGAGCTTGGATGGGAATCATTAAACCTCCGACGATGGAGCAGACGCCTTATCCTCTTCTATAAAATAGTCAACAATCTGACTTCAGACTACACAAGACATCCAATTCCTTACCTTCAAGAAACCAACTACGACCTTCGCAGACGCGCTACAATAGGGCAAATATGTGCAAGAACGCAAGGTTTCAAATCAAGTTTCTATCCTAATTGCTTATCGGAATGGGAAAAACTCGACCCTGAGATTAGACTTTCCAGCTCCGTAAATGTTTTCAAGAAAAAATTATTGTCAATTATTCGTCCACCTCCGAAGTTGGTTTACCGTATTCATGACCCAAAAGGCTTATCCATCCTAACGCAGCTACGTGTTGGACTCAGTAAGCTAAATTTTCACAAATTTAAGCATAACTTCAGGGATACTTTGAACCCTTTGTGCCCAACAAATGATGGTGTTGAGGATACGGAGCACTATTTCCTGCTCTGCCATACTTACACTGCAGATAGACTTGATCTTCTCAACAGTGTAAACGCGATATTGTTGCTTCATGGTATGTTAAATCTTTCAAATGAAGATTTGTTAAAATTCATCCTATATGGCCATGAACAGTCACCGTTTGATTCAAATGCGAAAATTCTCACAGCAACATTAGAATATATCCAGGCCTCAAAGCGATTTGAATAAGTTGGTAATGAAAACTTGTAAACTCTCCTCTCTCCTTAAAAATTTTTCTTTTTCGTTTATTTGTAAGATCGTTTTTGTGTGTCGTATGATTAGTCGTATTTTAGATCTTCTATGTCAAATGCCAGGGGGTAGTCATGATATCTTGCTCCTCCTGGTATCGTCCTTGTAGTGTGGTACAGTAGTTCGTAGTTAGTGTCTTAGGTAATTTCGTTATTGTAAACTTTTTAAATTGAATATAAAAAAAAATGGCACTTACAATATAAATTGGTTTCTATTTACAATGAAACACAAGTGGCACTTACAATATAACTTAGTTTATTCACATGGCAACACAAATATAGAAAAAAACAATTACGAATGACAAATACAAGAAACAAACAAAAGAAAGAAAGATAAATACAATTACAAGATGTATGTTGCTGCGTTTCAACTAATTGTACTGAATCTACAATCGTTTCGTATTTTCGATAAAACGAAGTGTTTCCTCTATAATCAATTTGTTCACACTCACATCTAAGTCAGGTTTTCCGAAAAGAAGTAAATTACAGAGCGATTTGGAGTTCATGTCCGAAACGTTGAAATCAAGAATGTTGTCGAGTTGACCAAAAAGATCTTGCCGTATAATGTCATACAAAGGGCAGTGCAGGAGAAAATGTTCATTATCCTCATTTGCTTTACCGCAGTCGCAAATTGGGCTTAAACAATCAAAATTGTGCCGAAATTTATGCTCATTTAGATCACTAAATTTGACACGAAGTTTTGTCAATCGTTTAATACCAGTGATATCATCGACATTGAATATCGACATTGAATTTTATGCCTTGATGCGGCGTACGTCTTTCGTAAATGCAGCCAATATTGTAACGCATGAAGTTGTTGTAAAATTACTGCTTTTTTATCAGCGTTGGAAGTAAAAGCAGGTTCTTATTTTGCAAAGCTTTGAGAATGAAAAACTGAAAATTAAGGCATTATTGGTCATAAATCATGATCAAAGGTGCCGCCAACCGTACCAAAAACATCCGGCCATCGAGCTGTGTTATCCAGCTGTGAGCAGTTCGCGACAAGTCGTCTCTTTCTTTCTTACAGGACGACTTGGGCAAGTCTATTTCGATGACTACTTCACTATTTGCGAAAATCGTCAAATGACTTAATCAGCTTCCTACTTGTATTCATTTCGCAAAACAAACGAAACACCTTCAAAATCTCATTGCCACGCAAAATTAGATGCATGAACAGATGCATTTATCTTCCTTCATTTTCAAGCATGAATTGATAAAATCATGTGGTATGTTTCCTGGATGAATAGGTCAGTACTCAATACCACTAATCGATAATTGTGATCATTAACAGAATCAAATATCATGTGAACCTCACCTTCTTCTTTGGTCACTATGGTGATTGGTGTGCTAAATAATCCTCGACCACCATGGTTGTAAAATTGCAGTTTCACTGTGTAATTTGTCCATGGTTTTAAGTTAGGTGCATTGTATGAATGAATTGTTAAATCTGTGATGTTGTGATCTTTTCGAGTAGAGCTTATACAATCAGCACTGTTTGGGTCATTCAAACATTTGTATTGAATTTGAACCCCGTGAATGTCCCAGTCATCTATTTCAGTTTGGGATACTTGCTGAAAGAAAAGTGGAGAATATGATTCAAGTTTCATGAAACTGGAGTGGTAATGCAATGATTACAATAACATAATGAAAGTTATTTTCTAATTCGTTACACTCAAACGAAAATAACTTTATTTACTGATCAACACTATGCATTAATTACGTTACAAATACTAAAGATGCAAAACAAGATATAAATGTTACGGTCTAACACAAAGTATAGTAGGCTCAGTCTAGTAATAGCATTTCAGACGCAGTTCCGAGTACTCCTCTTAACTCTTAACACACCTCCAATGTCAAGATATGGGTTGAAATGGGTGGGGGGGAGGGGAGGGGTCCTGCAATACGAAATCACTATCGAGTTGTGAAACATCTTGCCTCGTGTAAACCTTATATACTATATATTCGCTTGGGTCACTCCTAGACAGTACTGCATTATGCATAACTCTAAGGGGAACATTACCACTCCAAAATCTTCGGGGATCAGTAAATTCATCAAATATTCCCTTCAAATTTAATAAATTAATTGGCACAAATGAACAGTGTCCAACTACATGCAATCAAATTCTCCTTTGCAACATAAGGGTTACTGCTTGAGTCAAACTGTTCCATGATGGTTATCCGCATTTGTTTGAGATCTGCGGCAGTAAACTGGTAAAAATAAAATTTAAGAAATATAAATCTACTTACTGTCCACCCGACTGTAAAACCTCGAGATCCAACATTTAAAGACGTTACCAGCTTTGGCACAATTCCTGGCTCTGTAAATTCAAAAGAGAGGAAATCATCATCATTTTATCAAAATCATTAAAAATACTGAGGACCGATGAAAATGAATCATCTGCAGCTTTTAAATAATTTAAAATCTGCATGAAACTTTATTAAAGCAGTTTCCTAGCAAAGTGTGCAGCACAAGTCAGGAAAGTGAAGTCTTTCCGAGCAAAACATTTCACCGTTTATTTTCGTGACGATGCACAATTTATTAGACATCGAACACCAGGAAGAGTGAATTTCGAAAAACACGTTCAGTAAAGCCAACCAGCCAAATATTTTGACCATCAGTGTTTATTTTGATTGGACCGAGTTTACTCAGAGGTGAGAAATCTATTCTGTAAACCAGTGTATGGCATTGCCTTAACTGAGCTTGGTTCCTTTCTTTTACAAACTTCACACTTGCTTCGGGAAACGGTAAGTAGTAACGCGCAAGCCGATGGTTGGTATTTCGAGTCCCTGTCATGTCGAACCTGCTACATCCTACATAGAGTGAGAAGAATCACCAACTCTCTGTAATTCCATCCTTAAGGAATCACGAGGTGTGCGCGGTTACATAGAGAGGAAAGGACCACGACATTGCTTTAATAAGCCTAGCTTCTTCTCAATGTCCAAAACTAAACTTGGTGCTAATTAAATATAGAATACCAAATCAAAAGAATATTGATCACATTGCTCATTGAAAGCCTTCTCAGTGTTGACTATTTCGTCATTTGTCAGGTCAAGGTACTTCCTTGCATAGTTGCTTATACATTAGTTGCATACGATAACTTTAAAAACAGTATACAGCAAAAAAAGACTAAACGTTTCGGGCTTTGCATCTCTCCTTCATCATTAGCCTACTTGGGTAGCAGACTGCGAGCAGCATACGTAGTCTGGGGTAGTCATTGTCCTTCGCTCCCCTTGTTATCATCCCTGTGGCATTGTATAGAAATTAGATAAATAAGGTAGCATAAAAGATTTATTGTAGGAACATATGTAAGATTTCAACAAACGTATGAAACGATAATCAAAAACAACAAAATACTGCCTACCTTTTTTGAAAAGAAATTTTGACGTCTGCGAGTACGATCCTCCAAATACATAATTTTTTAACATGAGAATTCCATTTGCAGATTTCAATCGAACAATATAATTCTTATACTTTTCAATACTTGTTAGTGTTGTTGTATTTCCATTTATAGCTATCGTTTCATTCCATGAACTATCATCTGTCTTTCTGTATTGCAATGAGAAGGTTGATGATACTTTATTTACGATTGACCAATGAACTTCTACTTTTCTCATGTTGACAACAATTGATTTGATTTGTGACAGAATGTCATAATCTGTTGATAAGGATTTGAGCGTTATTACAAGGAAATACACCTAAGGAAGTTGTAAGAGGAACAGGTGGAAAGATCGGAAGATAGAGTAGCGGAAAGCAGGGCATAAAAACGCACCTCAGGCGGTCGCAGGAAATTTTCTGTTCATAATGTCCTGCAGGAAATTTTCCAAAATATATCTTTTTTTCGCGTATCATGCACTGTTTTGTCATATTTCCCAATGAAAACTACGTTTAAAATCAAGTAAATTACCAAACAAAGGTTGCATCTCATGTAAAGTTTATAGTTTTATCCTGCAGGAACTGCAAGCATTACCTTTGTTTGGTCACAAGAGGGGAAATATTTCTAAATACCCTGGAAGAAAGATAGCACATCTAATTAAAAATTAAAGGAGACTTACCTGTAAGTTGAACTTTGATTGTAATTCTATGAGTCATTAGCCAGGAGTGAAGGAGTTGGACGAGAGAGCGCAGCGCAGGAGCCAACCAGACTTCAAAGATATTCATTGGCACCAGTCTCGTTAACTGTGAAGGAGTCGGGTTGGGGACATCATAATTGTAAACCTACCCTCTTTGCAAAAAAACACAAGTTTAATATGGGAGGGCGTCCAACTCCTTCACTCCTGGCTAATGACTCATAGAATTACAATCAAAGTTCAACTTACAGGTAAGTCTCCTTTAATTTTTAATTCTATTTCGTCATTAGCCTACGTCATTACGTAGTTGTACGAGATTTCAAAGCCGAGACTGAGCCAATGGATAAAAACTGAAGAATCATATTATGCAAATATCCATCGTGAATAAATACATGCACGAAAGAAGTATTTTCTTCCAAATTATATCCGCAATTTCACTATAGAAAAAAGGGAGAAAAAATGCGATATGTGTACCCTGTAGATACATCAATGTGTAACCCTTTCCAAGGTAGTTCTCCCCCTCCCCTTTTTCTTTTGACAATTCACGCAAGTCTTGAAAAGAAAACCAAGCATGTTTGACAAACTGAAGATTCTTCATGGTTCACAAAAGCAAGAAAAGCAGTTAAAAGGCATTTCAAATTAAGTATCAGTACTACAGCCTTGTTTGATACTACTGTTGACAGTTTCTAAAATACAGTTTCCAAAATTAAAGCGTTCTTGTGGTTTATGGTAAAACTTCTGAAATGTTTGTTCACTCTTCCATCCAACTGCATCAATGATGTCTGTAATTGAAAAGTTCCTTTGAGCCAAATGGGATGAGGATGCTGCCCTGGTACTATGGGCCATGAACCTATTAGTGTCAATTCCTGCTGATGACAAAACGGATTTTACCCAGCGAGCCAATGTATCTTTAGAGATAGGGCCGTGTGGCTTAATAAAACTGATTAACAGTTTGTTATTCAATGAACGTATGTTTTTAGTTCGTTTAATGTACTCCTGCAGGTGAGTGAATACACAAAGCTTTTCCTCTATGGGATATTTCCTAAATTCAAGTGGTTTTATATGATAACCTGCACGTGACTGCTTCAATTTTTCTTTAATACGAAAAACATATCTATCTTCAAGAGAATCCATCTCTTGAATGTCCAAGAAACTTATTGTTTGGCATCTTTGACCACTGAGAAGGCATAGCAAGAAAGCTACCTTCAAGGAGAGATCCTTTAGGGACAGCTCAGAGGCACTTTTTTGATTTCGAAAATGATCAAAAACCGTTTCTAAATTCCAGATGGAATTGTGCTTTGGGAAACATGGCCTTAATTCATATATACCCTTCATAAATCGTTTTACAATAGGCAGTTGACCAAAAGGGGTTGATGGCTGAATTTGTAAAAAGGAGGATAAGGCGCTCCTAGCTGTATTGATAGAGCTATATGACAAATTCCCTTCGTACAAAGATGTGAGAAATTCCATTGCCTCTGCTATGGATGGAGACATAATATCAATACCTTTTAAGATGCAAAAATCTAACCATTTATTCAAGCTAGATTGGTATTGGCTCTTTGTAGAGTCCCTCCAAGAGGCTAAAATAATGCTTATTGTTGAGTCAGAGTGCCCTTGCTCAGACAGTTTTCTCCTGATAACAGACATACAAGGAATACTGTTTCTTGTACTGAGGATGTCTCTCCAATGGGAGTGTTGGTAGGGTTAATAGTCTTGGGTGGGGTTTTAGGATTACTGGTGGTTGTACTAACATTGTCATTAGAATTGAATACCAGGTTTGCGTTGGCCATCGTGGAACCACTATCACTCCAGTTGCCCTGTCTTGCCTGATTTTTTGCAATACTTTGAGAATGCAGCTAAATGGAGGGAAACAATAGAAATTGAATTCACTCCAAGAAGTAGAGAAAGCATCAACTAGAGCCGCCCCTGGATCTGGTCTGTAAGAGCAATATGTCTCAAACTGATTGTTTAAGCGTGAGGCAAATAAGTCTATGTCAGGCTCAAACTTGATTTCTTTTAAGGCCTCGTGTAGGACTAATGGGTCTAGCTTCCATTCAGTGTTCTGTATGTGAAAATTTCTAGACTCCTTGTCTGCCACAACATTATCAATACCAGGGATGTGAGCTGCAGTGAGTAAAATATTACTTGCGATACAAAACTGCCATATTTCTACTGCAATATCATTGCAAATTTCACTCTTGCAAGTGCCCATATTATTTATGATGCTAACAGCAGATGTATTATCAATCATAATTTTAACATGTTTGTTTGCAATCTCTTTGAGAAACGTTTTGATTACAAGGAAAGCTGCGCGTAATTCAAGGTAATTGATATTTTCAACAAATTCTTCTGGGGACCATTGTCCACCAGTAGCAACATTATCTAATGCTCCACCCCATCCATGGAATGAAGCATCAGAATACATAGTTAATTCAATTGCAGGCTTCCTTATCAGATTAAATGAGTGATCTATGTTGTCAACCCACCAATTCAATTCATGCTTTGCTTTGGCAGACAAGGACATTTTACCTTTAAAATTTCCCTTGCTGGCTTTTAGTGCCATAATTTTGTCTTTTTCAATTGATTTATAATACAAAGCTCCAAACTGAACAGCAGGTAAGCTGGAAACAAGGTAGCCAATGATTTTAGCTACATACTCAATCAACAGATTATCTGGGTTATGCAGTGCAAATAAAAGGCGGCTTTTAATTTTTTATTTCTTTCCTTCTTTCAGATATACTTTCATTGTCACCGAATTTATCTCAAAACCCAACAAAAATGATTTTTTGCCTTGGGATGAACACTGATTTTTCAGGGTGGATCACAAACCCAAACCTGTCAAACATTATGATTGTATCAATCACATTTTGCACACAACTTTTGTATGAGTCACCTTGTAGATCAAAATCATCAATATAACCAGCAACAATATAACCTTTTAGATGCAGTTCTGATAGAATAGGCTTAATGATCTTGGTAAACTGCCGAGGACAACTAGAAAGCCCATTTGGGTATGCAGTGTACGTATAAAGTTGATTCCTGTAGATAAATTTCAAATATTTCTGAGACTGAGGGTGTATTTTGACACTATACTAGGCATCTTTTAGATCAATGGAGGCCATCCAACAGCCAGGTGTAACCAGGTTTAAAATTGTATGGATATTTTCCATCTTGAAAATGAGTAAATTTTACAAACTCATTGAATTTCTTGAGATTTAAGATCAAAAGAGTGCTGCCATCATTCTTTGGCACAGAAAAGATGGGTGAAATATATTCCCCCTCTTCATGATGGCTGTCAACAATGGCACCTTTACTGAGTAACTTTTGCATTTCATTTTCAATTTCAGGCACATGTTCCTTATTTATAGAGTTGACCTGATAACCAGCTTGTTGTGGCAACTGATCAATTAACTGAATTTGTTCCCCCAAGATTGTTTCTAAAATAGTAGGGTCTGAGGTTATGGTACACCATGAATCATAATAATTTGATATTTGACCTGCTTTAAAGTTTGCAACTTTGTAGACTAAATAGTCAGTAAGTGCTTCAATAACATGTGTATTAAAATCATATACCTGCTGTTTGCAATTTTCTAGGGCTTCGTGAATTTTCGTTGTTGTTGGTGTTGTTGCTGTGGTCGTGGTGTGTAAGTCTGTCGGGGAGGATATGATGACATCCTCCCCTTTGCCCCTAAAAAAGATTTTGCTCGATTTGAGTATCCACCACGACTAGGATAGTATGCTTTATACAAAGCACTATGGGCATATCCTGACGGCGCAGGAAACCGTTGACCTTGTCTAGCTCCATTTGAATTGTATGCAATGTTGTTTACAACTTCATTTGTAGCTTTTAAGGCCTCAATGGTTTTTTGGGAGATCATCACCAAAAAACATTTTGCCTGGTTTCATGTTCCTTGAACAGGCCTGTTTAAAATCATTGCTCAAATGTGGGCGAAGAGAGTCACGACGTTTGAAAGACATCTCTTGACTAACATGGCCCAACAAAACAGTGCAATCAAGGAGCTGTGCAATAATTGCTTTGAAATCAACTGGGGATTTTTTCTCTCTAGCCTTCAATAAGTCATCAATCGTAGACGAAATACTGCCAGTAACCCTGGCAATTGAGTCTTGCAAGGCAGACATCCTTATATCCCCTCGTTTACTGTGAGTTGGCAACTTGGCCCATATTTCTGGGTTGACTTTAGGTACTAGCAATGACTCACAATTCTTTGGAACTTTATACTTTTCAAGAATTGCCTTGCGTTTTTGTTGATCAAATTCAGTGGAAAATTTTGTGCTGACAATTTTGGCCAATTGTTCTGAAATGGGTGGTCCTTGATCCTCTGAGGGTAACAACAATTCATTTAAAACATTCAGAAGAGAATCATTGTCAACTTCCTCTTCCAAATCTGATCCTTGATGGTCATCAAATTCCTTCCCCCCATACAAGCTTAAAACATCTTCTTCCGAAGATCTTATGGGATCTATGAAAGTCTCTGTGGACTCATAAGTTGTCTCCGTCTGTGCGGGGTGAAAAGTTGCTGTCTGTGCAGCTGGGAAATTTGCTGTCTGTGCAGCTAGGAAATTTGCTGTCTGTGCAGCCCCTGATGTTGCATTCTTGGATGCTACGGATTCGGGATCATGCTCAGTCATGAGACGTTTAAAGGAGGGATGATTTCCATCAAGTGCCCAGGTGGATGGTCGTTTTCGTTCCGCCATCAAAGTTGCCAAAATCTGGTTTGTTTGGTCAATGTTTGCTTTCATGGAGGAGATCACCTGTAAAATATCTGCGGAAGCGTGAGAGGGTTCATTAGCAGAGGTTGTTATGTCAACTTCAACCTGTTTGGAAACCTCTTTGGGCGGCAAGTGTAAAACACAGGTTTACAGGTTGACAGGTTTGACAGGTTTACAGGTTCCAGGTTGACAGGTCACCAGGTTGACAGGTTACCAGGTTTACAGGTTACAGGTTGGAGAAAATGCAGGTTGACAGGTTAGAGTACAATATGCAATTTTGGAAGATTTCTGCTCAACTATGGAATGTTTCTTGAGGAGTACAATGAGTTTCCTTGCAGGGAATGAGCAATTTTGAAATAAAAGCTTAGGACCTTGCAATTTTCTTGACTTGAGTATCAAATTTGAAAAGCTAATTTTACCTTGTTACAAGCTTAGAATAAAACATCAATATAACAGTCCAAGTAATATGATATAAGAAACAAGTAAAAACAAGTAAAATTTTGACACTGGGATTTCGTGTTTCGTAATTTTTTGTGATCTGACAGTTGAGTTTCTTATCTTTAAACAGTTATGATGAATGAAAAAGTATGTGTGCAGGAAACAAGTGTAAATGAAATAAATATATGTAAAGCCCTTACTATCAAAAAAATAGTTTTTCTTAAGTTATATTTTCCTCGTACTGGAGTTCCGTTAATTGCAGTGAGAATAACACATTGACACCGCTAGATCAATACAAAGATTCAGTTCCAAAAGTTTCTTACACCAGATATTTTATCAATTGCAAGGGGGATCACTCCTTTGTCTTACCTGATTGAATTGCATTGTGTCTTAAAATAAAGAAACAAGTGGAATCGCATTTCCGATTCACGGACAAATTAAAACATTTTTCAGTGTTAGAGCCTCTCAAGATTTTGGTGGTATGGCAGATTTTTTTAAGAGAGGTCATATTTTGAATGAAAGGGGTATTAGTAGATGTCTTAAAATTTATTATCAAAGTTTTCAAATTGTTTCATTTAGAACTGTCTGTGCCAATCTCCATCAAATGCACGCGGCTGCTGCTGATGATGGCAATTGTTGCTGTTCCATGATTATAATTGACTGTAATTATTTGGCCAAGTTTTGTTGCTTTCCAATTTGCTTTCCATTAGTTCTCACCATTTCATACCTTTGTCAAATTATTTGATGTTCCAAAGTCTGATAGGTGAACTTGTAGAATTTTCAACCAGTAAACCTGTCAACCTGTAATCTGTCAACCTGTAACCTGTCAACCTGTAAACCTGGTAACCTGTCAACCTGGTGACCTGTCAACCTGGAACCTGTAAACCTGTTAAACCTGTCAACCTGTGTTTTACACTTGCCGCCTCTTTGGGCGTTGCAGATTCATCTCCCATGGAGGCCGTCGGGCCTATCTGGAGATGCGAGAAATTTTGTCTAAAAACGACGAAGTTACTGATCTAAGTCGAGAAATGAAACAAGAATTTAACTTATCTGAATCTTCTTCGTTGTTTGGGACATGTGTCGATGGTTTGATAACTTGGATGCACCAAAGAGAAGACGATTTGCCACAGGAAGTCCAAATGGCTAAATTTAATAATAGCAGAGATGTCACTTTTGTCCGTAATACAGCAATATAGAGTAATATCGCCCCTATCAGACCACCATCGATTCCGTGTTGTGCAACGGCCTTGAATAAAATGTTAAAATTAAAAGGGACCTTGGGCCTAGCTAATCCAAAAAGCGCGCGAAAGTTGTTTGCTGATGTCATCTCTTTGATATTTCTTCATTTCTGCTGTTTTGTTTTGCTCAGAAGACTTGCAATAAAGTTTTGAAGTTGACCTACCTGCAACGAAGGTGTAAGTACAATTCACATTTCCTTTGATGTTTCCACACACCATGTCTATTATGTGTCGTTTCTCGATATCTCTTTCAGTTAAAAATGGAATAGTCTTCATGAATGTTTCCTCCAACTCTTCTCGTTTCATATCAAAAAAAATTTCGAGAATCGCACACAAATTGCGAGACCTAAGGCTCCTTTTGGAAGAGCACTGCAACTGACATTATGCCGCCCAGGTGCGTCCACCGCGTGAAACCCTTTAGTTTTGTAGACTATTGACGCATCGTGTGGTTAGAGTTGACTGAGGTCAAGGCTTAGAGAGTTAAAAGCGGGAGTGAAATTAACAATATTTTGAAATCATTTTCAATCAAATTAGAATTGGTCATGTAACTTTCTGGCTTTCTGGGGAAGTAAAAAATACTTTGTTTAACTGCCAACGGCCTTGAAAAGTTTTTGATGTGCTAAATTCATCGTTCTTCTGCGGTGGTCTGATAAGGGCGATATGGCCTAATTTATGCGTTTCAGACCTGTCCATATTTGTGTGGTTCCAGCATGACAACAAGGAAACGGATGGAACAAATCTCACTTTGAGGTTTGTAGCAAGAGTTGAGAAGCCTATTAAAGGTGAGTTCCCTTCCAGAACTTCTTTGACCTCTCCGAAAATCTTCGTTTTCTGAAAAGTGGTCTGATAAGGGCGATAGTTCTCTACAGTATGAAACCGGCTCTACTCAATGATTAGTTTATTTCAGAATGAAGTTAAACATTATGACTTACCTTTTTCAAAGAATAATTGTTGTTTCTTTGTGTGTCTAACTCTGGTATTGTAGAACAAAGAAGCATTGTCTTCACACTAACCTCTATCAGGTCTGCCATTTCTTATTCGAATTTGGAAGTCAAGGCAACCAGTCCTACTCGATCTGAAGTCGAGGCAAATATGTTACGTCACATAACGTCGATTAACGGTTTGCAGTGTTGCCTGCAGTACTTCTGTATAAAATATAGCAAGGATAGAAAGTTTTCCAAAGACCAATCCCGATCTATGGTTTTAAATTGCTCTCTAACACAGCACACCAAGCTCCAAATGAACTTCATCATACATCAAAATGAAGCTCATTTATTCCTTAACAAACTGTAATACAATTAGTTGAAGTCAGTTTTAGAAATAAGAAATTATTAATGCTAAAACAAGGGGTAGTCATCGCCAATTTGGTTTCTAACCATCCTCTGTACAAGCATCTGGGATTCGAACTCGAAATTCGCGCTCGAAAGTCGAACAGCTTGCACAAGAATTCAATGAGTAAACACCCGTCTTTCAAGGATATAATAAGTAAACAACGCGAGGAAAGATGGGTGTTTACTCATTGAATTTTTGTGCAAGCTTTTCGACTTTCGAGCGCGAATTTCGAGTTCGAAGCCCAGATACTTGTACAGAGGATGGTTAGAAACCAAATTGGCGATGACTACCCCTTGTTTTAGCATTAATAATTTCTTATTTCTAAAACTGACTTCAACTAATTGTATTACAGTTTGTTAAGGAATAAATGAGCTTCATTTTGATGTATGATGAAGTTCATTTGGAGCTTGGTGTGCTGTGTTAGAGAGCAATTGAAAACCATAGATCGGGATTGGTCTTTGCAAAACTTTCTATCCTATCTGATGTGCCGTAACCAGCGCTTCGCAAGACCAAGACACAAGTAATCAACCCAGGTAAGGTTTAACACAACATCAACGAAATAGACAACATAACACTCAATGTTTTAGTAACTCATGTCACTCACGACCTGCTGCCATTCCCGGTCAGTCCCAAGAGGCCGTTCTCCCCCGCATCGTCTCTTACATTACACCACCTCCTTCATTCTCCTCTAAGTTGTCAGTAACATAATCATGCAAGTATTTAGGTTTTCGTGAAACCCGTCGCTCTCTTTGTATATTTGCATTTCTCTGTTCTCTTGCTGGGTTCTCTTGCACTGCTTGCTCTACTTCTTCGTATATGTTCCTTTCTCTTTCCTCTCCTTCCCCTTCTGGAATCACACCTTGCTCGTTTTGTGGCTGCTCTTCTGGATGGGCAACGGCTGGCTGGTGTTGGTCAACCGTGTCTGTATTAGGTGTGTACCATGTGTAATACGCCTCCGCATCTTCTTCTAAGTTGTTTGCCTGCAGCGTTGTCTTGATGTTGCCATGAAGCTGCCTACCGGAGGGCAAACTTTTAAATTTTGAGGCGTCCCTTGTGATATGCTTTCTCCCAACAGTGGCTGTGACCATGGAACCTTTAACTTTAGTGACGGTCATTGGTGTTGGGTTGCATGGTGGCTTTGTTGTTGATTTCTTTTGGCTTACTAGCACTTTGTCCCCTATTTTAATAGTGTGGTTGCGAGCATGCCTACGTTGATCATTGTACTGTTTCATCTCTTGCTTCTTCTGGGCATCACGGGCTTTTAATTGCTTATGCTGGGGATGTTTTCGTGGCATCTTTGGTATGGTGGTCTGTACAGGTCGATTGAACAGCAATTCTGCAGGTGGGATTCCTGTAGTGCTGTGTGGTGTTGCCCGATACGTGAGCAGATACTTATAAATTTCTCGCTTTGGGTCTTTTCCCTCGATGTATGCAGTATGAGCTAGTTTCACCACCATTCGCATAAAATTTTCTGCAAGCCCATTGCTGGTTGGTTGCTCAGGAGATATCTTTTGATGAAAGTAACCCCACTGTTTTGCATGATGCACCATCTCTTGACTCTTAAATGGCGGACCATTGTCACTTTTAATCTTTTGTGGAACACCATGTGTGGAAAGAATCCGGTCTAACTCAGGGAGTACCGCTTCTGCTGCTGTAGATTTCACAACGGCTACTTCCGGGTATCTGCTGTACTCATCGACCACCACTAGAAAATAGAATTCTTTCCCTACAGGCCCTTTAAAGTCCATAGCTAGGTGTTCCCATGGGTGCTCTGGTAGCTCTGTGGGTTTTACCGGTTCCACTGATGTTCCGGATGTGGCCGCTTGACATGGAATACAAGACTGCACATACTCATCTACCATGCGATCCATCGCCGGGAACCATACTCTTGCTCTTAGAAACTGCTTTGTTTTAGTACTGCCTTGGTGAGTACTGTGTGCTAATGCAACTACATCTTCTTGCAGTGCCCTAGGCACAACAATTTTCTCTCCTCTCATAATGAGCTGTCTCATCACCGATAGTTCTGGGAATACCTGCTTGTATGGTGCCAGATCAGGATCTTTAGTGTGTATATTGCCCTTGTGTATTATGCAGTACTTCAATTTTGCCATCACATCGCATTTGTTGGTGTAATCTTTCATCACTTTCATTGTTACTGCATCCGGTAAATCTGACTCTATCACTCTGTTAATGTAGAGCTCTTCATCATCATCCATGTCCATATCTGCCAGGTCTTGGCTTGTATATGAAGACAAGGCAAGTGGATGGCGACTATTGTAATCAGTTGGATTTCTTGCGCCGGGGCAATATTCAACAGTAAAGTTGAAACCTTGAAGCTTTGTTCTATGTCGTTCTACTCTCATGGGTCCCTCTTTCCTTGGATTGTTATACAGAGACACTAAAGGTTGGTGATCTGTGATTACTTTGAATGGTATCCCATATAGATACATCCGATTCATTCTTAGGCCTTGATAAATTGCCAGACTTTCTCCCTCTACTGCAGCATAACCCTGCTCTGCTTCGGTCAGTGCCCGACTGGTGTAGTTGATTGTCTTCCAGTAGCCTGAGTCTGGTTCTTGTTGGTATACGGTAGCTGCTACTCCCAAAGGTCCCCTGTCCACGTGCACTTTAGTAGGTCGTCCTTGCACCCATGGAACTATCACTTTGTCACTCATCAATCCTTCCCGTAATTGGATAAATGACTCCTCGCATCGCTTGGTCCATTTGAACTTTACATCTTTTCGCAACAGTGCTCGTAGCGGGGCCGTTGTATCACTATATGTTTCCTCTGTATCAAACATAAACATTGAATTGTACTGGCACATTTGCAGAAAACTTTTTACTTCTGCAGCATTTGTAGGTTTAGGCATACTACGGATGGTCTCTACTTTAGCGGGGTCTGGAGACATTCCGTCCTTGCTAAATTTGTATCCAAACCATATCACAGAATCAGTGCTCCATTCGCATTTTTCTTTTCTCAATGTGATGCCTTTGTCATGAAAACGCTGCAACACTGCTTGCAATCGCTCATCGTGTTCTTCTTGGGTGGCTCCATAAACTAATATATCGTCTTCTATTTGTATGACTCCTTGCAGGCCGATCATGCCTAATCTGAGTTTTTCATGGAATTCTTGACTGGCAGGGCCAGCCCCCATGACTAATCTTTTAAATCTGTACAGGCCTTCATGTGTATAAAAAGTAGTGAGACCCCTAGATTCTGGTGCCAAGACCATTTGGTGAAAAGCGTGTCTCAAATCTAGCTTGCTGAAGGTTGTAGCCCCGTTGAGTTTGTGTCTTAAATCTCTGACTGTTGGTACTGGGAAATGTGTTTCTCGTATCGCAATATTGGCATGTCGCATGTCCACATTCATGCGTATTTTCCCTGTGCTTTTCTTCTCAGTTATTATCACATTGGACACCCAATCATGCGGAACTGTCGAATCCAGTGGACCCTCTATAACATCATTGTCTCTCAACTCTTTCAAATGCTCTGATAGTCTTGGCCTGTATCCTAGAGGCACTGGTCTTTCTCTTTGTACTACAGGCTTTACGGTAGGATCCACATTGAACCTAATTTCCTGATCTGAAAATTTCCCTATACCCTGAAAGAGCTTGCCATGTTTGTCCAGTATCGCTTGAATCGTTTCTTTCCGCTGTTTGCTCTGATCTTCTGCTTTCATACTGGCTCTGATAGCTTGAATATCTGCTGGCTTTCCTTCTGCATGTATTTCTAGGATTCCAAGCCTTTTTGCTTCTTCTGAGCCTAGCAGTGACTCTGTTTGAAACCCTTTTACCACATAACACCATGTTTCCATGCTTGCTCCAGCTTGGGCAGTCAGCCTGACCTTTGCTCTCCCCAATACCTCCAGATGGTCTTTCATACCATAGGGTCTAAGTCTGACTTTTGTTTTGATCAATCGTGTTGTCTTGGAGATTTGTTTGTACACCTTTTCGGGTATTATGACTTTGCTGCACCCTGAATCTACTTTCACCTCTAAAGGGATATCATTGAATCTGATCTCCACCATGTTTGCCATTTCTTTGGCACTATCTACCTGGTTGATCACCTGCACTCTGCCCACTTCACCTTCTTCACTTTCGCTCTCAGAATCTTCCTCTTCTGATCCTGAGACTGCATATACTCGCTGTGGGCAAGCTTTAGCATGTGCAAAGTGGTGCCTTTTCTGACATTTATTACATTTCTTTCCCTTTGCTGGACATTTGCCTTTACTATGTGCAGTTTTTGGATTGTATCCACAAAAATCACACAACTGAGTTGGGGGTTTCCCAGGACCTTTTCCTGCATACATTCGTTCACGCTCTTTGTGCTGTATGGTGCTGACTGACTCTGTTCTTTCCATTTTTCCTGCCTGAGCTGTGGCTGATTCCATGGCTATTCCTAATTTGACAAAATTTTCAAATGAGGGCCCTTCTGCTAATGCTCTTTTCCGCAGTTGATTGTTGTCTGTCTGCATAGTCATGGCGTCTCTAGCGGCCCGTTCAGGCGTATATTCTGCTAGGTTGCACTGCTTTGCCTGTTCATAAACTGCTGGATACCATTCCCCAAAGGTTCGCCGGCCTTGGGGCATTTCACAAAATAACTTGTATACAGGGTATACTTCATTGATTTGACCTTTCAAAGCATTTTCTATTTTTGTCATCGCTGCATCAAATGTATCTGCTTCTGCCACTTTTCCCACATGCTCAAAAAGTCTCATCATGTCTTCCCCTCCCCAAATTTGAAGAAAAGACTTCTTTTTGGGATCTGTGTCTATCTCTGCGGTTGCAAACACCATCTTAGCTCTTTTTAGGTATTTTTGGAATTTTTCCAATGTTACCCCTGGGTCTTTCCCCTCTCGAAAATTTTCGAGGGCCCCATACACCCCTCGATCTGCCATATCTGCGGCTCTTCTGCGGCTCTCGGAAACTGCGGCCCTGCGCGGGAGATTCTGCACGCTTTGTGTTCTCGCTGGCTAGGCCCTCTTCGCCAAGTGAACTTCTCTGAGGCTTTCAGACTCGTCGCCAAATGATGTGCCGTAACCAGCGCTTCGCAAGACCAAGACACAAGTAATCAACCCAGGTAAGGTTTAACACAACATCAACGAAATAGACAACATAACACTCAATGTTTTAGTAACTCATGTCACTCACGACCTGCTGCCATTCCCGGTCAGTCCCAAGAGGCCGTTCTCCCCCGCATCGTCTCTTACATTACACCACTATCCTTGCTATATTTTATACAGAAGTACTGCAGGCAACACTGCAAACCGTTAATCGGCGTTATGTGACGTAATATATTTGCCTCGATTTCAGATCGAGTAGGACTGGTTGCCTTGACTTCCAAATTCGAATAAGAAATGGCAGACCTGATGAAGGGTAGTGTGAAGGCAATGCTTCTTTGTTCTACGATACCAGAGTTCGATGAACAAAGAAACAACAATGATGCTTTGAAAAAGGTAAGTGATAATGCTTAACTTCATTCTAAAATAAACTAATCATTGAGTAGAGCCGGTTTCATGCTGTATTATGGACGAAAATGACATCTACTATTTAGCCATTTGGGCTTCCTGTGGATTTGCCAGAGAGTTTTTTGAACTTCGAAAAGACGTGGTCTGGTCGGCGCCAAGAGCTTCGCAACTGGTTGGCTCCTGCGCTGCGCTCTCTCGTACAACTACGTAATGACGTAGGCTAATGACGAAATAGAATAGAATGTGATGTAGAATAAAACAAAAATGAAAAAGACAGCTGTGAAGGAGGTCAAGATGATGCTAAAAGTAAAATACCCACAGCAACGAAAATCGTTGTTTTGTAGGACATCTTGGATGAAATGTTGAAAAACTGTATGTAATTAGACTGATGAGTAGCTATTACAGATTAAGACTGCGTTCACACGATGCCGGCACATCTTGAAAATGGTGAAAAGGAACATACTTTATTCACACGAAAACGGCAAATATTTTGCCGGCAGATTTTGAAAACGGAACTCTAACCAGCACATTTTGGAAACGGCAATGTGTGAACACTCGAAAAAATTAAAACAGAACATTTTTCGACGCTACTGTAATAAGACTAATCGATTTTTAGGGTGCTGGTAGATTTCTTTGGCATCAAAGTCTTGTAATGACTTAATATTTACCGTCAAATTTCGTACCGTATTTTGTCAAATTGCTCCGGCATCGTATGAACGCTAGCTCAAATTTTGCCACCGTCATATTCTTCACCGTTTTCAAAATGTGCTGGCATCGTGTGAACGTACTAGTCTTTGAAACATTTCATGTTCTAGAAACTGTTATATTCACATCACCAAGAAAAAGCTTTAAAACTCTATCAGCATACAATAATCATGATGTCCTCAAAAATGAAAGAAATCCTAAGTGAACAGCCAAATTTTGTATTGCTAAAAGTCGTTTGGCACGTAAATCCGTGTTTTGCTTGCTTTACATTAAATTGCCTATCATACAGCCAGATAAATATGTATAAGAAGGCACATGGCATGAAACTAAAACACAAGAAATTAGGCTTGTACCAGGCAACCTTGTTCGTAGAAAATAGTCTAGGGCAATAATTCACTAGATGGTATGAAATAAGTTATTTTTGGTTCTTTCCTTTTTCCTTGCATTCATAGCAGGATCTTATGTGGATAAAGGGAATAATCAGCTTTAAGTTACTTCCAGAAGCTTCAATTTGATAACATGTGCAAACCTGCGCTTCAAATCTGGCGTGCATTAACGGCGTTAACTTCTTTCTCTGGACTCAATGGGTTGAACGAAACTTAAAGTGTCTATGACATCAAATTCGATTTTGAAGTTTTCTGGTAGAGTTTGATGCGCTGAATTCATATTTCAAGTCCAAATTTGAATATCTGCCTTCCATTTTGAATTGTGGGGGCTCAAAGTGTAAAAATGACGCGGAGTTTGGGGTCTGGTACCGAGAGCTATCGTGACGTACAATCCGGGAGGGCCTCCGAGACTCGTGTTGAATATTGTAAACAATCAATCTGAATCGCGGAGAGAGAGAACGCAAAAAGCCTCGAAGTGAGCCCAAGTTCAGTTCGTAGCTCCTCTTAAAACAAGACCAACAACGAGGAAGCTGACTTTGATATGGAATACGATAATTGCTTGTGAGAAACCAAGTTGAAAGGGCTATAGCTTTCGTGGAGCGATTGGACGCGCTCTCATGTGTCGCTGAACCGGTAGGCCTGTTGAGCTCAACCTCTCGCTTCTGATCATCACGAATGTCTCGAAATGCAACTAGACGACAGCCACGAGAGCCAAGACAAAAGATGCATTCTTCAACTCACAGCCAGTTGGAATGAACTGTAGCAGTCTTTTCCAGGTAAGTCTGTTTCATTTCATAGTCGCATGTGCCTTTGGTTATCCAACCGCATGGCCGACCCAGGCCAAGGCCTATCTCTTTTCTCTTCTTTTCTACTACTACGACTGGTCATCGCGTTATTTGCGTTTTTTTCAAACAGCAGCCAAGTTGGCAGTGTCGCACTTTCCAAGGATGCTTTTTCTATCGTCAAGTGTGATTCTGAGTTAGGCCAGATGAAAATTTCCGTGAATATTTCATACAGTATGGTATTGTGAGTGGTGCCCCACTGGATATACCACAAGAGAGGCAGGTTGAGTCAGGAGGAAGTGACTAAATTTAAGGCACTTAACTGCACAAATTGCAGACTTTATCATTTACAGAAATTCTGATCCATCCAAAGTGTGCATTACTCAAATCAAAGGCAAATTTTTTCAGGTATGCACACAAATTTTCTAAGAAATGCAACCCTCAGATCACCAAAAATTAAGAAACTCCAGTACTAAAATAACATAACATAACATAACAAATACTAGGCTAGAAGCCTGTTACGGATCGCCACAATTCTAAAAGTTTTGTTGGGAAGGGGAGATGCTTCTGGGAAATATGCAAGTTGAAAACATATGAGGCCATGCGTGATGAGAATGAAACCCATCAGTACTGGGAAAATTTAACTTCAGAAACTCTTTGTTTTGATAAAGGAAATCCTTGACAATGTCATTACACATTTCTTGAGTGAGGTCTGGAAATTGGAAAGGCTTCAATAAACATTGTTTTGAAATGTTGAGGAGGAAGCAGGTCCCGCAGGGGTGCACTACAAATATTTTGGGTACGGGGAATGCCATAGGAAAGGGTATCTATTTTCCAGAGATTGGTATAAAGAACGGTATCACTTTTCACAATTTTGGTAAAAGCAACGGTACCGATTTTCAAGATTTTTCTATGAAATAAAGTGTCGGATACACTTTTTCGAAAAAATTGGTATAAGGTCGGGTATACTTTTTCAAAAAATTGGTATAAGGAAAAAGTATATTCTTGAAGCCTTGATGGCACATCCCCGACCAAAATCTGGTTGAGTGGACCCCCCCCCCCCCCGAGAAGCAGGTAGTGAACATAAAGATTCATATGAAACCTTTAAGAGACTTGTTAAGAAACTCTGAGTACTCAAAATCTGATAATTTCAAGAAACTTTCAGTATTGGCCCAAATTCTTAGTTTCCTATAAAAAATGTGGGTACACACCAGGGTCAACCTTCCAAACCAATGATAGATAACCAACAAAATATCTTAAATAAAAATATGGAATCCGCATAAACAGACTCATTAGATAATTTCATTTCACATTCAGTAAACCTTTTTGTCATGTGAAAATGAGGGTTAAACAGAATTTACATGTTGTCTCCCCTCATAAGAAATTTGGATCAGATCTCAGTACTGTAATTGTCCGAACTTCACATTGAAATGGCAGTTTTAATTTTTGGCAAGAAAGCAAGTTCTTTTGGGCTAAAACCATAAAATCATTACACATATTACTCAAAAGCAAGGGCTTTATGATAATTTCACATAATTTTCTTTATTTGACTCTCAAAAGTTTCTTCACACTTCTCAACAGTAATAGTTTCTTACATTGCCTGCCATCCAAGTTCTAGAATCTCAAAAACCAGGTTCATTTGAAACTAAAATGTGTCCTTATTTCCAACATTTCAAGGGGAATCCAATCCTTCATCTACCACTGATCTCCAATGATAACTGAACAAGGATTAATTTTCTCTCTACCTCCTTTGCAGGTTCTTACAAGCTGCAACATGTCTTGAATTAAAAAGCTGGATCATATGTGACTACTTGTACAAAAAGAACCATCAGAAGATAAGTTGGTGGGTTGCACAGACCAAGGAATGAACTTTAGCAACTGTTTGTTAGTCCATCCACAAATGTTTGGGCATTTTTTCTTGTTCTTGCATACAGGAAATCCTGGTTGCTGCTGAACTCCCTCTGAAAGTATAAACATATAAAAAGCTTGAAAATTCTAGTGAATACATTTATCATTTTATTTTGTTTCCAACATTTGGCTGATTGCAAGGAAACTCTTCTGGCATAAAGATTCTGACTCAAATATAATGAGGGTCTGATGCCATTTGCACCAAGGGAAAGTAAGCATAGTGGCTCAAGCCACTTGCGGTAAAATTCTTGCCAAGCAGATATCAGTATTTCTTTTTCACATATATAGATCAGTTACCCAAATGTGGTGTGACACATGTGATGGCATTTCGTTTTTAAACAACTATTTTGATCAACGACTTATATATGCTTAGATTTCCTTAAGGTGCAAATGGAACCAGAAAATGGCTTGTGTACAACACAGGATTGTCAGTAACCACATTGAATCATTATACACAAATTGTATTTATTAGTTATATGGCTCTTATGATATTATAATATTAGAATTATGAGAAATATGGGGTGCTCAATCCAGCAGTCCAGGTGTATGTTTGATATTTCTATCCTCATCCACTAAAGAAATAGGATCAAGGCTAAGCCATAGCAGGGAGTGTGGGCTCATCAGCAAACCCTTGTACATTAATGGCAATTGAGGGAGGTGGAATTGATAGCAAAATATGAGAAACTTATTTTCACAAGAAACTCCTTTCAAGAATCTTTAGGTTCAATTTCTCCAAATCAAGAACTTGTCCTCTGCTACATGGATTGAAGAAACTAAAAAACTTTTCAACTTGCAGATTTAACTACTGTCCCTGTAAAAAGTCACAAGGAACCTTTCAGTGGAAAAAGTTTCCTACAATTCAATAAACATTCGGCTGATCCAAAGCTTTTCATAAAAAGTGAGTGCTGCTACTCCTGAAGATTGCTGGCATGCGATTGTCATATTGATATTCGATATTCAACATTGGGACATTGGCGACGCATTCGCGACACATTCGCTGCGAACAGTGGTCGGAAAAGTAGTGGTGAAATGGCAGTTTTTGTCCCTTCCTGTGGAGATCTTTTGTTAGAAATAGTAGAAGGAGGCTTCAAACTGCAAGTTCCAAATAAATTCAGTGAGAATCTACTTTAAAATTTTCTTGGAATCGACTTGACTTTCTGGGTGCTTTTTGTCAACAAACCTGCTTAGGCCCACATCAGCTCCGTAATCATTGCCTCTCGTTCAGCTCTTCCAGTGCGAATAATCGCCAAACAAGGATCCAAATGAAGAAATAGATCATTATCATTCACTCAACGAAGCTTCTCTTCCTCTAATAAGTTCCCAGTTTCCATTGCCAGGCATATATATCATCTGATGTAGAGAACTATCGCCCTTATCAGACCACTTTTCAGAAAACTAAGATTTTCGGAGAGGTCAAAGAAGTTCTGGAAGGGAACTCACCTTGAATAGGCTTGTCAACTCTTGCTACAAACCTCAAAGTGAGATTTGTTCCATCCGTTTCCTTGTTGTCATGCTTGAACCACACAAATATGGACAGGTCTGAAACGCATAAATTAGGCCGTATCGCCCCTATCAGACCACCATAGAAGAACAATGAATTTAGCACATCAAAATCTTTTCAAGGCCGTTGACAGTTCAACAAAGTATTTCTTACTTTCCCAGACAGCCAGAAAGTTACATGACCAATTCTAATTTGATTGAAAATGATTTCAAAATATTGTTAATTTCACTCCCGCTTTTAACTCTCTAAGCCTTGACCTCAGTCAACTTTAACCACACGCTGCGTAAATAGTCTACAAAACTATAGGGTTTCACGTGGTGGACGCACCTGGGCGGCATAATATTCTACTTAACAATCGCCTGAAGACATTTGTTCACAACAATAACCTCATTAATAAAAGTCAAATTGGATTTCAAGAAAAATGTCGCACATCAGACCACATTCTGACACTCAAAACGCTGATTAACAAACATGTCACGGATAAATCCAAGCAAAAAGTGCATACAGCTTTCATAGACTTTGCAAAAGCCTTTGATACAATTTGGCATAATGGCCTATTCCACAAACTCCGAATGAAAGGAATTTCAGGGAATTTCTTACATCTCATCCAGGACATGTATGAAAACCCCGGGGGGGGTACTTGACCTAAATTTGTACGGGGATGTGCCCACGAAAAAAATTTTTTTCACCCTGTTCCAGAATTTTTGCCTTCAAATGATACCCTGTTCTAGAAAAAATCGGTGAAAAGTATACTCAAAAACACAAAAATTTGACTAAATAATAACCTGTTCTAACAAAATTTCCTCTTTTTACATGTTTTGACAACCTGCTCCAGAAAATTTGCCTTCTTTTGATACCCTGTTCTAGTAAAAATAGGCGAAAACGATACCCTGAAAAACGGCACATCCCCGTCGGTCAAATATACTAAGTACCCCCCCCGGGATGAAAACACAGAATGCGCAGTCAAACTTAACTCCTCCCGCACAAACTACTTCAAATGTAGCAAAGGGGTTCGTCAAGGCTGTCCCCTTAGCCCAACACTCTTTAATCTTTACTTGAATGACCTTATTGATAATCTTAATAATTCAAATACTTCTTCTCTCACTCTCGGTGGCGAGCCAGTCACCTGCTTGATGTATGCAGATGACATCATAATTCTTAGCTGCTCTCACTCTGGTCTCCAAAACTGTCTGAACACACTTTCAGAATATTGTAACCAATGGAAGCTTTCTATCAATACATCAAAATCAAAATGTATGACCTTTAACAAGAGAAATAACAAATATAAAAATGAATTCTTCATCAGAGGTATCCCATTAGAAAATGTTACTGAATTTACATACCTAGGAATTACGATCGATGCTGCGTGCTCCTTCAAAGAAACTCTCCGTGTACTAAGTAGTAAAGCTACAAGAGCATTATTTGCACTAAATAGCCGTTTCAAGCTAAAAAACCTACCCATCAAAGCTGCCCTCAAGTTATTCGACAGTACAATTGCACCAATTCTACTCTATGGCTCAGAAGTCTGGGGTGCCTTTGAGAAAGCATGCATTAACCAATGGGACAAAACCGATATCGAAAAAGTACATACCCAGTTTCTTAAAAGAATTACCGGTGTAAATAGATCGACAACTAACGACCTTGTACGCGGTGAACTAGGACGTTTTCCATTAAGAATCATCGTTGAATCAAGGCTCTGTAACTTTCTCAAACACATCGAGAAAGAATGTAAACCAAATTCGCTTGTCTCCAAAGCAAAGCAATATGAAAGTCATATCACTAATCGTCCAACCATCACATCAGATATTACACAAAGCATTATCAACTCCGCTCCAAAAAACCCTGCAAACGATACTTTTGCCTCCCTTTCAAAGTACACCATAAACAAACTCCTTAGAGCAAAATTTGAAAAAATCTGGAATGATAGGATTAGTATATGCTCGAAAGCAATTACCTACAAAACTCATAAAACGAACGTAGCATGCGAGAAATACCTCTCTCTGGTTAAAAATAGAACACATAGACGAACACTGACAAAACTACGGCTTAGTGACCACTGCTTGGCCATCGAAAAAGGAAGACATAGCAAACCTCCAGTCACAAGAGAAGAAAGATTCTGTAAATTCTGCCCAAATTTAATTGAAGACGAAACCCATTTCATACTCTCGTGTAACAAATACAACACAGAAAGAGCAATCTTCATGGGCCAAATCAACACAATTTACCCAAACTTTATCAAAATCCCAACAGGAAAACAAAAAATGATTTTTCTATTTACAAATGACGATGAACAATACCTGCAAATATTTGCCGAATACCTAGATAGAATTTACAAACTACGCTTAGATAGAACATGAACTCTTCTCCTTTGTGAGAATATGACAATCGCATGCCAAGATTGCCACCACCAATTCCTCAAATCCAAAATGCAGCAGGTGTACCATCAGGTCTGTACAAGAAAGGCTCTGTTTTCTCTTGCCCTTCCAAACATGTCAAAAAACCTAGGGCAGAAATGACATTCCACAAACAAAATAGTTTTATGCTCACCTGGCATGGTATCTCTCCGACTCTGACTACCATAACACTCTGTACCCTAGACTACACTGCCTAATAATAGGCCAAGCACACGAAGTCCTCCTTCTGGCCGCTCCATAAACCGGCGGGCAAGCAACAACATAGCAGCTATAATGCTTCTTGGCAGCTTGAATTTTCACCCCTCCTCTGAAAATCTTCCTCTGCAGAAAATGCTCCAAGGGGTCCGAAAAGATTGAGGACTAGTTTGACGAATTGATTCAGTAAAGTAGGCCCGTTGTGTTCCTATTCTGCAAACTACAGCTTTCTTCTTCACCAAACAGCTCTTCCATCTCCCCAATATGGCAGTTGGTTAAGTGATATTCCTTCAAATCAACTTGCGTTGTAACTTTTATTTCCATAGCCAGAGACAGATTGCGATCGTTCTGTGAAAACCCGGCCAAAGCGGAGAATATCGAAGCAGACAACAAACTCACAGTGAGTGAGGAGCAACTCAGCCTCGCATGTCCTCCCGGATTGTACGTCACGGCCCGCTAGTCCCATTCCCCTTAGGCGAGCGCGACTTTTTACAGCTGAACCCTAAAATCGGACGTTTTGAGACGCAAAAACATGGGGAAAAACGCCCCAAATTCCAAAAAAAACTTTGCCAATCAATTCAGGCATATCGTTTTAGTAGGAAGGGCTGAAAAAAATTGTTGGTGTCATAGACACTTTAAGCTACGTTGCTAAGAATCCACCTCTGGCTCTGTCTGAAATCTTCAGTAGATTCTGAATTAGAAAGTTTTCTTCCTTTTCAAGAATTCAATCACGGGTTTGAAAGACATATTAAAAGCATCGTCATTTCTAAACTGTTCGAGAAAACATGTAAAATTATCAATTTTTGAAGTCCACAACGACCATTTAGAAACTTGTTGACGCTACATCCCCAAACTAGTTGAAAATAAAATACACAGTATTTTCGAGAATATCAAATTGTATAATCATAGCGAAATAGCTGAAGTATCTTTCAAATCATTCAATCAAAACAAACATGTAATAACCATTTATATTGTCTATTTTAAAGACTGGACGCCTAAACTAATGTGCAATTGCGTAATATCAATAAAGCAAGTTGGCCTTCGCTTTGTTCAAATCAGATATTCTGTATTTCAACTGTAAGCGCCATAGCTACCAAAATATAGCAATCACTTTTTAAAAATCGTTCCTATAAAACTCACTGAGCTTTACATACCTTTAGAACATCCAAGTACCTGTACTCTCATGCAAGCTTTCACTTCCGAAGTATCGACTTTTATTTTCAAATATTGCGTAAATAAAGGAGGTAGCAACCAATTTCGTACAACTGAATTCCTATCAGCATTGCCAATGAATACCTGTCAATATAAATAACATAAATCAGCTCTTTAGCTATGGTATATTTTCATTAACAAAATAACATTAGCTGACAGGATACACAGGAGGATTCGAACAGTAACAACCTGCATAAAAGAGCCTGTGCTTTTCCACCACCGGCTAAAATGGCTATTGTACATTTATACGGTAGTTAATATATACGCGGTGTCCAAGAAAAAAGTATAAAAATTTAGTTGGCTCTAGCAATGTGAATCTAGATTTGAAATATTCCTTGAAATGCTCAAAATGTTCCTTGATGGTTAACTTGCACATGGATATCTTGTTTGTTTGTATTGGTGCCGTGAGAGCAGAGATATTAATGTCGAAAGCTCGGATTTGCATCCGCCTCAAAACCAGAGTTTTGGCTTTTGGCCTAAGCAAATCCTTGAAGCACATCGACTAAATCAACAATGTCCTTGAAAAAATAAGAGAAAACTTAGATAATAATATATTATTTTTGTTAGCAGCCACCCACTGTGCCATTTTTTCAATTACCTTTAACCTTAGTGTAGTTGTAATTCATGAGTGTAATTCATGCAGGTTTCTACTGTATCACATGGACCACCACTTGAGCATCATGACAACGGGTCAAGGATTCCATTAGGTCTGCTTTATTTCTGCGATGTTAGCCTTGGCGCAAAACACGCAACTTAACCTTCACATTGCTACCAATTCAATGAATATTTGAACAATTAGTAAATACAATATTTAAGAAGCAATTAATGAAACTGGGAAGTAACCAATAATTAATACAGCTTTTTGAAGTGGGATCAACCCTCAAAATAACATTATTAAGCTTTTCTTAAACGTGAAGGTTTCCTTGACAAGTCTATGATTATCTTGTAACGTTGTGTATCTAATTTTGGCTTTGATTGGGGTTTTTCATTATAGTAGCATTTTCAATACCTTGGAAAGCTCAGTGAAATCATCATTCTTGCGTGAATGGCTCAATTTGAAAGTTTTCACCCATTGATTATTGTTGGAGTCACCTTGGATTCCGATACCTGTCACCATTTTCGTTGCTCTTAGATTAATCAAAATGTACTTGTTTGCGTCTGATGTATCTGCACACCAAGTTGAATTACTGTGAACCAAAGCATCACGAACAGTTAGCGAGGACGAGGAGGCACTAAGGCCACTTGCTGCGGTCAATTCATCATGGCATACTGAAATACACAAGAAAGAATTCGTCAGTATCTTTAGCAATTAATTACCAAGTTTGGTAAGCAGGAATACCACAACACAATGAAAAACTATGCTAACAAGGTAGAAGTTACAATTTTAATAAGAGTTGCCATTACTTCGGCTTATGTCACTAACAGCTTCTTCTAATATCTACAGCGACAATTTATTAAACTCTATAAAAGATAATTTTTGGTACAGAATTTGAAACAGACTAATCGTACTAAACCAATCAACACAAAATAAAAATGTGATATTTAGAAAGAAAAACTGCTAACTCCTGTAAAAGAACGACAATCAAAATAAACCTGTAACTAGAGAGAAAACCATTGAAACCAGCAAGAGAAAAACAAACTAATCTTAAACCCAGAAACGAAAGAAATAAGTTAGTAACTGCAATAAGGAGCAACGTTGAACAATTAAACTCTTTAAATGTCAAGTAATCAACCTAGAAAGCTATATCAAATCCTTCATAAAAGGTTCCCATGAACTGAAATACCCTTCTTACTGCATTATAATAGTACAATGAATAGTATGAAATATATATACCTGGGTGGTAACCAAATAATTCAGTTCGAAGGCATTTTTCCGTTCCGGCACCTGCCCCCGCAGTTATTGGATAAATCTGCACAATCTGACCTGTCACTGGGACTGGAAGCAAATTGAGAACTGGTACACTCTGAAACTTGTTATTTCCTGTGAACAACTGAAAAAATAAAAGAAGATCTTCCAAGCACAAGGCGTCCAGTTGGAGATTAAGGGATGAACACAGGAGAATGAATTTTCAGCCAATTCTTTGCTTACAACCATAGAATATGACAAAATGTAAGTCATATCCTAAAACTAAAAGTGATTGGCTCAATTGATCACTGTTTCGACAATCAAACTGGTAAAATAACATTCATTTCTGCTCATGCAATGCATTCTAATGATACGAAAACTACGATACTTCCCATTAATGCAGGGCATCAAAAAGTCCAAATCTACATGGTTGTCAACATTACATTTTTAGCTGTTTTTGGGCATGTCAAGGAAGAGGACTTTCGACTAATTCCTAATTTCAGAAGGAAATAATGAAACGAAAATTATTAGAAAAATTCTGAAAATTGAGTTAAAGCCTCAGAAATACTCCAAATCACGCAGGCAGGCCAAAAGAGATTAAACTAAACCAGATTATCAAAGGCTGCATTTCAATTGGCTAATCCAACAAAGAGAATGAATTTGATTGGTTGAAATTTAACCTAGTTTGAAAGAGCAGAGACTGCGCACGCATGCGCTTAAACTCCAAACTCTGAGGCCCCCGAGCTCCCTGCAACAGATTCATATATTAGGCAACACTGGTGTCTCTTGATTTATCATTTGAAAAAATTGATGTATCCAAACACGTTCTTAACTCAAATTGCTCGATGACGTCATTTTAACCAGTTTCTGCTCGGTCACCTGGTTTGGGGTCAACTAGTTTAACTGCATCAGTGTGAATGGGGTATAAGATATATAATTAAAATACCACAAATTGGTTCCATAAGTAATCATGTCCGATATTTCAAACATTGGATATAGTTTCTGCCTCACCTGGTATAAATTAGAAAATAAGTTACCATATTTCCATTTGATTTATCTTTGGCATACTCTAATGAAGATGAAGCAGTTTTCTTATATTTCAAGTTGTACTCGTATGTTCTTCCAGACGTGGCATGTCCTTGTGTTGCTATAGCTGTAACGATCATCGGTTGTCCAAAATCAATCTGTAGCCAGGGATTTGCATCAGTTGGACACCATCCGGAATTTGCCAAATTAAACCGACCCTTGGAAGCATCGTCGCCCGATTTAGCTGTAGAGCTGGTTAGCTGTGAATCGGTTATCACTCCACTTTCCATTCCAAGACTATACAAGTCTTTGCTTCCGGCTTGAATAGAATAATATCACTTTTAATACTTCAACTAATTGATGACGATATTTGATCAATGAAAGTCTAAACATAATTGACAGAAAAATCTGAAATTCAAACCAAAATCACATATATCCGCTGAACAAAACAGAATCATCTAAAATGGCATTAAACATACGACTACCGAGTGAGCCAGAGAAAAGTTTCTATTTTAGAAAAATTCACCGCATCAAGAGTATTTAATGGACTAGTATGCATTGAATGCTCTTTGCTATAAGACGGAATGAAGCATTTGGTGATTTTCTTGCATTTTTTTAGCGTTTGATATGTAAATAAAGTTGACTTTTTGAAAATCGTATGGTAGCAAAATGCCTAAAAAGGCCTAAAATACTATGAAACTCCTCGTACAAAACAATCAAATATGACATATTGTTATGGGTGACGGATACTTGTCGCCACATGCATCGCTATAGGATTGAAAAATCTTCAACTTTTGCTTGAAAATCTATTTCTTAGAACCTCTCAGTGAGGTAAAAAATCCTTGCGTACACGTATCTTTTTATAAGAAACTAAGAATTCGGGCCAGTACTGGAAGTTTCTTAAAATTATCAGATTTTCAGTACTCGGAGTTTCTAACGAGTTTCTTAAAGGTTCCATGACAATCTTTATGTCCACTACCTGGTACATCAAGAACTTTTCAAAACATGGTTTTTGAAGCCTTTCTGATATTTAAACTATATATTCTCAAGTACCTTACAAGAAATATACAAGAAAATAGTAGAAATAAAGAAAAAATCACGGGGGGGGGGTTCTTAGGTACCTGGGGATGTGCCGCCCACAAGGGTATACTTTTAAGGACCTCTAGTCTAGCCAATGGTATACTTTTTGGCAATTTTAGTCGAGTTTAGTCTAGGCAAGGGTATGCTTTTTGGCAATTTTGGTCAAAGAACTGTAAAAGTTCGGTAATTTTTGTAAAAAATGCAAATTTGAAAAAAATTTCTGTCCTGAGAATGTGAAAATTTGGCAAGCTTTGTCTAGAAAAACCCCTTTCAGGGCACTTTTAATGGAGAAATTAGTATAGCCAAGGGTATCATTTTCACAAAAATTGGTCTAGCCAACGGTCCCATTTGGAAACTGTGGGCGGCACACCCCTACCCGAAATTTAGCTGAGAACCCCCCGCCCCGTTGAAAAAATATGTTAAGGATTCGTTTATAAAATTGAGTAGTTTCTTAAGTTATAATTTTCCAGTACTGGAGTTTCTTAATTTTTGGCGATCTGTGAGTTGAATTTCTTATAAAAAACGTATAGTCAAGTGAAATCAAATGACCCTTTTCCAGGCATTTCTCAACCAAGAAATTTTCGTCAAGTCAAATTTACCCATTCTTTCAGTGCCTAAAACTAAAAAAATCGCAAAATTACTCGGTATTTCGACAATTATCCATGTCGATTCATTCCAACCCATCAAGTTCACTTGGTGTTATGAACTTTGGAAAGTGGAAACTTTTCTTCAGGCTCTCCTAGTACCTCAGCTAAAAAGGGTTGATAGGTATGTCCATTCTCCTTATGGCATCGTTTTCGTAATCTTCAGTAACTGTTGTATTTTTAGGAGATAATACATGCAAAAAGAGGATGTAAACAAAGGTTCTACGTATAGCAGCCAACAATACCTTTGGAGCTAGAAGAGCCATAGAATTCCAAACGAGCACAAATATGAGTTCCAGAAACATCGCTTGCTCTAAACCTTACATATCTTGCTTTTGTGGGGTTTGAAAGCCAGTTGTATACGATCCCTGTGTTATCTGTATTTCCAGTAAATACCTTCAAAGAACAAAATAGTTAAAAAATGAAAAGCCAGCATAATTCTACGGTCGTTTAGCACATAAAAACGCAATCCCTTGCACCATTTGCCAAAGGTGAAGACAGGGAAACTCACATTGATGCCTAGGATATCCCACTCACCACTGCATGTCACTATTGTTATTACGCAGGGCCTGTTGTCCACGATCTCACCCTTGCCATTCTGGTCAGTTTCTTGTTTTAAAATTCTGCACGATAAATCATCAAAGACATTTGCTAGAGCAGGAGAAAACAAGCAGAAGATGGAGACCAGATAGATCTTTCTTATGATGCAAAATGCTATGCTTGATGGAAAGTCATAATAATTTCTCGACTAATTCCCAGACCTGCACAGACCTAAGGAAAATACTTGAAGCGTAAGAATAAACTAAACCTCGATTGAGAATTAAAGGGGCTGCTGGATTATGAAATATCTTCAGAGACATGAATGGTTTGTCAATTTCTTAATGATCGAAATTATGAGACAATACAATAAGATGACAGATCCAAATGTGCCAAAAATACAGACTTTCTTCGTTTTGTTTAAATCTGTCGTCTCTGCATCGTCTGTCCATTGGCTAGGTAGCTAGCAAACACACCCACCGGTTAACAAAACAACTTTTCAAGCTAGATCGTCATAGCTTCATACATTGGTTTTCCCGGAGGGGGGTAGGGGTACTCTACCTAGGGATGAAAGGGGCCTCCCACCCGGTTTTCAGAGAGCTTCCCATTTCTAACTGCCAAAATGTCCTTTCATACCAACTTTAACGATGAAATTTGCTTGAAAACTGCCAATTTCCAACCAAGTTTTCTCTACTCCAACCAAACCAACCAATGTAATGTGTAAGGAAAATTTGCGTAAAAATGACCCTTGTTTAGAGAATATGCGGCAAATACCTGTACTCTCAAATTCTTATCTTTCCGTTAGCTGGTTTTTCGGATAGTAATTGCAGCTTAAAGTGAACATGCAACATCTAAGAACATAGTCAAGTCTTTCCAAAACAAAAAACGGTGATACAAAGCATTTGTGAATAACTTTTGAGTTAATAAGGATAGTTATAAGGCTCGTGAAGCGTCTTGGGTCAACCGGTACGAGCTGCAAAGTCTAAAAATTTGTAAGATCAAGCACCCAAACTGCAATCCATCACAATCTACTAACTACATCTGATCATTCCCTATCAAACACTCGTATCACGGTTGTAAAATAGTTGTCATAAATCTTACCTTTCGGGTGCTACACTCAGGAAAAGATACGTCGGTAAAAGTAGTCCCATCATTACTGACTTCCAAGTAATATTCTTTCACATAGTTGGCATAGTAATTATCATCACCTTGAGTTGCCACTCCTGTCAATGTTATAACTTCTTTGAAATCAACTTGAACGTAATCTGCGTAGTTAAGAGGTTGCTTGCTGCACCATCTGTTACCTAGTAATTTCAGTCTAGCATTGTTCCAACTCCATGCGTCATCATGCCCCGCGGGAGTGTATTTGGAAGTACCAGTTATTTGAGCATCAGCAATTAATCCATTGCCCATTCCAAGAGGTGCTCTGCTAAAATCTGAAATAAGTATCATCAAGAAAATTTAAAAATGTTTGCTTGCTTTCAAGGAATATCTTACAAAGAATGTTTACAAAGCGCTCATGACGTGAATCACAAATCAAAAAGAGTGGATAAAGGACCAAGATGACCTAGCAAGCGTTACTATCAATCGAATGCAAAGGCCTAAGCACGTGCAATATGACGTTGATGGCAAAGGCTTGGAAGTATGTGGACTGCAGTTTTGGCATAAAGATTGTCCTTTGTCATATTGCAAAAGATCAATTAGCGTACACTGTGACTGCTGGCTTTGTCTATTTGATAATCCATAGAAATAAAGCACTCGTCCTGTTTTCAAATTTTTCTTTTTTGCATATTGCCCAAAGACTGACTGTACAGAGTAGACTGAGGTAGTAGACTTCCTACTGATGTCGGTTCATATTTGGAAAAATGGCTTGAAATAATAATTTCTTCTGTAAATAAAAGACAAAACAGAATAACCTCCATCTCCTCATGGCCTGAGAGAGATTTAGATCCTGTTGCCACTTGAGAATACCATAAAATCCCTTTCAAATCTAATTCCAAATGTAACTATGATAGCGATTAGATTAGAAAAAGTCGTTTCAATGGAGCTGAAAATAACTCGGGGGGGGGGGGGTATCTTTGGAGGTAAAGTGATAGGGACGTGCCATTGTCAGAAAATAATGGGGGCCATAATTCCGCGTCACTATTTGAAAAAAGGGACCACAATTCCGTGTCAATGATTGATCGAAAATGCTGAGCTCCTGAATGCACAGGGTGTGCTCCATTTGCGTGGATGCTGTGGATGAGCTGTAGCTTCAATTGTCTTAATTTTTACACAGTTGCATAGATCAGGCTCCAACAAAGAGTTTGAGGCCTTGTTTGAGGCCTTGCCAGATCACTGATGTTGTATGAAATTCATACATATGATCTTGTCACTTTTAACATTTCTCAAAATGTATACCCATAATTCCGTATTTGTTGATGAAAATGTACCCCTAAACAATGGCACGTCCCCGCTACCACATCCTAGAAGTTAAGTAACTCCCCCCCCCCCTCGAGGAAAATAATTAAATTCATTTGGATGGCTTGGTTCGTAGCTGCGTCAAATCATAGTGTTGGTTCCTTTGCACAGTTCCCATTTTCAAATACTTTAAATGTACTAAAGGGGTTGTGCAAGATTTTTGTAAACAATCAGAATTTACGGAACAACCTGCGCACGTGATTAAAACCTTCTTAAAGCCATGTGCCCATTCAGAACGCCACAACAACAACAACAACGACACAGTAATACTTGTTCTTACTTGTCCTTTTCTTTCTTATTTTTTACTTTCTTTGTACAGCTTAGGCAGTGTTTGGGGTTGCACTTGACAATGCAGCCAATTAGATACTTTTCTTTTCTCTTCTTTTTTGCCTGCCTGGGGCCACTGAACACGTACACAACTTAAGTGCCCTGCTGAGAAGTACCCAGGGAGGACTCATTGTTTAATTCATGATTGAGAAACTTTTAAAAAGAGCCACCTAAAGTGGCCAAACCGCCTTGCCTGCCTGGGCTTACTGAGCAGGTACACAATTTGAGTGCCCTGCTGAGTATTACCCAGGGAGGACTTATTACATACGCTAATACTAAAAAACCTAAACTAGATTTTCACAATTAGGAGAGCCGCAGTGAATCAGTGGGGGCTGCCCTGAGCATGTAACTAACATGTGGCCTCATTAATTAGTCCATGATTAAGAAACTTTCCACAAGGGCCACATAAAGTGGCCAAAACTGCTCCTCAATATAAGACAAGACCATGCGATCGAAAAGAGAATTGAAAAAGAGCGATCAAAGTGCCTGAAACCATTATTATAGGGAGGATTATATATTCCTATGAAATGTGATAGTAAAAGGAAAATTAAAGGGAGGTCTTGATTCCATCAGTAAACTTCGACAATTGCTCCCTCAATCACAACTTTTTCAAGTATACCGGGCATTGGTGGAAAGTCACCTCAGATATGGTAATCTCCTATGGGGTCACCTTTCTGCAACTAAACTCCATAGCTTGCAAAAGTTACAGGATAGGGCAATGACTCTGATCCAATCCGCGCCTATTAAAGACAGAATACCATCTGCAACATTAAGTGTAAATGAACTAATTAAGCTTGACCAGGCGATGATGGTGCATAAAATTCTAAATGAGCAATGTCCAGAAATCCTTAAGCAAAAGTTCACAAAAAGATCTCAGGTTTCAAAATATGAAACAAGGAGAGCGAATGACCTGCAGGTACCAAGACCGAGGCTAGAGATAACAAAGAAGAGCTTTTTGTACAAAGGTGCCAAGGTGTGGAATGATATCCCAAACAATATTAGAAATGTGGAATCAGCTGCACTTTTCAAAAAGCAGGCTAGAAACTATCTTTTGGGCCAATAAGACAACGAAGACCCCTTGAAACATGACCTCCTGGAAGAACAGTACGATTCGATGTATATTTATCTTTATCTTTGTTTTCGTTATTTTACTATGACTGATGGAGTATCATGTATAAAAAAGATTAAATTTAAAAAAAAATAGGTTGGGAGGATGATTTGAAATTCCAGTTAACATTATGAACCACAGCGTAAACATTTGAAGGCAGCAAGGTGAAGACAATTTCGAAGGAACAGGGAACTGGCACGAAGCCCAGTTGCGTAGGAAAGTGGAAACTAGTCTAAGATGAGGGCTTGGAGTATTTGATAGGTAAAATTATATGGTCTTGTCGTTAACAAAGATTTACTGCGTAATTCTTTTTATATATACTAAATGGCGGCCAGTTTCAGCGCAGCTTCTACATAAGTCTCACTGAACTGTTTTCTTATCTATTCCTATGAAATGTGATTGAACCTTCGATAAACTTCCAAATATTTGGTGTTAGATAAATGTAACAAATCCTCCACAAAAGCTTCGATTACTGAGATGGTTACAGATATTGTACATTACTGCGTCGTTTTTAGCCAAAACACATTCCTTGATTTTCCACGCAGAGTCATGCAGAGAGGACGGGTTGTACAGCCCTTTTAAGCAGTACCTTTTTTCTTGTAACAAAATATTGATTTTTGTAAATCTTCCAAAGTCTAACATCATTAAACTAACAAGGATATTATACTATGTCTTTACCTTTCTTTGGAAGAGTCTCTCTGCAGCCAAGGACTTGAACCCTCATGCAGACAGGACCGGCACCATTAAATGTCGTAGCACGAAATTTGATAAACCGCGCAGAAATGTAGCTTGAAAACCAATGACGTGTAACATCAAATCTGTTCTTGTTTGCAATGTATTCCTGAAAACAAACTTAGGCATGGTTAAAACAATGATACTTCAGTCTTAATGACAGAATCATCAGTGGATCTGTTTCTTCGCGCATTGGGCTACGGATCACCAGACCTGCCATGGAACTCGACAATAAATTTATGATTATTTAAGGAACAGAAACGACAGGTAATATCAACGTAACTCAAAGCACTTGCGACAAATGAGTAATATCAGATAGTAGACTCATTTTATAAGTCTATGTTATCATTTACGACATATCTAAACATATTGAACACAAGGACGAGAAGGAGCATACTTTTGGATCAAATTTTTACCAGACTTACTTTTGTGCCAAATTTTTGTGCTTCACTAAGGTAAGAGCAAAGTTCTAAATCAAATAAATATTCATCTTGGACCAGGAAGCTAATCATAACTGTTATATCACAATGCTGTCTTCACTCAACCATGAGCTTTTGCGAGGGTGGCGATGACAGATTATCGTCCACTGAGAACAAGTCTTGAAGGAATTTAATAAGACAATAGCAATGCCGCGGTCATTTCTAATCAACAAAACCATCACAATTCTCTTGCTGTTCCAACTTCATACTTTTTGGACCGTAAAAAAATTGGCGATAAGGACAGCGATCGCGAAAGCTATGGCACTTATTGCGCAATGGGAACCAATCTTAAAGGAAAGTAACCAGACTACAGAAATACCCGTGTCATTTCTGTCATTGAATTTGAGCAGTTGCCAATACTGATCTTAAATTTTGTTGCCCAGTTATCATTTTCAGAATCGCCTTGAATTCCAACACCTGTGATTCTCCTGGCTGCTCCAAGATCGATTAGAAGGTATTCAGTAGTTGCTGTCGTGCTTGCACACCAACCATGAGCACTATCTATTGTTGCTGAATACGGGGATTTACCGCTTTTTGAAGATGATGCACTCAGTCGTGCGTCTTTTAAAATTGTCATGTCATCAGAGCATTCTGTAATGAGAATAAAGAACAAAGTTATTTTCTATCTGATGAAAGGATTGATACACTAAATCTGTTTGAGGTACAGTAAGGCCCTGCATTTAAGAAACCATCTAAAGAAACTTTTAGGCTACTGAAAAATGATTAGCCAACTTACGGATAAGAAACTTTTGAGGATCACACCCATAATACAGTTTCTTGTATTTTGATTGACATTAAGTCCTGATTTGATGGTCTGGGAACCTTTTTAATTCATGCAGAGTTCATAATAAATTGCTACCAATATACCTGAGATTTAACAGCTTTTTACCCAAATTTTAATTGATGTTCATGAAAATCATTGATCGCATCCACACATATGGCTGATATATCAATGAAAACCCAATTCTATCATAACTTGTTTGCTAGGACTTTCCAGAAAATAAATCAGAAACCTTAGAAACTTGAGACTAAAAAATGACAAGTATCATAAATATAAGAAACATTTTAGGCTAGAGTGTGAGGCGGTGGTTTCTTAAATGCAGGGTAGTACTGTAGCATTTATCTTGTTTATACTACATTTAAGACATTTGCAAAGGATACAAGATGAAATGAAAACAGCGTAATTTCGAGCTGAATCTTCTTAAAACAGATAGCTTTGTGAATTATTATCATAACGTTTTGATAAATAGGTGAGTGGGCAATGAATTCCCACATACCGAACCTACAGGATGTTCCTCCAAACTTATGCCCCCGTTATTAAGAACAAGTTTCAGTTTGACAAAAAGAAATATTCTTATTACAAGGGTAATAAAGCTGATTTCTATCATCGTAATTAACTTCATTTTTTCCCAGTTGGCTGTTAGACTCTGAATTTCCTGTTTTATTAGGTGCGTAATAACATTACCAAAACAAATGAAAGGGTTGAAAATATCTGTAAAGATTCCAAAAATATTTGCACAATGGGCCCATCATATAAAAAATTTAAGAACCTCTATGCCCAAAAGGTTAAAAGAACGCTGTTATTTGTGGGGATTGTATCATTAGTCTGTGTAGATGCATTTATTGCCAGATACCTGAATGATGGCCATAAAGTTCAACTCTCATACACCAGTTTGCTGCACCAGATCCCTTTGCACTTGGAACAACACGAATGACTTGCGCTTTCACGGGAATTTCAAGAAAACTAAGCACAGGATCATTATTGGCTCCAACATTTCCAACAAATACCTGGCAAAAAAGTGAGGTTTCAATTTTGAGAAAACAAACATCAATAAAACGTCCTCAACGAAAAGATCTGAGTGAAACTTCTTTGTATCATCCAGAGTAGCCTGCATGCAGACTATACGGATTTCTTTTCGGAGAGGCTTCTCTTCCAGTCGGAGAAAATTCTTAGAAACGAAATCAGGAGAGTCTGCACGCAGGCTACTTTCATAGCCCTCTGCAAAAAAGCTATGAGCATTAAAAAACAATTCAAAAAACGCCTTGGTTGTATATACAGCTCAATAGACAGAATCAGCTACACACCCATGTCAAGTCATGTGATCAATCTCTTGTTGAAACATGTTTGATTTCTCTAACATATTTTGTGCCACACAAAGCTGTGCTATGAGTGCAAAAAGTGGAGTAATACTAGAATTTCCAGCTCAACAGACAAAATCGGCTAAGGTTTGTTTACAACCATGACTATGAAGTATGACTATGAAATGAAATCTCACATTTTGACTATGAAATCTCTCATTTTGACATCGTCAGTATTTTTAAGCAAGCATGTCACTGTTGAATGAAGGCGCACAAAGCCGGATTGGCCAGATGAAAATGTCCATTATCATTCATATACTGGTACAGCTGATTTGTTACTAACTTTTCAAAGAGCCTTGAGATGACAAGTCATATGATCAATCTCTTGTTGAGAAATATTTTCATTTCTCTAACATATTTTGTGCCACACAAAGTTGTACAATGGGTGCAAAAGGTAGCATAATTCTAAAATTTTTCAAAAGTATGTACTTGAAAGGGGTAAAACAAACCTTAACCAATTAGGGCTACAAAGAATTAAGTCTCATCACAATGATATCATTTATTTATTTTCCAGTTGATAAGAATCCAAAGTTACAAAATGAACTCCCCTCTCCTGGAGCTGAAAGAGAGCACGAAACTTTCCGGCATACCCAGAATTTCACCCCAAGACATCCATTCAGCATTCGAGTAACACTTTTTAATATGACTGGACTCCGTCCTTTGGTTAAGATTGCACAGTAGGATGAGATCTTCTTTGATGCTAATTGCGTGGAATTTGTCGAATTTGGGATTTTTATAATCAATTGTCTATCTTTGGCTACTGACCATGTTTTGGCAACATTGGTAAATAACCTTGAATAAAAACTATTGGATTGGATAGTAAGAAAATCATACATGAGGGCCTCAAAGAAAGATTGAGCGAAAGATTCAAATAAAAGATCAAGGAAGAGAGAATAAGTGATTTAACAATAAAAACCTGTTTATTTGAATCTCTCATTTTGACATCAGTAAAGGTTGAAGATCCATCTTTTGAAAACTTCAAATTATATTCTCTGGCTCTATCAACTGCTCCAGGATAAGAATGTCCCTGCGTTGCTATAGCTACAACCAATAATGGCATTCCCAAGTCTATCTGTAGATATGGACTAGCATCACTGGTCGTAGGACACCAACCAAACGCATTGAGTCTTCCTTTAAACGACTGATCACTTGCAAGTTGTGTTGATGCTGTTATCTTTGTATCTGGAATTGCTTCATTTTCCATACCAAGTGAGTATAAATCTTTGCTGTTCGCCAATGCTGATAATGAGAAAAGATGTAATTTACTCTACAATTTGACAAATTTGGACTGCTGTCTAAAGATTGAAAACTTGTAATCTATTCCATTAAATATTTTTAAAGTTAAAACATCATGCACATGGAAACAAATGAATATAACCCAAAAATTACTTGTTCACCAATTGCTTTTCAGTGGTTTGATACTTATCTATAACGTTCTCGTATATATAACCATAGCTTTCAAGCTATGCTGCTGAAAAAAACCTAAACTCAATAGCTCCTCAATCGACGCACAGTTCTTAAGCTATAAACGAAGCATAAAGTGCATCTCTTAATGATTACCAATTAATAGTGAGATCGACCCTAGTTGCATTGTTCTAATATAGTTCACAGCATTCAGACATATGCATGAGCAGTTTTGGAATGAAATCGATAAAATGTTTACCTGTATTTCTCCCTGTTCCATAATATTCCATCCTCAAGCAAACATGATTTCCAGTAATAAGCATTGGTCGAAATCGGACATATCGAGTTTCCAAAACAGAATTAAACCAGTTGTAGTTAATGGTTGTCTTATCCGTGTTACCAATGAACACCTATCAAAAATCAGTATTCAAAAGATTTAGCGCATTCTGTCTTAGTTTTCGGAAAGGGATCACTTGCCCCATTTTTAGCTGGGAGCAGGGAGGGTGCAGCGAAACAAACTTGTGATGCCAAATTTTCATGTTAAAACACTAGAAAATGTTAAAGCGCAGTTGAGAATGTACACTTTATCTTGTTTTGGTAGAAGCTGATTAATTGGAGCCTAATACATCTTCTATAAGCATAATAAGCTCAATATTAACTGTAACTTTTCAGATATTCAAGCATAGATAATTTTTTCAGTTCTGTAACGCAAGCAACGAACATGAAACCCAAAACAGTAAGTAGTTGAGAGGCTCTTTTTTGCATAAGATAGAAACATTTTACGACTTGACTATCCTCTCAAAGAGTGATTAGATTGTAAATATCATGAAAGCATGCACAAATATACTAAGATCAAATATAACTCATGCATGACTGGGGCTAGTTCAAACCGGCAATGAATGATTACCTCAGCAAGTAAACTGAATCTGAAATCTACTGCTAAATATCAGAAATCCATTGTTACGTATCTTTTCTGTGCAAAATAATGATGGTGTATATCCGTCCACATACAGACCATAAATTTAACCTTACTTTCGTCGGAATATTGACATGAAGACTTTTCGAAAGAATTAACGCGGAGGGGTCGAATCATGATGCAAACTTACCAACCGTCCTCCGATATAATGAACATCTGAAAAACTGGACCCATCATCACTTCTTTCGAAATAAAACTGACCAACGAAACTAGTAGAAGCGGTATCAGGATCACCTTGTGTAGCAATGCCGGTTAAAGAAACAGTTCGCCCAAAGTCAACCTGAAGCCATTCACTTTGTGAATTAGATGCAGCACACCAGCTCGAAGTGATTTTTAATCTCGCCTGACTTGACTGGTCATCAACGCTGTTACTCTTTGCAGATTTAGCTGACAACTCAATGTTTCTTATCAATCCATTTGTTAAACCCAAAGCAGTCCTCCGTATACCTAAAACGTAAATAGCTAGAATCATTAAAAATTCCGAATTTGAATCTGTGTAGGGCAATACAATGAATAACTATCAATAACATTTTGTTGCCAATATAGTGAATGATTGTTAACAGGCTGAACAGTAATTCCTCGCATGTAAGAAACAACAACTTAGGACACTCTTGTAAGGACCAGTAAGGACCGAGTTTAGTCCGGTCAAATCCTGTTTGTTTTTGTCCATCATTCCGTTCGTTGTATTTGAATAAAGCGTCCTTTAACATGGAACGAGATGGATTCTAATCTAAGAAAAGAAAGTTCAAGAAACTACGATGAGTATAGAGAAGACTCCTTCTTTTATAAGTAACTAGGCTGCCTGATTTTCTATCAGTTCCTCAAAATGATAAATTCAAAGTCAAACTGTCCTTTAAATCTTCCATATTTCATTTTCACCTGATCTGATGTCAGTCTTTGAATCTTCAGATTTTTAAATCTTCATACCTTCTTTAGATTATAATATTCTCCACTACATTATATTTGACGAGCACGGTGAAAAGTGAAAGATTATCATCACAGAAGATAGTACCCCACAGGAAAAGGAAACTTTTTATTGGAAAGCAGCAAGCCCTTTGAACAGGTGATGGTGAAGCTGCGGTTTTTAGCGCCAAGCGCTGGGATCACAGAAGTATCTGAGCACTAATCGAGTCCGCGACTCCTTGTCATGATGCTCCTATGGTGGGGCTCTACCCGACATCGAATTCTGCCCGCCTTACTGTTGTGGCTGCAATCCAGAGGACTACATCAAAGCGCCACAACACTCCACAGATCTATAGGAACTACACAGCGAGATGAAATATTTGTTTTCATATTCAGGGACCTACAATATGGCAAAATAAAAAAAAATCCTAGCATAACATAGCTATCAAATATAAAACAGACTCCATCGAGTCTTCGATATAAAGTTTTCTAAAAAATCGAATTTGGCTTAATGAACAACAACTGCAACTACAACAACAACAACAACAACAACAACAACGAGGGGACTTTAACAGGAAGATAACGAGAATCTATTTCAGAATGATACCAAATGGTATATCAAACAATACAACAATAAGGGATGATCGAAATGTGACAACAAAGATGTCTACCTCTATCGCAACCAAATATTTTCACTCTCATGCAAGCATTTCCATTTTTATCATGAACCTTTATTTTCACAAATCGAGCAATTATTTCAGTTGAAAACCAATTGTAAATGGCTTTATTGCGATCACTATTAGCAATGAAGACCTGCAAGAAAAACACAATATTTAGATATCGGTCACTAGGCATTAATCATGGTTAACTTTGTTCAAAATTCATCTGGTAGTAAAACTGCAAACACAATCTCCTTCAAACTTGCTCTCAAAACTCTGCATAACATCACACAAATAACCATTGCAAATAACACGCATGCCAGAGAGGAGCTTTTATCAAAATAGATAGTATTCTTTCGAATCCCGACAGAATCGTTGCGGACACGTAATTAGAACGCAGTACATCTTGATAAAAACTTCCTTGCCAGAGATTTCACTAAGTACATTATTCCAATTTCATCCCAAAAGAAGTTACTGTTTCAAGTGACATACGAATGAATTAATGCAAGATAACAGCAAGCATGAAAAACGCTTATTAAAGCTAAATAAAAACCAACGGAATGATTCAAACTTAAATTCGTAGGAAAAACTCATATATTTCTGCCTTACCTTGGACATCTCCGTTAAACAACATTGTTCATTTCCATAACTTATCTTCGTCTGTTTGGCCCAATTATCACCATTTGAATCTCCTTGAACACCAAATCCAGTGACTTTCTTTGGAGAGCCAAGATCAATTAACAGATAAGGATTAGCATCGGCACTATTAGCACACCATGATGCTGGACTGTTTACATGGGCCATAGATGGGTAATTGTTTTGATTATATGTTGAAGCAGTGATCATTGTGTCATCTGACTTTGTAAGATCATCAGAACATTCTGTAAATAAACATAAAAAGATCAATTTATTTACACTTTGTGTCTGGCAAATGTGTTTTAAAAAACTCGTTAATCAATAGCTAAGGGGAGAATCGAATGGAGAGAACCATGATATATACTACAATACATGAAATTGAAAAAAGATAGCAGGAGATTGTTCAATACGATAACGAAATTGTTGTTAATTTTTTCAGTGATGATTGATAGTGGAAAGACGTCGAAAATCAAATCTTAAATGTATTCTTTCCAAACTTCCTAATCACATCTTTGATACGAATCAAGCTATAAGAAAAGAAAGGAAAAATACATAAATAGCGTGCTCATGATCAATATCAACTTCTTTTCAATTATGAAACAAAAATTGTCATTTAAGATACGCATCGAGCTATAAGAAAAGAAAGGAAAAATACATAAATAGCGTGCTCATGATCAATATCAACTTCTTTTCAATTATGAAACAAAAATTGTCATTTAAGATACGCATCGAGCTATAAGAAAAGAAAGGAAAAATACATAAATAGCGTGCTCATGATCAATATCAACTTCTTTTCAATTATGAAACAAAAATTGTCATTTAAGATACGCATCGAGCTATAAGAAAAGAAAGGAAAAATACATAAATAGCGTGCTCATGATCAATATCAACTTCTTTTCAATTATGAAACAAAAATTGTCATTTAAGATACGCATCGAGCTATAAGAAAAGAAAGGAAAAATACATAAATAGCGTGCTCATGATCAATATCAACTTCTTTTCAATTATGAAACAAAAATTGTCATTTAAGATACGCATCGAGCTATAAGAAAAGAAAGGAAAAATACATAAATAGCGTGCTCATGATCAATATCAACTTCTTTTCAATTATGAAACAAAAATTGTCATTTAAGATACGCATCGAGCTATAAGAAAAGAAAGGAAAAATACATAAATAGCGTGCTCATGATCAATATCAACTTCTTTTCAATTATGAAACAAAAATTGTCATTTAAGATACGCATCGAGCTATGAGAAAAGAAAGGAAAAATACATAAATAGCGTGCTCATGATCAATATCAACTTCTTTTCAATTATGAAACAAAAATTGTCATTTAAGATACGCATCGAGCTATAAGAAAAGAAAGGAAAAATACATAAATAGCGTGCTCATGATCAATATCAACTTCTTTTCAATTATGAAACAAAAATTGTCATTTAAGATACGCATCGAGCTATAAGAAAAGAAAGGAAAAATACATAAATAGCGTGCTCATGATCAATATCAACTTCTTTTCAATTATGAAACAAAAATTGTCATTTAAGATACGCATCGAGCTATAAGAAAAGAAAGGAAAAATACATAAATAGCGTGCTCATGATCAATATCAACTTCTTTTCAATTATGAAACAAAAATTGTCATTTAAGATACGCATCGAGCTATAAGAAAAGAAAGGAAAAATACATAAATAGCGTGCTCATGATCAATATCAAGTTCTTTTCAATTATGAAACAAAAATTGTCATTTAAGATACGCATCGAGCTATAAGAAAAGAAAGGAAAAATACATAAATAGCGTGCTCATGATCAATATCAACTTCTTTTCAATTATGAAACAAAAATTGTCATTTAAGATACGCATCGAGCTATAAGAAAAGAAAGGAAAAATACATAAATAGCGTGCTCATGATCAATATCAACTTCTTTTCAATTATGAGACAAAAATTGTCATTTAAGATACGCATCGAGCTATAAGAAAAGAAAGGAAAAATACATAAATAGCGTGCTCATGATCAATATCAACTTCTTTTCAATTATGAAACAAAAATTGTCATTTAAGATACGCATCGAGCTATAAGAAAAGAAAGGAAAAATACATAAATAGCGTGCTCATGATCAATATCAACTTCTTTTCAATTATGAAACAAAAATTGTCATTTAAGATACGCATCGAGCTATAAGAAAAGAAAGGAAAAATACATAAATAGCGTGCTCATGATCAATATCAACTTCTTTTCAATTATGAAACAAAAATTGTCATTTAAGATACGCATCGAGCTATAAGAAAAGAAAGGAAAAATACATAAATAGCGTGCTCATGATCAATATCAACTTCTTTTCAATTATGAAACAAAAATTGTCATTTAAGATACGCATCGAGCTATAAGAAAAGAAAGGAAAAATACATAAATAGCGTGCTCATGATCAATATCAAGTTCTTTTCAATTATGAAACAAAAATTGTCATTTAAGATACGCATCGAGCTATAAGAAAAGAAAGGAAAAATACATAAATAGCGTGCTCATGATCAATATCAACTTCTTTTCAATTATGAAACAAAAATTGTCATTTAAGATACGCATCGAGCTATAAGAAAAGAAAGGAAAAATACACAAATAGCGTGCTCATGATCAATATCAACTTCTTTTCAATTATGAAACAAAAATTGTCATTTAAGATACGCATCGAGCTATAAGAAAAGAAAGGAAAAATACATAAATAGCGTGCTCATGATCAATATCAACTTCTTTTCAATTATGAAACAAAAATTGTCATTTAAGATACGCATCGAGCTATAAGAAAAGAAAGGAAAAATACATAAATAGCGTGCTCATGATCAATATCAAGTTCTTTTCAATTATGAAACAAAAATTTTCATTTAAGATACGCATCGAGCTATAAGAAAAGAAAGGAAAAATACATAATTAGCGTGCTCATGATCAATATCAACTTCTTTTCAATTATGAAACAAAAATTTTCATTTAAGATACGCATCGAGCTATAAGAAAAGAAAGGAAAAATACATAATTAGCGTGCTCATGATCAATATCAACTTCTTTTCAATTATGAAACAAAAATTTTCATTTAAGATACGCATCGAGCTATAAGAAAAGAAAGGAAAAATACATAATTAGCGTGCTCATGATCAATATCAACTTCTTTTCAATTATGAAACAAAAATTTTCATTTAAGATACGCATCGAGCTATAAGAAAAGAAAGGAAAAATACATAAATAGCGTGCTCATGATCAATATCAACTTCTTTTCAATTATGAAACAAAAATTGTCATTTAATCCCTGTTGAAATTAAACCGAAGATATTCCAGAGAATGATGCAAGGATTAAGAAGTCTTTGGTATCCACTGCTATTGACGTTAGCACTTTCGTGCGATAACAATAGGCAATTAGCGGTTTGTCAGCAAAACTTCGGGACAGCGCTGACGCTCATTTATATGGACTCATTCCTTTAAATAGTTCTATCTTTTACTGTAACTGCGAATTGACAGTACAATTCGAGACGCATCAGAAACAATTTTGGGAAAGAATATGAGGAAAAATGTCACAGTTGTTATATTTTTCCTTCAGTAAAGCCAATGAAGGCATTTCCCTTTTCATAAATATTCCTGATTCTGTATTCAGTCTTTAAATAGATGGAATTCTTCATCCTAAGTACAAAATGTTACTGCAAATAAGAAAGGGCATCTTTGAAACACAATTGAAAGACTAGTTTCTTTATATTATTCAAAGCTAACGAATTTCAATACAGTAAATCCCCGCATATAAGAACCTACCAAATTAAGAACCTAGAAGCTGTTTTTACTAAATTATGTACCTTGCAATTAAGAACCTATTTCAGTCTGATGAAACATAGATTCTTATTGTTGAGGTTGCAAAGTTGATGTTTGATAGCTGTTATCAAGGTCGCTGTGGTTCAAATTGGCTTTGAAAGCTTTATTCCCCTCCCTAATTACTTACTGGGTCAATTAGAACGCTTCCAAAACAAGTAATAGGGCTGAACATCTTTGTGAGACTCTCAAGGGGACTCCACAAGGCATCCTTCAAATAAGAACCTTTATACCTTAAAATTAGTCTTTGTACCTATGAAATAAGAACCAATTTCAGCCTGGCTCTCGAAAAAATAAGTTCTTATACGCGGGGATTTACCGTAGTGATGGAATTCACGTTTTGTTCCTCCATTCAGGAATATTGCAAGAATTTGATTATCTATGTGATATTGTGATACCACTTATAAATGAGGAAACGAAGAGCACGAATAGCGACGATAATCATGTGTATCATTAGTACTTCATCCTAAGTTATTCAAGACAAATCCAAGTTACTGACTAAGACAAATTCACGTTATGAAAGATCCGAGAAATTAATGATTAAATGACTAGATTATATTATGTAATTATCATTGACGTTTCGAAGCAATGATGCGCTTCATGACCAGAATACCAGGTTTCCAAAAGCATGAGGCAAAATTCATACCCAATGAACATTTGCAGACAACATAATTTATAGGCAATACAATTTATAGATAATACACAACCAACAATTTTTATACATCTTACGTGAAAACAATATGAATTAAGCCGAGAGGACAATGTTAGCTCTGCGAAAATTCAAAAATTTTCCACTGACGCGGCGTGACTTGATTGGTTAATGAGGTCCAAGATGGCTGAGGGACTAACTTTTATTTTCTAACTTGCCTTATTTATTCCTAAGTGCTCCCTGCTGCGTGTAATCAGGTTTCAGGTTGTATTTCCAAAGTACAAGGCATGGCAGCCAGAACACTTAAATTTGTAAAGAACAGAGGAGCAAATGATAGTTGGTAAGAGGTCTTTAAATGGAAAAAAAGATAAAAGGCGTTTTAAAGATTGAAAGATTATGTATTTATGATTTACTTTTGAAGATAAAATATTATGTAGGCATTATAAGAACTAGTGTATGATTACTTACTTGGGGACGTCAAGCAGAAAAGTGAGGATTAACTTCAAATTTCAAGGTATAAAGTAGGAAACAAAAATCATCTTTTCGAGAAACATGAGACAGCTATGTTAATTGGCAATATTCAATTAAAGGTTAGGTTACCGAAAACCTGTTCAAATCCCATTTGGTTCGCCCTGAAACAATTGAGAAATAGCAGAAACGATGTTCTATGAGATTTTTACCAAAAATGCCATTTCGAGGCCTCTGGTTTCAGTTTTCACACAAACTTGAACTTCAAAGGCTTGGAACTCCATGAATTTTTAGCGGAATTGCAAGATTCTTCTGTCAAAAATTAATTTAAAATCTCAGGAAAAGGGTCACTTGATCAAGTGTCCATTCAGTGTATCGTTATTTTCTAGTATTTAATCAAACGTCGAACAATTTTTTTGAGACACCCTGTACAACAACTAAAACACTAACGAATGAACAATAACATTGGTCGAAAAGTGCGGGACTACAAATTACAAATAAGGCGAAGAAAAACAAATCATAAAGGCTGTACATTTGGGGCTGAGTTCAGTGAACTGTTTAGGTCGTATGAAGCTCTCACGCAATTCTCAATAAAACTTTGTATCAATGGACATAGATTAGGATCATCATTCTGCATTAAATAAATGAACCAATATTTCGTATTCATATGTCTGAAGACAGGATGCTGACGCTCAATTTGTTCAAATAGTTCTTCCCTGATTTCCCTATTTATATCGCAAGCCATTAGGCAATGAATTTCATCTTCTAAGATGTTACACTTAGTGCATATTCTGTCTTCTGGATTCTTTTTTGGTCTATGACATCTACCGACCTCTACCTCTAAAAGATGATCAGATAGCCTAAATTTGCTCAGTAAAGTTCTCTTTTCAACCCAAAACATGTAGTTGTCTTCTCCCAAATTCGCATGGAGAAGCAACGTTTGATGTTGTTCGTTTTACTCCCAGTATACCTTTACAAAGCTTCAAGTTCAGTTTTTCAATAGGATTATCATCAGTGAAGGCATGCTCTAAGCAGCCCCAAACATCCACCCCGTAAAGAAGTATGGGTTTAACAAGGCTATCGAATAACTTCAAGGTTAAAACTACTTTCTTCCGGAACAGTTCTCCCAAACAAGTGTTCATCTTATAGTAAACTTTCAGAGCACGTTTATACAAGTCATTTTTTTTACATTCAGATAAAAATTTTAACAATGTTAGCTACATTCTACTATACTTTCTGATTCTAACCATACGACACTACAGGGACGATTCCAAGAGGAGCGAGATCACACGGCTACCCCATGGTTACATGAAACAAAGACGAGGACAATGCAAGAAATTTTACGCAAAGAAACAACGAGGGAACGAATACATAGGCGAACAACATACGAGTAAATACGACGTTTAGCTTCGAATTAAGGTAGCTTGTTACCAAGTAATTCCAGGTATAAACAAGTCAGAGACTTTGAACCCAAAGATTGTTGGTTCTTCGAACCCAAAGATTGTCGGTTGGAAAGAAAAGTCTTTTCTTGGTTGCAAGCTACCTCAAACCATTACACAAAAAGTAACTAAGAACACTAAATATATACATAGAGGGTTGGGGCATTGGCTATTCGTAGGGAAATGGATAGATTAATCAAAGCGTCCTGTTTCCAAAATAAACTTAATTGTTAAGTTCAGGATTAAAGCAGGATTAATACAGGTCGTTCAGAAGATCCTTGATACTGAAAGAAGGAGTCAGTAAAAAACCTAGATAACTAAAGTTTCTAATGATTTCTATCAGTTCGTGCTTGAAAAAAAATCGATCCTTTTGAAACGCTCTCCCTTCTTTATTAAAGACCAAGCATTTTGTTTTACCAATGTTCACTTTCAATTTGTTTCATTCGCAATACTCCTGAAGTCTTTCTAGTGAATGCTGCAAGCCCTCCTTTGTTTCAGATATTATGACAATGTCATCAGCCCAGAAAAGACATCCTATTTATCTATCGTTTTGTTTTGCCGGCTTGCCTTCCTCATCCTGAAACTGTGCCGGTAAGCCACTTAAGAAAATGTTAAACAGATTTGGGCTTAAGATACACCCCTGTTTTATCCTACAATTAATATCAAAGAAAGGTGTACTTTTATCACCTACACGGACTGAAGTTTGGTCGTTCCTTTTCATGCTCTCTATTACTTTAAATGTCTTGCCTCTAATTGCAAATCGATGCAATTTTTTCAGCATAATGTTTAGTGATACCATATCATGAGCCTTTTCAAAATCTATTAATAATGTGTACAATTTCTTTCCGTTTTTATTGCTATAACGATCAACCAACGAATGCAAAATAAATATGTTGTCAGATGTACGATTTCCTTTCACAAATCCAAGTTGCTCTGGCTTAATCATTTTCCTTAAAATCGCAAATTCGGATATTCTATCATTTATTATCACATTGAAAAACTTCCCAAGACAAGATAGTATAGCTATACCTCTATGATTTGTTTCCAAGGCTTTGTCCCCTTTTTGTGTAGGGGAAGGATCACACTTTTCGTCCACGTCGACGGGAAAATACCGTTATCTAATAATATCTAAAATACCCTTATCAAAAAGCAAGTGCAAAATGTTACTGCAAATAAGATAGGGCATCTTTCTAACACAATTGAAAGACTAGATTCTATACAATATACAAAGCTAATGAATTGCAATAGTGATGGAATTCACGTTTTGTTCCTCCATTCAGGAATATTGCAAGAATTTGATTATCTATGTGATACTGTGATACCACTTATAAATGAGGAAAACAAGAGTAAGATTGCGAAGAGAATCATGTGCATCATTAGTACTTCATTCCAAGTTATTCAAGACAAATCCAAGTCATTGATTGAGAAAAATCCATGTTATGACGTAATTATCATTGAAGTTTCAAAGCAATGCTCTGCTTCATGATCAGAATACCAGGTTTCCAAAAGCGTGTGGCAAAATTTATGTCCAATAAACATTTACAGACAATATAATTTATAGGCAATATAATCTATAGATAATAAACTACCAAAAGTGGGTTTTTATAAAGCCTACGCGAAAAACAATATGAGTTAAGCCAAGAGGACAATATTCAGAACGGAGCTACAGGAACAGAAGATTGCTGAGAGTTAAGTGACGGACGACCGCGCAAAATTAATAAACCTTCATGAATTAGCAAATCCAAATCATTGTTAGCTCTGTGAAAACTTAAAAATCTTCCACCGACGCGGCGTGACTTGACTGGTTACTGTGGTCCCAGATGGCTGTGGGACTAACTTTTATTTTCTGACTTGCCTTATTTATTCCCAAGTGCTCCCTGCTGCATGTAATCAGGTTACGGGTTGTATTTCCAAAGTACAAGGCATGGCAGCCACAACACTTAAATTTGTAAACCACAGAGGAGCGAATGAGAGTCGGTAAGAAGTCTTTAAATGGAAAAAAGATTAAAGACGTTTTGAAGATCGAGAGATTATGTAACTATGATATGAACGAATGTATAATTGCTTACTTGGGGACGTCAAGCAGAAATGTGAGGATTAACTTCAAACTTTCAAGGTATAAAGTAGGAAACAACAGTCATCATTTCGAGAAACATGATACAACACATTATTTGGCAATATTCAATTTTCGTCTAATGCGAAGGAAGTCCTGCCGTTTCTCCTGCCAGTGGATATCACGCTCCGACATGAAAACATCACTTTTACCATTACATCAATCCAGCCTTATGGTATCACCCTGGAGCTCTTAGGAAGTCAACTCATCAGCTAAGTGAGCTTTACTTCCTTGAATAAAAAATTTTGGAAACATACCAGCATCATATCCATAAACTTCAAATCGCAAGCACATAATGGTAGAGCCAGTTCCCTTGACTTGTGGATTGATCCTGAAGAATTTAGTGGTAACTGGAATAGGCAAGAAATCCATCACAGGATCGCGTTGAGTATCTTTGTTGCCAGTAAATAACTATGAAGAAATGACAAACACATCAAACTATACCACAACAGTAGTACTAAATTATAAGAATATTGGTAATAATCAAAATCACTGCAGAACTTCGCAACAACGGCTAATTCACTTTCTTTCTCCAAAGATGTTCGATCTTTTTTGTGCGAAGATATTCAATTCAAGTTATCAAATATTTCCATTAGAAGAATTTAAACTTACATCTAAACATTGCAGTTCTTTTCAAATTCTACGCACAACCTCGTCTAAGAAATTTACTGTTTTTATCGGGCAAAGCGTAAAAACTAAATACAAAATAGATGCTGTTCTACCCAAGACAATACTTGACAAGAGTAGTACCAAATGATAGAAAGAAGACATCTCAATTCCTTCGTACCTTATCTGAATTTGCAACATCTTTCACTCTAATCCAACTAGACGCCCCATCGTCTTTGTACTGCACGTAGTATCTGTACGTTCTGTCGCTTGCTCCAGATCCTCCATGCCCTTGCAGCGAAATTGCAGTTATAGTCATTGCTTTAGCAAATGTAATTTGTATCCACTTATTAGTTGCACTTCCAGCACACCAACCATATATATGGTTGATTCTTGCATCATTCTTTGAACAACAGACTAAGCCATCAGCTGTAAGCAGCGAATTAGCTATGACATAATTCTCCATACCCAATGGGTAAAGTGCTTTGCTTCCAGCTATGAAAAAATGACGTTTATTTTTTAAATGAAGAAAAGCGAATAAATGGACATCTTGCTTCATGGTTACAATCTACAATTTAAAATTCCTATTTTCTCTATTTCTAGATGAAAATGATAAGAAAAAGAGAAGGCTAGTTGCGATTCAAATACACTATACGAGTTTCTGATAACATGAACTAGGAATAGACTGAGATCTAATTGTTGAGACAAAAGTTACTGTATATATTTGAAATCTGAAACATGTTATAACGAACCGTTCAGAAAAAGGTCCCACGAAAAGCAATAATATTTCGTCAAATATTTTGGTATCTATCTCTGAAAGAAGCTTGAGTTGATAAACCCCAAGTTTAGCATTTGCGTTAGTATATTTTCATTGGTTCTTGGATAACTGCCTCTTGAATAGGTCGACGTCATACATATGTGTATGACGTATGATAACCCAGACTTTACTGCAAAATTTCAACAGATCCGTCATTCAGAACAGTGCAGTTTCAATGAGGGTTTTGCTATAGTATACACCACTTTAATGAAAAGCCTCGTTTTGGAAATTATTCAAAATTCTTTCATATGAAATTTTAGAGGCCAAATTCGGATTTAGCACCCAAACTTTAGCCTAACCACAAGTTTTCATGTTGCTATCGGTTGTAGTGTTAATTTTATGGCAATGTAAAGTTTGAAAATCTGTAAGGGATTTGACCGTGAAAATGACTTGGGGTGTAAAGTTTCACCCCGAACGACTTTTCACGGTCAAATCCCTTATAAATCTTTGAACTTTACATCGTCATAAAATCAACATCACAATTGTCAGCAGTTTAAAAACATGTAACCAGACTAAACTTTGGGTGCTAAATCCGAATCTGGGCTCGAAATTTTCATATTAACAATAGGAAGAGATTTTGACAAATTTCCAAAACGAGGCTGCTTAATCAAAGTGGTGTATTACACAACAATTTTAAAGATATACTTCACAACTGGGGCAACATAAATTCAAGATCACTCTCTATCATTAGTGCTGCAGCAAAACGCAAGAATGAAAAAAACCTGATATACAACATAACTGAACCATTGACGTTTAATTCACTCGCCAGCTTTGTCATGTCAAACTAGACCAAAAATATCCTAGAGAAGAAGATAAACAGAAGATTGCTCACATACCGTGTTGGCCATGAAGTTCCATACCATAATATTCAAGTCTCAAGCGCACTTTTCGGGTACTATCTGTTTTCTGGAGTTGTGTTGCGTGAAATCTTACATATCGAGTAACAATAGTATCAGGAAAGTAATTATATTTGATACCATTATTGTCTATGTTTCCATCAAAATCCTGTAATACAAATACAGCAATGCAGAATATGGAAAACAACATAGAGCGTGTTGTGGTGAAATGTAAGGGAGTCACAAATTTTGCTAAACCATTTGCGCCTGATGAAAACGGAGGAGGGGAATTCACACAGAGTGGTGGTCATTTTGAAGTTAGCTTGGATACAGGGGTGGAAAAAATAGCGGACCACAGCACCAATGGTCCCAGAAAGTTTTCAAAAACTGCAGAAAGAAAAAAGGAAAAAATGTGATGCTAAAAGGAAATCGAAGAAGAAAAGAATGTGAAATTTGATTCAATCTTTTTATTATTCGGTCCTTACTAGCGAAATAGCAGTTTCTAATGTTTCCTCGATCAGTTTTAATAAATATGCAATCAGTCTATGATACATTCAAATGGCTTACTGTAGATGATAGCCAAAACTTCATCACTTTTACGAAATCAAAACTTTTTGAAAGTATCTAATTATTTTGCATGTACTTTTCAAATAGTTGTAAGTATTTATTTGTTTCATGCATAGCCAGCAAATAAGGGGAGCAGTCAGTGACAACAAGTCAATAGGCTGTAAAGAAGATGATTTGCACTTGCTCATTTATGGTCCCAGAAAGGAAAACATTTTTTCCAGCCTTGCTTGGATAGGAGGATCTAATAAAGAGGTTTATAAGCAAGTAATGTAGGGTTGTTATGCTAAATATATTCAGACATTTCAAACACTGACAAAAATTACAAAGTGATGAAAAAATGTAATGAATTGAATTGATGAAAAGCTTTGTAGCCCAAACCACTGAGCTACTGAACCATGCATTCTTCTCGGTTCCTTGGTCGTAGTTATAGCTCTGAGGAGCGATCTACATCTGCATGCGGGTCTAAAAACTTGATACTAACAGTGGTTACTAAATCTTGAATACTATGAAGAAGACAGACGCAAAGAAAGGGACAGATTTTTGGCACACTGAAGCCTTTCGAACCTATGTTTTCACACCTCTGATGAGAACGTAGGTTCGAAAGGCCTAAGAGTGTAAAAACCTATCTTTTCTTTGCGTTCACATTCTTCATAATATTTAAGTGCAAGTCTAAGCATTTCTTTGAGAAACAAATCGTTGGACAAAGTGAAAACTGTTTTGGGAATTAAATCTTTACAAAGCATTGCACGATTGATTGATGCATCTTTGATTTGCTTTAATGGTTTAAAAGTAATTTCAGGTACTTTGTTTAAGTGTTCATTGGCACTCTTTGATATCTTCATCATTTTTGAAATTATTACGTATTTCTTTCTATTGAAAGAATTCAAAAAAAGTTTTGGAAAATTCAAATGAAGAAAAAACTATTCACTATTCAAGAAAATCAGTTTGTTAAACCACATACAGGGTGTCTCAAAAAAGTTGTTCGACGTTTGATTAAATATTGAAAATGAAGGACAACATGTACATACTCATGGAAAGATAACCCTGTTTCTAAGATTATGAAATAATTTTAGAGACTAAAATCGTGCAAATCGGTTGAAAATTCACTGAGTTACGAGCTCTCGAAGATCAACAAAATGCGATAACAGAAACCAGAGAGCCCCCAGATTACTTGTGTAGCAAAGAGCTCGAAGACGGAGGTAAGAGAAGCTTATCCAATGGCATACCACTCCTTGATATGAGAGCAAGCCAAATACGACTTCTAAAGTAAATTATTTCTTGCGATCATTCTCAAAATTCCCTAACATTGCATAGGTCCAAAAACAATGGTTCAAAACAAAATCGGCGAGAGACTGAATCTGTTTCCACAAAGCATCCACATGCTTGACAGTTAGGTTATTTTTGGCACACTGAAGCCTTTCGAACCTATGTTTTCACACCTCTGATGAGAACGTAGGTTCGAAAGGCCTAAGAGTGTAAAAACCTATCTTTTCTTTGCGTTCACATTCTTCATAATATTTAAGTGCAAGTCTAAGCATTTCTTTGAGAAACAAATCGTTGGACAAAGTGAAAACTGTTTTGGGAATTAAATCTTTACAAAGCATTGCACGATTGATTGATGCATCTTTGATTTGCTTTAATGGTTTAAAAGTAATTTCAGGTACTTCGTTTAAGTGTTCATTGGCACTCTTTGATATCTTCATCATTTTTGAAATTATTACGTATTTCTTTCTATTGAAAGAATTCAAAAAAAGTTTTGGAAAATTCAAATGAAGAAAAAACTATTCAATATTCAAGAAAATCAGTTTGTTAAACCACATACAGGGTGTCTCAAAAAAGTTGTTCGACGTTTGATTAAATATTGAAAATGAAGGACAACATGTACATACTCATGGAAAGATAACCCTGTTTCTAAGATTATGAAATAATTTTAGAGACTAAAATCGTGCAAATCGGTTGAAAATTCACTGAGTTACGAGCTCTCGAAGATCAACAAAATGCGATAACAGAAACCAGAGAGCCCCCAGATTACTTGTGTAGCAAAGAGCTCGAAGACGGAGGTAAGAGAAGCTTATCCAATGGCATACCACTCCTTGATATGAGAGCAAGCCAAATACGACTTCTAAAGTAAATTATTTCTTGCGATCATTCTCAAAATTCCCTAACATTGCATAGGTCCAAAAACAATGGTTCAAAACAAAATCGGCGAGAGACTGAATCTGTTTCCACAAAGCATCCACATGCTTGACAGTTAGGTTATCGAATACCTGTTTGAATCCCACTTGGTTCGCCCTGAAACAATTGAGAAATAACAGAAACGACGGCCTATGGGACTTTTACCAAAAATGCCATTTCAAGGCCTCTGGTTTCAGCTTTCGCACAAACTTGAACTTCAAAAGCATGTAACCCCATGAATTTTTATCGGATTTGCAAGATTCTTGTGTCAAAAATTAATTTAAAATCTCATGAAAAGGGTGACTTGACCAAGGGTCCATTCAGCGTATTGTTATTTTTTAATATTTAATCAAACATCGAACAATTTTTTTGAGACACCCTGTAGTTAATTGAGGCACTATAATAGGGCACTAAGAAAAAATCTGCAGTTTTGCGGTTTACGATTTGGTAAATTGATGACGCCACAACCGGGGAACTATTCGAAACCAAAAAGATGCTGTAATTCTGAAAATAATCAAGATATCAAAAATTCCCCATCAGCAATCATAACAAAATACCCATAAGTTTCTTTTAAGCTATTATAAGAAACAAAAGATTCATCAACCCATCGTGCAATGTTTTTCAAAGATCCCATTACTATAATCATAAGCAAAGTCAGACTTGAGGGAAGTAACAGTTTTTTGGAACATACCTTTCTAACAGCACTGCAGTCTTTGAATTCCGTAAATGAACTTGAACTATTACTAATTTTCAAGTAGAATTTCTTGACGAAGTCATTAGGACTTCCTGGGTCTCCTTGTGTTGCTATACCAGTTAGCATGACTACTCTACCAAAATCAACTTGATGATAATCATTTAAAGAATTTGCTCCAGGATTACCCCCTGACCAGCGAATGTTTACACCAAGCCTTGCTTGCTCTGGCCCAGAGTTTAAACCATCATCACTGAAAGCTGTAAGCCGACTTGCAGGAATGTAACCATTTGCCATGCCAAGTGGAATCCTCTGTGCGTTGGCTTTAATACGATGTTAAGGGAATCAGACAATATAATGATGTACATTACGGGCGTTGTGTAAACTGACATGGCCCGAACTTCGAAGAATTCTCAAGAATGGTTACATGATGATAAGGATTCTTGTGCCATGTGAATTCCTTTTTAAAATTCCTTTTTAAAATTCACAAACTTTTTAAACAACACTTCTTAAAATATTTAAAACATTCTTAGGAATTGTTAAGAATCATTAAACATGACTTGTGATACAAAAGTTTGAAAACAGCCTCGAATAAGGGACTCATCATACTAAACCCATAAAACATCATGATCCCCAGAAGAAAAACAGTTAAATCATGTGAAAGAACAAACAACCGAAATAAACCTGTAACAAGATAGAAAACTGCTGAATCCTGCAATAGAAAATGAATTAATCTTAAACCCAGAAAGGAAAGAAATAAATTAGTAACTCACCAACTAGTGACTGCAATAAAAAACACCATCGAATTACCAAAAATGCGTTTCATCGCACATGCGTCAGGTAGGTTCATAACAAACTAACGATGGAAACAACACACGAACAAAAGAAAAACCAAGCCATTGATTGGCTAAACTCAGTCAACAGCAGCCAAAGATCAAAGTGTTTCTGGTTATTGAACGTTGTTTCTTTATTGCAGTGGTACTAACTCATTTCTTTCCTGTCAGCGTTTGAGATTGATGTTTTTTCTCTTGTAAGATCTAACAGTTTTCTCTCTACTTACGGGTCTATTTTGGTTGTTGTTCTTTTACAGGAAATAACAGTTTCGTTCTTCAGATTAAACATAAGATCCTTTTGGATGATTACAAAGTCCGTCCTGAGCTAAACAAGCATAAGAATATCTGATTATTGATTTCTTCATAACCCCAAATGATCGTTGATTCTGTTTTTTGCTACAGTCAGAGAGATGAGTGTTGCTGCTAAAGTCGCCTTCAATGGAAAATCGAGCGCCTAGTATAAGGACAAGAATCGCCTCAAGGTCAAAGGCAATATTTTGGTCTTTATGTCAAACGAGAATATGATACGCAAAAATCAAAAGTCATTACCCCTAGTTTGCTTATAGTTCGTGCACAAAACTATTGGTGCATCTGTGTCAAATGAGATGTCATGTGAGATTTACGATAACGCAAAATTACTTATGCAGAACCGTACAGAACGTTTCAGTTGTTGCTATTCGCGGGCATCTAATTTGAGACAAGCAGTCACGAAGATTCCTCTGTGCAGAATGATATGCATGAAGATGTTTTGGTTCAGTGTGATCACGTCCCTTCCCCCAGTCCATGGCGCCATTGCTTGCTGGGATTCTGCACCTTTCGTCTCAACTTCACCTGCGATGATTGCATCCGTTGCTGTGTAGGAGGGGGGTCCTTCTACCTTTGGTTATGCTGCAAATGCTAGCCTCTGTGCAGGCCGCCGGTTACATCATCCTCTAAAGTTGAGTTATTTGCATAATGAGTACTATCAATAAGTGCCTAATGATTCGTTCGTTCTAGAAAACGATTGTTTTGACATAATTAAGCTGCTAATGAAGTCAAGAACGTGCCAATTCTGGGTGAATTTGTTGCTGTGCCAGGGTAAACATCCTAGTAATTTATCCATCTTATGGTGTCAAATCTGTCTAACATGAAATAAGCCGACGTCAAATGTTGCTATAGGATCGCAGGAAACTTCTGTCTTGTATGCGCTTTATGTGCGCTTTCTTTATTTCAGTGCCAATTAGCAGAGATAAAACGTTAATCAATCGCATTAACGAGCGTGACTTACTTTCTTTCTTTCTTTCTTACTTACTTACTTACTGACATCGAGTCCCCCCTTAGATTACAAAGTTGGACTTTGTAATCAAAAATTATTAGGCAGGAAATCAAGTTAATGTACGCAAGACCTGTATCATAAAATGAATCAAAAACGGATGATATTATTGTGAACAAATCTAAAACCTAGTCATTTATACCAAATAAACTTCAGAAATTACAGTCATTCTAATATAACAATTAAAACGAGCGTAGAACTTAATAAGAGATTAAGATTAAGATAAATAAGACTAAGAGTAGCTTCATGTAGTTATCAATGGATATAGAGATGATATATATAGCATTTCATAATTCCATTTGCGCATTAAGGAGCAAAATACCATCTGTTGATTCAATAATGTATGGAGGATTAAAAAATGGATATCTTGACGAGGGACAAATGGGGAACCAAAAACCCATACATAAGATTGTTTAGAATTAAAGAATAGAGCTAAATGCAGTTATCTACGAACAAGAGTAAGAAAAAACGCCTTCAAGCACTACCGTTTTCCTAGCTAAACAGTATACACGATGTTGAAATCATGAAATACAATAGGCAACTCTTTAGTTAGCTATTTATGTCCGTCAACAAACTTTGAGCTCTTCGTCTTGTCTACTGCTTACAAGACACAGGTTTCAAGCCTTAAGATTGAAAATTCAATCATTTATCAGTAAATTTACCAAATGAGTATCTCCACGATCAAAAAAAATCATGACATACCTTCACAACCAATAATCTGGAATCTCAAGCAAATATTATTATTCCATGTCAGCGGTGATATTATCAGATATTCCGTCTTGATAATTGAAGTGAACCAACGTATAGTTACAGTGCTGCTGTCAGTGTTTCCAGCAAATACCTAAAATCAGAAAGGTCTTTTGTATTATGGTCCATCTTTTATTTATAGTCAAAAGCAAATTTAGGCACTTTGAGATGATTTAATTGATTTTGGTATCGAATCTTCATTTCTCTTTACAAATTAATGATCAAACTAAATTAGGGGTGTACTGCTTTATGCTTCGGGGAGGACAATCGGAATAATTGGCTTCTTGGTTTTCGATTTGGATTTTGGTTTTTGCAAAGCATGACCTTGCTATTGAATCTCAATTTTTATCTGATATCTCCAAATTCCACTCATTATTTGAACCAACATAACAAACGTTAAAATAATAGCAAATTTGAGTCACAGTGAACTTCAACTGCATTGTTGAATTGAAAGATCTTCACCTAAGCTTGAGGATTCACCATATCTAAATTGAACTCTTTGTTCAAAAATTAACAGTGATTTTCTAAACATTAACGCTTCAGAAACTTGCAAATACGACTGAAAATTTTCAAAATAATTTCTGCAACATCTACCAAGTGCGTCGGAAAAAACGTGGGGGCGTTTGGCGGACTGTGACGTCAAATTAAGCCACCCAATTGTCGTGAACTAAATTTTTCCATGCAGCCAAGAGTCTAACTTAAATCATAAACCTTTTCCCATCGAAATCGTTCATTTGATGCATTTGTTAAAAAAAATTTTTTTTCGTAAGACCTTGTATGGGAGTCTTGCAAAGTAGCGAAATCTTTTGCCTAGCCCCTTCCGCGTTTTATCTAGGCAAAAGTTACAGGTACACTTGGTATTATCAGAGGTGAATGAAATAGTTAGGAGATAGTATTTTCTCTCCTGGGATGTCTATTGCAACTTGCCCTGCCTGAAGAATAAGTTTGAAAGATATTAATAATGCGCACTTATTTGTCTTGCGAAGAGGTCACTTTCAAGCAGATCAGCGCTCTGTAAATCGCAATGGGACTTCTTGCAGACAACACTTTTTCCTAAAGCCTCTGGTGCACACAAGGTCTCTTGAGTTGTTAGAGTCGTGCAGAAAGACACAAAAGACAAAGGACTCAAACTCCGAGTCTTTGTCGTTTGGGTCTGTCTGCAATACTGCAATGACCCAAACACCCTGATGTGAACCATGTCTAACTATTTCATTATCCCCTGATAATACCACATGTACCTGCAACTCTGGCAAGGCTAAAATGCTCAAGGGGCTTGGTTAAAGATTTCACCAGTTTGCAAGACTCCCATACAAGGTCTTACGAAGAAAATATTTTTTAACAAATGCATCAAATTACCGATTTCGATGGGGAAAGGTTTATGATCTAAGTTAGACTCTTGGCTGCACAGAAAAATTTAGTTCATGACAATCGGATGGCTAATTGAGGCGTTACAGTTCGCCAAACGCCCCACGTTTTTTCTGACTCACCCGGTATGTTCTACATGGCACAGGTAATTCTTTTCAAATTTTAACTTCCTTTTTATGGATGGAATTTAAAAATACTTTCTGCAGTCACATTTTCTCTGTCCATTTTAAAGTTGCTTTTTGTTGACTGATTTGCTTTACAGAAGAGAATGATTCCTGCCTTCAGTTCCTTGAGTTTGAAATCTGAAATCCCAGGCGACATCACCTATTCAAAATAATCAGGAGGGTGCTCTTTTGCTGCATTTGATCCCTGCCCTATAAAGTATATAGCTACAGCCTACAGATGAGACTAAAATAGAACCAAAAGTTGAATGTTAAATAGACCGTTTTACTTATTAAAAAATAGGTTTGGATCAAGCGTCAAAATCTGGTAAATTTGTGAAGGAAATCAAAAACATGTCCCCTGTTCTTGGCAGAAACGCTGCAAGCTGTGATAAGACGTTGCTTCTATTCAACTTTTATGCTGACTTTACACTTAAACAAATAAGATCCAAACTCACAGTTGTAATCTCAGTTTCAGTCCCACAAGGTGCTTTATACTTCACTTTAAAGGTCTTCACCCAATCACTTCCTTGTGCACTTCCTTGTATTGATATTCCACTAACTTTCATAGCATTACCGAATGATATTTTGATGAACTGACTCTGGTCATTGATATTAGCACACCAACTGTCTTTTGAGTTGATGTATGCATTTCTCACTGTTCCTGATTTGAGAGTTGACGATGTTATTGTATAGCCAAGTCTTGAGCTTATATCGCTATAGCAATCTGTAGAAATTAGAAAATAAAGATGAGATATATTTTACTGTCTTAAGTCATCTTATTATGCTTGACATCAATGTGTTTAAGTGGCTTGATTCACCTTTGAAGAGTGATCACTACAGGAGCCATTTGTACTGCTCCCTAAATATCAAAGCAATAACTAATTCATGGGGCTTTCTACAGAGAATCTGCCATACTCACAGGAAAGAAAGGAATAACCAATTAAAGCTGGGTAAATTACTGAATCCAATTGAACAAATTAGCTATCAAACAAGACAATTTTCATTATCATTAGATTGATATTCCAGGGAACATTTTTTCCAAACATTGGCAAAACCTCCAAAAATATTATCATACATGGCTCTTATGTTTTTTTTAATATTTCCCTTTATTTCAATCAATCTATTGACTTGAAATTCAACAGTTCAGATGCCAGGCTCTTCTGCACTAAAAATGATAAAATGGATGAAAAAACATGGACTAACATATACAAACATAATGTTCATCAAACCTAAGCTTTAATAGTCACATTTACCTAAACCTTACCAGTATTCTTAACTGTCTTTAAAATATCTTATACACTACTATGAATCAGCTCTTGAATTATCCTACAGTTTAATAGATACTACCTATCAGGACAACTCTGACTTCCAGTAGCCCATCCCTTTGTTAACATGCACATTGCCACAATACTGCTTGGCAAAATCTCACAAGAGGCTTACCTTACCTATCATTCTTTTACGCATCTATACTGTAAACATACAATAAAGCTCTTTGTTTCACTGCCTCCCTTCTGAAAACAAAGACAGGGAAGAAAAGATGACACAAGGAAACAAAGGGACATTTTCATAAGAGAAATTCTTACCTGAACGATATCCATAGATCTCAATTCTCATGCAGTACATTGTAGATTTACTACCTTTGCTCCATGGTTTTATTCTTACATATCTTGCATTTATTGTCTTTGGCATAACATTCATTACTGGTTCTTGATTTGTATCAGGAGTTGCTTTGAGCACCTAAAAATAATCATACATCCTAATAATATCAACATATTCTCCCTTTGCTTGTTTTGACTTCAATGGATGCTTCCTGTACAAATTCAGCTTCTCAACTCAGCCTAGCATTGCTAGGCTAGCAAATCTCCTAATATAGGTATCTAAAACCTAAAGTTATGCAATGGAGCCTATGCTACTTCAAAGTTATCTAAATTGCAGATTGTCAATAAAATTGAAAATGTTTTTCATCTTATTTTTTGAAAAAGGGTGGTCATCAGTTTACAAACATCTGCTGAAAATTGTAGCCTAGAAGCTCTTGAATTAAAACTCCAAAGTAGCAGTAAATAAAGTCACCAAGCCCACAAAACATTGTCAGTCATCAAAGAGCAACTTCAAAGGAAAAGGATTTGTACACACTTGAAAGTATCCAAAGGGCATTTTGCTTAAAAGAATGGATTTTTGTGATTCTTGAATAAAACTCTCAAGAAAAGAAAAACCAAGAAATTCTTGCAAATGATCTTACCACTGCCTTGCCTGGAAAGTCTTCTAGGTTACTCAAACTTGAAGGTGAACTTGTTGAGTATGCAACTGTATAACTTGTGACAACTTCACAGGAATCTTTATCTCCAGATCCTTGTGTAGTAATTGCTGTAATTGTATAAACATTGCCAAGATCAACTTGCAGCCATTGATCCGATGCTGATGATGCACACCAACTCTTTGCATCATTGAGCCTTGCAAATTTGGCATCCTTTCCAAATTCCTGATTTGATGCAGAAAAGCTTCCATCTTGAATCTGCTTATTTTCAATTCCAACAGGATATAAGTATTTCCCATCTCTGAAATCTAAATGGAAACAGACATCATAGAAATCTTAAATCTAATATCTTTCTTGCAATTGTTTAACCTACCTAGAGATGAATTACCATCTAATTAATAACCAAAATAAAGTATGAATCATGGTAATGATACAAAATAAACATTCATTGCTAAACTAACCACTTCATTCTCATGCCCTTGAAAAGGACAGAAGGCAATAAAAAAATTGAGAGCAGAAACTGGTTGCCTGTACCCTAGAGAAGCATACTAGCTAATTCAATCTTGGCCTACATGTAGATAATAATAATAATCACCTTATTTAAGGTTTTTTTTTATACTCAATTTAAAAATTTTACAAAGACGAATTATCTAAGACACTACTTACAACACACTTTACTACACTACAAAGACGATACCTCGGGGAGCATAATACCCTGACTACCCCGACGCCATTCCATAAAAGACATACTGTAGAACTAAACTAAAATTAAATATACGATTACAAAAAGCTACATACAACCAATTTACCGATAACTAATAGAAAGAAACCTGTTTCGCAGTTGATGTCGAGTTATCAAATTCAAAAATTTTAGAAAACCAAAACACTGAGCCAGCCGCCAGTGCTAGTAAAGTTTGGATATTGGAGGTCAGCTGTGACGCCTGAAATCAACTGCGAAGCAGACGTAAAACATTCTAAAAGGAACAAGGAGGACTTTGTGACTTTTACGAAGGAAAATTTCTGAAAATTGCGTAAGGCAGGCCACTGGTCGAAATTCTTAAATCTTATCCTTTAAAGATATGTTCCTTAACCGAATGTTCAAAGGTAATCTCAACAGAAAATCGATTATTTGAGAAGAAATTCATGAGATTTTCGACCAGTGACCTACCTTAATAGTCAAATTGGTCATATCGACCAGTTTTGTGAATGAAATTTAGGGTCAATTCGAGTATATTTTTATTCATGTTATCCGAAAGGTCTTTATCACCGTACAATAAAAGCTTTATCAGAACAACATTTGAAAGACTGTTGATTTGAACAAACGGTCTTACTAATTGCAAAACTTCAGCGAGAAGATCTCGTCGTTGGACATCAAAGGAAGGACAGAGCAACAAAAAGTGTTCCGTATCCTCAATGCCATCATTAGTTGGACACATCGGGTTTACAGTATCCCTAAAATTGTGCTTGAATTTGTGAAAATTCAATTTACTAAGGCCGACTCTTATCTGCGAGAGATACGATAAGCCGATTGGACGTTTTCAAAGTACGCCCACCCGCCTAGCCACAGAACGTCCCATTGAAAATTTATGTAATTTTCCCGATCACCGGAAGATTTCATACTGTTTTTTCCATCAAAATCAAAGCAATTAAAACACAAAAATTTGTTACTTTCTACTATGCCATCCAAAGCAGGAAAGGACTGTTCATACCGTTGAATTGGTGCCTTGTCAAAAGGGGCCTAAGTGATTATGAAGTCATCTGCGATGATGTTTTATGTGACCAGACACAACAAGACGGACAAGATTCTGTGATTGCCTTCAAAATGCTTTGCATTCACAAAATATACTGTGGGGTATTGGCGGTATTTGCTGGACAGTTAAAGTTTGTAGGCATTATGGAGCCAAAACTTTCCTTCCAAATTGGAAAACAAAACAATCAAATTCAACTGACATCGTTTGGAGTATCTTTTCTTAACTGTTGGCAAATTTTTGCATGTTGCTGTGATTTCTGTAGCTCTGCCTATCCATGGAGTTGTTTGGGCCTAAACTATGGTGAGGCAGTATTTCCGGCAGACAGACAGATGATTGCCAATTTGACATGCAAAATGCTACATTTCATTGGAGATTTTCATAAATTTTATTAGGTTGGCTTTTGAAAATTAATCTGTAGTTTTCAATGGCATCATTCTGCTTTGCTTGCATATCGATCTGACAAATTGAATATCATTGACCCATTTATCGCCAGAAGCAACCGCTGACACCATCATTTCGAATGCATGTAGGAGCACTGTTTGTTTTGTTTACAAGGGATTTACAGTTAGCAGGAGTTTATCAATTTCAAAGCCCAAAGATATGTGAAAAGATCGAGTTATTAGTGATGAAGAACAGAACATGGAACGAAGGAGTTATGCGCCAGACATGTCCAGCGCACAGAGCACTTAGTTTCTATTGTTCCCATTGTTTCATAGGTGCACTGTGTCATGTCCACTGAAGAAAATTTAACTTTCCATCCAGGGTGCATTCCATGTAAAACCTGCGCCGAAGGTATGCCAAGCCCTAAGCTTTCGTACGCCAGGTATTTTCAGGGAGAGAGATGCTCCAAAAAATATGTGTGCTCAAAATCTGATGATTTTAAGATACTTTTAGTCCTAGCCCAAATTCTTAGTTTCTTATAAAAGAAATATGTGTATTATCAAAAGAATCTGCTCAAAGATCAAGGAAAACTTCACATTCACACCAAGGTAGGCAGATTTTCAAACACCATCACACCAAGAGCTGATTTTATTGCAGAAATGACGCCGCTACGCTGATGAAAAAGTCAGGTCTACGCCGAAGATCTTCTGGCCTAAGTGCATGAAATGCAAAGTGACTGCAGTTAAAGGAGTTTGTGTAAATGGGTTTCATAAACAGATCATCCAGTAAATACCGCCATCTGGAAGCTGTACCCTTTAATAAGAAATATCGAAATGCAACATTTTGAAAACATCTGCTCATTTTTGAACCCCAAACCACAGGTAGCGGGGGGGAATAGTGTATAATGGCATTGGTGTAAAATCGACAAAAAAACCTCTCCTTCTTGGTTCAATTTCTGCCAAGTTCGTCTGCCATCACAACAGTTAGGCCAACCAAACTTGGACGTTGTGCGTGAAAGAATCGATATGTGTGTCTTTGATTTGTCATTTGTTTGTAACTAAAGGTTTATTTATAGGCCCTCCAGCAGCAAGGAGGCCTCGATATGTTTATTGCAGCAGCCCAGCAGGACGCACCCTTCTTTCCTTCGCCTTCTTTAATGCTTGCTGCCAGCATCGTTTCTTGTTCCTGAATACCAAGAATCGTTACAAGAAGTCAAATTCATTACTTATACTTACTTTTATTCTGAACTTTTACAGTTCCGACATCATAACATTTCACTTCGCAAATTTATCGCGTTTCGCGCCCTAGTGCCAGACCTCTATTCTCCTTCGCAGTGCAATGGCGACGAGCAAAGTTGCGAGGAATGCTTTCAAAATAAATTTGGCCATGTTTGAATTTCACCATTTGACAAATTGCAATCGTTCCTTTGCATTCTTGCTAATTTGTTTCCAGACAGTGTAATCAGTTCGAGAAAGTTGCGTCCGCACAGGGAAAGAATCTCTTTACTCAGCAATTTCATTCATTCATTGTATTTCAATTTAATTTAGGGGGAGGGTAGCCCTTCAGCAGAATGCTGGTTTTTAATGGGCCCTCCCATAAAATAAAACCAAACTAAATCACAAAAAATGATTAAAACTAAATAATAAAACCTATTTTACAATCTAAAACCAAAGACTCTCTTGGTAGGAATGATTTAGCTTGCTTCAAAAAGCCTACTGCCCTGGATACCTTGGTAGAGACTGCCTTGATTTGTTCTTTCCAGTCCAAAGAGCAGTCAATTTGTACACCAATGTATTTCGTTTCTTGAACGACTTGCAGATCATTTTCACGAATTTTCAGTTCCAAGTCTTCATTCCGACCAGTGGCGGAAATTCAGCTGTTTGAGTGGAGGGGCAAGGGCCATCAATTTTCCGAGTTGGGAGAAATGCTTTTGTTTGATGTATTTTGCTGGAAGACTTGACGTAAATAGGGTCCTTATATGTGCAAAGTGAATAGGTATTAGACTGATTACATGTCGTAGTTATGCGCTCCTTGATAAACTGATAATCGCTAACTACGACTCATGATCAAGCTATTCGAAAAATCGGCCAGTTGAGGCTAGTTGAGGCCAGCCTCGTAGTGAAACTTCCGGTTCCGCGGAATGCACATAGAGCGGGTGTTCATGGTTGGCAAATTATCAAACATGTCTTTTGATCTTTCTTGTTGTTCTTCCTTTGCCAGTTAACTCCTAAGTGCTCCCGTCTCTTGATTGCATTCTATCATGCATTCATTATGTCTCGTTCAATTCTTACCCTGACCATCCCCCCCCCGGGCATCCCGGGGGTCAACAAAATTTTTGTGCACAAATGCCCGGGGGCCGGGAAAAATTGACTGTCAAATGCCCGGGGGCCGGGAAAAAATTGACTGTCAAATGCCCGGGGGCGGACAATTTTGCTTTCAACCTTGCCATTGAAATATTAAAGTTATAGTCAGCGATGTTGTTAATTGTTTTAATATTCGGTATTCTGGAGGAACACGTAGGATTTCTGATACTTTTAACACTTTTTAAAATATTGCTGATTCAAACGACGCAATAGAAGATCCACATTCAGAAATATAATACTATCTAAATTTGTCAAGAATTTGTTTCAGAGAAATAAACTCACAGGGTATAACAACTGGAACAGAACTGTAACAATTAAAGAAACTTCCAAAAGAACAAAACTGAACTTCTTGTTCAATACAACCGGGTAATTCAAAAGAATGTTCTTGCGACTGCAAGGCTCTTCCTCACCTCAGCCTCCCTCAATATCTAGAAAACGATGTACAGTAGCCTATTGCATTCCAAATACTACCCTAGACGCAAACTGAAGTCTGGGATATCGTTCAACAAACATTAACGGCTCCTAAACCCTGTATCTTAACCGGCTCCTAACCCCCAAACGGCTCCTAAACCCCATTTTAATAAAATGCGAACAAATGAAAACTGGGCAGCTTACAAGAAGCAGAGGAATCTCTGTGTTAAAATTCTTCGTCAAAATAAGAAACTTTATTATGCTCAACTTGATCCAAAGGTTGTCAGTGACAACAAGAAGTTTTGGAAAACTGTGAAACCCTTGTTTTCAAATAAGATTCAAAGTAGCTCTAGTATCACCCTTATAGAAAACGATGTACTAGAATCAGATGAGGGTAAAGTTGCTGAAATTATGAATAACTATTTTGTAAATATAACAGACACCTTGGGCATCTCCTGTAATGAAGACTCCCCGGACAATCTTGATGAGGATCCGTGCTCAAGGATAATAAAGCATTTTCAATCACACTCTAGTATTCTCAAAATACAAGAATCTGTCCGTAGCGCCAAAAAGTTTTCATTCAGGAAGGCCACAGTTGAAGAGATGTTGAAACAGCTGCAAAATTTGGATCCTAAAAAGGCTTCACCACAGGAGTCAATCCCTTCAAAAATATTAAAAACTAATGCTGATCTATTTTGTTTCCCTCTTACTGAGTTTTTCAATAAACTAGTCGAAGAAGGCAGCTTCCCAAATGACTTGAAGAATGCTGATGTATCTTCACTTTTCAAGAAGGATGATAATATGTGCAAGAAAAATTATAGGCCAATAAGCCTTCTACCTGCAATATCGAAATTATTTGAGCGCCTTATGTACAATCAATTGTATGACTACATCAAACAGTTCTTTTCACCGCTCCTAGGAGGGTTTAGACAAGCATACAGTACGCAGCATGTCTTGCTGAATTTCTTACAATGTTGTAAGAATAGCATTGACAACAAGGGGCTTGCCGGGGCACTTCTCATGGATCTTTCAAAAGCATTTGACAGTGTAAATCATGATCTTTTAATAGCGAAATTGAATGCCTACGGACTTAATATGGATGCACTTAAGCTTATCAAAAGTTATCTCTCAAAGAGACATCAGCGAGTGAAGGTGAATAGCTCTTTTAGCGCTTGGAAAGAAATTAAAATTGGAGTTCCTCAAGGTTCGGTCCTGGGGCCTTTACTCTTCAATGTATTTATGAATGACATTTTCCTGTCTGTAAGATATACTAACATTTGTAACTACGCTGATGATACCACTATCTTTGCATGCCATCCAATTCTTGAAACAATTGTTAGACAATTAGAAACGGACGGTACTGTGGTTGCAAAATGGTTTTCTGACAATTACTTGAAATTAAATGATGACAAGTGTCACCTCATGATATTTGGTGAGAAATGCTCCAGAGCAACAGTTACAATCGGAAATTCGACAATTGATGAAAGCGATTATGAAAAACTGCTAGGCGTAACTTTTGATAAGAAACTAAGCTTCAGAAAACATGTTGAAGATTTGTGCAAAAAGGCCAACCAGAAGCTCCACGCACTTGCTCGCTTATCCGCCTATATCGATCCTATTAAATCTGAAATCTTAATGAATTCTTTTATTAAGTCACAGTTTAATTACTGTCCACTTGTGTGGATGTTCCATGACAGGGTGTTAAACTCAAAAATAAATCGCATCCAAGAAAGAGCATTGCGACTGGTATGCAAAGGTAGTGATACTGAGTTTGAAAAGCTGATGAAAAATACTTTAACCACTCATCAGCACAATCTGCAGTTGTTAATGATTGAGATATACAAGACAAAAAATAATTTGAATCCATCCTTCATGCGGGATGTTTTTACCGAGAAAGAAAATCGTTACAAGTTAAGAAGTGAAAATCATTTGCAACTGCCAATGGCAAAGACAACAACATATGGAATAGAAAACATTCAATACAGAGGTTGCCTTTTGTGGTCCACTCTGCCAAAAGAAATCAAAGACTCAAACACACTCTCTGAATTCAAACAAAAAATAAAACTATGGGATGGGAGTTCTTGCGTCTGCAGATTGTGCAAAACTTTTGTCAAAGACTTAGGGTTTTTATGAATATCTTTAATTTTTTCGAACATTGTAAATAGGGTTAGGGTTGTTGGCGTTAATTAGCTTTAGCTATTTTTTATGTTGCCAACTGTAAACAAATTGTTAATAATAATAATCATTCAGGATATCAAGTAAGCTTCCGAAGACCATGTTTCGATGCCGAAATTGGAAACCAAAAATGCCGAGATCTCCCGTGTTAGAATTCAGAAGTGTTTTTCCAAAATAGCGAAACCTGAAAGCTGAAACTACTGTAATGCAAGTTTCATGCTCCTATACAGTAAATACTGTACACATTTTGAATATCCCTGGGTTTGTCAAATGCCCGGGGGCCGGGAACAAATTGACTGTCAAATGCCCGGGGGCCGGGAATTTTTTCTGTGCAAATGCCCGGGGGTGTCCCGGGGGGGGATGGTCAGGGTAGGAATTGAACGCGACATTATGGGCTCGGAAAACAGAATCATTTTGTAGAATCGACTTTTCGCATAGCATAGGTCGCAACGCTGCTCCTCTCTCAACGAATCAGATCACAAGTAGAATGTCCTGCGATCTAATTGGTCGCGCTATTTTTGCGGCGATTTTGGCTGGATTTTCAGTTAGTTTGATTATCAGGCCCAGATGAAGCGCAGTGGCGACATCCAATTCAATGAACGAAGCGGAAACTGGGACTGAGGTAGTTAGTCTAAATAGGTATACCAGATTTCACAACTATCTGCATTCAGCAAAAGCTGATAGAAAAAGACAAAACATACTATAAGGGCAAGTCGAGCAGCTTCCTGGAATCTGGAAGAAGAAAATTTCCGGAATCTGGAATCAGGAAAATTTTTGAGGACACGCCCTCTACTTTTCCCTAGAATGCATCTCACGACCCAATGTTTACTGGTATTGAATTTGGATTTTGACAATTTTGTAACAAATTTTTGAAGAGTAGCAGCCCCATGATATTCTTTGAGCATGAGCAAACACAATTTACTTTCGCTTAGAATACCTCTTGGATCCTTATCTGCCAGTAACAAATTTGAATATTTGACGATAATTGGTAACTACTTCTCAAACAAATTTTGCGTAAAGAACCTCTACTTTGTCTCAGAACGCTTCTCGCTATCCAGTTATTGCCTGCCTCAAACATAGACATGGAAACTTTGACAATTCATGGATTGTTCGTTTGTAGTTAGCGTCTCAAGGAAAATTTTGAAAACTCCAGCCTTTACATTGGCTTAGAACGCCTCTCCCAATCACCAGAAATATCGATACTGTACCCAAACTATACCCTACCACTTTCTTCACGCTTTTGAAAGGAATGTTAGTTAAAAGTTTTGAAAGGAATGAAAACTTAAAAATATGTTGCAGATAGAGCGTGAGCATTTGGTTTGCTCATTCAAAATAGAAACTCTTTGCTTCTCAACGGCGACTCGTTTCTTCATTGCAGTTTCGATCCCACCTTCGAAATTTCCGACTTCTACGGAAAATTTCCGAGTCTTGTTGAATTGGGGGGGGGGGCAGTTGCGCCCCCAACCCCCCATAATTTCCGCCACTGATTCCGACTCTTGAGAGTACAATGTTTCCTTTGTGTGGTAACAAGCATGGCATGAGTTTTAGCAACATCAAAGAGAGTTCGTTGCCTTTCAGCCAGGTGTCCTGTTGCTTTAGGCGTCCAGCTGAGTCAAATTATGATACTGGTGGCACAGACTGGTATCATCAGCATACATGGACAAAGTGGAATCTTGGACAGCCAGCGGGAGGTCGTTGATATAGATCAGGAAGAGTAAAGGCCCAAGACAAGAACCTTGAGGAACACCAACCTCTACATCCCCGATCTCTGAGTCAACCGCATCAACCCGACAAAACTGTTTACGGTTGGTCAGGTAAGATTTGAACCAGGAAAGCTCACGATGCTGGACGCCATAAATCTCGAGCTTCTTGCATAGAATTTCATGATCAACGGTATCAAAGGCCTTTTTAAGGTCAATGAAATGAATACTAATCCCACGAACTTACCAAGATCCAACCCATTGTACCAATCATCTGTATTTTTAAGTAAACTAGTTACTGTGGACCGAAGGCCCAAAAAACCTGATTGGTCATTGGAGAATTGAAAATTGGAGTGACTCTTGCTACTTTCCATGAGTCAGGAAACTGACTTGTTTCAATGGATGTATTAAACAAAAAAGCAAGAGAGTTTTCAATAAAAGGCAGCGCAAGCTTCAGAAAGTAACTAGAGATGTTGTCAGTCCCAAAGCTCTTTGCTGTTTGCTGTTTTTTCTTAGCCGCACACTCCGTAAGTTAATGGGCTACTTCCCCCTCCTTGTGGATAATTTCGTATACGGTGCACCTATTTAAATTAAGAGAAGGCTCTGTTTACAATGTTTGCGAAGAAATGGTGAGGAGCAAACGCACAAGTTAGAAAGGTAATCCTACCTGAACTTTTATTAAAGCTACAGTTTAGCCACGTTAAGTGCAGGTAGGATTCACTTTCTAACTTGGGCGTTTTTTCCTTGCCATTTCTTTGTAAACATTGTAAGCAGAGCCTTCTCTTAAATAGATGCACCATTTTCAACAAGGGGTAAATTCCCCCCCCCCCCACCTGAAACCAAAAGCTAAAGCACTCTACAAACCTGTCCCTGCCTGGCAGCCATAGAATTCCAATCTTACGCAAACAGATCCATCATTCGCTCTATTTATTTGTGCAACTCTGAAACGAACAAATCTTGTCGTAACATGATTCGAAATCCAGTTGAACTTGATTCCATTGTTATCTGTGTTGCCACTGAAAACCTGTTTCAGAATAATGAAGTTTCAGACGATTCTGAATAGAACTGCCGAGTACTGTGCAAAATAATGAAAAAGTACATGGCAAACAAGGAAAGCGGACAAGCTAAGGGACCGCACAGCCATTCAGTAGCAGGGGCTAAAACCTCCTTCAAAGACATGGGTTGAAATTTTTGCAAACTGAGAACCTGTTGTTTATATATGTTTAAGTCATATGTTTTAATGTTTTCTGGAAGAAGCAACGGGTCTTCACCACCAGAGGTGATCTATTCCTTTCTCTAAAAAAACCACCCTCTATGGACTCAAAACAGTTCAGTATTTTGGCTCTAAGTTATTGAATACTCTTCCACTGTGTTGCTGGTTTTATCTCAATATTTCGGTCTAGATTAAAAACCCCTTCCATTGACTCATATGTCTAATTTGGAAATTTTTTTAGGTTTATCTGGTTTAAGTTTTATGTATAAAGTTATTGGTTTCTTTGTTTTTATGGGGGGGGGGCTCTCTCTCGATTAGTTTACCTATTTAGAGAGCTCCTCCTTAATCAGTCTATAGGTTAGTTTAGTGGTTTTTTTCCAACAAGTTTTAATGTGTAAGTTTCTTTGTGGAGGGCCCCTTGCAAATCATCATTTGTATTGATGAAGGGCTGCCCTCCTTAAGAATTTGAAAATGAAATGAAAAAAATGTAAAGTCATTCTCTTTGTTTTAGTTTGTAGTTTTGTAACCCTTAGATGTAGTTAATTTTAGTATTGTATTTGTATCTAATTGTATTGTAAATGTATAGAATTGTATGTTGGATAGAGTGATGATCAAAAACTGAAACTGAACTGGAACTGTCTGAGGTCAGGAGAATCCCATAATCTGGAACTTTTGATGTAGAATATTTTCGAGTGACAACTCGGTTTTTTTTCGAACTGAAAGAAGTTCATGTTGTCCGAATGTAATACCGTAAAACGATATTCACTTGTAAATGTTATCGCTGGCTTCAAGTGTACGAATGCAGTCTACAGGGTGAGCCAGAAAAAAGTTCCCACTTTTGAAAATTCATAACTGCAAGAGTATTTCATAGATTTGAATGATTCCAATTTTAGTTGAAAGCCAAAAGGTTTAAGTATTTTTTTTCTGTTTTCTCCTTGTCTCAAGAGCACTACCAATTTTGGGTAAATTCAGAAATTCAACTTTACAAAAATTTCATGGTTGCAAAATGACTGAAAAATGGCCAAAAACATCGATCAAAGCATGAATGACTCCTCGCACAAAATAATGAAGGAAATGCAACTTCTCACGGGTAAGAGATATCATCCGGATGTTAATTGCCATGGGATTGATGATCTTCTGTATTTGTTTGAAAATCGATGTCTTACAACTCTTGAGAGAGGTGAAATGCTCATTGCCTATTGTTCGGTGTGAATAGCATCGTTACGATTTGATCAATGTTTTAGGCCCTTAAAACGTCATTTTGCAACCACGAAATTTTTATAAAGTTAGATTTACCAATATCTCTAGTGCTGGTAGGACAGCGAAAAAAATCACAAATATACTTTGATCTTTTGGCTTTTGACTACAATTTAAATGAATCAAATCCGTGACGTAGTCTTGGTGCTATGAATTTCAAAAGTGGGAACTTTTTTCTGGCTCACCCGGTACTTACTTGAATGAAAACATACTTCTTTTCAACAGCAAATTGACAATATGCAGGCCGCTAATTCTCACGAAAAGGCGTATTCTAAAGGCCTTAGTTTCAAACACCTTTTCTGGGGGCAAGCCACCGGATCCCTTTTTTCTCTCCTTGCTCACAACGTAGCCTACCTTGGGTATCAGATAGACTGGCTCCCAGGGGCGTCGTGGGTACCAATTGACAGGGAGGGCATAACTTGCTGATTTTCCGACGAACAATGACGTCAAAACTAATGACGTCATCATGCGCTTGCGCAGTTGTCTTACGAAGAAATGCTCCGTTTTACGTCATCTGTTGTGCAATCAACACTATGATTTACAGATTATTCAGTCATAACTGCAACAGCAGCGTGGCGTCGTGGCCAGGGTAAATTAAGAGGGGACAGCGAACTGTGGGGGTTTGGGGGCGAAGCCTCCAGAAAAATTTTTGGGGCCACGCCCTTTACTTTGGCTTAAAATGCATCTCCCAACATAATACTTGCCAATGGCGATGAGGAAATTTTGATAATTTTGTGACAGTTATTCGGTAATTCAGAGTGCCAGGAAAATTTTTGGAGAAACATCCTTTGCTTTGGCTTTCAATGCAAGTCCCAATATCATGCTTACCATTTGACGCAGAAGACATCTCCGAACATCATGCTTGCCATTAGTGACAAGAAAATTTTGATAATTTTGTGATAGTTATTCGGTAAATGAGAGTGCGAGGAAAACTTTTGAAGAAACGTTATTTACTTTGCCTTAGAATGCATTTCCCAACATCATGCTTGCCCTTTGCGACAATGATAATTTGATGGCTTTGTGATACTTATTCAATTGAACAAGAGTGCGACGAAAATTTTTGAAGAAACGTCTTTTACGTTGGTGTAGAAGGCATCCCCTGATTCCATATTTAGATCAAATTACAGTTATTCGAATCAAATGAGCGGTACAAAATGGCATCACGAATTTCTACAACAGTACGCAATCTCCTCCTTGCTAGGACAAAGCCATACACCACCAACGTACAAATCTTCCGCAGACGACTTGGAACAAACCACAACCGTTCATTTCAAAATATCAATGAATCGTCCAAATATAGTAACACCATCCAGTCAGTATCCCAGATTGAACAAGGGATATCACTATCCGAAAATTTGCGCCCACACTGGTAGGTAAAAAGCTTTATGGTGCCCTTCACTTGTCAATTTAAAAACGTTCGAGTTGTACACAAATTACCTGTTTTTGTCTACCAGCTTCCGTTTCTTTTGCACACAATGAAATACTCGAGTTTTGTCTTCAGATTGGTAAGCATTAGCTGCTTAGACCACGGTTGGGGGGAGGAGTTCTTCCATAGTAAAGGTGCCTGGGGATGTGCCGCCAGCAAGGGAATACTTTTTCGGACTTCTAGTCTAGCCAAGGGTATACTTTTCTAGCCAAGGGCATGAAAAGTTAATACGCACTAAATAGTCACAGAGTTGGTTATGTCTTCTTTCATTAATTATAAACTAAAACCCCACCGGTGAGACATCTACAAGGAGAAGGAATATATGTTAGTTGTTGAATGTTTACAGATTCCCCTCTCTTCTGTTGACTAAACAATATAATGCTCCCGGTGGACAATTACATAAATCAAAGTTACATGCCAATGGCCAACAAAACTTTAGAATATAATGAACATAAAAATAAAGTTGATCTTGTAACACTTGTTATTTTCTGCCTGAGGATCAGTCTAGTATGACTTCATCAAATGTCCGCTTTCCAGCACATGTAGGAGTTTTGCGTTTGAAGCTCCTCTTTTGGTCAAGCTGTCCGCAATCTGGAGTTCTGCATTTATCCACTTCACATCTGCAACTTCACCACTATCAATCATTTGTTTAATGCTTGCTATGTCGATCCGTAGGCGTTTTTCATCAACCATTTTTGTTGAGTATATGTTTTCAAACAAAGACTTGTTGTCAATATAACAGCATATCGGAATTCTCTGCTCTCCTAATATCTCTGAAAGCACTGAGCCAATGTAAATAGCCATGTCCAATCCATCAACAAGTGCCAAGGTCTCGGCAGCAATGGTACTTTTCACCACCCGTCTTACTTTTCTTGATGACCATGATAATGGGCAACATTTTCCATCTTCACCCACAAGGAAGACCATGTATCCTTCTGCACTGGACACACCATCACTCAAATTGGCATATGATGCATCAGAATACAGTGCTATGTGTAAATCTTTTGGATCTCCAAGATTGGGAAACCTAATCTTAGGCAGCTCTCCTTTAACTTTCTTTACAATCTTGTTGGCCTGGTTCAAATGAGAAACCTTTGCACCTTTCATTGATACACTCAAATCTAAGACCTCATAGCTTATGTCTGGTCTGGACTGGCCAGAGATCCAGTTGAGTTGTCCAATAATCTCTCTCAAAGTTGTCTTTTCACTCTCGTTTAGATCATCATGAATTCTCATCTTTCGAATGGGGGACATTGGTATCATCTGCATGGCTAATGTGTATTCGTGTTGGTGCAAAAGAATGCCGTCTTCAACATGCTCTACATCCAATCCAATATACTTGAATGCATTGTCAGCTTCCTTTCCACAAAGAAATGCTGTGCGAACCTTTTCAATAACTTCATCACAAAAGCGCCTGGTTCCAGACCATATGAAGTCGTCTACATGTATGATGAATAGGCCTTGGAGTTTGCCATCAGCGCGGTAGTAAAATAATCCTGGATCTATTGAGGACTGCGAGCAGCCATGAGACAACAGTTCCTTGCGAACACTGAAATACCAGTGCCTTGCTGCATCGTTTAAACCATAAACACACTTCTTTAACCTCCAAATCTTCTTTGCTGCTTTGGCTTCTGAAGGAGGCTTTAATAATACTTCTCGTTGTATTTTCTCCCCTTGAAGAAACGCTGCTTTTATGTCTATTGTTTTCGCTTCCCAGCCCATTGTTGACGTCATTGCCAAGAACACACGCACGGATTCTTTGTTGGCTGTGGGAGAATCAGCTCTTTCTTCTGAATTCTCCTCAAACCCTCTTGCAACAAGCCTTGCCTTTATGATCTTCTGCCCATCTTTCATTTTTTCAGTGAGAACCCATCGAGTACTCATTGTTGATTGCCCTTCATCAGGAGTCTCTTCATACACATCAAATGACTTCCAATTCGCTAACTCAATCAGCTTGGCTTTCTCTACTTGTGCGAGGTAATCAGATTCTGGTGCTGAGCTCAATTCAACTTCTTCAAGTGATTTCCACTCTTGAACATCTTTGTCAAAAGAAATTCCTTTCTTCTGGCATTCACCTTTATCCTGCACATTGAGGTATGCCCAGTTTTTCCCAGTGGCCTTGCCACCTCTGCTGACGACTACACTCTCTATCCAAGAGTCAGATCCATTTAGGCGGTAAACAATTTTCTGATTATTCCTGGGTAACTCAATTTTCTTTTGCAAGCTTGGCTGGGGGCGCTCAATGTTTGTACTCGGTAGTTGTTGCAGTGTTAGATTTGGAGTGGGCATTTGGTCAGATTCTGTTGTGGGCTCTTCATCTGGGCTGTTCTTGTCTGCACTTGATTGCTCTGTTTCTTGTGTTGGTTGATGGTGAGCTGGCATGCTTGCTGTCTGATTAGATCGTGGAATATCACTTAACTCACTATGGTCTTCATCAATAATTGACTCCATACCATCGTTTCCCCCCAATGCGGCTTCATCGTCTGCGTCTATCTTGTGTTTGTTAAATTCTTTACCAACATGCACTAGGCGATATGATGGTACACGAATGTATACATTCCCATGCCTCACAAATACAACTTTTCCATCTTGACCAATCACTCTTCCTGGACCTTGCCACTTCTTCTTACCATCCCGCTTGAAATAAACTTGATCTCCTTCGCTAAAATGGCCTCCAGTAGCTCGTACTTGATGCCTTAAAGCCTTTCTGATTCTCTCTGATGTTTCGGCTTGGAGAAAGGCTCTTCTCCCAGAATGCAGTGCATTAAGGTGTCTTGCAAATATCTCACTTGTAGTCAATCCTTCTAGAGCAGGAGGCTTGTCTATCATCACTGAAGGAAGATTGGGATTTGAACCAAATACAAGCTGATATGGACTATAGCCATAAACCATTTGAAGGGCATTTTTTGCATTTACTGCCCAAACAAGGGCCACTTTAAGTGGTGTCTCCGGGTTTTCATCTAGTATCTTTAGAACACAGTCATCAACAACTGCATGATTTCGCTCACAAATGCCATTTTGCCATGGGCTGTAGGCCGCAGTATTCATGATCTCCACATTCAAGTTAGCACACATATCCTTGTATTCCTCATTTGCGAATTCTCCTCCGTTGTCTGCTAAGAATTTCTTTGGCGCACCAAGTCCATTTCCAACCCAAAGAAGCATCACTTCGTTGATGATAGTTTCAGGATTTTTATCACGTATTATTGATGCTAGACTGAATCGTGTTGCCATATCTATGATGTGGAGAATGTATGTGCCTTGCCGCCAGACCTTCAAATCCATTGCTACCACGTCATTGAATTCTGTGGCCATTGGTAGACTTACAACTGGTCTTGCAGGGGTTCTTTGAAACCTTTTACAAGTGTCACATCTTTCAGTCACTTGTGCCACGTGCTCTAAAATTGCATCATCTTTTACACCAGCATCTTTCAATAATGATTTCAGCCGGGCCGCCGAGGGGTGTCCAAACTGCTTGTGCAACTTTTCCACAATCTTAACGCCTTCTTCATTTGGACTATCTTCACTACTAATCAGGACATCAAAGGTAGGCCTTACAGGTATCTCTGGCTCATGAAGTGGTGCACAGTAATGGCCAGATGATGTACACTGGAGCTGAACATCTCTGCCGAAGATAGATGCTTGATCTTTTGTTAGGTCAAGCTTCACTTGAGCCTTTTTCATAGAAGCTTTACTCAGTAATAGTGGGATATCACTTTCCACTACATCTGTTGTTATCTTACAATGCACACCAGCCAAAACACAAGGCAGCACCCATTTTCCTTTTGACTCTAACCGGGTTCCTCCTCCAAATTTGAAGACTGTCTGACTTCCAGAATGTTCAACTGCAGCTCTATCTTTCGGGCTAAGGGATTCAAGATAATCTTTGAGCCATTGTTGACCAGTGACAGTGGAACTGCAAGCACTGTCTAGTATGGCTGAGAAAGAGCATTCGTTTGCAAGGACTTTCATTTCAGCTGCTTGGTTGCCTGTGAACAGTACTGCATTCTCTAACTGTTCCCTTTTTTCTAAATTCTCATATGAATCTGGGCAATCTTTAACAAGATGGCGGATTGATTGGCAACTTCTGCATTTCAAGGGGTATCCATCTGCCCCGATGGGATTTGTTTTCTTTTCCCACATATTATGGGCTCCATGGGAGGCTCTGCTTCGCTGTGTCATGGCAAGGGTATTAAATCCACTGGTCTGTTGTGGGGAGCGTCCATGCATAGAATAGCGTTGCTGATTAGCACTTGGTCTTCGTCGATAGCCACCGCGAAAGCTTCTATAGCTCTGACCATGTGCTAAAAGTGTGCTCTCTTCGTTGGGGTACAATCTTGATTCTTCATCTGCTATAAATGCGGGCTCTATCTTAATGCTTTTTCCTTTGTCTGTACCAATTGCCAAAGATTGCTTTCCAAAGAACTTTTTCAAGGAACTACACATTTGTGTAAAAAGAGTATCTTCTTTGTCATAGTTGACTCCAGTCAATACCAACTGTCTATCTTTCTGATCTAGGCCAGCTCCTTCTAACAGCTTGAAAGCTTGAACTGCCTGTGGAAGTGTCATCTTAAACTTGGCTGTTTTGTTATACAGCTTCTCAAATTCCATTATATATGTATCCATTGTCATTGCATCTTTACGCTTGAATCTCTCAAAATCACTGAATGCCTCATATGCTTCAGATAACTGATCTTTCTTGAATAATTTATCCATAAACTCAATTAATTTCTTCACACCATCATTACCTTTCAATTCAGTTAGACTCAAGTCACTAAACACTTTATCCCGTATGTTACTGCTATCTTTTTCTGGCAAAGATAGAGCTACCGCTAAACCCTGCTTGTCCTTGTTTACATCTGTTAACTCTGTCCATGCTTTCAATTCTTCTACCCATCTACTGTATGACTTGCTCTCTACATCAAATGCCGGTGGGGTTTTGTACGCTGACGCCATTTTCACTCTTGCTTTTCTAAACACACTATGAACTGTCTCTTTCTATCCACTCCAACTACCCTCTGCTACCATGAAAAGTTAATACGCACTAAATAGTCACAGAGTTGGTTATGTCTTCTTTCATTAATTATAAACTAAAACCCCACCGGTGAGACATCTACAAGGAGAAGGAATATATGTTAGTTGTTGAATGTTTACAGGGCAGACTTCGGTAATTCCTGTATAGAAACCCATTCTTCTTTCGTCCAGAGAATACGAAAATTTGGCAATTTTTGTCTAGAAAATGCCAATTCATGGCACTTTTGACGTAAAATTTAGTCTAGCCAAGGGCATCATTTTCACAAAAATTTGCCTTGCCAACGGTAGCATTTTGAAACTGTGGGCGGCACACCCCTACCCAAAATTTAGCCAAGACCCCCCCCCCCGTGGCTTAGACATGCTGCCGTTCATTTCCTACAAGGCCCCAAACTAAATGCCTTGATAGTGTGATATCATTTCAGTACAAGGGGCAATCAGGTGGGATTTACAAAGTAAGCTTAAGCTAGTCTGGTCACTAACTGTTAGGACCATGCCGCTTGCTACAACCAACGTAAGCTTGCTTGGTGAAGAGAAAATACTTCATTTGAATTTGATAGAAAGACATGGAGTAATTCCCTGTAGCTATTCAAAACAATTCACTTGAAAGAAAAGCATTCACTAGAATTGCAGGATTACCAACTGTCCAACATTACAAACTACAAGTCCCAATCATCTTTTCGCGTGCAGGCACTGGAGATTCCTGTTGAATGGAATAGAAATGGAATTTAGTTGGCAACAGCATGGCAATACAAGGGATATATCCATCAAAATAGGTACACCTACCAAGGATTCGCGAAAAGACGCTGTATCAAGCTACAATAGCTGGTCAATGAGGGCTGCGTGATGGAACTTTGTTTTAATTGAAAAGGGTTCAAAATTTTTTCATCGACTTTCGTTCCGTGTTTCCGACGTTTACGTTAATGAATATTTGGTTTTTAACCAAACAACAACTGGATTTACGAGGCTGTTTTTCTCGTTGACAGTGGGCACCGGACGCCTGACAAAGGATTTAGAAATAATACGAGCAGTTTCATTGTCAAAGATACTTTGCATTCATTCAGGCTTTACCCAACACTTTTATTTTGCTTGTTGTCATTCAGCGTCTCCTGGCCTATATTCCTTCATGACTCTCCAAAATATTTGTGCATTTGTCATCACACGCTGGGAGACACTGTGGGAGCATGCTGGAAGCACTTCAGGAAGGAGCAGAAAGAAAGGGGGCGTACCAACATAACTTTTGTTGTGTTTGATGCAGGAAGACAAACCGTCCTTCGTTGGATCACATAAATAGCATGTGCAATCTATGAAAAATAATCAAAGCAAAATATTTCAAAGTAAAATCTGTATGTGTTACCTATTCGACCGCATTCGACTCTCCTCTCCTCTCCAAGACTGAAAGTGAAAATGCAGTAACCACATGACTTTCATTCAGCACTGTGTTGACTGCAAATCGTAAATAAAGTTGAAAATAAGGCTGTGGAAAGGCTGTTGCCTGTTGTAGACCACAGTGTAGGACCTGACTTCGATACGATGGACTGATGGAGGAATTAAACAGATCAGAAGAATATCCACAGTCAAGTCACAAAATCAACGATGAAATACTTGAAGATAAAATCTGTATAAAACATTTCACTCACCTTCCCATCTTGAGTTCGAAAACTCAGTAACCACACGACTCCACAACCTTCCTCTTGAGTGTGTCTCACGGTCTGCTCTGTTTATGTTTCACTTCGTCACAAACTTGACAAAAAGGAATAATTCTCCTTGCTCGTGGTCATCCCTTGCTTGACCAAATGTGTACGCACAGATTTTAGGAGGAACTAATTAACTATTTTTCTCTTTGTTGGTAAACGAACGCAAATCAAACACATTCCTGCATAATCCCGTGAAATTCCGCATAAACAGACATATTCGATGATCTCATTGGCTGAATTCTTTTGGACACGAGCGCGCTCAAGCTCGACCGCCGATACTTGGAACACATTCCAGAGCCTCTGCATTTTAATAATTTGCTGCTTCTGCTTCGCAGAGGCGCAAATTAATGATTCGTTTCTACGATGTATGAATGAAGTTTTGACCGAGTGGAACGACAAACACCTAGTTTGTGCCAAAAGCCAAACAGATAAAGAATTTCCGAGAAATTTCTGAATTTCCGAAAATTTCCGAATTTCCGACGCTAGGGGGGCAATTGCCCCCCTGCCCCCCCGGCCACGACGCTTCTGCTGGCTCCACAATCTTTGTATGCTCCTTGGAGCTGATTTGTCGCTAATACAGAGACTTGCTGCCAAACAGTGTCTGAAATCGGATTAATCTTTGACGGCTCATGGAGCTGGCCATCAGCAACAAAAACAGCAGCGAAATAGAGGGAGTAATGAAGCTAGTCTACAATCAGTTGCAAAATTGTTGAGCCATTGAGGAAAAGTAAGGTTTTTGTGCCCCCCTCCCCCCATTGCAATGTTGATTGGAAACAAACGTGACTTTTCTGTTGGCAACTAACGATTTACGACTTTTCCAACTGATTTCAACATTGCAAAGGGGGGAAGGGGGGCACAATGGCAATAAAACCTTATTTTTTAGAATGGCTCAACAATTTTGCAACTGATTGTCTGAAGGAAAACCCTATAGTTGAAGAAAGTACGCCCGCTGCTATTGCACCAGTAAGCAGCCCTATTTGTCAACATTGGTTTCTTTCATGAAGATAAGATGTTTCGCATCAAGATTGATGCATATAAAGTAATATGGCATTGCTCTCTGTCCTCACGCATTGACCTTTCATGAAGTGGGCCATACTAGCGAGTACTGTCAACAGTACTCCCCACGATACTCACTAGCGTTTCAGTCCTTACTACTCTATTTTGTCGGTGAAAGGGGCTCATATGCCCATCAATGTCTTCAGCGCAGTACAAGCTTTCAATTCATGTATTACTTTCATACTTTATATCCAATTTAAGTCAAAATATGATCGGTACTCACTTTTCTCTTAATAAGAGCTATAGATTTGTTCTTTTTAAAGGGAAGAAAGTGAGTACCGTTGAGAATTTTCAAAATACTGCTTTGCAACTGGTCGCATTAACAGCATCAATGTTTGTAAATCGTTCATATGGGTATTTGACATGCTTAAAGCTCATTTATTGGCAGATCCTAAGGAATCTGCCAATTTTATTAGCTTTTTCCAAAGTGAGTACCGTGGTGAGTACCGTGGTGACAGTACTCACTACAATACTGAGTCTGGTTGTCGTTTCTGTGTAGGTGATTTTGACTTTAAATATCCCCTGTGTACTTTGACAAGTAATAAACAATTAAATTGACACATTAGTCGTCAGAATGATCTTAATGGCAGCAAAAAACTGGAATTTCAAGAGGGCGTGTCTTATCTTAAAAGGGCGTGGCTTCTTTGTAAAGAGCCAATTCTTTTGTGGTAAAATTGCAGTTTTTATGCAAGTCCTACAACTTCAAGGATACATTTTATCAAATTGATCAATGTTATGTTAAAAACCAGGATATTTTTGAAGAGCTGGTACAAATAGCCTTAAGGCTTGACCAAAAGAAAGAGCTGGAAAAATTTTCTTTGTGCATGCACTTAGGTTGAATACATCTTGAGCTAGTATTTTTCAAGCAAAAATCCTCTTGAAATGGCAATTTTTTGGTTATGTCCCATTTAGTAATGCATAGTCGAGAGGACCCTTCTTTCCTACCAATGAGAACCTGTGGCATGGGTAGTAACTACGATGTAGTTAAGGCGGTTGCATCTATTGCTCTAGAAGGATACTTTTTGGAGCAATTTTGCCATTTTTGAATGTCACAGTAGAATTGAAAGTCAATAAAATCAAAGATAAAACACTCTCAAAAGCGGTCTTAAACGTTGGATATAAAGTTCTTTACCGTCCTAAAATATTATTTCTTATGAGTAAATGCAGATGAAATATAGAAATAAAGTGTTTCTGTATTTCATCCAATTTTATGGTGATTGGAAGTTAAAGTGGGAAATAAGCTGAAATGCGGGATTTTTGGCATTTTTTGATAAATTATTGTAGACGAAATAAGAGAGCACAGAAAATGCATTCCATCCCAATGGAAACATGTTAGCCTTCAAACTATTTGGGCCGATTCTCAACTGGCTACTAGTTAAACAATGCCTTTAAAATAATTTTTGAAAATATCCACTTTCAGACTGTCTGAAGGAAAACCCTATAGTTGAAGAAAGTACGCCCGCTGCTATTGCACCAGTAAGCAGCCCTATTTGTCAACATTGGTTTCTTTCATGAAGATAAGATGTTTCGCATCAAGATTGATGCATATAAAGTAATATGGCATTGCTCTCTGTCCTCACGCATTGACCTTTCATGAAGTGGGCCATACTAGCGAGTACTGTCAACAGTACTCCCCACGATACTCACTAGCGTTTCAGTCCTTACTACTCTATTTTGTCGGTGAAAGGGGCTCATATGCCCATCAACGTCTTCAGCGCAGTGCAAGCTTTCAATTCATGTATTACTTTCATACTTTATATCCAATTTAAGTCAAAATATGATCGGTACTCACTTTTCTCTTAATAAGAGCTATAGATTTGTTCTTTTTAAAGGGAAGAAAGTGAGTACCGTTGAGAATTTTCAAAATACTGCTTTGCAACTGGTCGCATTAACAGCATCAATGTTTGTAAATCGTTCATATGGGTATTTGACATGCTTAAAGCTCATTTATTGGCAGATCCTAAGGAATCTGCCAATTTTATTAGCTTTTTCCAAAGTGAGTACCGTGGTGAGTACCGTGGTGACAGTACTCACTACAATACTGAGTCTGGTTGTCGTTTCTGTGTAGGTGATTTTGACTTTAAATATCCCCTGTGTACTTTGACAAGTAATAAACAATTAAATTGACACATTAGTCGTCAGAATGATCTTAATGGCAGCAAAAACTGGAATTTCAAGAGGGCGTGTCTTATCTTAAAAGGGCGTGGCTTCTTTGTAAAGAGCCAATTCTTGTGGTAAAATTGCAGTTTTTATGCAAGTCCTACAACTTCAAGGATACATTTTATCAAATTGATCAATGTTATGTTAAAAACCAGGATATTTTTGAAGAGCTGGTACAAATAGCCTTAAGGCTTGACCAAAAGAAAGAGCTGGAAAAATTTTCTTTGTGCATGCACTTAGGTTGAATACATCTTGAGCTAGTATTTTTCAAGCAAAAATCCTCTTGAAATGGCAATTTTTTGGTTATGTCCCATTTAGTAATGCATAGTCGAGAGGACCCTTCTTTCCTACCAATGAGAACCTGTGGCATGGGTAGTAACTACGATGTAGTTAAGGCAGTTGCATCTATTGCTCTAGAAGGATACTTTTTGGAGCAATTTTGCCATTTTTGAATGTCACAGCAGAATTGAAAGTCAATAAAATCAAAGATAAAACACTCTCAAAAGCGGTCTTAAACATTGGATATAAAGTTCTTTACCGTCCTAAAATATTATTTCTTATGAGTAAATGCAGATGAAATATAGAAATAAAGTGTTTCTGTATTTCATCCAATTTTATGGTGATTGGAAGTTAAAGTGGGAAATAAGCTGAAATGCGGGATTTTTGGCATTTTTTGATAAATTATTGTAGACGAAATAAGAGAGCACAGAAAATGCATTCCATCCCAATGGAAACATGTTAGCCTTCAAACTATTTGGGCCGATTCTCAACTGGCTACTAGTTAAACAATGCCTTTAAAATAATTTTTGAAAATATCCACTTTCAGACAATCAGTTGCAAAATTGTTGAGCCATTGAGGAAAAGTAAGGTTTTTGTGCCCCCCTCCCCCCATTGCAATGTTGATTGGAAACAAACGTGACTTTTCTGTTGGCAACTAACGATTTACGACTTTTCCAACTGATTTCAACATTGCAAAGGGGGGAAGGGGGGCACAATGGCAATAAAACCTTATTTTTTAGAATGGCTCAACAATTTTGCAACTGATTGTAGGTACCAGACTCTCTCATTTTACATGATGCGCCCCGTTGTTGTTAAACTTTGATGAAGGTAAAGAAGAATCATCCTCCTTCCTTTGTCCTGCAGCTTCTAACATGCAATAAAAAATACCTTTTTGGTCCCAGCTGTATCATTCATGGGGTTAAAGGTCTTTCCATCGTCACTCACTTCCAGAGAGAAACTTTTCACAAAACTTGTTACGTCATTTGGATCCCCTTGAGTCGCAACGGCTTTGATGATTACAGGTTTTTCGAAATCAACTTGAAGCCACTCATCTACGATATTTGCCTGTCCGAAGTAATTTCCACACCAAGAATTTCTTATGCCAAGGCGTGCCTGTGATGGGTTGTTGTTGTTGCTATTGCGTTTTCTGTAGGAGCTTGCTTTAATTTGATAGTTTCTGATGAAGCCATTGGAAAGGCCTAAGCCAGAGATGTCGGAGCAACCTGTTCGAATAAATGACTTACAGTACTAAATGTCTGAGATCATCTGTCTTATGATTGTAAAGGTAAATGTCAAAACCTCAAGGGTATTCTCCAGTTTTCCAAGCAATTGCCAGGGTTTCAAGGATTTATATGCCTTATAAGAAACTAGTACTACGAGGGAAAGATTTTGCTAAATACAAAGATTTTGGTAAAAATTTCGATGAATCTTCACTTCTGAGTAATACTAGCTGTTTAGGATGCAATAGAACACTGTTTCTTGCCATCTAATGCCCTCTTATATTCCAATAAAAATTTACAAGACAAGTTACTTCTTACCACGAGGGGCACTTCACGCATTGGAAATAGCGTACGAGATTTTATAAGAACGAAAGGATTTACACGGATTTTAGATGGATTTTTCTTGAAAACAAATGGATTTTTGCCTTGGAAGTGAAATGCCCCTCGTCTTACCATACCTACAAATTACTCTACGAAACATTACAAGGACGATGATTACACAGGGAGCAGAGCAATAGACTATGACCACCTCGCGGTAATACAAAGAAATGAAAACTACCGGGTGAATCACAGAATGCAACGTATTGTAGTGAGGGGGCCGTCGACTTACCGTAACGTATGACTTACCAAGATCTTTTCTTCCTTCAGATAGAATATCTTGTTGAAAGAGCTTGCAAATCAGATTTTCTTGTCTGTGTCTCATATGACAGTCATTTCGTTTTGTTTTGCGTTGCATCTATATTTGTCCAAACATGCAAAATAACACATCAAAATGTTGCTTATTCGTCAGGCAACATTGTTAGATATCTTTCTGTTTGAATGTTTTATCAAAACTCAACAAATTTCGCTGCTAAAGCTCATGTAGTCGGCCTTATTTGTCTTTCTCGGTAGGCTCTGTAGCTTCCCTTAATTCCCGGGCGCTCTACCGGGCGTTTTTCGCCCCCTAATTATCTTTGTAACTATAATAGCTATGATAATGAAACTTGCACTGTGTCATAATTAAACAAAGGAGAATTCAAAAATAGCATCAATTAATTTCTAATGACGTGATTAGTTGCTAGGTAACCAAAAACGACAAATTTTGACGAAATTGAGCTATTAGGGGAAAAAGGTAGATTTATATTGAATAACTGGCTAAAATAGGCTAAAAACTATGCAGGTACTTACTTGATAGCCTTAGTTTGAGATTTCATTTAGTTTTATATGAATATTTGTGGTTCCTAATTAATTACCTAATTAATTTATTCAATCATAAGTTGCTTGCTCAATAACCATGGTTAAACATCATCAATTTCGCATAATTTGGATGAATCAAACAGATCCATCAAATCTCCAAGTCATTGCATGATTTTTCATATAAAAATCGTTAATTCATTAGAAATATGATGTCATAAAGATGTATGACGTCATAGAAATTAAAAATTGCTGACGTCAGCAAATATCGATAAATTATATATCAAATGAAAGTGATCATCAAGACAAGTCGAGTGGTATATATACATATTGATGAGATTCGACACAAGATGAAAAAACTAGAGCAATTTTCACGATTTTCTTTGTGACCACTCACCAAATATGGGCATCTGGGGGTCACGTGGTCTAGCAATAGGTATCGAAAGTGTTATTTTCTGATTGTAGATTGCCAGTTAAATTTTAGTAAAAGTCAGGAAGCTTCAGTGCTATAGCTATCATCGTTTAGGAGCTATTAAAAAAAGTTTGGGAGAGGGCGAAAACGCCCCCCGGTTAAAATAGGGTTAGAGTTAGGGTTAGGGTTAGGGTTAGGTCATAACCCGATCCAATATTCTTTAAACAAAATATCTGTGGGGAGGTTAATACAGTATGCATACAATAAGATATCCAGAAATTATGCTACCTGTTGTCCGCATAGTTCCATTAAATTTTTCTCTGTAAATGCAACACAATGCCTAAGTATATAGCAAATCATAAATAATGATTAAAAACACTCCAGTCTTGTTCTCCGGCGAGAGGTCAGACGTTCACCAGGGTCCTTATGGTCGAAAAATATGGTCAAAGTTTCACCGAGGAGCTCCAATTGTGTTCCGAGGACTGCATAATTGGTGGCAGGCAACTGTATTTACACATTGGAATCATTTCATAAGATTCTCGCCGGGGTTGTCAGTTTGAAGCCGGGGTTTCGGGGTTTCACTTCTGTACCGGGGAGATTTACAGGTTGTCCCGGGACTGATTTTGCTCCATGTTCTCCACTGGGAAATCACCGGGGTAGAATATACGTACCGGGGCATTTTAGACGGGGGTGTTCAAAAAAGAAGGTTTTTTAAGATATCAACAGTAAACGAAACAAAAGCACAATAAAAAAATACAATTTGTTGGTACCTATTACAGTGCAATGATTGCACTGCAGTGGCCACTATGCGCTGCTGTTTTAGCCATTTCTGTTCTCTCTTTTGTGTCCGCAAAAATATTTTTGCTTGCACTTGCCCGCAGAGACGTATGAACCGGCGGCCCTGCTTCAATGCCTGTGTTAGGCCATGGTGTTTGTCCCGATCACGGAAGTAAATTGAACAAAATCAGCCTACATGGTCGAAATAGGCTACTGAACTTCAAAATGCACAACAACTTACCTTCAACAAGGTAGAACAAGCCAATAAATAGCACCAAGTTGAGATAAAGTGGCATTTTACATATTTAAACTGTCCAATTATTTCAGTGACTGAGTTTCTTGTTAACAACGGTTCGAGCTTCTCTTCCATGGCAAGATCTCACAACCTTTGTTTGATTTTAATCGCAGTATTTTGGTTTGATTGTCTTCAGATGAAAATATTCATTAAGGTCAAAGTTGCTGCTCCTCCGTACCTTCGAACTTGCCTGGAGGTTCCCTTCTTTTATGCATTGTTTCCGACGGCTTCTGAATGATGAATGAGGCTCAACTTTAGGCCTCCAAAGAGCATACAAGCATCTTTTAATAGAAACTTTGAATTTGGATCAGTGCTCTTAAAATTATCACATTTTGAGTGTTCAGAGTTTCTTACGAGAGGCGGATGACAGGGTAGTGGTACCATGGTACCAGAGGGGTGGTACCTGGTACAACATTGTGCAAATGTGGTGGAACCTGGTACCAAAGGTAGGGGTACCGGTACCAAGCTTATATGAATCGGTACCAATAAAGAATTCGTCCATGGATGTTTTTGGGATTCCTAGAACAAATTCTAGCCTTTAACAGTGCAGACAGTGACGCAGATGCCATGGTGACGTGGTCAGGAATGGTTTGGTCTTGCCCATTGGTCTCACATGGAACTGACGTAGACCTCCTTTCAGAATTCGTCATATTCATGATTAACTGTACTATACTAATTATCAGTTATTAGCTCACGCTAGCGAACCTATACGCACTACTGTGGTGGATACGCCATACAGAGGCGGGGTATTATGCTTGATGTGGTGGATACACCATACGGAGGCGGGGTATTATGCTAACGTGGTGGGATATTATGCTTGATGTGGTGGATACGCCATACAGAGGCGGGGTATTATGCTTACGTGGTGGTGCATTATGCTCCGCCTCTGTATGGCGTATCCACCACATCAAGCATAATACCCCACCACGTTAGCATAATACCCCGCCTCCGTATGGCGTATCCACCACATCAAGCATAATACCCCGCCTCTGTATGGCGTATCCACCACAGTAGTGCGTATAGGTTCGCTAGCGTGTAGCTCCTTCCCCAAAAATCGGTGGTTTTTGAGAACAACCAGAAATGTCCAGCAGACCATTTCGACAATTAAAAAAGGAGACTGGGGAGAGCGGTTTGTTCTGGTAAATGGCTGCCACGAAGCTTCTACGAATGATAGATTTCCCTCCACAAAAACATTTTGTTTTAAATTTACGGTTGAAACTACAGATCTTTGAGAAAGAAGTCCTTAAAAAGTAGCCGCAAGGATTTCCCATGGGTCATATGCCTCGAAACGAAGAGGAGACCTCGCATGAAACAGCTTTGGCGGGAAAGCGGCAGGTATTCGTCATTTTCCTTCGAAATAGCTCAAGCAGATCAGTAACGAAGCAAGAAACAAGAAACATTGTTGTGATAAATATGGAGAAGAACTCGGCAATTATTTAATCTTTTAATTGTGCAAAGAAGACATTTCAGGAAAAGAGCTTTTAGCTATTCAGGAAAAGAGCTTGGATCGAGCGTTATTTTTATACATTTTTATACGCGAGGTTCGATCGAGTGGCTTTAGAGCTTTTATCACTATTGTGCACATTCGAAAATTCTTCAAAATGTAGCAAAGTATCGTTCGATTTAGATTCTGTTTCAGAATAGCTAAAAGGTCTATTGTCTGTGTTGCATAATACAGTAAATCTCATCCAGTCTCACATGTAACTTAATGTGCAAAGGAAACTGATCAAGGACAAGAACATAAGGGAGCGGTCATAAAGTATCTGCTATATGGGGGTGGATGATTTTCCAAAAATCTAGCAAAAAAATTGATAGCCCCATCCTAGATTCCTATTCACTTATTAATGGCCCAATAGCAAGAACTAGGATATTCTTCATGACCCCATAAAATAATTCAGTTTTTAGAATGCAGGCTCGATGAGTTTACAGGCAGTATAATTTCAGAATTATAACTTAATAATGAAGCACTGGCTAGCCACTGAACTAAACAAGAGAAGCTGAAAAAAGAAATGAAGAAATGAACAGAAAAGCAAGTGTCAAGTGGGAAAAAGTAACAGAAATTTTTGCCAGCAAGTTTTGCAGCATTTGCAGCCGTTGCTAAACTTTGGAAATAACATTTTATGATAAAACTTTTATGGCCCCTTAAAATACATCTTGTTATTTTTCATAGCCTCAAAAAGTCATGGCAGAATTTTTCATGGCCCATCCAAATATCGTCCACCCCCATATAGCAGATACTTTATGACTGCTCCCTACATCTAAGGTCTAATGGCAGTAGGCTTCGCATTTATAGGCAAAATGATAAAAGCTGATGACTTTTTCGTGCAAGACAGTCTTGATAAATATTATTCCACATGTAACCTCCTATTTCAAAGCCAGAACTTCCCTTTTGGTGCGAAGTTCATCAGCAACGGAGAAACATTATGATGCTTTATGATTGTTTACATTTAGGCCAAACCCAAAGAAAGTTCTCATAACGCGTAAGTCAAAGTTTTGTTATTATTCTTTTTTTTATTCATATAAAATAATTACAATACAAATTTTACATTTTACTATACTACCCCTAATTACTTTACTACACTACTGGAACGACACCATGAGGAGCGAAAGACAATGACTACCCCATGGCCAATACATAAAAACGCACAATATTAAGTAAAGATAGAAAGAAATATAACTAAACCACTAATTACGAATACAAAGTTATCCGACAAAAAGTAGGTGCTAATGAATGGGAATTTGCAGCAGTGGAGCATTTTAAAAGCGTTCTGAAGCATGAATGAATTTGAGGGTTGCCTGAAGTAACTTCTTATTGGTGTCAATGGCCCGTCAATGGTTAGCCGCTCGTCACCATACAAAATGAATTTGAGCAAGACTTCATTTGAAAGAGACGAAAGTAAACCATGAGGGAGCAATATTGCATTCACACTATTGAGAAGATCAGATCTAGGTCCGTTATACGAATGACAAAGCAGCAGGAAATGTTCCGTGTCCTCTACCCCATCATTTGCTGGACACAAAGGGTTGACTGTATCTCTAAAGTTATGCCTAAATTTATGAAAATTCAGTTTGCTCAGTCCTACCCGTAACTGAGTGAGAATAGCTAGACCTTTTGGATCATGAATACCATATACTAGTTTAGGAGTGGGTCGGATAAGTTTCGATAATTTTGTTTTAAAAATACTCAGTGAGGGTGATAACCTAATTTCTGGGTCAAGTTTGTTCCATTCAGAGAGACAGTCAGGATAAAAGCTTGTCTTGAATCTTGTCGTTCTGGCCCAATTACATCTCATCTGCATTACGAAAAGAGTACATTGCTTGTGGTAGTTGTGGAATGGGGTATCTTGTGTAGTCAGGGGTTATATCGTTGACCATCTTATAAAAAAGAACAAGGCGTCTACTCCAACGTCGTAGGCTTAGGGATTCCCAACCAAGTTCCTCGTAGAGTGTTATTATTCTTCTTGCCTTTAAGAAACGGCTAGCAACGTACTCAAAAATAATCCCGTTTCCATAAAATTTAAACAAATTTCGAATGTAGTGTATTTAGTCGGGGTCAACATCATCTGTTTTCTGACTAAAAATCAAACACGATTGTGAAAGGAAATAGTCCACGGCCTTTGAAAAGTTTGATAAACCAAGAAACTTTGAGTCCGAAACTATTAAAGAAGTTGAAAGAGCAAAGATAAAGCTATTGCGTTAGCCTGATTTACAGACCAATCGAGACTATTGCGTTGTATCTCGATATTTCACTTTGCGACACTTGGGACGCCTGCTGACGCCATTTAATACAAAATTTTACTTTCGCGCCACAGCTTTCATGCAACAGAGGCCGGAAGTGACGTCAGAATTCAAGGTGTTGGCTTTGAAAAGGATGCTTTGAAAAGGATGCTTATTTGGCTTTTGTTTATGTACCTCCTGAGAACTCTTCCTACCTGGATAGGATCAATAAGGACATTACAATGATTTACTCGGAATTAGAAGATGACATAAATGAGTTCAGTAAAGTAGGAGATATTTTCCTAATGGGCGATTTCAATGCTTACACAAATTTAGATAATGATTTTGTTGGTCAAGAGGATTCAGATGACATTAACCATTTACCTCTACCCACTGACTATGTTTGTGATGAGCCAATGGACAGAAAAAACCTTGATTCTAGAATCACAAATGATAGTGGGGTCTCTCTGCTTAACATGTGCAAGGGGAGCTCACTTAGGCTTCTCAATGGAAGGGCTGAAGGAGATAAGGGTGGTCATTTTACACGTTACCCCCTACACAGTAACCTCGAAAACCTAGAACCTAGTGTAATTGACTATGGTATTGCACATGTAGATAGTTTCGGCATGGTAAAATCCTTTAAAGTTCACTGCCTATCCACATTATCTGATATTTCGCTACAAATCAATGCAAATAATTTTATCTAGGGCCAAACAAGTTGCCAAAACAATAGCCTCCCGGGTTACTCGACGCTACCTAAGAGGATACTGTGGGATACTTCCCTTGCTCCAACCTTCGTCTCCACTCTTAGTTTAAACGTGACGAGGGAACAACTGCATAACTTTGTTTCAACTGAGTTTGAGCCAAACCAGGTGGGAGTAGATAGTGCTGTCAAACAACTCACTAGTATAATCAATACTGCAGCAGAGATGGTATTTCCCGTTAAAAACTCTAGGTTTAGGAAAAAGAAGAAGAGAATGAAAAGACCTTGGTTCACGAATGAGTGCCTTACCCTTAGAAAGAGACTAGATTAGCAGCTAAGATGAAAGAAGCGCCTTTTAGCCGCGACGCTAGGGAAAGGTATAGGGCCACGTACCTAGATTATGGGAATCTGTTGAGGAAGGAAGAGAGAACATACACCCAGAAAATCAAACAGCAATTAATAAGTATGGAAAACAAGGACCCAAAAGCTTTCTGGGATCTGGTTTCGAAGACCAGTAAGGATGAGAGTAAGGCAAATGACAGTGCAGACAAAGGAGATGAAAACTTTGGAGCGAATTTAAAAAAATACCACTCATACTTCTCGGGGTTGTACAATAAACCGCTCAATACAGGAGTGAGAAATCTTGGTGCAACCGTTTTTGGGTCATCCCTCTCTGAAAATTTTAGGACATCCAAAATTTCTGAACATTTAAATTCTCCTTTCTCGGCAGAGGAGATATTATCTGGGGCTGCCAAGCTAAAAGACGGGAAAGCTTCCGGGTTCGACAGGGTGTTGAATGAATGCCTCAAACATGGTCGACATGCACTCTCCAGACCAGTACAAAAACTTTTCAACCTTATACGCCAGTCAGGCTGCTATCCTAATGACTGGTCTTTTAACATCCTTTCAACTATATACAAAGGTGGTCAAAAGGACGATTTAGATAACTATCGTGGAATCAGTGTTGGATCGTGCTTTGGTAAAATGTTCGGCCTTTTACTCACAAATCGGCTTCGAAACACAATAGCGAAATTTGGGCTTATAGGACCTAATCAAATCGGTTTTCTTGAAGAGAACCGGACGAGCGATCATGTTTTTGTGGTTAACACCCTTGTAAATAAGATAGTAAAAAGCAAATACTTGTATACAGCTTTCATTGATTTGAAAAAGGCCTATGACAGCGTTGATCGCGACTTTCTTTTCTCGAGGCGCTGGGCATTAGGGCTGAATGGCCCTTTTCTAAATATAGTTAAGGTTACGGTAAACGTCTTCTGGGCGAAAATATCCATTTTTCGATTTCTTCATATTCTGTTAGCCGAACTTTCAAGGCACACAATGATACATGGTATAAAGCTAACAGAAGTTTTGAAAATGGAAGAAATTTCGTGTAAACGCAGGCTTCCATAATATTTTGATCAAATTTTTTAGTTTGCGGTCTTCATAATCCATACCTAAACGCTTGACCTGTTAAGCCGATAATCCCAAAGTCCTTGTGGTTTGTGTGTAATACCATTGCGCGTTCTTGTATCGTTGTGTTTATAGGGTAATTATTTGAAAACTCTAATTGAGTTTTAAGCCTAAATAGCTTGATCCGGATTAGTGTGGTTTATGTGGTCCCGATGTGTTCCTTTACGACTGCAGAACAGTAAAATCCATTTTTCTCAGGACTCACAAATCCACGAGGTACAGGTATGAAAAAGCTATTTTGTACCCTTTGAGCCAATCGAATCGCTCGAAAATTTGCACATGGCCGGGACAGACTTGGAGCTTAGAAAGTGTGTCTCAAATTCTTTGTATGTGTCCTGGTCCGTCTTTTATAGCCAAATACAACTGTGAGAGGGCAGAAAAATCAATATCTAATTTTTGACAGCCTGTAGTTTCAAAGAGAGAAGGAATTTGAAAAATCCCAGACACTCTTTGAAAGCTTAGGACCTGCACTTCCTGCTGATGTCAGTCAGATTCTGTTACCTTAAGCGCTAGGGTACAAAATAGCTTTTGAAGGTGGTGCATTTTTCAAGCAATAAATTTGCCTGGAAACTATCATTTTACAATATTTGCCAATAATTTTGGTATGGTTAGAATCCCCAAATTCTTGTGCATCGAATGATGTACACTTAGGGTACAAAAGTATGGAAACGATGGCCTAAAACATGGCGGCAAAGATGTCCTATGGCCTATGAGCCTCGTAACAAAAGGGAGATTTTCTCTCCAACCCAGACCTCAATTTAAACACTTATGGCGGGAAAATATTCGCCATCTCGTCTTCTGTTTATCAAACAGACAAGGACAAGTTTTAGAAAACTTTTTATGAATTTTGAGACGAAAACTTCGAAGTAGTGTTGTTGTTTTGAGCTGAACGAAATGGAGAAGATATGAAACTGAAAAGTTGTCAAAACATCAGTTTGCTTCAATGAAGAGTTGGTTGGGATGGCCTCACTTCATGCTGTTTACACTGGACATTTTGATTTTGAATCAAACTTTTTGGAATAATCGAGAAATTTTCAGAATTTTGGCTGTAAACTCAAGGAAAGCTGCTAACAGGTAAGCTTGTAATTTCGATTTCTCTTGCGACCGTTGCAGTTGTTGCCTTGTAATGGCTTCACATCAAACCTCCGATGGCTCAGTCAACACGAATAAACCAGAAATAAACAAAATAACATTTTGTTTTCAGATTTCAGCTTTTTAAGGTACTTTCATAAAGATTTGTCTTGCTCGAAAAGAAAAGTGTCGCCTGAAAAAATAATGTAACTTACCTGCTCATAACTTGCCTTGAGTTTACAGCCAAAATTCTGAAAATTTCTCGATTATTCCCAAAATTTTGTTTCAAAATCAAAATGTCCAGTATATTCAGCATAAAATGAAGCCATCCCAACCAACTCTTCATTGAAGCAAACTGATGTTTTGACAACTTTTCAGTTTCATATCTCCTCCATTTCTTGCAGCTCAAGACAACAACACTACTTCGAAGTTTTCGTCTCAATATTCATAAAAAGTTTTTTTAAAACTTGTCCTTGTCTGTTTGATAAACAGAAGACGAGATGGCGAATATTTTCCCGCCATAAGAGTTTAAATTGAGGTCTGGGTTGGAGAGAAAATCTCCCTTTTGTTACGAGGCTCATAGGCCATAGGACATCTTTGCCGCCATGTTTTAGGCCATCGTTTCCATACTTTTGTACCCTAAGTGTATAGTTAACCTACATTCCTTCAATAGTTCGGCTTTTAGGGAGCAAAAACCAAATTTCGTGTCAGAAAGGTTTACCGTAACCTTAAATCAATGTATAGGTCTGTGAAGCAATGTGTGAAGCTTGGGAGTACTCTCATCGAACCAATACCAACAACTATTGGGGTCAAACAAGGTTGCAATCTTTCGCCTTTGCTCTTTAACCTTTTGATCAAAGATATGAAACTAGAATTCGACCACGATTGTGATCAAGTATCCCTTGGCGATGCTCGTCTGAATCATTTGCTGTATGCAGATGACTTGGTACTCCTTTCCACTTCCAAAGGTGGACTCCAAAGGTGTCTGGACAAAATCAACGGATTTTGTAATAAATGGGGACTTAATATCAATTCAAAGAAAAGTAATGTGATGATCTTCAACAAAACGGGGATGAGACCTAGAAACTTATTATTTACAGTTGGAGGGAGAGAACTCCCAATAACCAACAGATACAAATACCTTGGCACAATGCTTTCTGCCTCTGGATCTTTCACTGCAGCAATGGAAAACCTGAGTGACAGAGCAAAGAAAGCCTATTTTGCCATAAGGAAGGTTCTCAATAAACTTAACTTTGAGCCTAAAGTTTCACTAAAAATCTTCGATTCTTTAATTAAACCAATCCTTACTGTTGTGTTGGTTGGGTCGAGCCGATGAGACGAAGTAAATACCACAGTTTGACGTTTTCTCTTTATATATCTCAAACAGCAACTGAACAGTAACGACTATAAACTATAAGCTAATATGTAGTAAAAATAAGAGGCAGTGAACTTAAGTTGAACGCCTTTATGCGAACTTTAGCTGTTACCAAAAACTCTTCGACCTTAGTGCCGAATGATCACCTTTCTGTCTGCACCCTACGTGCTTTAAACTCAGACTGCCAGTTACAGCGGCACTGCCAGAAGTCTGGGTACGAGAAGGAAGTAACAACGTCAAGCGAGGGCACAAGGCCAAACAAAATGAATGGGTTGTCATTTCCTTCACAATACTTACCTACAATTGCGAGATACGGACCCAGCTTAATTCCCGCCAGATCAAAATGCTTTGCAAAGATAACAACGGTACCTTTGTCTACGAGAAGTTTCTCAGTGTCACCGACAAGCAACACCTTCGGTTCTGTAAGAATATTCTCGGTGTTAAGAAAAGTTGTAGCAACCTAGCGGTTCTTGGAGACTTGGGAAGGACACCTATCACACTATTCTGTTTGAGACAGAGCTTGCTTTTTTTCCATCGTCTTTGCTCCATGGACAATCATAGACTCACTGCAAAAGCATTTAATGAAAGCGTCGGGCTGCAGCGGGATGATAAGCATAGTTGGATGTCATCTATCCGTTGCTTAGCCAAACAGGTCAACCTAGAACTTGATATTTGTAGAACTAGGAACATGAAAGCATCGACCTTTAAAAACATAATAACGAGAAAACTCAACAGTGCCTTCAACGCATACTGGTCTCGAGCTATCACTTCCACAGTTGGTCGATCAAAGAAAGGGTCCAATAAATTGCGAAGTTACCAGTCTTTCAAGATGCGAATTCAAATGGAGCCCTACTGTCTCCTAAGCGATAGGGAATTGCGCCGAGCAGTAGCTAAATTTAGGTGCAGTGATCATAGCCTTCGAATTGAGACTGGACGAAGGGAAAATATTACTCCAGATGAACGCAAGTGCCTCGTTTGTACAAGCAGCTGCGTCGAAAACGAACAACACTTTCTAGTAGATTGCCAAGAGTACTCTGATATTCGTAAAGAGTTCTTTACCATGGTCCAGCAAGAAGTGCCCTTGTTTACTCGCATGGATTCTACATGCAAATTCATTTACCTTCTCTCCTGTGAAAACAGTAAGGTTGGAAAAGGTCTCGCAAAATACCTGAAAAAAGCATTTGAGATACGAACTGACACGCTATTAAGATTTACGTCGAAAAGATAACAAAAGTACTACGAAAAACTACGAAATATGTCATTGAGATTCTCGATTGAAAAGTTGTTAAGTTTAGTTTAGGTTAAGGTTCTTTTTGTTTTGTTTAGTTTAGTTTAGATTAGTTTAGTTTAGGTTACTTTAGTTTTGTTTTGTTATATACACTCCTGTAATAGTGAGTAACTGTTGATGATGATGATGTTGTCGGGCGTGGAATTCGGCGTTCGGTTTCGGTTCGAACATAAAGCCGTTGTTCGAATTTGCATTTTGCATTGAATGCGGCCAGTTACAGTCCAAAATAGCGAAGTACATAAATATTCAAGACAGAAAGAGATGATCTGCAGAAGTAGTGAAACTATCTGAATGGCAAGAAAACGAAAGAACATGCTTTTAGCAATATTTTTAACAGCTTTGATTCATCAACTAGGCCAAGGTTTGTTTCATTTTCTGCACGCCTTTATCATGAGACCTAGAAACTAACGGGGATGAGACCAAGAAACTTATTATTTACAGTTGGAGGGAGAGAACTCCCAATAACCAACAGATACAAATACCTTGGCACAATGCTTTCTGCCTCTGGATCTTTCACTGCAGCAATGGAAAACCTGAGTGACAGAGCAAAGAAAGCCTATTTTGCCGTAAGGAAGGTTCTCAATAAACTTAACTTTGAGCCTAAAGTTTCACTAAAAATCTTCGATTCTTTAATTAAACCAATCCTTACCTACAATTGCGAGATATGGACCCAGCTTAATTCCCGCCAGATCAAAATGCTTTGCAAAGATAACAACGGTACCTTTGTCTAGGGTATCGGCGGCATTTGTCGGACAGTTTAGGTTTTCGCAGTTACGACTCCGAAACCAAAATGAAGAATGAGAAGTTAAGGTATTCAGGTGTAGCTACGAGAAGTTTCTCAGTGTCATCGAGAAGCAACACCTTCGGTTCTGTAAGAATATTCTCGGTGTTAAGAAAAGTTGTAGCAACCTAGCGGTTCTTGGAGACTTGGGAAGGACCAGGGGCGGATCCAGCCCGAAGTTGAAGGGGGGGGCAATTCGCAGAGTGGGCGCCAAAACTGTAGTGAAAAGTAAGCGCGCCGAAGGCGCGCAGAAATTTTTGGGCCTGTCTTAAGGACAAATTCTTTTGTTTTTCAATTGAATAACGCCTTAATTTATATGTTTCCCACATTCAGAACGAAACACGAAAAAAGAGTGCATTTGGGCTGGGATAAGGGGCGCCCTTCTTGCCGAAAATGGGGCGCCAAGCCGAGTTTTCATCATGAAGGGGGGGCAGTTGCCCCCGACTGCACCCCCTAAATCCGCCACTGGGAAGGACACCTATCACACTATTCTGTTTGAGACAGAGCTTGCTTTTTTTCCATCGTCTTTGCTCCATGGACAATCATAGACTCACTGCAAAAGCATTTAATGAAAGCGTCGGGCTGCAGCGGGATGATAAGCATAGTTGGATGTCATCTCTCCGTTGCTTAGCCAAACAGGTCAACCTAGAGCTTGATATTTGTAGAACTAGGAACATGAAAGCATCGACCTTTAAAAACATAATAACGAGAAAACTCAACAGTGCCTTCAACGCATACTGGTCTCGAGCTATCACTTCCACAGTTGGTCGATCAAAGAAAGGGTCCAATAAATTGCGAAGTTACCAGTCTTTCAAGACGCGAATTCAAATGGAGCCCTACTGTCTCCTAAGCGATAGGGAATTGCGCCGAGCAGTAGCTAAATTTAGGTGCAGTGATCATAGCCTTCGAATTGAGACTGGACGAAGGGAAAATATTACTCCAGATGAACGCAAGTGCCTCGTTTGTACAAGCAGCTGCGTCGAAAACGAACAACACTTTCTAGTAGATTGCCAAGAGTACTCTGATATTCGTAATGAGTTCTTTACCATGGTCCAGCAAGAAGTGCCCTTGTTTACTCGCATGGATTCTACATGCAAATTCATTTACCTTCTCTCCTGTGAAAACAGTAAGGTTGGAAAAGGTCTCGCAAAATACCTGAAAAAAGCATTTGAGATACGAACTGACACGCTATTAAGATTTACGTCGAAAAGATAACAAAAGTACTACGAAAAACTACGAAATATGTCATTGAGATTCTCGATTGAAAAGTTGTTAAGTTTAGTTTAGGTTAAGGTACTTTTTGTTTTGTTTAGTTTAGTTTAGATTAGTTTAGGTTACTTTAGTTTTGTTTTGTTATATACACTCCTGTAATAGTGAGTAACTGTTGATGATGATGATGATCATCATCATCATCATATTGGCTCGATGAATTCACGGGGGGGGGGGGGTTCTCGGCTAAATTTCGGGTAGGGGTGCCGCCCACAGTTTCAAAATGTGACCGTTGGATAGACCAATTTTTGTGAAAATGATACCCTTGGCTAGACTAATTTTCCCTTCAAAAGTGCACTGAATTGGCGTTTTCTAGACAAAACTTGCCACATTTTCGCATTTTCTGGACCAAAATTTTAAAAAAGTTGGGTTTTTTTTACAAAAATTACCGAATTTTGACATTTCTTTGACCAAAATTGCCAAAAACCATACCCTTGCCTAGACTTAACTCGACTAAAATTGCTAAAAAGTGCACCCTTGGCTAAACTAGAAGTCCGAATAAGTATACCCTTGCGGGCGGCACATCCCCAGGTACCTTTACTAAGGAAGAACCCCCCCCCCCGTGGATGAATTAGGGCAGGCGAGTGTGCCGAATTCCGTGGGTTTCGTGGGTTGGCAACGCTGCGTGGGCCCTGGGTCGTGGGTAAATTTACTTGGGTCGTGTGTCCTTTTAGGAGATACTTGCGTTTTTGCTGGTTGGATTTTTGCCTCTGTTTTTCGTCTGCATACGGTGGGAAAGAACTTTGACCTTACAAGATTAAGACCAACCGATCTCCCATTTAAGGGCCTGATTATATGGGAGCAGGCTGGCCCGGTAAACGGGCTGTTTGTTTGTTTTCAATTTATTTTGAGTGAGCTTGTCAGGATTTCTAGCTACTGAAAGCTAATTTAGGCCCACTGTGCATGCCGCATCCAGGCATGGGACCCCTAGTTTAACGTCCCTTCCGAAGGACGACGAGGTGAGTTGCGAGGTCAGTCCTCAGAGGTCACCCATCCGAAATCTGACCTCACTCGACCAAGCTTAACTTCAGTCACCTGACGAAGACTGTATAAGCCACTCGGCCACTCACCCCGCTTGCCGGGTTCGTTTGCCGAGATGGAATTTAGGCCCTGATTATATGGGAACGGGCTGGCCCGGTAGACGGGCTGGCTCGCTTGCCAAGATGGACTTTAAATTGGTATTATATGTGAAAAGAGCTGCGACACGTGAATGAAGGGACACTGCGCATGCTCTATTGTGCATTTTCAGCCCGGTTACCGGGCTGGCTCGCTTTGATGCGATTACATGGAGACGAGCCAGCCCGTTTCGCGAGCCAGCCCGGTTGATCAAAGCAAGCCAGCTCGCTTACCGGGCTGGCTCACTTCCATGTAATAGCAACTGATATTTTATGTGGAATACATCATGGAAGTGAGCTGGCTCATTTGTCGGGCCAGCCCGTCTACCGAGCCAGTTCGCCTCATATAATCAGGCCCTTACAAGAAAGTAGGTAGGTCATATACATGCCACCGTATGCAGACGAAAAAACAGAGGCAAAAATCCAACTAGCAAAAGCGCAAATATATGCGACAATTGATTGGCTCAAGAACAAGGTCAAGGGAAACGAAAACATCAACAACGCCTTCTAGCCTAAAGTACGACCAAAAACTATGTAGAGTTAAAGTATAAGTGTTTTTTTTCAACTTAGTGTCTCTTTATTCAACAATTTATAGACACGATTTGAGTGGCAAAGCAAGTACTTGCCATATAAAACACAAGTTCCATCATATTAAAGAAAGAGTAAATATTCCATGCTTTTTTCCCGATTTCAAAAGCAGTTTGTGATCGTATGCTATGTAGGTTTAAAGTTAGGAGCCCGCCAAAGGATGGACATATTCCACTGGTGGTATGATTGAAGTATTCCATATGATATAACTTTTCATCCTGTGGTGCTCTTTTAATGAAATTTTTGTACACTTGTGACGGAGGTAATTACCCACATCTTGACGCAAAATAATTTTGGATTGGAGCACATAAGGAAGACTTATTCCACTTAACGCGTTATATTTAACTGTACCAAAATCACCCAGCCCAAGGCATTCATCTGTATTGGAAGTCACAAGAGTGGGAAATTTTATTTTAGAAAGACGTATCAGAGCAGAAATCTATTGATTTATTCCCTTTAGAGCCATCAAGGATGCCGTAATTCCAATAAAAAATAACAGTAAGCTACACTTTTGCTTGAGGAAACTAAACAAGCGGCTTTTGAAATATTTTATCGAAAATCGCTCTCAAACGTATTGTTACAGTAAGCCTCAAGTCACTTAAGTTCAATTTACAAGCACTTTTATCATCTTATGTTTGCAACAAAGTTCTCTTAAAAAGTTCTTTAACTATTTATGATAAAAACCAACAACACTTCTGCAGAAATGAGCTTTTTATTTCATGGAATTTGCATCCTTACATGCTCCAAGAGCTTTCAATAATATGCTTTTTGGACTTTTCACGGTATTTAATACAGGAATATAATTATCTTTTTAAATAATTCAAGGTTATACTTTGATGATAACCGATTGACTAAAATTTCTTTGCCTTTCATTGTGATTTCCAACGAAATCGTTCATCCTTTGGTGCTCCTCGGACCAGATTTTGAAAATTAAGTTATCTTAGATAGTATTTCAAAGATCAAAAATTATCAAAACAATTTTGAGAGGTCCAAATTTGAAATTTTGTTAACTAAGGAATTTTGGAATATAGAATCCAAATACGCTCCTCCCAATGACGTAATATCGAAAGTGCCACCAAACCCGTCTTCGTCCGGGATCTTTTAACTGATTTTTCGAATGGACACTTTTTGCCAAGTTGAAGGGGGACACTGACTAAAACGTTTTTCGATGCCATTTCGGCTATATTTGCTTATTTCAAAAGAGGAAGAGAAGCGTAATAACTTTAAGCAGCATTTTCGAAATTTAAATTTACAGAAGGGGGTTGAAATCAAGCCTAAAAAAAGCAACTCTTAGCCCACGCATCCGTCGAGGTTGAAAAATAGATGGCTGAAAAGCTCTATCTTGGTTATCTTGCTTGGTTGCATCCAAATCTGTGCTCTGTTTACTTGTTAACTAAGTACATTTTCGTCCATATGCGAAGAAATGGCAAAGGCTAAGCAGATTTTGGAAAAGTTGGTTTCCCCAAAATCGGGGGAAGCAACAAGTCGCTACTGCAACGAATGACATGGACTTTATCACAGTAAAACTGTATCGAGCATGGAAGGTTTGGAGTTTAACCGAAAGTCACTTTCTCGTGATTATTGATGATTTCTTTGAAAAAATATTCCATTTAAATTTTGAGTTGTTCGGTCAAGCATCTTAGATAACAATTATTTTTTGAAAAAGCACATGAAATGTAACGATTGTAATCTCTCAAGCGGCTAGATTCGCAAATGAGAAACACTGCGCTACTGCAAAGGCTCTTTCAAAAACTGTAAGCGTACCAAATACAATTATTTAGAATCTAAACAAAATATTCTTTGAAAGAAATCAACAACATTTAGGACAATCTTTCATGCTCGATACAGTCTTTTGTGATAAAGTTCCTGTTATTTGTTGTTGTAGCGACTTGGTGCTTCCCCCGTTATTGGGAGCCAGATTTTCCAAAATCTGCTAACCCTTGGCCATTTCTTCGTTTGTAGACAGAAACCTATTGGGTTGACAAATAAACGGAGCATAGATTTGGATACAACTAAGAGAGAGCTTTTCAGCCATATATTTTTCAACCTCGACTGATGCGTGGGCTAAGAGTTGCTTTTTTTAGGCTTGATTTCAACCCCCTTCTGTAAGTTTAAATTTCAAAAATGCTGCTTAAGGATATTACGCTTCTCTTCCTCTTTCGAAAGAGACCTTAACTTTTACTATTAAGCAAATAGAGCCGAAATGGCATCGAAAAATGTTTTAACTCTACATAGTTTTTGGTCTTACTTTAGTGATCCACAGTTCCCCTTCTGCGGATTTTTACTGTACTATAAGGGAGCAGTCATTTTTAATCCTGGGTACCAGGGCGGAGGATAATTTCGCTAAATTACAGAAAACTTCATATCCTCATCTTTAACATAGCAGAAGTTTTTGTTAAAAAGTCCCTTTGTTGAAAACTTTATTTGTCTATTTCCTTAGTAATCACTTATTCGAGTGTCACGCGCAACATTCTATTCAATTCATAGTGACATTTTCCTACGTCTACTATAGATTTCATATCCGGTCGGAGGAATTGGCTGAGTGGAAATCCGCCTTACCAGGTGAGTCAGAGATACATTTCTTTGACGCACCTGGTACACCCATTTTTTTTGTAGTGTATGTTTTTTTTGTTACACTAGATTTAGCGTTGTATTAAATTTTTGTAATATGTCGTTCGTAGTGGGAACTTGATGACCTTGTGTCCTTTCTCGCTGCAAACGACATAATTTTCCTATATGTATTCTAGTTTAACTGTTGTTGTTGTTTTTGTATATTTTTGATATTTTAGGATGATAAAAAAAGTTTTTGTTACCCATCATATCACCTCTCAGCAAAATGGTTTAGTACCCCATTCAGAAGTTTTTGTCTATAAAACATAGATATATGTACGAATAAGGCTGTCCCAGGCGATGTTCAAACTGGTCAAGTGATTCATCTTTTCCAGATGTCTCTTAACTTATCTTCAATCTTTGATCGATGACTTCATCCAAAATGTTTTCAAGCAAAATAGTTTTGTGCCCCATAAGAATTGCTCTTAAAATGATCGTACCCCCACAAATGATGGAAAAAAGTTTCACACCCCTGCAAAAAATCCTCCGCCCCGGTACCCAGGATTAAAAATGACTGCTCCCTAACCTTGTTTCAAGTGTGACATATTTCGCTTTCATTGCTTCAGGTTGCCCGGACATCTCTGGCTTAGGTCTCTCCAATGGCTTCATCAGAAACTATCAAATTAAAGCAAGCTCCTACAGAAAACGCAATAGCAACAACAACAACCCATCACAGGCACGCCTTGGGATAAGAAATTCGTGGTGTGGAAATTACTTCGGACAGGCAAATATCGTAGATGAATGGCTTCAAGTTGATTTCGAAAAACCTGCAATCATCAAAGCCGTTGCAACTCAAGGGGATCCAAATGACGTAACAAGTTTTGTGAAAAGTTTCTCTTTGGAAGTGAGTGACAATGGAAAGAATTTCAACCCCATGAATGATACTGCTGGGACCACCAAAAAGGTATTTTTTTATTGTACGTTAGAAGCCAGGAAATACAGAGGAATTTTATCGTCACAGCTAGACGTCAATGTAAGTTAAAAATTTGCTCATATCTGATGGAGGAACAGATGTTAAGGATGATGTTGTCTGAAAAGCATAGGCCGGTTAATTCTGAAAACGGCACACCTGACAGAGATAGAAATGCATTCAGAACGGCAGAATTCATATCCCATTTGAAAAAGACGACTAGGAGTCTGGTGCTTGGCAACATGAATCAAAGTTACCGATTACCCTAGCAACGCCCGCAAAATCGCCTCGTTTTCAGAGTTTCACAAATGAAAACGAGAATCACTCCTAAGTCTGCATGGTGCCAAACCTTCTCCCTTTCAGAGCAGAGTGTTCAGCAGGCCTTCCAAAACTGCCAAATCCGCAGTTTTCGAAATTTGGGAGTCGATCAGTCTGCCAAGTCTACCATTTTCATAATGGGTAACAGTTAAACACCTTCTATGACTGATTTTGAAGTACATGTATGTGGCAGAAACGAATTTTCTTACCGTGGTATAAAAGTGTTGATAACGATATCAAAGAGGCTAGAGGCTTGACAACGATGTCAAAGAGGCCCACTCAGTTTACTCTTTCAAATCAAAGTGTTGAGACAGTTGGGGTTTGACGATCTGTAATTTCACTCATCGTCTTAATCTTAGCTATATTTGCATGCAAATTGTATAACAACTTTGATAAGCTACTCTCGAGTACCGAATAATCGTCCCCCCCCCGCTTATTAATTTTTGAAAAATTTTCCAACCCCCCCGCTCTTATTCCAACCCCCCTTTTATCAATTTTTGGAAAAATGAAATTATAGTAAGCATAGTTTCTGGATAAACGCAAGAAAAAGTCTCAAGAAGTGCATTCAACACAACCAGAACTCAAAAGTACATGTATCAGTAACATCACTGTTCACATAAATATATAAATATTTTTCCAAGCACCCCCCCCCGATTATTCCAACCCCCCGATTATTGTTATGTCGAACCATTTCCAACCCCCCCGATTATTCTCACCCCCCCGTTTATTAGGTACTCGAGAGTACATAGTACGCACTGCAGGAAAAAGCAAAATTAGCTGAGGTATCTTTTTGCGTAAATCAAAAAAAATATACATTTGTATCTAATCCATTCAAGTCCATACTTCTCTCCCTCTCTCTCTCTCTCTCTCTCTCTCTCTCTCTCTCTCTCTCTCTCTCTCTCTCTCTCTCTCTCTCTCTCTCTCTCTCTCTCTCTCTCTCTCTCTCTCTCTCTCTCTCTCTCTCTCTCTCTCTCTCTCTCTCTCTCTCTCTCTCTCTCTCTCTCTCTCTCTCTCTCTCTCTCTCGGCTTTTGCTTTACTTCTCTTTGTGCTTCCGGCCCGACCATTTCTATTTCAGTTATAACACATGTGTATTAATTAGGTCGTTTCTTGTTAGGTGGTTTCTGTTGTTACCCTATTGAATATAGTTTAGAACAGTCACTGGAGAAGATGAAAATCGAAAGCTTGAGGAACACCATCTTACTAAAATTACTCGTAATTATGGAACGGGATATTCCAACAAAATAAATTTTGATATTTTTTTAAATTAGCCTTTCTGCCATGCAATAAACACTCATGAAGTGAATTTGCCAGGTAAGCTTCATCAAGAAAAATGAGCAAACACAGTAGACTACTACATTACATAAGTCCCTCTAACTTACGCTTGTTGTCGTTGTTGTTGTTGTTATCGCTTCAGTTGAGGGATTTATGTCACTTTGTATGAGTGAAATTAAAACATCAGATTATAAATGTTGAACGAATACAAGGAATCACGTCGTCAGTCTACAAACACAGGATGTATTTTCTGACTCACTTGGTACATAGGTATGGTTAAGATTTGAAAATATGATTTGTTAAACAAATGTATCTGCACGTGCGTTTGGGACGAGAATGGATGACCGCGAGGGCTCTGGGCGGAAGGGAATTCTCTGAAGCAGGAACAAAGCTGGAGGCTTGTGCCAGTAAAGACTTTCTTTGCTCTGGCTTCTTTGCTTGCTGATATGTGATTCCATCCATGTTGGAGTTATTAATCTACTGAGAATGACTTAACCTCTTAACCTTATCTTTAAGAAATGTTACATTGAAGCGTACAAGCTAGAAGTACCGACAGTGTCCATAGGTATCGAAAATTCTGTTTTAAAAAGCAAATTTTTTCAGTGAGAAGCGACCGCCTTTTCTAATCAGCAGTGTTCGCAATATTCTGCGTTATTTCAATCAATTACTCTGTTGGCTTTTTGGACCGCATTTACACTGTGCCGGTACAAGTTTGGAACCGTAAGAAAAATGTAACGAATCAGCCTCCCGTTTAAAATGTTTCCACCACTTCGTAGCATTTTTGCTCCTCCCTCTCAGGCATATACTGCATTCAAAGTGACACTGATCCTGTTAAATCAGCTTTACATAAACGAGGTTAAATTCATCAAATGCATTCAACTTCCAGGACTGGTTCTGGAGCAGCGTAAACTAGACTTACTACAGTCGTCGTAGTTGTAGCCTTCGTGGTGACTGTACTGATTTATTATTGACGAGGTAGGCTGACCGCATGCAACGCAGTTTCGGTCCTGGATGGACTATGGTCTATATCAAGTTAGATGCATGTCACGTGCAAATGCCCGCAAAAAACAACTGTAGAAGTCATTGCAAAGGAATTTTGCGTTATCGCAGATTTACGATGATATCTAATTTGAGATTTGAGACGGACTTTAACAATCACTGATGCTAAATGTCCTTTAATCGGTGAGGACTCGATTGAGGAATCGATTGCATAAATCATTCAATCAACAAAACATGTCATCTGACAATTCCACGACAAGCGAAAAGCCTAATTCATGTTTGGATATTTTCCTCAGTTTTTGTGTTACTTCATTTTGATCCATGCATGAGCACATTATTAAAAAACGATATTCTGAAAGTCACTAAAATCAATTGGAATGCACCGATGAAACTTTGCAGAAGCTGCTTCTTTCGCCATTACTCTTTTACAATTTGAAAAGTTTTTAATACTTGCACGAGAAGTCAATTGATGTTTGCAAGGATAAATATTGCTTTAAACTAAGGCTGTTTCGTGTCCTCCTGAGTTTAGATTTGGGAAATGTGATAATGATACACGGTTTCAACTGATTTAGGCAGCTACCGATAACCGAAAAGGGGTTCTCCGGAAGCTCCTCTTTGTAACGAAATATATAGGGCAAAGGATCCGGAAAAGTGTTCTTTAATACCATTAGGTACAGTGAAGTCCCACCTTTAAGAAACTCTTTTCACAGAAACAGCCTGATTGGTTTCTTATGTTAAGATATACTTTTTCAAAACTGGTTGTGCATACCTTGTTATTAGAAACACTTTTATATTCCAAACAGCTATCAAAATTGTCACGGAAACATTTTTAGAATTTGCACTGTTGTATAAGGATGTAATAATGTTATGATCCAAAAGACTAATTTTTTTGGACTTGTCTGGCGTCCTGGAACTAAAACCCAGATCCAAAATAAATGTTTGAACTCTTCGATTGCAATCCAGCACAGTTTAACTTAGGTCTCACCGAACTGTTCAAAATTCGGTCACAAGCAAATTCACAAGCCCCTAATGATTTTTGGGATTCGGGATGTGCGCCCCTGGTCGTTCTGTTTTGTGAAAGAAAAGGAAACTGGGACTAAGGTAGTTGATCTTGAACTTTAGAAAAAGCTTTGTAACAGATCGAAGCTGTAGTGATACAGTGTAGACGGGGTCTTATAATCGTCTGGTGAAATATTTGCGTACTCTCATACAGGTTTTCAGTGGCAACACAGATAACAATGGAATCAAGTTCAACTGGATTTCAAGTCATGTTACGACAAGATATGTACGTTTCAGAGCTGCACAAATAAATAGAGCGAATGACGGGTCTGTTTGTGTAAGATTGGAATTCTATGGTTGCCAGGCAGGGACAGGTTGGTAGTGCTTTGGTTTCAGGCATTAATATAAGGAAGCTTCGTCACTGCACAAAACAGCATGTAAACTGCAGTTTTTCGGTGAAATAGGTGTTGCAAAAGGGTGTGGCAATTGGTTTGATAAACTCACTTGAAGAGAGATACTGTATTGAAGATAGAAGTTTCCATTCACCAAGACAGACAGAATAATTGTTCAAGAAAATTCTTGACAAAGCTTACTTTAAATTGACCTGGACCGTTTGGGTCCTTGAAGTTCCATTTAACACAATAAATGTGAGTCGATTTAGATGCGTGGGCCCATCATAATAGGTCTGTGCGTAGGCAAGTTTCTTCCACTGATTTCTTCTCATATTTGTCTCTTGCCATTGCACTGCGAAGGAGAATAGAGATCTGGCACTAGGGCGCGAAAGCAGACACAAAATTTTTTAGTCAAATGTTGTGCTGTCGTGATGTCGCAAGAACTAACTGATCTATTCAGAATACAAGTAAGTATAAAGACTTGATATGACTCCTTATAACGATTCTTGATACCCAAGAAGATGAAATGATACTTGTTCCAAACTGCAAAGCGAAAGAAATAAGTCATGCTAGCTCTTCAGCCGTTGTTAGGCCCAAAACAACGTGTGTAGGGGTAATAGGGTCTGGCAATTATTATCACTTAGGCCTAGTTTATACTGTGTGTCATCGCCGCATCGAATTAAATTACATTAAATTCGTCTGTAATTCGACAAAATTAATTGAAAATTCAATATTTGATTTAAATTGCGTATTATCACCGAAGCGAATTCGAGCCAAGTATCTGCGGAGGAAAGCAGCGGAGATGGATCGGCGCGAAAATTGACTCTGTCATTTCCAAAATGGCGCCATATGAAACAAGATTATTTAAATGTATGAGAGCATAAGAACACTGAAACAAATTAATGGGAAGGAGAGAAGGAGAAAGTAAGTAGCTAAATTCAGTGTTCTACTGTTGGAGATGGAGACAGAGACTGATTAATGTTAACAGTCCTCTCCCCAGACAGAAATTCTTTTATCATCTGCTAAGGGGCCGTCCAAAAATCCACTTCGTCACGGATAGCGGAATTTGGCCGCTAACTTCAGATACCCCCTCCCCCCCTCCGCTTAACGGACATACAGAATTTAGTGTTTACCTGTCTCGCTAACTGTTTCATTGCGATCGTTAGAAACCTTCGACTGTTGACAAGGAGAACCTCTTCTTAGGCCGTTTCTGTCTCTACTTTACGTTATCCAGCGATGAAACTTTGTAAAATATGATTGAAAACATTGTTAGGTTCCATTCCGTCACGCTTAACGGATTAGTAATAAACCCCCTCCCCCCGTAACGGCCAAATTCCGCTATCCGTGACGAAATGGATTTTTGGACGGCCCCTAAACATGCTTGGTCCATCTCTCTCGCGTAAGGACAAAGGATTTCTTTCTAAACGAAAATCGCCATCTTGTTTTCCACCAAATCATTAACTTAATGATCAATGTTCATGCTCCCCAAGAGACATTCCGAATTAATCAGGAAATTCGTCCGGAAAATTCCGTTTCAATTAATTTCGCTGCGCCACAAATGCGCAGTATAAAACCAGCCCGAATTGATTTATTACATTCGCCCAAAATGCCGCAGGGCTTGGTGAATTTAATTCCAAAATTCATGTTTGGTTTTATACTGCATTTTACAGCCACATCAAATTGACACTTAGACTTTTTCCTTGTTATCATTTTAATTCGCTGCGGCAATAATACGCAGTATAAACTAGGCCTTAGAAATTGCATACAAACCTTTGACTCATAACAAAAGTAGCTTAAAACATGTGCTATCAGATATCTAAATGAAATTTTTCTATCAATTTCTCCAGAAAGGATTTAGGTGGCCCCATAGGTGGCCCTATTGACAGGGGTGGATCCAGCCCAAAGTTAGTAGCGGCTGATCAAAACTCTGATCAAAACAGTTAAAAAAGAGTGTCTTAGGGTCACAGTTAGGGGTGCATTTCTCACCATGACAAGGACAATTTTTTCCAAAATATACAGAGAGGACAGAGCAGAAACTGCGTAAAAATGACATCATCAACCAATCTGAGATAAGGAAGTGTTAGGACAGATAAGCTTTTTGAAATGAGAAATCAAGAGTTTTAGGTCCTAGGAAGAAAATATCAAGTGTTGCCTAATTTTGGAATCTGTTGCAGGGGACAGAGCAGAAACTGCGTAAAATGACGTCATCAACCAATCTGAGATAAGGAAGTGTTTGAATAGATAAGCTTTTTGAAATGATAAATCAACAGTTTAAGGCCATAGGAAGAAAATATCAAGTGTTGCCTAATTTTGGGATATGTTGCAGGGAGCTAGAAAGGCTCCAAGTTATGAGTTTTCGCGCATGCGAGCGCAGTTTCTGCTCTGTCGTTGCAGGGAGCTATGGGTGCTTAAAGTTACAAGTTTTCGCGAATGCGTGCGCAGTTTCTGCTCTGTCTACAGAGAGAGGAAAAAGACATATGTGTTCCACTAAAACCGCGCATCCTCTCTCACATTTATGTTTCGGCCTTACCATATATTTGATTTATACAAAGGCACATACAATTTTAATGTTTATCTTTTCTTTGCAATCACCTCTAAGGGGACCATTATGGAAATAAGGTCAACTCGATCTTTTAATGCTATCCCTGCCACTATAATTAGGGGTGTTTTTAACTGGTATATATCAAATTTGGTATTTAAAATGTATTGTAAATATTTTATTGATTTCATTTATTTTTACCTTTTCAGTTAACCATTGTAAATTATTTTTGTTTTAGTGGCAAATTTATACATACGTACATACATACCAAAAAGGGGGTGCCGAGCTGAGTTTCCATCATAGAGAGTGGCAGTTGCCCCCACTTGCTCCCCCTTAAGTCTGCCATTGCCTATTGACTCGTTTTTTGTTGCTGTCACTTTCCAGTTGGTAGCCATAACCTCAGTCTGCAGACATGCAATAAATTAATTCTCTATGAATTTGCCTGAATTTGATACGACTATCTATGCTTGTGACAGCAATGTTGAAAGTATCATTGAAACATTAGAGAGTGATGCCCTTAAAATTGCGGAATGGTTTCCGAACAACTGTATGCAGTTGAATGAGGACAAATGCCATCTGATGATCTTTGGAGATAAAAGTAATGATATTTCTTTAAATATCGGAGGTGTGAGGATAAAAGAGAGCAAGGAAGAAAAGTTGCTTGGAGTGATTCTGGACAAAACATTATGCTTTAAACAGCAAGTAAGGTCCATTTGCAAAAAGGCTGGGCAAAAACTACATGCTCTCTCGAGAATCTCTCACTTTCTTGACACTGAACAGCTAAAGAGAATAATGAGGGCATTCATCTTGTCCCAGTTCAACTACTGTTGGATGTTCTGAAATTAAAACACTTGATAACAAAGTTAATCGTCTTCACGAACGGACATTACGGATAACTTACAAAGATATGAGATCAGATTTTGACACAATGTTACTCAGAGTCAATGCGGTCACAATCCACATAAGAAATTTACAGTTGCTGATGACTAAAATTTATAAAACAAAATTGGAACTCAATCCTACTTTCATGAAGGAGATCTTTGTTGAAAAGCACAGTGCCTACGGGTTAAGAAGCTGACCATAAGCTACTGCTGCCACAAGCGCGCACTACGTGCTATGGCTTAGACACAATCTCGTTTCTAGGGAGTAGATTATGGCAGGCACTTCCCAATTACATGAAACAATCAGATACCCTCTCCACCTTTAAAAGGAGAATAAAAACCTGGAAAGGAGAGGGATGCAACTGCAGACTGTGTAGACCTTACGTGGCTCAGGTGGGTTCTTGAAAGGATAAATGCGCTGCATTGTAAATACAATGAATTTCTGCAAAAACATTGTAAAAAGCTGTATAGTATACCGGGTGAGCCAGAAAAAAGTTCCCACTTTTGAAAATTCATAACACCAAGACTACTTCACGGATTTGAATCATTCAAATTCTAGTTAAAAGTCGAAAGATCGAAGCATTTTTGTGATTTTTCTCGCTGTCCTACCAGCACTAGAAGTATTGGTCAATTCAACTTTATAAAAATTTCATGGTTGCAAAATGAAGGAAAAAGGGCCTAAAACATTGATCAAATCGTAAGGACTCTATTCAAATCGAACAATAGGCCATGGGCGTTTCACCTTCCTCAAGAGTTATAAGACATTGATTTTCAAACACATACGAAAGATTTTCAATCCCAAGGCAATTAATGCCTAGAGGATATCTCTCACCCATGAAAAGTTGCATTTCCTCCTTCATTATTCTCTGCAAGAAGTCATTTATGCCTTGATCGATGCTTTAGGCCATTTTTCAGTCAGTTTGCAACCATGAAATTTTTGTAAATTCGAGTTAACCTATATTTGTAGTGCTGGTAGGACAGCGAGAAAAATCACAAAAATACTTTGATCTTTTGGCTTTTAGCCAGAATTTGAATAATTCAAATCCGTGAATTAGTCTTTGTGTTATGAATTTTCAAAAGTGGGAACTTTTTTCTGGCTCACCCGGTATATGTATTATACTGAATTATTCGGTATGTTAGACATGTATTTTTCTTTTCTTTTGAAACAATTATCCTTTGCAGTAGGCTTAAATTAGCTCTTATTTTATAGCTATCATTATACGCCTACTTTAAATAAATAGATAATAATAATAATAATAATAATAATAATAATTGCCTAGAAGCGCATTGTTTCAGAATATTTCCTACAAACGTAACCATTGCTATAACATTGCCATACTTTGCATTGCAAATCACAATGATTGAAACAAGCTCCCAATTCAAGCCACAAAAAGAAAACAAATCCCATAAAGTGGGGCCTAAATCGTTGCATTTCTACAGGCATCAAAGTGTAAAAGAAACAAATGGAAAAACTTGTGTCCACAGACTGGAGATGGGGTGCATCAGTACCAGGTTGAACTTGAACCCCCATGAAGTCTGAATATGGCTGGAATCATCAAATGCTCCCAAGGGAATTTGAAAACAAAGCATTGTGAAACAATAGACCTTTTCACGGAAAGAAAAGCATGCTGGGAAAATGGGGGAGATTTGGAGACTTCGACACCACGCAGCTTCGAATTTCGCCAGGTTTTGCGATGCTTATTTTCGCAACAAACCTCTCTCCCTATGCACGAACAAAGATGTTAGATATCTTGTGTACATATCGATAAACTCCTTACACTTCAGAGATAACGAAATAGCAACATGTTTGTGGATCGAATTCCTCTGAATCTTTTTATGGCACGAGAAAGAAACCCGAGGCAGCTTCGAGAATCACAGAATCATGCCTAGGCCCTTGCGACCAAACGCCACATTTAGGCACATAATTCTGCGATCAATGGAGGAAATAAGCTGAAATTCAAAACGAAAGCACTTCATTTGTTTCTAAAATCGCATTTAAATTGGCAGGCTGTTGCCTGAACGCATATGGACGTAGGGAGGTCAAACAGCTCAGATCACATGTCGTCCTTCCCAATGAAAAGTTTCGACTAACGTATCTTTGCAGAAACCGGGTTCAATTTTCTTACAAAGCGAAAGAAACCCTTTCACTGCTGATTTTTTCATCCAGTGATTGTCGACAGATGTATTTGCTACCTTTTAATTGATATTTCTAGCGACCACCAATTTTGAAGTATCATCTTACCAGAAATTTATTTCAGCTTGAAAATCCAGGTAAGGCGTAGGCCATTTGCTGTCCCTAGACTAAAGGATGAAACCTGCAAGCGCCCATCTAAGATATTTTGTGAGATATTTTGATCATTATCTCTTCATCTGCCATTCATGCTAAAAAAATGTCTTTGATATATGATATTTAGGGTTAACGTTTCCTTGAGCTGCATGCCCTTCATGCCCTTCATGAAGATTAATTCTTGAACTCATTTTTGGTGCACTTTTTGCTCGCTATTTGTTATCGTCTCGATCTGTTTTCCAAGAGGACTTTTCATTATTATCGCATCTGTATCGCTTCTTTGTTTCAATGTAGCAACCAAAACAAGACATGATTTATTTCCAACAACTCGAGAATCGATATTAGATGTAGATAATTAAAGATCTACCAACCTTAACAAACCTTCATTCTTCCAGTCGTTTCTAGGTATATTTATGAGTTCTTGCACTCCCAAATCAAAACATTGTTTACGGGCTGTGAGAAAAGCCTAACAAATCAGAAATGATGGAAGAATTATTCTGCCCGTTTTCATGAACTTCGTGAACCTGTATCAACAGCGACTTGCAGCAACAAGCTATGCATCCACTCGAAGTAAATTTAAAGGAAATGCAGCATTTCATTCTTCGTAAAATATTTTCATGGCTTCTCTTTGCAACTGTTCAAATCAGAATCGATTTGGAAATAATGTGTAACACAACTTATGTCATGTGACAAATGCACTCCTTCCTGAACTTTTTGCTTTCTATTATAGCATTGAATGCTATCTTCTCCTCATTGTTTTGGAAAAATATCCATGAAATCGATCAAAACGGTAGGAAAAGTGTAGGATGCAACTTTCCTTAGAGGAAGCTTAACGTAGAAAGAAAAGTGTCTTAAGTTTCACTTGATGGGGGTGTTTCTTGGGGGGGGGGAGGTGAAATTTTGACTTGATGGGGGGGGGGTGTTCCTTTCAATGGATGATTTGGGTGTCTACAAAACGTGGCCTACACCATTTGGCCTACCATTTGGCTTACCTTTGGCTCACTGTTGGCTTACCTTTGGCCTACTGTTGGCTTACCTTTGGCCTACTGTTGGCTTACTTTTGGCTCACTGCTGGCCTACTTGTGGCCCATTGCTGACCTACCTAGCTTGCATATGGTGCACTTGTAGCCTTCCATACCTATTCTTGTTTTCTTTTGTGTACCAACTATTTGTCTTCTGTTGTACGCACATGGTTAGTTGCTTCCATGTATTAATTGGGAGCTCGTAACTGACAATGAATTTGACCTCATTCATATCACTTCCAATACAATACCCCCCCCCCCCCCTCCTCCGTGGATGCAAATTTTGAGCTCTACAGCTTCCTTGCAACAGCGCAGTGCATCTTGCAAGACACTTGACCTTGCTTTTGTAAAAGAGATTCTTTTGAGAAAACCCTTTTAGATGATAGAATTACTAAAAAGAATATATGATAACAAACAGTTGAAATAAATAGCTGAAATCATAAGATTTTTTGGTCATAAAACACTTTGTAGTAGGCATTATTATGTATGTGAAGCAACCGAATGACCTTGTAAACTTGCATATTGACTAATTTCATCTCCAACTCGCTTTTGTCAAAAGGCATGTTTAGTTGCTTGGCCCCAACAACTGATGTCAGTGTTTTCAATGTAATTAGATTTCTGCAAACTTAGCAAAATTGTTGGTAACATTTTAGGCTTTAAGTCCCTTGGAAATCTTGGGAAGCCTCCCTTCACAAAAACTTCTTTCACCTCATTCATTGAAAAATGCTTGCAAACTGTACTGGAAAGTCAGATTTTGCTTTGAGTGACTGGCTTTGCTGCATGTGATACAGTCCGTTGCTGGTACATCACAAGAAAACACAGAAAATCAATCGAGACAACCTTATTGTGGCAGGTCCATAGGTCATAAGTGTTGATGATGCAAGGCTGGTAGGCCAGCAGTGGGCCACAAGTAGGCCAGTGGTGAGCCAACAGTAGGCCAAAGGTAAGCCAACAGTGAGCCAAAGGTAAGCCAAATGGTAGGCCAAATGGTGTAGGCCACGTTTTGTAGACACCCCATTGAAAGTGAAACCTTCGCAAGGACGCGATGTCGGCCGAGAATTTGGGTGGAAACCATGCAATATTCACGTAGCTAGCGATGCCTCCAACTAATTTTTCTTTATGATCCTTAGCTGCTGAAAGCTCACAGAATATGCAAAAAATATAGTACTCCTGACCCCCATAAAAATTATTTGGGAAGAATGTGCTTCCTCTATGTCTTTGAGTCTTGTGATTTTTTAGAATGTGCCTCGTGAAATCTTAAAAATTGGGTGTTTTTCAACTATTGGACTAGATCGACTAGATCTCCATTTTAGCTCAAACTGTCTCAGGTTCAAAGACTGAAGGATCAATGAAAATGTGGGTCACCAGCGGAAGCGAGGGGCACCTCAACACCTCGGCAAAATATATCCTTGTTTCTTGAAGCTACTGACCCGAGGACTTCACTAGAGAGAGAACTTCAAGGACCTCACTAGAAAGGTCTGCATTTTGTACTATAATCATGCAAAAGGTGTGTTAAACAAATTTAAAGCCATCTCATGTAATAACTACACCAAATCATCACCACTAAAGTCTAAATTCTAAATAATAATGAATTTCTTGTTGCTTTAATCTTCCTCTCACACTATTGACTTTTATACTATTTTGCTCTATTTTATAACAATGTTTCAACAAAACTTAAATTCCAGACTACATGTATCTTTTTTGGTAAAAAAACTGAGGAGAAGATAAATTTAAAAATTCGTAAAAATACTGTTTATTTTACTGTAGGAAATCTTTCGTACATGTTTACTTTATTTTCACTTGTTTCTTGAATCATATTATTTGAAAGGCATTTTGAGAATATTCAGGATGGCACAGGAAGCGAAAATGACGATTATGAAGGAAACTTTAAAAGAAACTGGTAAGAAACTCGGATTACTCAAGATCTGATAATCGTAAAAAGTTCAGTACTGGCCTAAATTATTAGTTTCTTATAAAAATACTTGTATATTAATTAATACTTCCTTTCATCAACGAACGAGAAGGTGAATGACAAAAAGTTCAGGAAAGAGTGCATTTGTCACATGACATAAGTTGTGTTACACATTATTTCCAAATCGATTCTGATTTGAACAGTTGCAAAGAGAAGCCATGAAAATATTTTACGAAGAATGAAATGCTGCATTTCCTTTAAATTTGCTTCGAGTGGATGCATAGCTTGTTGCTGCAAGTCGCTGTTGATACAGGTTCACGAAGTTCATGAAAACGGGCAGAATAATTCTTCCATCATTTCTGATTTGTTAGGCTTTTCTCACAGCCCGTAAACAATGTTTTGATTTGGGAGTGCAAGAACTCATAAATATACCTAGAAACGACTGGAAGAATGAAGGTTTGTTAAGGTTGGTAGATCTTTAATTATCTACATCTAATATCGATTCTCGAGTTGTTGGAAATAAATCATGTCTTGTTTTGGTTGCTACATTGAAACAAAGAAGCGATACAGATGCGATAATAATGAAAAGTCCTCTTGGAAAACAGATCGAGACGATAACAAATAGCGAGCAAAAAGTGCACCAAAAATGAGTTCAAGAATTAATCTTCATGAAGGGCATGAAGGGCATGCAGCTCAAGGAAACGTTAACCCTAAATATCATATACCAAAGATATTTTTTTAGCATGAATGGCAGATGAAGAGATAATGATCAAAATATCTCACAAAATATCTTAGATGGGCGCTTAGGCGCTTGCAGGTTTCATCCTTTAGTCTAGGGACAGCAAATGGCCTACGCCTTACCTGGATTTTCAAGCTGAAATAAATTTCTGGTAAGATGATACTTCAAAATTGGTGGTCGCTAGAAATATCAATTAAAAGGTAGCAAATACATCTGTCGACAATCACTGGATGAAAAAATCAGCAGTAAAAGGGTTTCTTTCGCTTTGTAAGAAAATTGAACCCGGTTTCTGCAAAGATACGTTAGTCGAAACTTTTCATTGGGAAGGACGACATGTGATCTGAGCTGTTTGACCTCCCTACGTCCATATGCGTTCAGGCAACAGCCTGCCAATTTAAATGCGATTTTAGAAACAAATGAAGTGCTTTCGTTTTGAATTTCAGCTTATTTCCTCCATTGATCGCAGAATTATGTGCCTAAATGTGGCGTTTGGTCGCAAGGGCCTAGGCATGATTCTGTGATTCTCGAAGCTGCCTCGGGTTTCTTTCTCGTGCCATAAAAAGATTCAGAGGAATTCGATCCACAAACATGTTGCTATTTCGTTATCTCTGAAGTGTAAGGAGTTTATCGATATGTACACAAGATATCTAACATCTTTGTTCGTGCATAGGGAGAGAGGTTTGTTGCGAAAATAAGCATCGCAAAACCTGGCGAAATTCGAAGCTGCGTGGTGTCGAAATCTCCAAATCTCCCCCATTTTCCCAGCATGCTTTTCTTTCCGTGAAAAGGTCTATTGGAGTGTGAAGAAAGTCTCAGCGGAACATTTAACTGTGATTTACAACACAAAGTTAAAACAACAGGAAAGATTTTTGGCCGTCAAGTTTCAATTTGCTCAGGACATGGCAAGCTTTACCTGATGAAATTCTAGTAAGTAAGTAAGTAAGTAAAAATTTGCCATAAAAAATATAAAAATAAAAAGGAAACTAAAAGGTCATGTAAACACTAAAGGAAAAATAAGGAATCTAATTACAAATGCACACTATAATAAAAAATTTCAAAGGCTAAATATACATTAAAAACACCCCCAGTTTAAAAATGGCAGGGATGGCATTAAAAGGTCAATATAACCTTGTTTCCATAATGGTCCCCCCAGAGGTGTCTATGAAAGAAAAGTTTACACAAACAAACAGAAAAACAATGCTTATTGTTGAAAAGTTGGCAGTAATGCTGCGTTTTTGATATTGTTGAGGAATAAATTCTGTTAAAGCTTCTAGAAATTTAATAATATATATAAGGGCTATTTTCTCGGTTCTGAAGATCATTAAAGAATTTATCCTTGATCTTATGCTTGAAGCTGTTGACATTATTAGAAGATTTTAGGCCTGACTGCAGACTATTCCAAATTTTGTTTGTCTCAAACAGAAATTTCCAAATGAGTATAAAAAAAGATGTAAATGACCAGAAAAGTGTGTGGATTTGCTGCATTTTGTTATTGAGAACTAGAGTTTTTGCTTGTTGTCTGAAGACTGGAGGACGTATGATCTCACAGGCCTGTTTCGAGTCAGTGGAATTTTCCAAGCTGATGGAATTTTACAACAAAAATCATCCAACCATAAATTTCTATTCAATTACAAAGTGAAATTTTCTCTTGTAAACAAAAGAATCTCCTCCCGCTTGGAAAATTCCACAATCCATCTGCAAACAAACCCACATCTCATTTACATATCCCACCTTCTACTCAATCCTTTCACGTATATCTTGTATTTTTAAAGTAATGAGATCTATGATAAGGCCATATGAGGTTACACTTTTTTTATAAGAAACTAAGGTCCAGGGTGTGTAGGCAGTTTCTTAATTTATTGGGCCCTTTTGCTACCAAAAGTTTCTTATATATTTCTTAGTTTTTTTCAGATATATAATTATTTTTTTCAAATGTGCTTCCAAGGTATAGCATAGTTAGATTCTTATGCAAGTATTAATAGAACTCACACTCAGAGATAAACTAATTTATTACAATAATAAACTTGTCTATTAATATCTATTAATATCTATTCTATTAATTTCTATATTAATATGACATTTTGTGCCTGCGAGCGGCGCTCACGCAGATTAAGGAGGTCTAAGATATCAAAAAAGAGTTGAGGCAACATCAAAATATGATACGGGCCCTCATGAGAATCAATTAATTTATTTTCTATGGCCTAAACAAACCGTGCTTCCCTCATGCATTCACAATAGGTGGTGTAAGTTTTGCTTCTGGCCATTAGGTATGGTTAGCAATATTCAACATGTAACATATGCAAGGAAAGCAAGGCAAAGCTGATGAGAACTAAACAAATCAACATTTGAAATCAAAAAGGGATTTTCAACAAAAAGATAGTGTTTTACTCACATGATATTTAGAATGACGGAATGACATGGCAGTTATTGCAAACTGCCAAAACTGTGTAGGAAGGAAAGGTCACACCCTGCTGGATCTGTCTGCTCTCTGCAGCCTCAGGCCTTACACCCATCATGTGGAAAAGGATCAAGAGCTATACATGTTATATTCAAATAATTTTTATTGCATTTAACCAAGTTCTATTAAAACCTTACTTCTAAATACTAATGTTTTAGATTGTTGTTTTACGTTCTGCAAGCACTCTTTACTTGATGAATATTGAAAATATAGAATGCTCATATTACGTTGATTTCTGATGAAGGGAAAGCTGATGAAGGGAAAGCAAAACGCAATACGAGCATCCTATATTTTCGAAATTCCCTATTATATTTATATTAGTTGACATGTGATGAGATATATTGATGAGATTATATTGAGATTATATTGATGAGATATGCTTTTCTAGGGCAGAAGGAAACCAGTTTTCTGCTTTCAGTTTATTGCTTTTGATGCTTTCACATGACATAAAGATGGATGTAGTTAGTTTAACCATAATGAAAGTTTTCATAATCATCATATCACTGTTATTTTTGTTGCAAATTAAAGGGAGTTCAAATTCATCTCTAGTCAAGTTAAACGGGTGCCTAAAAGGTTTTTGAAATTTAGAATGTTTCCAGATTTAACAGTCTGTTTTTCCATTTAGATTTCAAAGATGGGAAATACTTATATCCTGTTGGAATTGAAAATAAGCAGATTCAAGATGGAAGGTTTTCTGCATCAAATCAGCAAACTGGAAAGGATGCCAAATTTGCAAGGCTCAATGATGCAGAGAGTTGGTGTGCATCATCAGCATCGGATCAATGGCTGCAAGTTGATCTTGGCAATGTTTATACAATAACAGCAATTACTACGCAAGGATCTGGAGATAAAGATTCCTGTGAATTTGTCACAAGTTATACAGTTGCATACTCAACAAGTTCACCTTCAAGTTTGAGTAACCTAGAAGACTTTCCAGGCAAGGCAGTGGTAAGATCATTTGCAAGAATTTTAACAGCTTGGTTTTTCTTTTCTTGAGAGTTTATTCAAGAATCACAAAAATCCATTCTTTCAAGCAAAATGCCCTTTGGATACTTTCAAGTGTGTACAAATCCTTTTCCTTTGAAGCAGCTCTTTGATGACTGACAAAGTTTTCTGGGCTTTTTGACTTTATGTACTGCTACTTTGGAGTTTCAATTTAAGAGCTTTTAGGCTACAATTTTCAGCAGATGTTTGTAAACTGGTGACCACCTTTATCAACAAATAAGATGAAAAAGATTTTCGATTTTATAGACAGTGCGCAATTTAAATAGCTTTGAAGTAGCATAGACTCCATAGCTTTTAGATCCCTATATTAAAGGGTGTCCCAGAAAAAAGGTAACAGATTTGATCACGACTGGCGCTAAGAATTTGGGTCGAATCAATCAGAAATAATGTTTAAACTAATCCTCGATAGTTAAATTGAAGAAAGATACCTTGTTCGTTGATCTTGGAGCATTGAGAGTAGAAATGTTAGTCTTGAAAGTCTAGATTTGCCTCTATCTCCAAACCAGAGTTTTTGCGTTTGGGCCTAAGCTGTCATCGTGCTTGTTGTGGAATCTCCTGAATCATAGCCAAGTACATACAAGAAGCCTCGTGCTTCGGAAAAATTCTTGATAGATATCTAAATCGAACTTCACAATCAAACTCAAGAATTTTTTCCCAAGGGGATATCTCTGTTCATTCTACGAAAGCTGTGAATTGCCGCTGCCAAATAAAAGTTACCCTACAGGGAAATGATTCCCTTGAGTGTGAAAAAATCTTCATATGCATTTTTTTATCATTGACATTATTACGAAATAAATATTCGTCGCTTACACCCAAAGGATTAAACATCCACGAAGGTAAGATCCTTGAAAGTGTTCTCTTGTGCTTGAGTTGTTTCTTCTTTGTAAATTCATTTTCATTTTGGCTGAGTAAAGATATTCCTTAGTGACTTTTCAGTTTTCAGTTTTTGCATTTGTACTCAAATGTGCATGCACAAAGCAAAGATCCTTCCTCGGACTTTCTACATTGTGCCTTTCCTTGAGGAGATTCCCCACAAAAGCACGTTTGTAATTTAGGCCAAAGCGTCAAAGCTCTGGTTTGGAGGTGAAGGCAAATCTGGCCTTTCAAGATGCAAATGTCTACTCTCAATGCTCCAGTATCAACAAACAAGGTGACTATCTCCAAGTAAACTATGGAGGATTAGTTTAAAGATTATTTCCGATTGATTGAAGTTAACTTCTTAGCGCTAGCCCTGATCAAATCTGTTACCTTTTTTTGGGACACCCGGTAGGAGATTTGCTAGGCTGAGCGGAAAAACTGAATCTGTACAGGAGGCATCCATTTAAGTCAAATAAAGCGAAGGCAAGGGAGAACATGTCAATATTATGAGAATGTATGATTATTTTTAGGTGCTCAAAGCAATTCCTGATACAAATCAAGAACCAGTAATGAATGTTATGCCAAAGACAATAAATGCAAAATATGTGAGAATAAAGCCATGGAGCAAGGGTAATGAATCTACAATGTACTGCATGAGAATTGAGATCTATGGATATCGTTCAGGTAAGGATTTCTCTTGTGAAAATGTCCCTTTGTTTCCTTGTTTGTTTGTTTTCAATTTGTTTTGAGTGGGCTTGTCAGGATTTCTAGCTACTGAAAGCTAAATTAAGGGCCACTGTGCATGCCGCATCCAGGCATGGGACCCCTAGTATAACGTCCCTTCCAAAGAACGATCAAAACTAATCAAATGGTAGCCAATCCATCAAAATTTCAAGTGATGCTACTCGGCTTGAAGACAGATGATAGTATTGTTCTCGATATTGGAAATGTATCCATTGATGTTGTCAGTATTGTTAAGTTATTGGGGATCACGATAGACTCGAAACTAAAGTTTGACCAGCATGTGGCAAAATTATGTCAAAAAGCAAACAGCAAGGTCAGTGCCTTCTCTAGAGTCTCGGATTATTTAAATGAGAAGCAATCTCGTTTGCTGTACAACTCTTTCATAACGTCCCAGTTCAATTACTGTCCGTTGATATGGATGTTTTGTGGGAAGGTTGCAAACAATGACCTGAATCACACCCATAAGAGAGCGCTTCGAATTCTCCTCAATGATTATAGATCCACCTTTAATGAGTTGTTACACAGAGGGAATGAGTGCACTATTCATCAAAAGAATTTGCAAAAATTAATGCTTGAGGTTTATAACAGTTTAACACAGCAAAATACTTCATTCTTGTGGGATATGTTCCACGAAAAGGATAATAAATATAATTCAAGGTCAAAAATATGTTGATGTTGCCTCCAACTAAAACAACTACTTATTGCGACGATAGTTTATCTTTTCGTGGTAGCATATTATGGAATTCCCTACCTAATGACAAGAAGACTGCCACCTCCGTCTGTTCCTTCAAATCATGCATAAAAAATTGGAATGGAGAGAATTGTCGTTTGTAAAATATGTAAATAGGGTATTTTAAGTATTACGTTGGCTGTTGATGAACTGTAATTTATTTTGTTTTTGTAAATAGTTGGTCTTTATTAGTTCTCATATTAGAGCTATTTTTGTAAACTGGACTTGCTTAAGTCTCTTCCGCGTCAAAAAATACAAAATGATGACCTCTGCGAAGGAGAGGCACAAAGCGGAAGAGACTTGTATTGTTGCCAGCCGGGAACGAGGTCACTGTAGTAAAGCCTCTTTGACCAATAGCAGTCGAGTATTTCGCTAGAAACAAAGCTATTGTTTTCTTTAGCTGTGGGATGACGTGTAACTTCTAGTCAGATAACAAAACCTCTTGATAAAACCTCTTTTGCAATTTGTAAATTTTTGCGCGTAATGAAAACTTGTGCCATGAATGGAAAATGTAGTTTTTGATAAAGAAACGTTACTTGAGTATTGTCATATGACTTGACTTTAAATGTGTAAACAAACCTTCGCAGACTTTTTCAATAAGCATAGAAACCACAAGGGCATTGAATCTTGAACAAAAGAAACTAAGGCGGATGGAAAATAGCAAGAACAATTGAAAACGGGGATTTTAGCATTTTTGGGTAGTACTTACAACAATCACTATTTTTCTTACCATTGTCTCTCTGCCAGAACTAAACCCCCGTCATCATAAGAGCTTCCTAGGATTCAGATTACTTCATTAATTATTGATTAGGCAGGGCATAATACAAGTCTCTCCCGCTTTCATCTTCCTCGTTCTTCGCAGGCTCTCATTCTCTCCTGCGCACGATTAACTTTCAAGTGGCAGTTTTTGTTGAAATAAACACGGGAGAGACTTGTGCAAGTCCATTTGTAAACCAACTTTAAAGAATTTTATAACAATAATAATAATGATAATAACGACGAGGTGAGTTGTGAGGTCAGGCCTCCGTGGTCACCCATCCGGAGTCTGACCTCACCCGACCAAGCTTAACTTCAGCCACTCAGCCACTCACCCCGTGCCTTGGATCAGGATTTCTTCCTCTGCCTTTGTTTTCAGAAGGAAGGCAGTGAAACAAAGAGATTTATTGTATATTTGCTTCTTCTAACATTTTGCCAAGCAGTATTGTATGCTGGTGCATGTTAACAATGGGATAGGCTACTGGAATTTAGAGTTGTCTTTATAGGTAGTAGCTATTAAACTGTAGGGTAATTCAAGAGCTGATCAATGGTAGCATATAAGATATTTTAAAGACATTTAAGAATACTGGTAAGGCTTAGGTAAATGTACAAACAAACTTCTTTTATGCGTGTTGCACATGTTAAATTGATAACAAAACAAAAATAAAATGATATTGATTGCGCTACGAACAGAGCTTTGTAATATATGACGTTTCGGGCTTAAACCCATTATCAAGTGAAGTAAGATTAGTAGAACGTAGGATAATAGAAGAGTAGATTCGAAAGATTAAAATCGAATATAAGGGAATAGATGTGACGTAAAGAGGCAGGAAAGCAAAGCAAAAAAGGGGGACAGAAGGGTTAGGTAAGAATAATGTCATTGCAAATGATTGAATTGCTTGCTAAGTCCTGCAGGAAAGAGAGTTCCAAGTTTGAAAATTATACGTTTCTCCAAAGTCTTTCATTTGGCACTGTCAGTGGGTGCAAAGAGGAGGCCAGAAATCATCATGTTATCAGTTGAATGGTTGGGGAATTAAAGTGTCTTGAGATGTTACTGTCGGGGTCGTTTTCATGCTTTGCATTAAGGTGGGTTTTGTTCCTAACATTGCGCATGTGTTCTCCAAATCTATTATTTACTTGGCGAGAAGTTTCTCCAACGTACAAAATGTTGCATTAGGTGCATGAGATGTAATAAATGACGCTGGATGATGAGCATTTAAAGGTGGCTTTTATGGTGAAGGTCTTGTTTCCGTTGGTAATTGAAGTTGTTGGGTTGATATGGGTACATGTTTGACAGAGGACTTGATTGCAAGGAAGGGTGCCAGGGGAGTCTGAGGATTGAAGGCTTGTGCGTACGAGAGAATCTTTAATGTTCTTGTCTCTTCGGAAGGCCATTAAGGGTGTTGTGCTGAACATTTTGTGGCTTTGGAGTCATTGCTAAACAGGTGGAAATTGTTGTAGATTATTTTCTTGATGCTGTTATTCAGTGGGTGATAAGTAAGGGTGAAAGGTATTCTGTTATTGGTTTAGTTTCTGTTAACTGGCAGAAGGGCATCGTCCTGTATGAGGTTGTTGACTTTTTCAAAGGCAGGAGTGGTGATATTATCGGGATAATTATTCTGGTGGACAAACAAAGTCATTTCTTTGGCTTTGGAATTGAAATCTTCATTGTTGGAGCAGATACGGCGCAGCCGTCTAAGTTGAGAGTAAGGAATTGAGTCTTTGCATTTGCTGGGGTGGGATGAGTTGTAGTCAAGGAAGCTGTGTGCATCGGTGTCTTTATAATAAATCGAAGTTGCAATGGTGTAGTTTTAAATTGTAAGTTGGATGTCGAGAAAAGGCAAGGTATGTTTTGTAATGTTGTGAATAAATTGAAGACCTGGGTGGAAATTGTTGCTATACTCGATGAAATTTTGCAGGTCTTCAAGAGGAAGTGATGTAGCACCAATGATATTATCCATATATCTCTTGATGAGGCAAGGAATCGGGCCATTGTAGGAGTTCCAGATAAGATGCTCCTGATGTCCAACGAAGAAGCAGGCATAGCTAGGGCCAAGTTTGCTCCCAATTGCAACACCAAAAGTTTGAAGATAGAAACTGCCGTTGAATGTAAATGCATTTGTAGTCAAGACGAGTTTAGCAAGGCGAAGAAGAGTATTGGATGATGGATGTTGTTCAGGGCGTTGCTCTAGGAAGAATTTGATGAGGGCCTTTAATCCATCAGTATGAGGAATGCATGTACATAATGATTTGACATTCATCACAAACAAAATCTGTTTGGGCCAGTAGACTTAAATGTGACAATGTGACTTAAATAAGTGTGACTGTTAAAGTTCAGGTGTAAATGTGACTGTTAAAGTTCAGATTTGATGAATATTATGTTTGAATAAGTTAGTCCATATTTTTTCATCCATCTTATCATTTTTAGCGCAGAAGAACCTGGCATCTGAACTGTTGAAATTCAAGCCAATGGATTGATAGAAAAAAGGGAAATATTAGAAAAAAACCTATTAGAAAATACCTATGAGCCATGTATGATCATATTTTTTGAGGTTTTAGCAATGTTTGGAAAAAATGCTCCCCAGAATATCAATCTAATGATATTGAACATTGTCTTGTTTGATAGCAAATATGTTCAATTGGATTCAGTAATTTACCCAGCTTTAATTGGTTATTCCTTTCTTTCCCGTGAGTATGGCAGATTCTCTGTAGAAAGCCCCATGAATTAGTTATTGATTTGATATTTAGGGAGCAGTACAAATGGCTCCTGTAGTGATCACTCTTCAAAGGTGAATCAAGCCACTTAAACACATTGATGTCAAGCATAATAAGATGACTTAAGACAGTAAAATATATCTCATCTTAATTTTCTAATTTCTACAGATTGCTATAGCGATATAAGCTCAAGACTTGGCTATACAATAACATCATCAACTCTCAAATCAGGAACAGCGAGAAATGCATACATCAACTCAAAAGACAGTTGGTGTGCTAATGTCAATGACCAGAGTCAGTTCATAAAAATATCATTTGGTAATGCAATGAAAGTGAGTGGAATATCAATACAAGGAAGTGCACAAGGAAGTGATTGGGTGAAGACCTTTAAAGTGAAGTATAAAGCACCTTGTGGGACTGAAACTGAGATTACAACTGTGAGTTTGGATCTTATTTGTTTAAGTGTAAAGTCAGCATAAAAGCTGAAAGGTCTATTTAACATTCACCTTTTGGTTCTATTTTAGTCTCATCTGTAGGCCCCAGCAATAAACTTTACAGGGCAGGGATGAAATGCAGCAAAAGAGCACGCTCCTAGTTATTTCAAATAGGTGATGTCGCCTGGGATGTCAGATTTCAAACTCAAGACTTAAGGCAGGAATCATTCTCTTCTGTAAAGGATATCAATCAACAAAAAGCAACTTTAAAGTGGACAGAGGAAATGCGACTGCAGATAGTATTTTTAGATTCCATCTCTAGATCATTAGAGAATGCCTGTCTTAAAAACAAGAAGTTAAAACTTGAGAAGAATTGCCTGTGTCATGTAAAACATAAATGTTGCAGAAATTATTTTGAAAATTCTCAGTCGTATTTGCAAGTTTCTGAAGCGTCAATGTTTAGAAAATCACTAATTTTGGAACAAAGAGTTCAATTTCAATATAGTGAATTCTCTAATTCAGATGAAGATCTTAGCAATTCAACAAAGCAGTGGAAGTTCACTGTGTCTCAAATTTACCATTATTTTAACGTTTGTTATCTAGATTGAAATAATGAGTGGAACTTGGTTGGAGATATCAGATAAAAATTTAGATTCAAGAGCATGGTCATGCTGCGCAAAAACTAAAATTCATATTGACAACTATCAAGCCAATCTTTTTGATTGTCCTCCTTGAAGCATGAAGCAGTACACCTTCGATTTAGTTTGATCATTAATTTGTAAAGAGAAATGAAGATTTGATACCAAAATCAATTCAGTCATCTCAAAGTGCCTGAATTTATCTTTTGACTACGAATAAAAGATGGACCATAATGCACAAGACCTTTCTGATTTTAGGTATTTGATGGAAACACTGACAGCAGTACTGTAACTATACATTGGTTCATTTCAATTATCAAGACGGAATATCTCATAATATCACCACAAACATGGAATAACAATATTTGTTTGAGATTCCAGATTATTGGTTGTGAAGGTATGATAAGGTTTATTTTTTTGGAATCATGGAGATCCTCCAGTTGGCAAATTCACTGATAAATGATTGAACTTTCAATCGTTAGGCTTGAAACGGCTTGAAACGTCTTGTAAGCAGTCAACAAGAAGAAGAGCTTAAAGTTTGTTGACGGAGATAAATAGCTAACTAAAGAGTTGCATATGGAGTTAAATAGTCAAGAATTTCTCTATTGTATTTCCTGATTTCAACATCGTGTATACTGTTTAGCTAGGGAAACGGTAGTGCTTGAAGGCATTCATTCTTAATCTTGTTTATAGATAACTCCACTTAGCTCTGTCCTTTTATTTTAAACGATTTGATGTATATGTCATTTTTGGTTCACCATTTGTTTCTCTCCTAGCTGTCCATTCCTTAATCCTCCATACATTATTGCATCAATTGATGGTACAGTAAGGCCCCGCATTTAAGAAAATTTTTTAGCCTACTGAAGAATTATTAGCCCCCTTACTTATAAGAAACACTGGAGGCTCACACCCAAAGTAAAGTTTCTTGTATTTTGATTGACATTAAGTCCTGATCTGATGATGGTCTGAGAACATTTCAATTCATGCAGAAATCATCAGAAATTTCTACGAAGATACCTTACATTTAACAGGTTTTTACCCAAATTTTAATTGGAATTCATGACAATCATTGATAGCATACAAATATGGCTACTATGTTAATAAAAACCCAATGCTATCGTAATTTATCTTCCAGGGCTTTCCAGAAAATAGATAAGAAACTTAAGAAACTTTAGCCAAGAAATAACAAGTATCACAGGTATAAGATTAATTGCTATTTCTCCTCCATCATTGCCCTCTAAAGAGTTGTGGGAGGGAAGTCTGTTTTTGAGCAAAACTGATCATTCATCAGGAAACGACTAAGGTGTTGAATGATATACTATACTGGTGCAAATGGGGTTTTGGAAATGCGACAGTGGCGAGAATGAAAACCCTGTGTAGTAAAACACGACTAGGAATGCGGCATGGCCGACAAATCAGCTACACAACCTACCTAGCTATGCCCAACCTCTATACTCAATAGATTTTTACCATACTCAATGGTAGTAAGATATGAAACCTACAACTCTATACTTAATAGAGTTTACCTTACCCTCTATACTTAATAGAGTATACCATGCTCAGTATGGTACGGGTTCTAACAACCTAACACCTTATGCTACCATACTCAATGGTTAGCGAAAATAAGGTGGCCTGTTTGTGTGCACACTTGAATACGAGAAGTGTCGGCCATGCCCACCCTTGCTTTAATTTTCTAGAGCGGATCGCTCAACGAGTGTTGTAGAATTTTTCACAAGTCCAAAATTTATGTAGGATACGATGTCGAATGGGATTGAGAGCATCAGAGATACACTCAGAGCCGTGGAGTCGCATTTCGGATATACAGTTTCTAACTGAGACGCTTTAATTACTCGATACTCTAGTCATTGGTGGAACTACCTGAAAACGAAAACTAACCAAAGCATAAGCCACTGTAGGAAGTCCAGATGATGAAATAAGGGTGGATAACGACCAAATGATTAAATGGAGCGGTTGGTGGGATTTTTCTTTAAGCATTTTGAAAATGTTGAGTACTATGGCCTCCACCTTCGAGTTTTGTAGGGCTTTTGTTACGCCTCTGAGGTTGATGCTGATTGGTTGATATTTCTGAGTATCATATCGTAACTATGTATTCTATTGTTGTACTATCAATTCGATAGTCGTGACTGTCAGATATTAGAAGGGGGCTTTCAAACTTATTTTTGGTCTTGGTACATCGCTGTGGGAAATTTCTACATCAAAGAGTGCCTACAATAGACCTTTTAGCTATTAACGATATTTTGCTACATTCTGTAGAATTTTCGAATGTGCACAATAGTGATAGAAGCTCTAACGCCACTCGATCGAAGCTCGCGTATAAAAATGTATAAAAATAACGCTCGATTCAGGCTCTTTTGTAGAATAGCTAAAAGGTCTATTCTTTCATTAGATGGTCTAAATGGGTAGAGCATTGCCAAATTAAATTTTTCTCTTGTCCTTTAATTATGTGAGATGAGAATGTAAACAGCATTCACCTGCCAAATCCAGCCTCTATAACAAGGTGGGTTGAATTCACGCAAAATGTTTCCAAACATTTACTGATCTTGAAAGTAGTCTCTTTCTCCGGCGCTGCGCGGTGCTCCTCCATTGCTAGGGTCACAGGGTTACATGTTTCCTGTTAGGTCACGTAGAAATATTAATTAACCACATTCATATATTGATGTGAATAAAAAGCATTTCTTAGGGTGTGAAAAGTGGTTTCTTAAATGCGGAGCCTTACTGTATTTTGCGCCGTAATACCCAAATAGAATTACGAAAAGGTACATTATCTCATGATTACAATATGAAGCTACTCTTAATTTTAGTTCTCACTAAGCTCTACGCTCGATGTAATTTTTAGAATGACTGGAATGTCTAAAATTTATTTTGTACAACTGACAAGGATTTAGATTTGTTCACAAGAATATCATCCGTTTTTCATTCATTTTATGATACAGGCCTTGCGTACATTATCTTTATTTCCTGCCTAATAATTTTTAATCTTAAGAACGAAACTGTTATATCCTGTAAACGAACAACAACCAAAATAAACCTGCAACTAGGATGAAAATTGTTAAATCCTGCAAGAGAACATAAATCAATCTCAAACCCTGAAAGGAAAGAAATGAGTTGGTAACTGCAATAAAGAACAGTTTTGAATAACCAAAAACGCTTTGATCTTTGACAGCTGTTGACTGAGTTTAACCAATCGATTGCATGGGTTTTCTTTTGTTCGTGTGTTGTTTGTATCGTTAGTTTGCTCTTCGCACGAACCGAACCGATGAGAGTGCGATGAAACGCGTTTATGGTAATTCAACGTTTTTCTTTGTTGATGTTACTAACTTATTTGTTTCTTTTCAGGGCTTAAGATTAATTCGATTTCTCTCAGGATTCAGCAGTTTTCCATCTGGTTAAAGGTTTATTTCGGTTGTTTGCTCTTTCACATGATTTAACAGTTTCCCTTCAACGCATCATGATGTTTTGTGGGTTTAGTATGATGAGGCCCTTATTCAAGGCTATTTTAAAAATTTTTTATCACAAGTTATGTTTAATGGTTCTTAACGATTCATAAAAATATTTTAAACATTTTAAGAAGTGTTGTTTAAAAAAATGTAGAGTCTTTCATATGACACAAGAATCCTTATCATCATGTAAAAATTCTTGAGAATTCTTCAAAATTCTTGCCATGTTAGTTTAAACAACGCCTGTAATGTACCTTTTTATATGGTTGTCTGATACCCTTCATTGTATTAAAGCCAACGCACAGAGAATTCCACTTGGCATGGCAAATGGTTACATTCCTGCACATCGGCTTACATCTTCGGGGAAATTTCCATCATATCCGCCTCAAAGTGCGAGGCTTGGTATCCAACGTTGCTGGAAAAATAGATACATGTGGCCCGATTCTGATTCTTCTGACCATCATCAAGTTGATTTTGGTAGAGTAGTCATTCTAACTGGTATAGCAACACAAGGAGACCCAACAAATATTAATGACTTTGTCGAGAAATTCTACTTGAAAATTAGTAATAGTTCAAGTTCATTTACGGAATTCAAAGACTGCAGTGCTGTTAGAAAGGTATGTCCCAAAAAACTGTTTCTTCCATCAAGTCTGACTTTTGCTTATGATAATGGTAATGAAATCTTTGAAAAACATTGCACGATTGATTGATGAATCTTTCTAATCTTTCAATAGCTTAGAAGAAACTTATTGTATTTGGTTATGAGTGCTCATGGGAATTTTTGATAACTTGATTATTTTCAGAATTACAAAATCTTGTTTGGTTTCGAACAGATCTCCGGTTGTGGCGTCATCAAATTACCAATTCCTAAACCGCAAAAGCTTACAGTGCCTCAAGAACCTATGTGTTTTGATAAACTATGGCTTTCTTGAATATTGTACAATTTTTTCTGTATTAATCTAGGACTGATAACGATTTGAATTTTCCAAAACTTTTGGTGAATTCTTTCAATAAAAAGAAATACGTAATAATTTCAAAAATGATGAAGATATCAAAGAGTGCCTATGAACACTTAAAACAAAGTACCTGAAATTACTTTAAAACCATTAAAACAAATCTAAGATGCATCAATCAATCGTGCAATGCTTTCTAAAGATTTGATTCCCAAAACAGTTTTCACTTGGTCCAACGATTTGAACCTCAAAGAAATACTTAGACTTGCACTTAAATACTATGAAGAATGCAGACGCAAAGAAAAGACAGGTTTTTTACACTCTGAGGCCTTTCGAACCTACGATCTCATCAGAGTGTGTGAAAACATAGGTTCAAAAGGCCTCAGTATGCCAAAAATCTGTCTCTTTCTTTGCGTCTGTCTTCTTCATAGTATTTAAGTTTTAGAAACCAATGTAAGTATCAAATGTTTAGACGTGCATGTAGATTTAGATCTCTCCTGAGAGGCGAGAGCCAGAACTACGACCAAGGCACCGAGAAGAATGTGTTAGGATGTGTTCTAGGACCTTAGTATTGCTTTTTATAGACACTTTATTTATAGGAAGTGATATCAAGGCCAAAATTAAAAGTTAAATGTTAAAACACAGGGGCATCAGTTTGAATATTTTTAGTTATCATTTAGTATTTCTCGATATTTTTATTTTGAATTTTTTCACTATTTCTCCATACTGTTGTCTTCCTTGTTTCTGAAGAGCCGCGAATACTTTGACCAATGCGAAGGAGAGCAGAAAATGCGAAGGATTGAGGGAGAGGAAAGCGGAGGAGGAGCGAGAAAAGAGAGCAGGAAGAAAAGGTCCAGTCGATGAATATCTATGTTGTATATCCACAACTATGCACTTCTTTGCTTGATTAGGGTCACTCCAGTCTTTCTAGCCTTTCTAATTTTTTTTAGAACAATAACAAAGAAGTTGGAAAGTTATATCTTAAATACAAACTTTTTTTCATTCTATCCAGATCCCCAGTCGCTCATGAGCACCTTTGTTGACATTGAAGACAATGGAAGTATTGATACATCATAACAAATTCTTGTTAACCAAATGCATAAAACTTGGGCCTGGGGTCATATTGTCGTATGATCTCGTGTTGTAAGTCCCGGGTCGCACAGTCCCCGGGTCCGGTCAAAAGAACGTCTTATTTTTTTTGTGCGAATGTATTGTATTAATTGTTGGGGATACATGGTACTCCCCCTATTGTTTCTTTGCTTTGTTTTAGTAGCCTGTGTTCCAGACCACTTTAAAAAGTAAGTGGTCTGTGCAACTGAGCGCAAATCTGTGTTCAGACGATGAATTGAATTGCGAAATAATTAAAGGCAATGTCTTTATGAATCTATGTGTTTGAAACAATACGAGCCAGTCGTTATAACTCACTGTTGTTGTAGTTGTCCTTCAGGTCGTTCGACCCCTGGTGATGCTATGAACCTGCCGTCTCCATTCAGCTCTATCTTTAGTGTCTTTGTTGAGCTGATAAACATTTCTTGTTGTCATTGTCTTAATATTGTCAAACCACTTTGTTGCAGGTCTTCCTCTACCTCTTTTCCCTTCAATTTTTCCTTGCATTATCAGTTTTTCTAAACTGTTGTCTGTTCTATTTATGTGGCCATAATAGGTCAGTTGCCTCTTTCTGATGGTGTTTAACAACGATCTTTCTGTTTTTATTTGCCCTAATACCCATTCATTCGTTCTTCTCGATGTCCACGGCACCCTTAGGAGTCTTCTCCATACCCAAAGTTCAAAGGCTTCAATCTTTTTCATTTCTGCTTTTCTTATTACCCATGTCTCACTTCCATATGTAACAACGGGAAATACCAATGCTTCGGTGATTCTTATCTTGGTATTTATTGTGATGTTTTTGTCTTTCATTATCGTTGTCAAATTGGTCATAGCCTTCCTACCGAGCATTAGCCTCCTTTTAATTTCTTTTGTATGATCAGAGGTTCTGGTTAATGTACAGCCAAGAAAATTGAATTCCTGTACTACCTCAATGGATTCCCCATCTACTTCAAAGTTGTTAATTTCTGCCGTCGTCATTACTTTTGTTTTTTTTAAATTTAGTAGTAGCCCTGCTTCTTTGCTTGCCTTCCTAACATTTCTGATAAGTTCTTCCAGATCTTCTTTGGTTTCAGCAATCAGGGTCGTGTCATCTGCATATCTTAAGTTATTAATGGTTCTACCGTGTATTTTGATTCCAATGTTGTTATCATATAGCCCTGCGTTTCTCATGATAATTTCACCATATAAATTAAACAGGTACGGATTTTTTGTACGGAGATAGAATACAACCTTGTCTCGCTCCTTTGCTAATTTCAAACCAATCTGTTGGCCCATACATTGTTCGTACATGCGCTTCTTGTTTGTGGTAAAGATTCTTAATCAAGATTATTAGATGTTCTGGAATTCCACTCTTTCTCATCACAAACCACATAGTGTTGTGGTCCACACAGTCAAATGCTTTGCTGTAATCAATAAAACAGAAATATATTTCTTTCTTTACTTCGCGTACCTTTTCCAATATCCATCTGATGTTTGCAATTTGGTCTCTAGTTCCCCTTCCTGTAATAAATCCAGCTTGCTCAGTTGATATTTCTCTGTCAATATAGGGTGTTAGTCTTTTCTGGATTATTTTCAGAAGTATTTTGCTCATGTGAACAATTAAGGATATTGTTCGATTATTTGAACATTCTCTGATATCGCCTTTCTTTGGCAGCGACAAGAAGACGGATCTTTTCCAATCTACTGGCCATTCAGTGGTTGTCCAGATTAGCTGGCACAGCTTGCATATGATGTTGAGTGTTTCTTTGCCAGCATTTTTTACCACTTCAATGGGGATGTTGTCAATACCTGGAGCTTTATTACACGCAAGTTCTCTAATAGCATGTTCTATTTCTGCTAGAGTTGGTTCCGGTTCTTCTGTAAATTCTTCTTCTGTGAAATCATTGGATATGCCTGCATCCCTGCTGTACAAGCGTTGTGTGTATTGTTTCCATCTCTCCTGTATCTCTTTTCCCTCTGTGAGTACTTTACCATCTTGGTCTTTCACTGTTGCCATGCGAGGTGTAAACTTTCCTGTGATCTGTTTAATAGCCTGGAAAATATTTCTTGATTTTCCTTTTGCTTGATTTTCTTCCATATTCCTGCAAATATCATTCAAGTATATTTCTTTATCTTTCCTTGCCTGATTTTGAAATACTCTGTTCAAGTTATTAAATGTGGAGAAATCTTTTTGTTTTTTAGCGTTTCGTCGTTCTTCAGCAATCTCTATAGCTTTCTGTGACAACCACTGTGATTTCCTTTTTCTCTCTTTCTTAGGAATGTTTTTCTCCGCAGTGTCAACGATGATATCTTTTGTTGTCTGCCATAATTGTTCAACGTTAGTGTCCTGTGATTCTAGACACGAGAAACGACGTGATAGCTCGATTGTAAAGTTTGGTGGTATCGTTGTTAAATCAAAGCTAGCTTGTGCATGTTGCTGTCTTCTCTTTTTTAGTTTTACTTTGATAGTGGCGTGAAGCAGCTCATGATCTGTTCCACAGTCAGCTCCAGGAAGGGTTTTGACTGCCTGTATCGCACTTTTCCATCTCTTCTTGCCCAAGATATAGTCAATCTGATTCCTATTTTTACCATCTGGTGATGTCCATGTATACAGTCTGCGTTTGTGTTGGAAAAACATAGTGTTGGCTATGAATAATTCGTTTTCAATGCAGAATTCTATTAATCGTTCACCTGCAGCATTTTGCCCCCCTAGCCCAAATCTTCCAGTGACTCCTTTTTCTTCAATATTTCCCACTTTCGCATTCCAGTCTCCAATCAAAAACAACATATCTTTCTTTGGGATATTATCTAGCACTTCCTGTAACGCTGTATAAAACTGCTCTATTTCATCATCATCGGCATCTGTGGTTGGTGCATATATTTGTATTATGCTGGTGTTGAAAGGATGCCCTTGAAGTCTTAATGTAATTATTCTGTCATTAACCATGTTATATCCTAGCACTGATTTGCTTATCTTTTTATTGACAATAATCGCAACTCCATTTCTCTTGTATTGTTGGTGTCCTGAGTAATACACTGTGTGATCACCATATCTAAAATCCCAACACCCTGTCCATTTCAGTTCACTTATTCCGAGTATGTCTAAGTTTATTCCGTCCATTTCATTGGTTACAACTTCCAACTTTCCTTGATTCATCGTTCTAACATTCCAGGTTGCAATTGTGTGGTTTTTGTTGTCGCGGAACTGCTTTGGTTTTTCATCCTTTGCAGTGTCAGCTATCATACGCTCTAAGGAGTTTAGTACAACAGCTTCATTGTTGCTAGAATTACTCAATCCAGAGCTGGACCCTTCCTCAGCAGCAAGTTGAGTGCCATCCGACCTGAGGGGCACATCTTCAGGCACTATAGCTATTTTACTTGAGACTGGCATTTTCATAACATTTTCTTGGCAGGATACTGTAGTAGTTTGCCGTTGCTTTCTACAGATTGCAGTTCTCAGCTAACTAGAGTTTGATTGCCACCATTCGTCTGGTTGTACCAAATTTCTGCCAGCAGTCGTAGTGCACGATACTTTATCATTTATTTAGCAAGACCAAATCTCTGCCAAAGCATCTCCACCCTGCTCTGTCGGTGGCGCACGGATGTAGTTTAAGTTCATACCCCAGGAACGATATTTGACCCATATCTGGGACCCTTGCATGTGCTACCACCCCGGGTCAGGGTGGACCTGGGAGTAGTGGTAATTAAGGGGTAACTCCATTATCCCCAGAACTCTAGATCTCCCGAACCAGAGCCTTACCACCGGATGTAGTTTAAAGTCATTACCCAGGACAACTCACTAACTCACTACAGACGGAAAAATCAATAGGATTAGCAGGCATTGAAATATCCTATTCTTTGCATTTGATTATGAGTTTCCTGTAGCTATTCGCAAGAGACAGGCTTTTCTATCCCATAACAAAACAAATGATCATTATGCGAATTATTCGTCACATATACTAATTTTTCCGCAGATTCTGGGGAAAATTTCTGTACACGAAGTTGCTCTCAGTTACACAGACCACTTACTTTTCTTTTCAAGTGGTCTGCAACACAGGCTATGTTTTAGGCTCAACTTGACAGCCAATCAGCGCGGGGACTATAAACGCATGCGCTGTAGATACAACATGATCATTGAAGTACCTGCAGCCGTTTCGAAGATCGTTGCAGTGACAGTGAGCAGTAAGGGAAGATTCGCAGCTCTATTTACCCGAAACTTTGCTTATTTTTTATCAATTCTTGACTGCAGTTGTGTTTGTGTGCCTGCAATATTTCATGACCGATCATTCTCGAAGCTTGGTACAGAAGTAAATGTCAAGTGGTTGATCTCGCGTGGCTAAGTTGGCCTAAGCAAAACATCAGCGCTTTGAGCATTGCTGTCGAAAGCCTAGTTATCATATCTGGATTTGCTGTATTGACAAAATTTCACGAACCAATGCGATTGGACACAAAAACACAAATTACGCTGGGTAGGACTATACCATTTACTTATCAGATAAATTCATTTCTTTGTCAAGCTTCCATGAAACGATATCGTGAGGGGTTTTGAAAACTGTTATTACTGTTCCCCCATCGAAAATTGATTGTTCTGTGGCGGATTTGGTTTCCTGCTAACGTCTTACTACTAGTTGCCTTTCAAATGACTAAAAATTCGTGATGAAAATAGCGACATTACGTAATTAAATCGACAAAATTCTACACACTACGCATGCGTTCATAGTCCTCCAGGTGATGTCCACTGCCTCGTCAACTTGAGCTCTCATGTATCCCCAACAATTAACACATTAGATGATCGGGCAGATTTTCAGTACTGCGAGTTGGCAAGCTAACGGCTGCACGCATGATACAAGTAAAAAGACCTTAGAAATGATCTTACAGGAGAATATCTGTCCATTATTTGACCTTTTTGTGCTGAATTCTCTTTTAGAGTTCGTAAACAACGTAGTACAAAAGATGATACTGCTAGAAAGAAATTAGTTATGCAGTCATTTACTAACTCGTTGAAAAATAGACCTAGGACCGATGACCAATACTTTCAGACCTGGTAACATAACATGGTCATCGACGTTAAAGCAGGTTTGGCTTGCCTTTCATCATTATTTACGGATATCTACATATATTTGAAATCTTGGAAAAGCGATGAATCATGGGAATAGCAAAGGCAGTTACTGGATTGCATTATTTTCATCCAACAACAGAACCCAAGAAATAGCTATTTCATCATCAAATGCCACTTGTTTTGCCAAATTCGGACTCTGCACACCTCAGTTATGTTACTTAGCTTTGCCCCAGCGGTGAGTGAATTGTTGAACTGTTATTGAGGTTATTTCCAAGTCACCCCTTTTGTAATAACCGAGGACTTTCCCTTGCTGCGATAAATTTATATTTGGAATTCTGGAAAACATTGCATAACATACTTTAATCATACTCTGTTTTGGTAACATAGCTTGGTTAAAGAACAGTCAAGCTTTATACTTGCCATCAAACATCCTTTATACGGGTAAACAGGATTTTTGGATGTGGCCTTGAGCCAGTCATCGCGTTAACATTTGGAAATGATGACTCTGTGTTTCTAGGGTCACAGGTCTGATTTTTACGGTATGCCATTTTGGCTGAAGTTGAGAAACTCCAGCTATGCGTATGGCCTTTAAAATCGTCAAAAATCAGTTTCAAGTGTTGAAATTTTTATGTTGATGCTTCAACAATGATGATGCACAGTGAATTCACAATGGAAACAAACAGAAGGAAAAGCGGCAGCGTACACTGAAGCCAATATCTCAGCATGACCCTCCCTCATATTAATCCTTGTTGAATGAGCGGTATTGAATAAGTCCTTTCTGTACTCTACGGTACCAGACCTCATTCATCCAGTACTCCAGAAAGCAATCCCATTGTGATTGGTGAATTGTCATGACGTAAAACTCTTTGTGTGCCTGAAAGCCCAACAATAGTAAATGTTGATCGCAGTACTAGATTCGTCTTCCTAGTACTGCTGCGTGGCCGTCAAAATAACACATCCATTCAAGATTACGAAATCAACCCCGCCGTACTTTCAGCTGTATCAAATGGCATGTTAAATCACTGTAAGTTCAATGTGATCTCTGCTGTTTTCTTGAACGACGCTAAGGTATTTAAAAGTACAAGTACGTTACAAAGCTCGTAGGTCTGTGCTCGTTTCTGGGTAGTGACCAGTTCGAAGTTGTCTATGATTCTACTGAAAGCGAACCAAATTTCAAGGATGGAAGGATCTGCTGCCTCTCTGGAGTTTGACGTATTTTTACGTTGTCGTCAGCTCAGAGTCATTTAATCATTTAACTCACGAGCAACATCTTAGTTTGAACATAGGTTTGAAGAAGGATGGCAGACCTTTCCCAAAAAATTAATGTCAAGAGAACTGAGACTGTGAGAATTCTTATAACGATTTTCATGGATGCATGGCGAAGACTTGGCTTCTTCTTTATAAACTGCTATGAAAGCAATCTTTGAAAGCTGTTTTCCCACTCTGATACATTGCTTGTGTAGATGGAACCATGCAAATTGTTCCATATGTTTTCATGTGTTAGATGATTGATGGAAAATATGCAACTTGGTGTGCATTGCACAACGCAGGTGGAACGAGACACCCACGTTACTAGAATCTCATTTCTGGTACTTCCATAAACTGCGGCTAGCCAGTGGTAGGCTGGGTGCCGCAAGTGATTAACTTTCTACCTGTGTTGCTCACATGCCTCAAAAAATGGCCGCCGCCAGCGATCGAAATGACTCATTACATTTCCGTGATAAGGTTTCAGTGATGCAACCAGTGTCCTTGAAAAGACTTGCAACGAATGAATTCACTAAGTGCACATTTCCAAAAAAAGAAGTATAGCATTTTTTCCAGATAAATTGTGTGTTCAGTTTGACATGTAAATTGCTATCCTTTCTGCTATGTTTGACTTTAAAATCTACCTTCACAACTTTCTCGAAAATCTATTAGGAAACGCATTTTGCTTGCAATTTAGAGCCAATCCTTGATGACAATTGCTTGAAACTTCAAAGCTCTCCAGGGGCTTTGCCCCTGGACCCCAATGGGGGCTCACAGCGCCCCCATGCCCCCGGCTGGTATTAAGCAAAAATTTGTTCGCTTCGCTCACAAATTTTTGTTTTCCTAGTACCATCCTATGTTGCGTGCCAGCCGCCACTGAAGTGTAATCACTTTGTAACTTGAGCTAAATCTTCCCTAAGAATTGAGTAAGAATCTATATGTTGTAATCAGTAAATTTATAAGCAGAAGACTTGAAAAACTACAAGAGTAAACTCTGAATTTGTAACACTGCAACAAAGCCAAGAGGAGACCCTCTGCAAAATAGGGCAATAACTTCACTATATCCAACCTGCCTGAGCATCAAAATACTTTGCCTCGAGCCAGATAGATACTGCAGCTAACATAATATCAGCTATTTGCAAGCTTTTACTCCCTTGGTGTTTGGAAAAAGCAACTGCAAAACTTGCTTTTAGCTAAGATTGAACCAACACATTTCTATGGCTGCCATCAGCATCCACAAAGAAAGGTCGAAGGTTGAGGCCTATTGTTGAATTGAATTGCTAAAATTTGGGTACAAAACCCCTCCTCACATTACCCCAAGATATTGTACGAAGAAAAGTATTGGACCACAAGAAAGCCTTTATCGTCAGCTATTTTTCGTCGTTTTTCTGAAATTTTTGGAGGTAAGCAGTAGGCGTGAGGAGCTGCGTGCGGGAAAGTGTCACAAACAGGAATGTGCGTAACAAAACTCTTCATCGCTTATATATATAGATGATGTTTCAAATGTCAGTTGAAATGTTAGCGACCACATCGATAATTCTGCATTCAAAGAATGAGAAACAAATTAAGAAATTTTTATCACTAAAACTGAAAAAATTTTCTTGTGAAATTAAGAAACTTTTAGTCCTATGGCCTGGTCCAAATTTGTTATAAAAGTTAAACGTGTACAGCGCAAATCTTAAGATAGGGATATCTCTTGTTTTCTTCAGATTAGAAATGGGAAAGAAATGCGATTTTGTTTTTGAGTTTAGAGTGCAGCCAAAGGAAGAGTTTTAAAGAATTGTTTGAAGAATTTTAGAGTTGTTTTTGAGAGATATTTTGTCGTTTGATTTAGAGATTTGTTTTTTTGGAGAAAATTGAGAAAACGGAGAAATTCGCGATCTCTTCGAGTTCTCTAGGCCTGACTTCATGACAAATGCATGGTTCAGTAGCTTAGTAGTTTTGAGCTACAACGTTTTTCATCACTTCAATTCCTTACATTTGTAGATCGATTTGTAGATGTCGATCGCTCAGAGCTTAACTACGACCAAGGCACCGAGAAGAATGCATGGCTCAGTAGCTCGGTAGTTTTGAGCTACAACGTTTTTCATAACTTCAATTCCTTACATTTTTTCGCCACTCAGTAATTTTTGCCTGTAGTGAAAATGTTATTTAGGATAACAACCCTACATTACTGGCATATAATCCTCTTTATTAGATCCTCCTATCCAAGCTAACTTCAAAATGAACACCCCTCTGTATGAATTCCCCTCCTCCGTTTTTATCAGGCACAAATGGTTTACCAACCTTTGTGATTCCCTTATCTTGCTTACATTTCACCACAACGCGCTGTGTTATTTTCCATATTCTGCATTGCTATATTTGTATTGCAGGACATTGATGGAAACATAAACAATAATGGTATCAAATATAATTACTTTCCTGATCCAATTGTTACTCGATATGTAAGATTTCACGGAAAAGCACTCCGGAGTACAGATCATTTAAAACACGTTTGCTTCAGACTTGAATATTATGGTATGGAACTTCATGGCCAACAAGGTATGTGAGCAACTTAACAAGGGCAAATAATCTTTCAATAGAGCTGAACCGGATGTTTATATTTGCACGTTGGCCAATCAGATGTGACCATGACGTCACGCAAACAAAAGAATCGATGTGAGAAAGCCCCCCTCACATATAGGGGGTCGTGCACGCGACTATTAGGTAAATTCAGGAAAAAAATATACTTTCAACTCTGTACTAATATGTTTAAATTTTCCTCGCGGGTTTTTTTAAAAGAACGCGTAAATCCAGAGAAAACGGCTTTTGAGTAAGGCCTATCATTTGACGTCTTGATCCCTAACAAATAAGCCCTTCAAAAACAACATAAATTCATATCAATGTCTTCCTATTTTCTAAATATCACTGAACGTACGTCGTACATTAGCAAGCGACAGCAGTTGGCTTTCAAGAATACCGAACTTCTAGTCCAGTAAACGAAAGGCAAATTTTAGTCGAACCTAGATCAAATTGCAACAGAATCTTTTTTCATGGCAAACCATTCTACATCTGCTACTAAATAGCATATCAAAAGTCTAAGAAAATCCAAGCATCGGAATACCATGAAATTAGATGTATTTTACCGGGTAATCCACGTCGTTTCATCTTTTACGATATAGATTTGAATAGGAACCAAAGCTTGTCGATGTCACAAATTTGTATTAAAAGTGCCCAACGTATAAAATGCGGACCATTGAAAAGTTGGACCTTTGGTGTTGTTCTTCTGTAAAGATTCCGAAAAATTGCATTTCGAACGAACATAATGCAGAGATCTCAATTGTTTGGCTTGCTCTAGACGTTTTGGATATCAAATAGCACTACTGAAACTATCATTTCTCTCAAATATAATTTAATTCTTCGTTTCAATCTCGATCTACTGGACTAAGATGAAGAAGCCACACCAACAAATTATTCAAGGGGAAATGCTGCTGCAAAGGCTTGGATTGATTTAATGGGGAACGGGGACGGATCCAGCCTGAAGTTGAAGGAGGGGCAGCTGGCAGAGATGGTGGCCAAATTTTGGTAGAAAGTAGGCGCCCCGAAGGCGCACGAAAGTGTCGGACTCCTGATTGAGAAAATTCATTAGTTCTCTACTAAAACAATGTCTTGATTTGCATTTTTGCTCCACATTTAAGAAACTGCCTACCAACCCCTGTAAATCTCATCTGAGAGCGTAGCCTACGAGAAGACCCATTATTCAAAAGAACAGAGGGTCTGTGACCTGTGTTGAGACACATTTCGCACATTATTTGAATAGGGGATTAAAATGATTGAAACTAATTATTCGGGCGACCGTAGCAAGTTAGTGCTCCTTGTTTCATAGACTCTTTCTTCTTTTGATTAAGGGATTTGTTCATATGCCATTGAAAGCATGTTTCCTCCCGATTTAAAGCCAAAAACCACTTGCTCATGAAATTCGCACTGTTAACGTACCCCAACTGAGGGGCATTTCACTCATTTGAAAAAGCGTACGAGATTTTATCAGAACAAAATGATTTTTATGGATTTTTGATAGATTTTTCTTGGAAACAAAAGGATTTTTGCCAAAGGCGTACGAGATTTTTTGGAGTGAAATGCCCCTCGACCCCAACGGCAAAGGCTAACCCTAAAAGAATAATATCTTTCACTTATGAAAGCTAACAAGCCAATTTTTTTCTGAATTTCAAAGAACAGTATGTCCAATCATCACATGTTCCAGTAGTCCGCACTTTATATGATACCGGATTTCAATACCATTTTATGAAATTGACAAGTTTTGTTTCCGCTTCGCAACTGTCGTGTATAACATGGAACAGAGAGGATTATTCTTTAAAAATATGTCGAATTTGGTGATCTTCCGATGCTCTGATTTTCTTAGACTTTTCGTACATTACCTAGCACTGTTTAAGCTATTAGATCCCGCAAAAATCATTTCTGTTGCAATTTGTTGCCCCGCGCCGAAGCGGGGCTTATGGAGAATTCAAAATCTCGAGAAATTTCAGCCGGTTTCCCATCAGAAAACAAGTCTGAAAAACTAGTTTTTCTTGAATTTTCAAACACATCGCTTAAGTGGCCAATCATGCTTCATGTAATACAATGATAGCTCTGGAAACTGGTCAGACCAGTTCCTAAAGGAAGTCTCAGAGAGCAGCAATTGCGAGGGTGTATTGTCTTTTCGATCATGAAACAAAGGCTATCATGTCTTTCCAACTGAAATTACACAACAGAAATATTTAAGAAATTAGCTGATAAGAAAAGTATTTGTACTTCGCTGCCACTGACGTCAACACTCGGGGGGGGGGGGGGTACTCCCATACTTGACTTGACGGGATGTGCCGCTCAACAGGGTGTCCTTTTACGGTAAAAATTATGCGACAGGGTGTCCTTTTCTGATAAAAATTATGCGACAGGGTATTACAATTGATAAGAAAATTATGCGACAGGGTATCATGTGGAAGGATGCCTTTTAGAGTTCTCTTGAAACAATGGATTTTGGCAAAATTTTTATGCGACAGGGTATACTTTTGGGCCATTTTTTATGCGACAGGGTACAGGGTGCTGAACGGCTTTCCACACACCCCCGTCACTTCCCTAGTCAAGTACCCCCCCGGGCGTCAACACTGTCTTGCGATGAAAGGAGGGGCAGTCTGTAAACCACGGAATCACGAAACGGCGGAACGAAATGACGAAACGACGGAACGAAATGACGGAATCATAAAATAATACAATATCTCTATTTGGTACGCTCCTGCTAACTCTAGACACTGTGTCAATGACCCCAGTTTCCTTGTTTCTCAGTGGAAAACTAAAACTTTGTTAAAATGGTGTCAAAAGAGCAATGCAAGTGACAAGTTGCGGGGGATTCCCTGGTGCTTCCCGTCGCTGCGCACTGTTCAAATCATAGATGTATATGGATGCATGAACGTACACGTATGTTTGTTTTGCTATATGAAACTGAGGTCCGGCACTGGTGGGCAGTTTTAGGGCCATTCTTTCATTTTAGGGCCATTTTGCTGCCAAAAGTTTCGTACGTGTATTCTTTGTCAAAAGGGCAGATCAGATCACCTATTCATCCACTGTAGTAAGTACTTATAATAATAATAAAGAATTTATTTAAAGTTGGGTATAACAACATAGTTTACTCTAAGAATAGAGCAACTAATTTAAACCAACTATTTACAAAAATACTATATTTACAGTTTCAGCTAATTACATATATTACAATTACAATAATCTCCATTCCATGATTTGATCTTACGTTTGAACGAGGCTATGGATTGACTGGACTTTATCTCATCAGATATAGCGTTCCACAGAATACTGCCTCTGAAGACAATTGAATTGAAGCCGTTTAAAACAGTTCTAGCTGTAGGTAGCTGTAAAAGGTCTTTTACTCTGGGGTCGTAAGTCACTTCTTTTCTTGTAAACAGATCCAACATGAACGCTGGATTTTGGTGATTTAAAGACTTATAGACCTCAGTCATCAGCTTATGGAGGTTTTTTGTGTGCACTGTCTGCTCATTGTTTCTTTGTAGAAGCTCTTCGAAGGAGGCTTCATAATCATTGAAGAGTATGTGTAGAGCACGTTTGTGGATCCTGTTTATCTCCCTGTTTGGAGTCTTCCCACAAAACATCCAAATTAACGGACAATAGCTTAGGCTTGACACTATAAAAGCATTGTATAGCAGCCTTGCTTTCCTAAAGTCAAGTAGTTTTGCCACCCTTGAAAATGCCGTTACTTTTCTACTTGTTTTGGCACACAAGGATTTGACATGATCCGTAAACTTCAGTTCAGAGTCGATAGTAATGCCAAGGAGTTTCACATTGTCTTTTGGAACTAAAACCAAATCATCAATTTCAATACAAATATTCGCAGTTTTTGGTAGCCCAAGGAACATCACTTGAAATTTTTCAGGATTTGCCACCATACGATTCGAGTCAAACCATTTAAGAACATTGCCAATATCAACTTCTAAACATGTGGCTACATCTCCTATGTTTTCTCCAGAGGCATACAGTGTATTGTCATCGGCAAAATTGCATATTCCTGATTTCTCAATGCATAACAGAAGATCATTTATATATATGTTAAACAGTAGAGGCCCAAGAATGGAGCCCTGTGGTACACCTGATGAGATATAGTGCCAATCACTGAAGGTAGAGCCAATTTTGACGCGTTGTTTCCTATATGAGAGGTAACTATGTAATATATTCAGGCTACTAGTCCCAAAGCCATAGGCCGCAAGTTTCGCTATCAAAAGGTCGTGGGGCAAGCAGTCGTAAGCTTTCGAGAGGTCCATAAGCACAATGCCCATGATTCCTTTACCATCCAGGCATTTACGACATGCTTCAATTAACTTAATCAAGGCATGCTGGGTGCTATACTTCTCCCGAAAACCGCACAATAGATCCGAAAGCTTGTCCTTCACGAACGAGAGCATTTGAGTGTATATTAGTCTCTCATATATTTTAGAGAGACATGATAGCACACTTAATGGTCGAAAATTTTTCTTTGCAGTAGAATCCCCGGCTTTGAAGCAGGGTGATAAGCCAGCTAGCTTAAGATTAGATGGAAATGTGCTATTTTTGATTCCACTATTTATAAGATGAGTAATTTCTTTGTAGCAATGGTTAGCAGCTAGCCGAAGCATATCAACAGGAATATCACCCCTTGTTTTCTTTGATTTATCTAATCGATAGATTTCGCTAAAGACTTGGGTGGGGTCTACATCGGCGAATTCAAATTTTTCGTGCGTCCCATGCATATCCTTGATTTTCTGTATACTTGGATGGTTAGCATATTTATTGATTGCATCAACAACTGGGTCAGGAGATCTTTCATATTCCTCTATCACTTCAGGGGAATATTAAGTGTTTCTACAATATTTGCAAAATAAGCCTAGTTACTATTATGATTTGAAATACAGGTGATCTTATTCCTAGTTCATGTTCTCGGAAACTCGTGTAGTGCTTTTGAATCACAAGGTATCTTTTTAGTCTAGAAACAGAAAATAGGAATTTTAAATTGTAGATTGTAACCATGAAGCATGATGTCCATTGATTCGCTTTTCTTCATTTGAAAAATAAACGTCATTTTTTTCATAGCTGGAAGCAAAGCACTTTATCCATTGGGGATGGAGAATTCTATCATAGCTACTTCGCAACTGACAGAATATAGTGACAGATTGTGTTGCAAAGACGAAGCGAGATTGAACCATAGAAATGGGTGGTGTCCTGGAAGTACAACTGATAAGTGGATACAAATTACATTTGCTAAAGCAATGACAATAACTGCAGTTACGCTGCAAGGGCATGGAGGATCTGGATCACGCGACAGAACGTACAGATACTACGTGCAGTACAAAGACGATGATGCATCTAGTTGGATTAGAGTAAAAGATGTTGCAAATTCAGATAAGGTACGTACGAATTAAGATGTCTTCTCTCCATATCATTTGGTGCCAATCTCGTAGACTATTGTCTTGGGTAGAACAGCATCTATTTTGTATTTACTTTTTACGCATTCCCCGATAAAGATAGTAAATTTCTTATACGAGGTTGTGCGTAGAATTTGAAAAGAAGTGCAATATTGACATGCAAGTGTGAATTCTTTTACTGGAAATATTAAATAGCTTGAATTGAATATCTTTGCACAAATCATTGAACATCTTTGGCGAAATGAATTGTATTAGCCGTTGCTGCGAATTTCTGTAGTGATTTTTATTATCACCAATATTTTTATAATTTGGCACTACTGTTATGGTATAGTTTGATATGTTTGTCATTTCTTTATAGTTATTTACTGGTAACAAAGATACACAAAGTGATCCTGTTATGGATTTCTTGCCTGTTCCAGTTACTACTAAATTCTTCAGGATCGATCCACAGGCCAAGGGAACTGGCTCTACTTTTACGTGCTTACGATTTGAAGTTTATGGATATGATGCTGGTATGCTTCTAAAAATTTTATATCCAAGTATCAGTTAGCCGATGGAGCCTAAGGGCTTCAAGTTGTTTCTATAAAATCAGATTGATATTGTAGTATGAAGGATGTTTTTGTACAGAAGCAGTGTCCATTGGCTTGAGAATTTATGGATCTTTGGCAGTGAATGATACATTGTAAATCTACCATATTCATCATCGTGTATTGAATATTTACATATAACGAAGGTGTATCATGTAGTTCAAAGTGATGATTGTTAGTTTCCAACCTCAGATCTTGAAAATTTGAAGTTAATACTCTACTTGCTGTCCTCAAGCTAGTAATCATACAAAAATGGTATCAACAAAATATTCACCGCCCTGCAATATTCCTGAAATAGAGGAACAAGTCGTGAACTCCGTGGCTATTTCAGTTCATTGGCTTTGTATGTTCTAAAGAAACCAGTGTTTCATTTGTGTTTCGATATTTGCAGTAGCACTTCGTACAAACGTACATTGCTTTTTCAGAAGTAGGGTGATGGATAAGACTTTTATAAAAGAAACTTCCTTAAATAGCTGTACTAAAGGATGAATATCACACGTGACATTTGTGCACATTTTTCTCCCAAAATTAACTCCGATACATCTCGAGTTTATCTCTCAATTTGCAATTAGAAGATACAATTATTCAAGCATATGTATTTTTCCTATTATTTCTTATGGCTCATTACTTATGAAAGATCTGATGAGGAAAGTTTGGAAGTGATTTTCTTATCATTGCTGGGTTGTCTCGTTGTTTTCAGGTTTTAGTCTTATTCCGGTATCAACTATGTTTGTAAGGACTCTTTTATATACTCAATAATCATTTACATAACATATAAATACATTAAATACGTAATAAATACACTACTCACAAAATCACTCTACCAGTTACACTACTAACAAAATTACTCCACTCCACTACACTACCTAAACGATACCGCAAGGAGCACAAGGCTGTGTCTACCCTGCGGCCATTTAACATAAAGATGAAAAGTGCAATTAAGTATGAGGGGAAGAAAAAAGAAAACCATAAAAGATACCTAAATCCCTGAAGTTGAATCAGCTAAGTTTCAGTAGCATCGTTTGTGTTCAGTTGCATTGTTCGTATTCAAAACGTTTGTGTTGCGTATATGTATCTTAAAGTTTCTTTGAGGATCGCTGAATTTCATTTTCATTTCATTTTAAATTTTTTATACACAAAAATCCCTTCTGCTACGACTCAATACAAAATAAGAAAATAAATACCTTAATTACATTAATTCGATCTATATACCGGGTTAGTCAAAAAAAGTTTAGGCGTTTGGAGGGCTGTGGAATAAACAGTATGTGACGGATATTCAAAAATTTTATTTGGTAGTATCCCTCATCTTACAGACCCAGAAATTAGGAAAATGCTGGTAAAGGGCATGTTTGGGAACAAAAATTCCACATTCTATTCTGGTCCATCATTTACCTTCTAGTGAATTTGGAATTCAGAATCTCAAACTGGCAATGTAAACTTTAATGCAACATAAATCATGGACCAGAATGGAATGTGGAATTCTCGATTCCCATACAAACCCCTTACAAAATTTTCTCATCTAAGTTAGCCTTTGACTGATAGATTAACACTTCAGTTTTGAATATCGGTCACATACTTTTTATTCCGCGGCCCTCCAAACGCCTAAACTTTTTTGACTCACCCGGTACAGTTAAAACTATATTATGTACAGTAGTATATTCAATAGCAGCTGCTCTTCCAGGGAGTCGTGTTTTATGTTGTGTTCAGCTCGTATAATAACTTTTCAATTGCTTTTTGAATCTATTAAGTGTAGGGAGCTCTCTGATATTGATGGAATGTCGTTCCAAGCTTTCAGAGCTGAATAGTGAAAGCTTTTCTTGACATATTCAAGGTTGTTTCTTGTGATTTGTAGGTCCTTGCAATTCCTTGTTCTGTGGTTGGAGTGCTGTGTCCTATGATGATATTTATCCCAAGGGCTTTCGGGACATTGCCTGCTGATTATTTTGTATGTCATAACTGATCGATCAGACTTTGTTAGTTGTTCAACGGTCAACCAGTTATGAGACCTATTGTCTTTTAGTCTGGACTTATCAATAATCGAGCGGGCTCTGTCCTGCATACGTTGGAGAGTATTCAATTTTGATTTAGGAAGACTCCCCCAGATAACATTAGCGTATCTCAGATGACTTTCGATAAGTGCACGGTACACTTGATCAAGCAGGGATTGTGAAATAAGATTTTTCAGTTTTGTTAGCGACTTTAGACCGCCATTAATCTTTCCTTTCACTTTGCTGAATTGGTCATCGCAGTTTAGCTCTTCATCAACCATAACCCCTAATGATTCGGCCTTGGCGATTCGCTTTATTTCTGAATCATTAAGGCTCAATGGTTCTGAGATTTCAACTTTATTTGTCCTCTGTGGATGGTGAATAATCATGTTTTCAGTTTTTTCGGCTTTGCGCTTAGCTTGGTTATCCGCATCCATTCCGAAATATTTCTTAATTCTTTGTGGGCAGTTGTAAGTAGATCATCAGTGTTACTAGATCTTAATGTAACATGTGTTTCATCTGCATGCATGCTAGCCCTGGAGAACTCTAAGCATTTTTCAACGTCATTTAGGTAGATTAGAAATCAGTTCAGTTCAGTTCAGTTTCATATTTAAAAATCCAACTGCATACAAAATCCTTTAAACTAACAACAATTTACTAAAATAATACGAATAACAAAATATAAAAGATGAAAATGATGAACAATAGACTTACACAAAATTAATGATACAGAAATAGGAGTTTGTATGGAGTAGAATTTTCTTAAGGAGGAGCTCTCTCAATAGATAAACTAATCGAGGAGAGAGCACCCCCTATGCTAAAAACTCATCATTCAAAATTTGAGATCTTTCAGTGTTTTGATTGGCCAATGTCAGGAAAAGCTACCTTATTGAGCTATTTAGGACTGGTATTTGGCTGAGAAGAGATGTAATTTCAGATCACAACGGAAAATCATTACCGAAGAAGACTGTTTGATATTTGGTGGAATGCTGTTCCAGGATTTAGCACCTGCATATTGACTTGATCGTAAGCCATATTGCAAAGTATTCTTACGCCTCATAAGAATATCACCTTTAGCAGCCTGCCTTGTATTATACTGATGAACAGATGTCAAAGTGTCAAAGAAATTGTGAAAACAAATGGGAGAAATCATATTAACAGACTCATAATGTAACAAATATAAGCAGCTTTAACTCAAACAAATCATACAATTTAAGAATTTTTAACTCAGAGAAAGTAGGTGTAGATGGAGATGTGAAACTCTTGAAGGCAATAGCTCTGATAACGTTCTTTTGCAGAAGATAAATTTTTAAAGAATTTTGTACAGAATGAAAAATTACAAAGTTTGTCTTTTCTATATTCAAAGCAAGTTTATTAGCATCTAGCCATTTTTTGACCTGTCTAAGCTCCTTGTTAACCACTTTTTCAAGATTTTGTAGACTGTCTGATTCAAAATAGATGTTGGTATCATCAGCGAAAAGGTAAAAAGATAGTTTAGGAGATGAGTTGGGCAGATCGTTGATGTAAATTAGGAACAGAAGTGGACCAAGGACAGATCCCTGTGGTACACCACAAGTAACACTCAGATGACTGGAATAACAAGGACAGATTTCGTTCTGAGCCAATCAGCGAGTTTGTTTACATCTGTGAGATTGACCAATCACACTACGTAATCTAACATCACGTGATACACTGTGATTTTACGGGAAATCAGAAGCTGTGGGGATGAATACGAAAATACCCTCCCCCGAAAACCGACGATGTGCAAGTGGATTTTTGACCAACCATAAATATTTTGACATTTTCTGTTAGACTACAAGCTTGCCGAAAATTCTACCGCCTCGGATTTTGATATTCAACTTAGATCGAGAGAAATCTTTCTTCAAATAACGCCTTAAAATCAGGTTAGCGCCCAACGCTTCAGGTTCAATAGAAAGATATTTCTTCACCGACTACTTCCATCTTTTGCACAAATGGCTACAAACATTGATTCGAAGACAACATGAAACTTATCTCCATGAAATTTTCGGTGTTGCATAGCTTTCAATAGGGGGCACTATCTGCTATGATACCGAGCGCAATATCAACTACTGTAGCACTACAATCACATTCTTGAGGGCGAAGTCCTGACGCATCTCAACAAGAAACTACCAATAATGTCCAAAACAAAATGCAAGTCACAACTTAACAATTCTTCATTTCTATGATAAACAAAGGCTGGTTAAGTCGAAAGATCCATAGGTTGCATGTGAACAAACGAACTAAGCCAGAATGCAGTCCTCACTGCACTACAGCGTTGTTGATGAACGTCTACTCCTCTCAAATTCTGAGCTAAAAATGGTGCAAGACTGATCACGTCTCAAAAAGTAGCGTTAGTTGCCATAAACAAGTCGATTTCTTATCCTTAGATAATTATTTGTCGGTTTATCGAGGGAAAAGTTGGGAAATAAACAACGGGATCAGGATAGATTCTGATGAAGGGGTCAGGTCAAGTGAAATGTACAACTCATTTATTCTCCTGTACTGTTGTCTATTCCCCAAACTGTTATCTCGAAAAACTGCGAAATGATTATCTAAGGATTTGAAATCGAAATGTTTATGCAAACTAATGCTACTTTTTGAGACATGATCAGTCTTGCTCCATTTTAGCTCAGAAGTTGAGAGGAGTAGGCATTTCATCGACACTGTAGCGCAGTGAAGACTGTGGTGTTCAAACTTGTGGAAATAATCAATTTTCTGTCATAGTTCGTTTGTTCGCATGCAACATATGGTTTCTTAGACTCATCCAATGTTGGTTCATCATAGAAAATGGAGAATGGGTGAGTACCTTGTGACTTACACTTTGTTTGTAACATTGTTAAGAGAGTTTCTTGTTGAAATTGCCTCAGAACTTGGCCCTTTAGACTGTGATCGTAGTGCTTCAGAAAACGATACCGCTCTCGATGGCGTAGAAGAAACTGCCCTATTGAAAGCTGTACAACATCGGAAAATTTCATGGAGATAAGTTTCATGTTGTCTTCGAATCAATGTTTGTAGCCATTTGTGCAAAAGATGGAAGTAGTCGGTGAAGAAATATCTTTCTATTGAACCTGAAACGTTGGGCGCTAACCTGATTTTAAGGCGTTATGTGAAGAGAGATTTCTCTCGATCTAAGTTGAATATCAAAATCCGAGGCGGTAGAATTTTCGGCAAGCTTGTAGTCTAACAGAAAATGTCAAAATATTTATGGTTGGTCAAAAATCCACTTGCACATCGTCGATTTTTGGGGGAGGGTATTTTTGTATTCATCCCCACAGCTTCTGATTTCCCACAAAATCACACTGTATCACGTGATGTTAGATTACGTAGTGTGATTGGTCAATCTTGCAGATGTAAACAAACTCACTGATTGGCTCAAAACGAAATCTGTCCTTGTTGACTGGAATTGCAACCATTCACAGATGCATACTGGCTTCTGTTACTAAGATAAGAGCTGAACCATGACAAAGCTGTGCCTCGAATGCCATAGTGTTCCAGTTTGTTAAGAAGGATCTGATGATTAACAGTATCAAAAGCTTTTTGAAGGTCCGGAAAGATTCCACATCCAAATTTTTTGTTGTCCAGGCTGTTTTCGATCGATTCTGTTAAACTGATTAATGCATGATTTACGGAATGATTAGCACGGAAACCAAACTGAAGATTATACAAGATGCTATGTAGTTCCATAATATAGGAATGGGATGGTCCTAAGCATGACCCTTGAGATATGCCACATGTTACCAATCTGGCTTCTGACTTTTGTCCATGAGCTGAACAGAATTGTTTTCTACTAGTTAGGAAAGATGTGAGCCATTCTCCCGAGATTCCTCTGATACCGTATGCACCTAACTTTTTATCAATATTCTATGATCAACGGTATCAAATGCCGTTTTCAGATCAAGAAATATAGCTAAGTTGAGTTGCTTTTTATCCATGTTGTCATACCAGTAATCAGTACTATTTATCAGTGATGTTACGGTGGAATATAATTTTCGAAAAGCAGATTGATTTGGCGTCAATACTTTATGACGTCAATACAATAAAATACTATGAGATATTCAATAAGCTGATCGTGAACTATTTTTTCAGCATCCTTAAAACGACTGAAATGACAGAGATGGGTCTATAATTATTTTCATCTTTTTTTGAGCCTGTCTTAAAAATTGATGTGACTCTTGCTAATTTCCAGATATCTGGGAAAACGCCATACTTCAATGATGAGTTGAAGACCATGGTTAGTGGCTTCCAAGTGAAGTCAGCTGCATCTTTAATTAGCTTAGTGGAGATCTTATCTGGGCCTGGTGCTTTACCATTTTTTAGTTGCTTTATGGCGTTTAGTACATCTGTCTCATCAATAGGTACAAATGCCATTTTGTTCTGTTGAGTGTTGATATGTTTGAGAGAATCATCATTAGACCTGGACTCTAACTTGCTAGCAAGTTTTGGTCCTATGGTAGTAAGGTGATGATTGAGTGCTTCAGCTATATCTTGTTCTTTTGTAGTTGTTTTCCCTTCAACATCTATGCTCGAAATTCTGTTGTTGGTGTTGCCTTGTCTAGTTTCGCGAACTAACCAAGAAGCACGAAAACAAAAACGACTCGCATGTGAAACCAGCAAAATCTGCATTAAAACATCAAAACCTCTCACGAATTTCTCTCTTTTTCTTTTTGTCTAATTAATTTGAATAACAATGATAAGACATCAGAAGGTCTAAAGTCCCGGATTTTGGTCTACGGTCCTGGATATTAGTCTATGGTCCCGTATATTGGTCTAACGTCTCAGATTAAGGTCTATCAATCAAAACAAAATGTAATGTTCCCGACACTAGTGCCTTATTGATAACCTGCCACATTCTTTTAGGATCTCCCTTGTTTTCTTCAATTAATCTAAGATAATGTGATTGTATTGCATCTCGAATTTTTTGCGTTACTTTATTACGCAGATGCTTGTATGTGTTCCACCTTTCAGGAGATTTTTTTGTTGCTTTCTTAGCTGTATCCCTCTCTTTCATTAGTTTCCTAATGTCTGGGGTTATCCAGGGAGCAGAAGTATTGCCTACCTTCCTTTTTTCAGGGGTGCATAGATATCTAAAACCGACCCAAAGATCTCCTGAAAAGTGGTAGCCGTATTATCAGGATTATCAGCGTAAGAGTTAAGGATGGTTTCCCAATCTATTTGCTGCAGGTCGTTACGAAACAATGCCCTGTCATAATTGCTCAGGCAACGAGTCTGCAAAACTTTTGGTTTCTTATTGTTGGCTCGCCAGGCATTCACTTTTCTTATTCCGTACACCAAACAGTGGTCAACCATCCCTAACTCTAGAGCGTCTGCCTTCAATATGTACTATTTTGGGCTAGTTGTTGAGAAATGGTCAATTAACGTTCGAATTAGAATCAACGGACAACCTTTCATCATCATACAATGTTATTTTAAGCAGTAGAGCATTTGAAAGATTTGGAAAACCGTACGGTTGCAACGTTGAATTTAGACTGTCGAGAAGATCTCTCATGTTTGTATCATAAGAATGGCAGTGCAGCAAAAAGTGTTTTGTGTTCTTAACACCATCGTTCGAGGGCACAGTGGATTCAACGTGTCTCTAAAATTGTGTCTGAATTTGTGCAAATTTAGATACTGAGACCAACGTGTAGGTGTGTGAGTATTGCAAAGCCTTTTTTTCGGAGACCTAGAAAAGCGTTTTGATAAGCACTGGTTGAAAGACTGTATGATAGAACTATGGAGAACCAAGATTCCTGCAAATGAGGCATATTTAGTATATTTAATGAACAAACAATCAAAGATACAAATTGATACACCTATGGGAATGACAAACATTATAGAGGTTGATGAAATAGTAAGGCAAGGCACAGTATTCGGACCTATGCTATGTGGAATAGTCACAGACAAAATCAATAACTTTGCCGTGAGTGTGAATGAAAGTATAGGAACAAGAACCAAATAGGAACTTTGATGTTTGTTGACGATATATGTGGAACAGGAAGCAAAGCAAATATCGAAAGAACTACAAGAAACTGCAGAGCAGCAGAATCAAAATAGAATATTACTTTCAATCATGAAAAAAGTAATTACATAAAAATTTTATTCAAAAAGTTTAAATCTGCAAAAAAAGAACAAATAGAGGAAAAAGTAACAAATGGAAATATCAAAGAAACAGAATCCTATAAGTATCTGGGGGATTATATAAATAACAAAGGTAGCAATGTAACAAACATAGAAAAGAGGAAACAAAAGATCCCCTATAAGATTAAAGAAATGATGAGATATGGGGATCAAAATGTCGTTGGAGCAAAAGCACTGTGTATAAGACTAATGATAATGGAAACCAAATGCCAGCTATCTTAAATAACACTGAAACGTGGACAAACATAACAGAAAAAGAAATGGAAACAATAGAAAAAGTGCAAAAAGATATATTAACAGCATTATTTCACTTACCGATAAGCACACCATACTGGGGAGTATTAGAGGAAAGTAGAAGGGAGTAGAAGTTGGCCAATGTCCAGCAGAATAATGCACAGAAAACTTATGCTGTTTCAGAACCTAATCAAATCGAACGAGAAAAGAATGGCTAAGAAAATATTGATGGATCAGATAGAACAACAAAGAAATAACTGTTGTTGCAGTGAACTAAAGGGGCAAATGGGAAAATATGAGATCTTTGATGGAATCGAACAAATGAAATGCTATAAAAAGTCAAGATGGAAGAAACTAGTTAAAGACAAAATACAACAATATGTTAACAAGGAATACCAACGGGAAAGCAAATCAATGAAGAAGTTGAGATTTGTGCATGAAAAGCAAGTAAAGAGAAAAGAATACATAGAAATATGCACAACAAATGAAATAGAGAACATTATAAAAACATGCCTTAACATGCAAGCTTTTAAATGCAATTTTAAAGGAAAAGACAAAGAAATTGAATGCCCAGTATGTAAAGAAGAAGAGGATACAACCGAGCACACATTTCAATGCAAAGTTATAAAACGAATCCTTGGAATTGGAGAGATGAGGTGGAGAGATATAGAAAGTGAGAACATCAAAGTCTTGAAGAAAGTCAGCAAATTTATAAGTCAAGTAAAAGAAATAAGAGAACAACTATCAAAAAGCTAAAAAAAACAGATGTCAAATGAGCTTGCACGGGCTTGCACCAGCAATGGTGCCCGTTGAGACGGAGAGGCTCAAATAGAATCACAATAGATGTCATGATTCCTCTCCATCATTCTTCCACCACTGTTTAGTTATGAATTTTTAACAACGCACTTGCAAGACACGATGTGTAAAGAAATCTATCTAGTCTTTGAATGCTTTATTTACAGAATGTTCTGATGATCTTACAAAGTCAGATGACACAATGATCACTGCTTCTTCATATAATCAAAACAATTATCCATCTATGGCCCATGTAAACAGTCCAGTATCATGGTGTGCGGATAGTGCTGATGCTGATCCTTATCTGTTAATTGATCTTGGCTCTCCTAAGAAAATCACTGGATTTGGTGTTCAAGGAGATTCAAATGGTGATAACTGGGCCAAACAGACGAAGATAAGTTATGGAAATGAACAATGTTGTTTGACTGAGATGTCCAAGGTAAAGAAGTAATATGGTTCTACCTATCAACTTAATCACTAACATTGTTTTTATTAGCTTTCGGAAGCTTGTTGTTATGTAACATTAATGCATGAGTACGTCATTTGGAACAGTAACTTCTTTTGGAATGCAATTTGAATGACGTACCGGGTGTCCCAAGAAAAAAGGCAACAGATTTGATTGGAGCTAGCGGCATGAATTTAGATCCAATTAATTCAGAAGGAATTTTGAAATAATCCTGGATAGTTAACTTGAAGATGATTACCTTATTGGTTGATGCTGGTGCATTGACAGAAGGAATGTTAATCTTGAAAGTAAAATTTTGCCTCCACTTCCAATTCAGAGCTTATGGGTTTTGGCCTAAATTGCAAGCGCTCTGTTTGGGGAATCTTTACCCTGGATCAGAGTATTTTTTAGTTTTATTGGTATTTTTCAGGATTTTTGAAAAATCTGAAATGAAAAAATAAAAGAAAAAATGTTCTTTTCAATTCTAAATTTTTTCGAAATTCTAAATTTTTTTCAAAATTAAAAAAATACTCTGATTCAGGGTAGGGAATCTCCGTATGGGTTCTTGCTCATAACTGCTACGTTATGCTTATGACCAAGGCGATTCTCCTAAACAGTGCGTTTGCATTTAGGCCAAAATCCGAAATCTCTGATTTATAAGTGGAGGCAAAACTGGACTTTCAATAGTAATGTTTCCACCCACAATGCACCAATATCAACAAACAAGGTATTTATCTTCAACTTGACCATCGAGGATTATTTCAAGAATTATTTCGGGTTGATTCGATCTAAATTCTTGTCGCTATCCCTGATCAAATCTGTTGCGGCGAAATTTGGCAACAAAGCTTTTTATCAAGACGCATTGCATTGTAATTATGAATCTCTAATGTTTCTATCGGGATTCGATCAAGAAGCTCTTTTCTTCTCATAAGAAGTTTCTCGCTGCCATACTTAACATGCTTGTGTATTTTCGTATGATGTTTTGTAAACATTTGCAGAAGCTTTAGAAAATGTGTTCTGGGGATAACGATTGCAGTTTTACTACCAGATAGATTTAGAACAAAATTAACCATGGTTAATGAATAGCGACTGATGCCTGAATATTGTGTTTTTCATTACAGGTCTTCATTGCAAATAGTGATCGCAATAGAGCCGTTTACAATTGGTTTGCAAGTGAAATAATCGCTCGGTTTGTGAAAATAAAACTTCATGATAAAAATGGAAATGCTTGCATGAGAGTGACAGTATTGGGTTGCGATGGAGGTAGACATTTATCCTGTCGCATTTAATCATCGTTCTTTCTTGTATCACGTTATGTTCCTGGTCAACTAATTTTGTTGTTGTTTTTGTTGTTATTCGTTAAGCAAAATTCGAGTTTTTTCAAAAATTTTTATGCAATACCATATGATGTTTACCTTTTATAGTTGATTGCTATTTTAAGTTCATTTTGCCATACAGTAATTCTTGCATATAGAAAACTCCAAATTTTTAATCACACTGTTTTGTTTCCTATACGAAGAAAATTTCGGTATAAGAGGCTTGCTACTTTGCAATAATACACTTGCTCTATATGGGGTGATTTGTTCTCTTAAGATCATCGTTCTTACTTAAGGAGACAAGGAAATTTCAGTAAAAGAGGCTTGCTACTTTGCAATAAGACACTTGCTCTTTATATGGGGTGATTTTTTCTCTTAAGATCATCGTTTATACTTGAGGAGACAAGGAAATTTCAGTAAAAGAGGCTTGCTACTTTGCAATAAGACACTTGCTCTTTATATGGGGTGACTTTTTCTCTTAAGATCATCGTTTATACTTGAGCAGACGAGGAAATTTCAGTAAAAGAGGCTTGCTACTTTGCAATAAGACACTTGCTCTTTATATGGGGTGACTTTTTCTCTTAAGATCATCGTTTATACTTGAGCAGACGAGGAAATTTCAGTAAAAGAGGCTTGCTACTTTGCAATAAGACACCTGCTCTTTATATGGGGTGACTTTTTCTCTTAAGATCATCGTTTATACTTGAGCAGACGAGGAAATTTCAGTAAAAGAGGCTTGCTACTTTGCAATAAGACACTTGCTCTTTTTATGGGGTGACTTTTTCTCTTAAGATCATCGTTTATACTTGAGCAGACGAGGAAATTTCAGTAAAAGAGGCTTGCTACTTTGCAATAAGACACTTGCTCTTTATATGGGGTGATTTTTTCTCTTAAGATCATCGTTTATACTTGAGGAGACAAGGAAATTTCAGTAAAAGAGGCTTGCTACTTTGCAATAAGACACTTGCTCTTTATATGGGGTGACTTTTTCTCTTAAGATCATCGTTTATACTTGAGCAGACGAGGAAATTTCAGTAAAAGAGGCTTGCTACTTTGCAATAAGACACTTGCTCTTTATATGGGGTGATTTTTTCTCTTAAGATCATCGTTTATACTTGAGGAGACAAGGAAATTTCAGTAAAAGAGGCTTGCTACTTTGCAATAAGACACTTGCTCTTTATATGGGGTGACTTTTTCTCTTAAGATCATCGTTTATACTTGAGCAGACGAGGAAATTTCACTAAAAGAGGCTTGCTACTTTGCAATAAGACACTTGCTCTTTATATGGGGTGACTTTTTCTCTTAAGATCATCGTTTATACTTGAGCAGACGAGGAAATTTCAGTATAAGAGGCTTGCTACTTTGCAATAAGACACTTGCTCTTTATATGGGGTGACTGTTTCTCTTAAGATCATCGTTTATACTTGAGCAGACGAGGAAATTTCAGTAAAAGAGGCTTGCTACTTTGCAATAAGACACTTGCTCTTTATATGGGGTGACTTTTTTTCTTAAGATCATCGTTTATACTTGAGCAGACGAGGAAATTTCAGTAAAAGAGGCTTGCTACTTTGCAATAAGACACTTGCTCTTTATATAGGGTGACTTTTTCTCTTAAGATCATCGTTTATACTTGAGCAGACGAGGAAATTTCAGTAAAAGAGGCTTGCTACTTTGCAATAAGACACCTGCTCTTTATATGGGGTGACTTTTTCTCTTAAGATCATCGTTTATACTTGAGCAGACGAGGAAATTTCAGTAAAAGAGGCTTGCTACTTTGCAATAAGACACTTGCTCTTTATATGGGGTGACTTTTTCTCTTAAGATCATCGTTTATACTTGAGCAGACGAGGAAATTTCAGTAAAAGAGGCTTGCTACTTTGCAATAAGACACTTGCTCTTTATATGGGGTGACTTTTTCTCTTAAGATCATCGTTTATACTTGAGCAGACGAGGAAATTTCAGTAAAAGAGGCTTGCTACTTTGCAATAAGACACCTGCTCTTTATATGGGGTGACTTTTTCTCTTAAGATCATCGTTTATACTTGAGCAGACGAGGAAATTTCAGTAAAAGAGGCTTGCTACTTTGCAATAAGACACTTGCTCTTTATATGGGGTGACTTTTTCTCTTAAGATCATCGTTTATACTTGAGCAGACGAGGAAATTTCAGTAAAAGAGGCTTGCTACTTTGCAATAAGACACTTGCTCTTTATATGGGGTGATTTTTTCTCTTAAGATCATCGTTTATACTTGAGGAGACAAGGAAATTTCAGTAAAAGAGGCTTGCTACTTTGCAATAAGACACTTGCTCTTTATATGGGGTGATTTTTTCTCTTAAGATCATCGTTTATACTTGAGCAGACGAGGAAATTTCAGTAAAAGAGGCTTGCTACTTTGCAATAAGACACTTGCTCTTTATATGGGGTGACTTTTTCTCTTAAGATCATCGTTTATACTTGAGCAGACGAGGAAATTTCAGTATAAGAGGCTTGCTACTTTGCAATAATACACTTGCTCTTTATATGGGGTGATTTTTTCTCTTAAGATCATCGTTTATACTTGAGGAGACAAGGAAATTTCAGTAAAAGAGGCTTGCTACTTTGCAATAAGACACTTGCTCTTTATATGGGGTGACTTTTTCTCTTAAGATCATCGTTTATACTTGAGCAGACGAGGAAATTTCAGTAAAAGAGGCTTGCTACTTTGCAATAAGACACTTGCTCTCTATATGGGGTCATTTTTTGTCTTAAGATCATCGTTCACACTTGAGCAGACGAGGAAATTTCAGTAAAAGAGGCTTGCTACTTTGCAATAAGACACTTGCTCTTTATATGGGGTGACTTTTTCTCTTAAGATCATCGTTTATACTTGAGCAGACGAGGAAATTTCAGTAAAAGAGGCTTGCTACTTTGCAATAAGACACTTGCTCTCTATATGGGGTCATTTTTTGTCTTAAGATCATCGTTCACACTTGAGCAGACGAGGAAATTTCAGTAAAAGAGGCTTGCTACTTTGCAATAAGACACTTGCTCTTTATATGGGGTGACTTTTTCTCTTAAGATCATCGTTTATACTTGAGCAGACGAGGAAATTTCAGTAAAAGAGGCTTGCTACTTTGCAATAAGACACTTGCTCTCTATATGGGGTCATTTTTTCTCTTAAGATCATCGTTTATACTTGAGCAGACGAGGAAATTTCAGTATAAGAGGCTTGCTACTTTGCAATAAGACACCTGCTCTTTATATGGGGTGATTTTTTCTCTTAAGATCATCGTTTATACTTGAGCAGACGAGGAAATTTCAGTAAAAGAGGCTTGCTACTTTGCAATAAGACATTTGCTCTCTATATGGGGTGACTTTTTCTCTTAAGATCATCGTTTATACTTGAGCAGACGAGGAAATTTCAGTATAAGAGGCTTGCTACTTTGCAATAAGACACTTGCTCTCTATATGGGGTCATTTTTTCTCTTAAGATCATCGTTCACACTTGAGCAGACGAGGAAATTTCAGTATAAGAGGCTTGCTACTTTGCAATAAGACACTTGCTCTCTATATGGGGTCATTTTTTCTCTTAAGATCATCGTTCACACTTGAGGAGACAAGGAAATTTTAGTATAGTCGAGGATATCATAATCTAAGGAAGATCTAAAGATTTAAAGTTGTAAAGGCTCAAAGATTTATATATCAGTTCAAATGTAGAAATATAACATAGTTAAAAGACAATTTGGCTTTTGAATGAAATATTTGATATTTTTATTATCATGTGTGAGAAATGAAAATATATCAGGCAGCCTAGTTTCTTATAAACGAAGAAATGTCCTCAGTACTCACCGCAGTTTCTCGAATATCCATTCTGTTACCTGCGGGGAATTACTGTTATTGTTGTTAACAGTCTTTTACTGTTCTTTACCATATTTGAAAAAAGATATTTTCATCTTGATTCATTTTGTTGCTCCTCACAGATTCAGATTCTGAATTTCAATGCTTCTATTTATTTACCGTTTAGGTATACGGAGGACTGCATTGGGTTTAACAAATGGATTGATTAGAAACACTGAGTTATCTGCTAAATCTGCAAAGAGTAACAGTGTAGATGACCAGTCAAGTCAGGCGAGATTAAAAATCACTTCGAGCTGGTGTGCTGCATCTAATTCACGAAGTGAATGGTTTCAGGTTGACTTTGGGCGAAATGTTTCTTTAACTGGCATTGCGATACAGGGTGATCCTGATACCACTTCTACTAGTTTCGTTGGTCAGTTTTATTTGGAAAGAAGTGATGATGGGTCCAGTTTTTCAGATGTTCAGTATATCGGAGGACGGTTGGTAAGTTTGCTTTTACTTTGTAATTCATCCTACCCGAGTTATTTCTTACCAAAATTCTTCATGTTGATATTCTCATGAAGATGTAGTTTGATTATTGATTTACGTTTCATGAGTCGAGGGATACACAACATCACTGTGTAGTTTTTTGTGTAGGTAACGATCAACACATTTCTGATATCATTTGTAGATTTCAGATGCAATTACTTGCAGATGTACCCATTTGGTTTGTGCGTTGGAACTTATTCGAAGCTACGAGTTATTCAATCTTCAGTCTATATCTACAAACTTCCATAGTAATTAAAGTTAGGTTTTGAAAACATCTTAAAGGTTTTAAAACAGTGTAACGTTCTTCTTATCTGAACTAGATAAGAGAATCTCAATTAATAGCTACAGTAGTGTCCTGCATATAAGAAACAACATTTTGAATTTGAGGCCTGATGTGTTTCTTATGAATTGAGGTATAAACTTCAAATCAGGGTGAAATTTCTTAAGTTTCTTATTAGAAAAGTCACGTACTATCAATGACCTAATCAGACACAAGCTTTATGATTGTTATATAAAACATACTTTTTACATTTGTATTTGTAAATTTTCACTGCTAAGAAATGTTTTTTTATATCCATATAAAAAATTACACTACATGCTACATCTACGTTCTACTATACTTTCTAATTACTCTACTACAATACCACACTACAGGGACGGGACCACAAGGAGCAAGAGACAATGACTACCCTGTGGCCATTAACATAAAGACATATAGATAAAAATTTAATAAATTAAGACTAGATACTGATACTAACACACACTGGAATCTGTTCCACATTGGATGTCAGGCCAGCATAGGCGCGAGATGGCAAACGTATGCTGTCAGGTCAGGGTTGAGTTAACGATATCATTGGTCATGGACCTTTTATGTGCTTAACATCAAATGTGAAACAGACTTACAAAAGAAATAGGGAAAAATGTACTGTAAATAGTGGCTATGTGGCGTAAAACGAAAAGTTATCCAAGCCGACCCGTTTTGTGAATGAAATTTAGAGTAAGTTCGAGCAAATTTTTATTTACGTCATCAGGAAGTTCTTTATTACCATACAATAAGTATTGTACCAGAACGTTGTTTGGAAGGGTATTGATTTGGACAAATGGTCGTAACAATTCCGAAACTCCAGCGAGAAGATCTCGTCGTTGAATGTCAAATGAAGGTGAAGGTGAAGGTGAAGGTGAAGTTGCGTTTTTCAGCGCCAAGCGCTGGGATCGCAGAAATAGAGCAGACCTAATCGAGTCCGCGACCCCTTGTCATGACGCTCAAGTGGTGGGGCCCTACCGGGACTCGAACCCACTCCGCCTGACTATTCTGGCTGCAATGTCAGAGGATTACACCACTGCGCCACAACACAATGAAGGGCAAAGCAACAAGAAGTGCTCCGTATCCTCAATGCCATCATTCGTTGGGCACATTGGGTTCACCGTATCCCTAAAATTGTGGTTGAATTTGTGAAGATTTAATTTACTGAGACCGACCCTCAATGGAAAAAGATAACCTAAGCCTATTGGGTCATGAATGCAGAAGATAGACTTTGCTGGGGGGGGGGCGAATTTTCGACAAAAGCTTTGCTTTAAAAACAGCAACAGAAGGTGCAAGCCTGATTTCTAGGTCAAGTTTATTCCATTCACAAATGCAATTAGGATAGAAGCTTGATAGAAATTTCTCTGTCCTTGCCCTTATCAATAACATCCTGGCCAATAACATCCTGGTTACGAAGTGAGTAATTTGACTGTTGGAGTGGAGGAATTGGTTCTTTCGTGTAAAATGGGGTGAGATTATTTATGATCTTATAGAACAGGGTAAGGCGTCTGCTCCACCTTCTGGAACTTAATAACTCCCAGCCAAGCTCTGCGTACAGTTTTTCCCGTAATGTTCCCCTCCATGTTCCCGATACAGCAAGAGCAGCCGAATATTGAACAGATTCTACTTTTTCCATTAAATTTGATAAGGCGATGTTTTGACTGAATTCACATGAATTGTTTTGACTGAATTGACTGAATTCACATACTTTAGGTGGAATATGATAGATTACATCGCCGTAGTCCAAATGAGGTCGTACATAGAGTTTATATAATTCATTTAGGGTGTGGCTCGGTAAATACAATGCTAGCTACATTTATTCCAGGAAGGTGGTTTTTGCTTCATTAGCATGCGAATCTCTTGTTTTTATGTGGATAGGTACAGGCAGATTTAAATGCAAAGCTGAATTTGTCATGTCTTTCAAACTCCTACCAGTTTCGTATAAGAGAGGATATTATTTTGAAGATCAAGGTCTGGTGTTTCTTAAATTAATGTTTCTTATATGCGGAACACTACTGCATTTTACATTTCTAATTGTTGCTCAACATTGCTTTTTTGGAAATATTTGTTAGCTCTATTCTTTTGCCTACATTACAGAAATGAAATAGGGATTCTAGCCTTTGTTTGCGTTGACTAATCTAAGATCGTGCTAGCCTGTTATCTTTATTTCATTTTTTTCATTTTAGCCTGATTTCAGGCTAAGTTCACGCTGTCTTGCTTCCTGTGGTCGGTCATCTCGCATTAATTGTATTAAATCCACACAGGAATTTGAACCCACAAAATTTTACTCATGTCATCTGGTTGTAATCTTGAGCGAACAGCCGTTACTTTCTGTTATGTCACAAAAGCAGGACATGACTATTAATAAATACAATTCATGCAAAGGGTAGGTGCCCTTGCCTGAATATCTTAAAAAGCTGCAGTTAATATAAAAGACATTTTTTGATAATAGAAGATGTATCACATCAAGCGCCAGACAATGATTACCAAAACAAGTTGAGATGTACATTTTCAACAACGTTCATTCATTAACATTCATGAAAGTCCAGCTTCAGCCCGTCTAGGAAAGGACGTAACTAGCCTCACTACCATAAGGACCCTCAAGTTACGCTCATCTCATTAAGTTGAATTGTTGTTGTTGTTGTTATCGCTCCACTGAGGCTCCACTATAGTTGTAGCGATATCAGTTCAGGCAAAAAGTGAAACTACGACATGTAATCGAGTCTAGGACGGAACTACGCGTGCTTCCGTTCATTTTGCTGCACCCCCTTCCTGCCCTTAGCTAAAAATGGGGCAAATGACACTTGCCGAAACCAAGAGAATATTGTGCTAAATATTTCTTAAAGGGTCTGTTTCATCCAGCATTCCTTGCACGTGTCGACTCTTGGTTGGCCTTTGTTTGTCGCCATTTTCATGGGCCATAAAAATGGCGACAACAAAGGCAAACCAAGACAACACGTGCAAGCCATGCTGGATGAAACAGACCCATTAATATTAATATTTTATAGGTGTTCATTGGTAACAAGGATAGGACGACAATTTATTACAAATGGTTTAATTCTGTTTTGGAAACTCGATATGTCCGATTTCGACCGATGCTTATTACTGGAAATCAAGTTTGCTTGAGGATGGAATATTATGGAACAGGGAGAAATACAGGTAAATATTTTATAGATTTCATTGCGAAATTACCAATGCATATGTCTGAATGATACGAAGTAACTTGGAACGATACAACTTGGATTGATCTCATTAATTGGTAGTCATGAAAAGATGCAGTTTATGCTTCGTTTATAGCTTAAGAACTGTGCATTTAGACTTATTACGGTGAGTCCATCGCTACTACCCACCCTCCCCTCTCTCAGAACTGTGCATTGATCGAGGAACAATTGATATTAAGTTTTTTCAGCTGCATATGATTATACGAGAATGTTGTAGATAAGTATCAAACTATTTATTTATCTATTTTTACTTCTTTAAGCACGGTAGCCCCGTCAGTCCTAAAGGACTGCTTTTCAGGGGGCCGTGGCAAACAATTAAAAAAAAGATGAAAAATAAAGTAAACTGAATTTAAAAGTCAATTTCGAGTAGAATTTTTGACGAACCTTTTGGAAAGATATTCTGGAGCAAGACCATTTAGCGATTTGTACATGATTGTGGCAGTTTCACTTCTTATGATATCACTTATAGTTGGCCATTTTAGATTGTGTATTAATGGCTTAGCAGATGAATCAAAATTACTTCTTGTAACAATCCTAGCTGCTCATCTGCAGCTTTTGAAGGGTCTGCAGTCTGGTCACCCCACAGTGCCCCCATACTGAACAGCAATATCGAAAATGAGGCTCTACGATCCCCCTATACATCTTACTCAGGGTATTTCGAGGTAAACATTTTCTAGAATATTTCAGAAACCCTATTCCACGAGAAACTTTATTACGGAGACTCTTGATATGCTCGGCCCAGTTTAGGTCCTTGTCGATTATTACTCTAATTTGTCTGGTCTACATTTTCAACTTGAGCGTCACCAATGAGAAACTGCGGAGTATCAACAACATTTTCAATAATTTTCTTAATGTTGGGTTTGGAACCTACAACTAGAGCTTGAGTTTTGACCACTGTAAAGCAATTGGTGAACAAGTAATTTCTGGATTATATTCATTTGTTTCCATGTGCATAATGTTTTAACTTTTAAACATATTTAATGGAATAGAGTACAAATTTTCAATCTTTAGATAGCTGTCCAAATTTGTCTAATTGTAGAGTAGATTCCATCTTTTCTCATTGCAGCACTGGCAAACAGCAAAGATTTATACCCACTTGGTATGGAAAATGAAGCAATTCCAAATGCAAAGATAACAGCATCATCGCAACTTACACATGACCAGTCGTTTAAAGGAAGACTCAATGCTTTTGGTTGGTGTCCTACGACCGGTGATGGTGGTCCATATTTGCAGATAGACTTGGGAATGCCATTATTGGTTGTAGCTATAGCAACGCAGGGACATTCTTACCCTGGATCAGTAAATAGAGCCAGTGAATATAAATTGAAGTTTTCAAAAGATGGATCTTCAACCTTTACTGATGTCAAAATGAGAGATTCAAATAACCAGGTTTTTATTGTCAAATCACCTATTCTCTCGTCCTTGATCTCTGATTTGAATCTTTCGCGCAATATGGCCCTAATGTATGATTTTCTTGATTTACAATCCAATAGGGTCTATTCAAGGTTATTTAACAATGTTGCCAACACATGATCAGTAGCCAAAGATAGACAGTTGATTATAAAAATCCCAAATTCGGCAAATTCCACGCAAGTAGCATCTAATAGGATTTCATCCCATTTTGCATTCTTAACCAAAGAGCGGAGTTCAATCATAATTAAAGATGTTACTCGAATGTTGAATTGATGTCCTGGTGAAATACCGTGTATGCCGGAAAGTTTCATGCTCTCTGTCAGTTGCAGGAGAGGAGAGTTCATTTTGTATCTTCGAATCTGTATCGAATCTTCGAATCCGAGAGTGTATTTCACTTGTTATCTGACCAATAGGGAGCACTTCTGTTATTTTGACGGATCCACTTCCAGCAAAAGCAGCATTGAGTGTGGTATTCCGCAGGGCTCGTGTTTGGGACCCTTACTCTTCATACTATACGTTAATGATTGTGAGAATTGTCTAAAAAGCACGATTCCAAATATGTATGCTGTCGATACATGTGTGAATATCGCATCAGAAAACCTGAATGAACTTCCAACAGATTTGAAAAACGAGCTGGAAAATGTATCGAATTGGATGAGGATTAATAAACTTAGTTTGAATGCCGGCAAAAGTGAATATATGGTTATAGGCCATAGGCGACAACTAAATAAGATAGGTAATGATTTGCCAGATCTTTTCCTCAATAATGAAGTTATCAAAAGGGTTGACAAGACAAAGTACCTAGGGATCAACATTGACGAAGAAAGCCTTCATTGGAAAGAGCAGTACAAAGGTATCAAAAATATGCTGAAATGGGGCTTGAGCTCCTTAAGAAAGCTGAGAAACGTCCTTCCGCAAAGGAAACTTGATCAAGTTTACAAAGCTCTCTTTGAAAGCCATCTTCGCTATGGCAACATTGTTTGGAGTACTCTTTCCAACACCAAACTATCCCAATTGCAACGATTACAGACAAGGGCAAAGAAGCTAATAACGAATGCCAAGTATAAGGACGGATGAACTTGCAAATGGCTCTCTGTAAAGTCATTGATCTCCTTTGACCAAGGATTCAAGACATATAAAATCTTGCATGACCTCTGTCCCGAAAATCTTCGCCATAAGTTCACTGACAGATCCATGATTTCAGAGTATAGAACCAGAAACCGTGGAGATCTGCAAATTCCTCAAGTTAGGTTAGAATATGCACAGCGAACTTTCTACTTCTCTGGTGTCAAAAACTGGAATGATATCCCTGACAACGTTCGAGAAAGAGATTCAATCGCTCGTTTTAGAACAGGTCTTAGAGATTATCTTTTGAACCTTTCACAGGACCCAAACACGACTCCTTGGTAGAGCAGCAATGAATATTACTATTTTTTTCGCGTATTATTTCTGAACAAATATTGTCAATAAGTTATTAATTTGTTGGAAGGACCTCGTGTTTCAATATTGATAAAATGAAAATGAAACGAATTCTTATTCAATAGGAAAATAAGTAAATGATAACGTTGTGATGTGACTTTATTTTGTTTTGCCCCTTTCAAGCCATTTGACCATATTCTTGGGAAATTTTAGTATTACTCTACTTTTTGCACTCGTAGCACAACTTTGTGACTCAAAATATGTTTGAGAAACCAAAAGATGTTTCAAGAAGACATTGATCACATGACTTGATATGAGTGTAAACAAACATTAGCCGATTTGTTTATTGAACTGTATAATTAGTGTTTTTAAAAATTGTTTTTAAATCTCATAGCTCTTTGGTTGGGCTATGAAAGAAGCCTGCGTGCAGATTCTCCTGATTTCTGTTCAAAGAAGTTTCTCCGACTGGAAGAGAAACCTTCCTGAAAAGATATCCGTATTGTCTACTCTGGTTATACAGGCTACTCTACTCTGGATGAGACAAAGAACTTTCACGCAGATCTGTTCGTTGAGGACATTTATTGGTGCTTGTTTCCTCACACTGAAACCTCACTTTTCTTCGCCAGGTATTTGTTGGGAATGTTGGAGCCAGTAATGATCCTGTGCTTAGTTTTCTTGAAATTCCCGTGAAAGCGCAAGTCATTCGTGTTTTTCCAACTGCAAAGGGATCTGGTGCAGGAAACTGGTGTATGAGAGTCGAACTTTATGGCCATCATTCAGGTATCTAGCAATAAATGCATCTACACAGACTAATATAATTATCGCATATGGGAACGTGCTTTTAACCTTCTCTGCATAGAGGTTAATTAATTTTCTTATATGATGGGACCATTGTGCAAATTTTCCTTGGAATCTTTATAGATGTTTGCAACCCTTTCATTTGTTTTCGAAATGTTATTACGCACCTAATAAAGGAGGAAATTCAGAGATTAAGAGCCATCTGGGAAAAAATGAAGTTATTTTCTTATTCATTTCATTCAAACGAAAATAACTTTATTTATTAACTACAAGAAGTACTCAAGTACGTAGGTAGTAGTAAGGTCAGTCTAGCAAGATTGTGCCTAGGCCACAAGATATTTCAACTGCATGAAATTCCAACACTAAACTTTCAAATAACGTTCAAAAGGTTTTTTGGGGAGGATGGGAGGGGAAATTACACAGAGAAAACTTGCTATCGACCTGTGAAAACGCCACGCTTCATTAGGGCTTTTATACTATTTTACAAGTGAGCCTCATTGGAATTGCTGTGTGGCATGCAACTCTCAAGGGGCAGCATTTCCCAATCCCTGAACAAGCTACTTATTGTTCCCTTTTATGCTGTGAATAAATTCATTTAATAACGATGATAGAAATCAGCTTTATTACCGTTGTAATAAGAACATGTCTTTTTATCAAACTGAAACTTGTTCTTAATTACGGGGGCATAAGTTTGGGAGAACATCCTGTGGTTCTGTATTCGAGAATTAACTGCCCGCACACCTAACTATTAAACGTTATGACGATAATTCACATAGCTATCTGTTTTAAGAAGATTCAGCTCGAAATTACGCTGTTTTCCTTTCATCTTGTATCCTTTGCAAATGTCTTAAATGTTTCTTATATAGGACCTTCTCACGCCCTAGTCTAAAATGTTTCTTACATTTATGATACTTGTCATTTTTTAGTCTCAAGTTTCTAAGGTTTCTGATTTATTTTCCGGGAAAGTCCTTGCAAAACAAGTTGTGATAGAATTGGGTTTTCATTGACATATCAGCCAATTGTGTGGATGCGATCAATGATTGTCATGAACATCAATTAAAATTTAGGTCAAAAGCTGTTAAATCTAACGTATATTGGTGGCAATTTATTATGAACTCTGCATGAATTAAAAAGGTTCCCAGACCATCAGATCAGGACTTAATGTCAATCAAAATACAAGAAACTGTATTTTGGGTGTGATCCTCAAAAGTTTCTTATAAGTAAGTTGGCTAATCATTTTTCAGTAGCCTAAAAGTTTCTTTTAGATGGTTTCTTAAATGCGGGGCCTTACTGTACCTCAAACAGATTTAGCGTATCAATCCTTTCATCAGATAGAAAATAACTTTGTTCTTTGTTCTAATCACAGAATGCTCTGATGACATCACAATGTTACAAGACACAAGACTGAGTGCATCATCTTCAAAAAGCGGTAAATCCCCGTATTCAGCTACAATAGATAGTGCTCATGGTTGGTGCGCAGCCACTACAGCAACTACTGAATATATTTTAATCGATCTTGGAGCAGCCAGGAGAATCACAGGTGTTGGAATTCAAGGTGATTCTGAAAATGATAATTGGGCAACAAAATTCAAGATCAGTATTGGAAACTGCTCAAATTCAATGACAGAAATGACACAGGTATCGCTTTAGTATTGTTTCTTCCCTTCCGGGGGGGGGGGCACTCCCATACTTGACTTGACGGGATGTGCCGCTCAACAGGGTGTCCTTTTACGGTAAAAATTATGCGACAGGGTCTTACAATTGATAAGAAAATTATGCGACAGGGTATCATGTGGAAGGATGCCTCTTAGATTTCTCTTGAAACAATGGATTTTGGCAAAGTTTTATGCGACAGGGTATACTCTTAAGGTATCTTTATGCGACAGGGTGCAGGGTGTGGAGAGATTTGCCACACACCCCCGTCACTTCCCTAGTCAAGTACCCCCGGGCTTTCCTTTAAGATTGGTTCCCAATGTGCAATAATTACCATTGCTTTCCTCATCGCCAAATTTGTTACATTACTCATCGCCTCCGTCAAAGAAGCTCATTGCTCAGTGAATACTTCATTGCGATAGAACGGATAAGATTAGCTTACTGTTCCAAGATAAATCTTTGTCTAATTTACTAGTTTACTCTCAGCTTAGTCAAGTACCTATTTGGCACAGAAATAGATCTGGTAAAAATTTGATCCAAAAAGTATGCCCCTTGCCGTAAACTCTTTGGTAAACTCCTTTTGTTATCAAGAAAAATCCATGAAAAATCATAGGTGTCCTTTTGTACTGAAAAAGTCGCACGCTTCATTGAATGGGTAAAATGTCCCTCGTACTTCCCTGCCTTTTCTGCTGAGAAAGTATTCCTCTCAGAATTCTTTTTGCAGAAACGTAGCAATTTTGGTATAAATTCTTGAAATTTGAAGAATTTTTCCCGTTTCTTACACCAATATTTGTGTTTTACTTGTGTTCAGTTGTGTTACACTTGTGTTCATATTTGTTCCACTTGTGTTCATTTGTGTTCCACTTGTGCTCATTTGTGTTCACTTTTGTTCACTTGTGTTCATTTGTGTCCACTCGTATTCCACTTGTGTGGTGTTTTGGATTAGATCATCTGATATTACTCATTCTTTACGCCGTTCTATATCTTAAAGGAAACCAAAAGAACATTTGTCGCAAGTGCTTTGAGTTAGGTTGATATTACCTGTCGTTTCTGTTCCTTAAATAATCATAAATTTATTGTTGAGTTCCATGGCAGGTCTGGTGATCCCTAGCCCAATGCGCGAAGAAACAGATCCACTGATGATTCTGTCATTAAGACTGAAGTATCATTGTTTTAACCATGCCTAAGTTTGTTTTCAGGAATACTTTGCAAACAAGAACAGATTTGATGTTACACGTCATTGGTTTCCAAGCTACATTTATGCGCGGTTTATCAAATTTCGTGCTACGACATTTAATGGTGCCGGTCCTGTCTGCATGAGGGTTCAAGTGCTTGGTTGCAGAGAGACTCTTCCAAAGATAGGTAAAGTGATCTAACATCTTTAACAGTTTAACGAGAAGACTCTAGAATGTTGAATGGCATTGGTTGAAAACAAATTTCCCAAGCTTGTTGAAATGAGATAAATCTTCCTGTTACTAGCAATAGTATTAACTGATTGTGCCACTATCTGTAACCATTATACAGTTTTCTTGATTCGAAACAATTAGTTTTCTGCTGGGCCTAACGTGCAGATGTACGGTGGCCCACAAGTATCACTATACATTTCAGAATGCACTACAAATTAACAAAAACTCACTACACATTCACAAAGGTCACTACACATTAACAAAAACTCGCTACATATTAACATCAACAAAAACTCACTACATATTAACAAAAACTCACTACACATTAACAAAAGTCACTACACATTAGCAAAAACTTACTACACATCAAGAAGAGTCGCTACACATTAACAAAAGTTGACATATTCAGATTGCCTCGCGTATTGCGATGATAGCTCTTGCAATTAGGCCCATCACCGTGCATGGACTAGGCCCATGGACCGAGCAGGTATAACACTGGCTGCAATCGCCTGTTTTATGTGTCAACATGAGCTACAGCCTGCCTACAGGTTTTGTCCAAATTGTGGTGCAGCAGTATGGCAACAAGGTGCAGCTGCTGGTCCAGTTGAAAATGACCTCCAAGAAATTATCACCGGCTATTTCATGTCTTGCTTCGAGTATGGAGATTATCTTAAAGTACTCTCTAATCTCACGCAAAACGTTCCTATCTCTATCGTATGTCGACTATGGGGCAAATCAATCGCTTTTAAAACTATCGACCGAACTCTCCGACTCTCTCTGTCGACTCATACTCTAACGCGAAATCTAACTACGCCTACCATCATTGAAAGTGTCAATCAACACAACTCAGCTCAGCGAAGCGTGGTCTCTGAATTAACAACAACAAAACGTCACGATAAAAATATCATTGGCTTTCTTTCGAAGTACCATCATGTTGAAATGTCAATAGCAACTTTGAGACGACGTCTGAAAACATATGGGTTAAAGAGGAGAAATGCAATGAATGTAAGTAATCGAGACTTACAAAATGTGGTTAGAAACAAACTGGATGGTCCTAGTTGTGTAGCTGGATACCGCAGCGTTTGGCATACATTGTGTTTAACACCTCCTAAAGGAGTTAGATCCACAAGGAGCAGAAGGAAGAAGGCGTCGGTGTTTGCATAGAAGAAGCTATAGATCCCCAGGACCCAATGAATGCTGGCATGTTGACGGATATGACAAGTTGAAGTCGTTTGGCTTTCCAGTACATGGTGCAGTGGATGGATACAGCCGCCGTATTTTGTGGCTCGTTGTTGCAAGATCAAACAACGACCCACTTGTCATTGGGAAAAAATTTTTTGAGTCCATAAAGGAAATTGGCGGATGTCCCCGGTTAATGAGATCAGATCTAGGATCTGAGAATGAAACAATGGCTGCAATACAATGTTATCTGCTCGCAGATGGCGAACACGACTTAGCAGGCGAGAAGGCTCATCGCTATGGACCTTCCAAAAGCAACCAGCGAATTGAATGTTTTTGGTCGTTTTTGCGACGAAGTCGCATGTCTTGGTGGATGAACTTCTTCAAGGACCTTAATGACAATTGTGCATTAATCTTGGCCAGCGCAATGCACAAGGAGAACATATGGTTTTGCTTCAATCACATTATTCAGACCGACCTGGATTTCGTAAAACTTCATTATATTCGTCCGTCAAGGCACGAAACCACAACAGGCCGACCAGATGAGCTGTTCTTCCTCCCGGAAGGATCTGGAGGCCCAAACCAGTTGCAACCTGTGAAATCGCCCAAACCTTTGATGCTGAAACGACTATTGGCCATTCTCAAGATTATCAAGACTACTGATGATGATGATGATGATGATGATTCATGAAATAACATATTAGTTAAAACTAACTACATATGATTTCATACGCCCCAGAGGAAGCAGAGCTTATCGAGTCTGGGGCGTTTACAAACAAAACAGAACTGTTGATTATACAATGCTAGGTTATACAATATGAAGTTAAAAAATTACGATATAAGAATAACTACTCACGTACATGATAAACTATTTACAAAACAACTAATCTGGTAAAACATATGTAGGAAAGGTACGTAGAGCTGTGATAATCTTAATATTAGTCCAATGAATGTGTTTTATACATAGGAACCAAGTTTGTATTCTTTTGCAGCCTTGACATATTCTTTAAGGGGAGCTGTCTTGTTAAGTTCTGAGGGTTGAGAGTTCCATAACCTGGGACCTTTAACCGTTATCGCTCGATCCCCGAAGCGATTTTTAGTTTTTGGTACTTGGAAGTTATCGCTGTTGCGGGTGGGATAGTTATGAATGTTTGATCTAGTTTGGAATAGATTCTGAAGAGCATCTGGAAGTTTTTCATTGTTGTTCACATACAGATGCATCAGTCGTAAAATTTTTAATTCATACTGGTCTGAAATTTTCAGCACACTAAAATCTCTGTGTATAGCATTGGTTGATGTGCAAATATTTCTGTACTGTAAGATTTTGAGTATTCTATTTTGGTGAACCTGGGTTCGCTTGAGAAGCTTCTTCGAAGCGTCACCATATATTTCAATGGCATAGTCTATTCTAGACTGAATAAATGCATTGTAGAGGGATTGCAAACAATTTCTAGGAAGTAGGTGTCTAACTTTACGAAAAATTGAAGCATAACGAACTATTTTAGACCCTAATTCTTCCAGGTGCTTTTCCCATGTAAGTTGTTCATCTATGATTAATCCTAAGTATTTGACGTAGCTAGACCTTTTGATATCTTCTCCGATTCGGATGCCGATGTTTGGCGCAGGATTATTTTTTTTGGGGGAATAGATGCAGTAGGATGTTTTGTCTATGCTTAGTTTCAATCGGTTTGCTTTGAACCAAGCATGTAACTTTTGCAATTCTACATTGGTGTTTTCTATCAGTACATCAATATTCGTACCAGATGCAAAAATATTGGTGTCGTCTGCGAAGAGTCGTGGTTGTAGTATTGTAGCATTGGCCATGTCGTTGACATAGATTGAGAAAAGTATAGGGCCTAACACAGATCCCTGTGGGACACCTGTATGGACTGTGCCAAGTCTAGAACGGTGGCCATTAACGTAGGTGAATTGTTTTCGACTTGTAAGGTAGCTGGAAAACCATTTCTTTGCTAGTCCACGAAAACCGTAATGTTCTAACTTTTTTATCAGGATATTGTGGTCTATTGTATCAAAGGCTTTTTTGAGATCTAGGAATACCCCAAGTACGAAGTTCCCTTCATTTAGGCTTGTGTATATTGTATTTAAGGCTTCAGTTAGTGCCAAAGCAGTAGAATGGTTTTCTCTAAAACCAAATTGCAGCTTGTATAGAATTTTATGTTTTTTCAAGAAGACTAATATACGTTTGCACATTAATCTCTCGAGGATTTTTTCAAAACAAGAGAGAAGGGAAATAGGACGATAGTTATCTTCATCTGTTCTATCTCCTTTTTTGAAGATGGGAATGACTTTAGCAATTTTCCAGATATCTGGGAACACGCCGGTTTGGAATGAAAGGTTGTACAAATGTGTGAGAGGGTCAGCCAAAGTTTCAGCACATTCTTTGATGATATCGGGTTTTATGCCATCATTACCTGCTGCTTTACCAGGTTTTAAGCGATTTATTTCGTTTAGGATCTCTTGTTTAGTAACCTCTGTGATAAAAAAGGAGTTTTCATTTTGGTTTTCTAAGAACTTGGAGTAGTGGGTATTTGTAGCGGCTACTTGACTACCAATTTTGTTACCGATGCTACAAAAAAAGGTGTTGAGACCGTTTGCAATATCAGCGTCCGTTTGGAGGGTGCGTTTTTCTTTATTTACTAGTTTTGCGATGTTAGATACAGATTTATTCTTTTTTGGATTTAGCATTGGGCCAAGGAAGGCCCACATTCTGAAAACAGCGTTTGCCTTATCACTTAAGATGTCATTGAAGTAATTAGCTTCTGCTTGCCTCAAGCAATTTGTCAGGATATTTTTATACTTCTTGTATTTTTCAGTCGAGAATTGATCTTTTCGAGGAAGAGAAAGTTTATAGAGCTTGTTTTTCTTGCGTATGCACTTTCTAAGGCCCTTAGATATCCATGGTTTGTCTTTGGGGCGTTTTTTGGGCAAAGTTTTAAGTGGGAAGCAGGCATTGAAGCACTTCGATAGCTTATCATTAAAAATTTCAGACGCAGCATTAGCATCCTGACATGCGTAAAGCTCATTCCAGTTGAGTTTCAGGAGCATTTCTTTAAATTTAGCACGATTCTTTTCGCTATAAAAACGCACTTTAGGCAAAGCAGGATTTTTTACAACGTTCTGTCTGAGCATTAATATTGAAGCAAAGTGGTCTGTAATGTCAGTTATTAGATTGCCTGCGATGATTTGGTCACTTGGTCGTTGCTGATACATAAAAACATGGTCGATAAGGGTTGCGCTGCTACTTGTGATTCTAGAAGGTAACACAGTTTGCGGCAGGAATCCATGGCTAACAAGGAGTTCCACGTAGGTTTTCACGTTCTTGTGCTTACTGTCATTATACTTAAGTAGGTTTATGTTCAGGTCACCAATTATGATACCTTGGCTAAATCTATGCTTGGCTATTTTTTCAAGAGTTGGCTCCAGTTTTTCACAAAATTCGTTGATGTTACCGTCTGGGTGCCTATAGATGAGCCCTAAAATGGATTCTGTGTTATTCTTAGATAAAGTAAACCATAGATTTTCACATGGGCTCTCGCAGGTAAATGTGAAATCACTTATTATGTTGAATTTTATATCAGATTTTACAAAGATGCAGATACCACCAACATTGCCTCTTTGTGATGGGACTGGGTAAAAAGTGTAGCCATTCAAAAGGGAAGCAAAATGATTCAAGTTGGTATTATGGACCTCTGTTAGGCATATACAATCAAAGGATAATTCAATGGAACTTAAAAGACTGACTAGCTCATCAGCATGTTTATTTAGGCTCCTTATATTTAAATGGAAAGTTGAAAAGCACGTTGAATCTTTACTGAGTTGATTTATTTTGTCAACGGTTAGGTACCTGCCATTCTCAGTAGCTGAGTCGAATTGGTCCATGAAGTTAATAAAATCACTACTTTCAGAAGTATATCCTAAGTCATCGTCACAAACAGGGGGAAGACTTCCCACCATAGCTGTGCCAAGCTAACACCAAGTGGTAAGACGTAGCCCCGGACCGGAAAAAACGCGAAAGTAAATAATAATTATAGGGAATTTAAAAGACTTGGATGGGCATACCAAATTGCCTAGGTTGGAAAGTAAAGGGACTAGGCATATTGTTAAACTGATACCATGGGTTTGTGTAAGTTTCATTTTGCGGGTGAGATGGACCTCGGGTGGCCTGCATTGACATCAAGGGCCATTGAGCTTGGTAGTGTTGTAATGACTACTTTGCCTATTTTTGTAATGAAATGGGAAAGTAAATAATAATTATAGGGAATTTAAAAGACTTGGATGGGCATACCAAATTGCCTAGGTTGGAAAGTAAAGGGACTAGGCATATTGTTAAACTGATACCATGGGTTTGTGTAAGTTTCATTTTGCGGGTGAGATGGACCTCGGGTGGCCTGCATTGACATCAAGGGCCATTGAGCTTGGTAGTGTTGTAATGACTACTTTGCCTATTTTTGTAATGAAATGGGAATTACTCGCCCAAGTGGCTGGCGAGAGGCAGTTGGGTTTTATGCAATCAGTTGAAGACAGTAGAGGAATCTGGAAACTAAATGCTAATACCCCTTAATTTGGCTTACAGCACTGTATTTTGGTTGAATATCGACTCGGCTCCGGATGTTGACTTTTCAAACTGCAAACTATATTCACGATGCCACTCGGGAGGCGGTTGGGGTGAACTTTACAGTACGCGTTCATCGAAGGAAAAATATATTTGGACCAGTTTTAGATGGTGCATCATGCACTAGTGCCAACAATAATATGGGTCTTTTATAAGGTGCCTCAGTACCGCAAAACCGCCAAAATTTGCGTTCTTACCCGTCACGCTATTTTCGCTCATAAACTGCAACTGTCAGTCTTCTTCAGTACCATAAATGTTCTTTTTAGGATTGCTATTTCAAGTGAATGATGCAGGAATCCTAAGGAAATTTATGTGAATCTAATAATTTCGATGACCGTACTTTACAGTTATGCGAAGCCTCGATGGATAATGACGTTTATCCAATAATGTGTTAATGTGTAGTGACTTTTGTTAATGTGTAGTGACTTTTGTTAATGCGTAGTGGGTTTTGTTAATGTGTAGTGAGTTTTTGTTAATGTGCAGCGACTTTTGTTAATGTGTAGCAACTTTTGTTAATGCGTAGTGGCTTTTGTTAATGCGTAGTGACTTTTGTTAATGTGTAGTGACTTTTGTTAATGTGTAGTGACTTTTGTTAATGTGTAGTGACTTTTGTTAATGTGTAGTGACTTTTGTTAAAGTGTAGTGACTTTTGTTAATGTGTAGTGAGTTTTGTTAATGTGTAGTGAGTTTTGTTAATGTGTAGTGAGTTTTTATTAATGTGTAATAAGATTTGTTAATGTGTAGTGAGTTTTGTTACTGTGTAGTGAGTTTATGTAAATGTGTAATAAGTTTTTGTTAATGTGAAGTGAGTTTTTGTTAATGTGTAATAAGTGTTGTTAATGTGTAGTGAGTTTTGTTAATGTGTAATAAGTTTTGTTAATGTGTAGTGACTTTTGTTAATGTGTAGTGACTTTTGTTAATGTGTAGTGACTTTTGTTAATGTGTAGTGACTTTTGTTAAAGTGTAGTGACTTTTGTTAATGTGTAGTGAGTTTTGTTAATGTGTAGTGAGTTTTGTTAATGTGTAGTGAGTTTTTATTAATGTGTAATAAGATTTGTTAATGTGTAGTGAGTTTTGTTACTGTGTAGTGAGTTTGTGTAAATGTGTAATAAGTTTTTGTTAATGTGAAGTGAGTTTTTGTTAATGTGTAATAAGTGTTGTTAATGTGTAGTGAGTTTTGTTAATGTGAGCGACTTTTGTTAATGTGTAGTGACTTTTGTTAATGTGTTGCGACTTTTGTTAATGTGTAGTGACTTTTGTTAATGTGTTGCGACTTTTGTTAATGTGTAATAAGTTTTGTTAATGTGTAGTGACTTTTGTTAATGTGTAGTGACTTTTGTTAATGTGTAATAAGTTTTGTTAATGTGTAGTGACTTTTGTTAATGTGTTGCGACTTTTGTTAATGTGAGCGACTTTTGTTAATGTGTAATAAGTTTTGTTAATGTGTAGTGACTTTTGTTAATGTGAGCGACTTTTGTTAATGTGTAGTGACTTTTGTTAATGTGTTGCGACTTTTGTTAATGTGTAATAAGTTTTGTTAATGTGTAGTGACTTTTGTTAATGTGTAGTGACTTTTGTTAATGTGTTGCGACTTTTGTTAATGTGTAATAAGTTTTGTTAATGTGTAGTGACTTTTGTTAATGTGTAGTGAGTTTTGTTAATGTGAGCGACTTTTGTTAATGTGTTGCGACTTTTGTTAATGTGTAATAAGTTTTGTTAATGTGTAGTGACTTTTGTTAATGTGTAGTGACTTTTGTTAATGTGTTGCGACTTTTGTTAATGTGTAATAAGTTTTGTTAATGTGTAGTGACTTTTGTTAATGTGTAGTGAGTTTTGTTAATGTGTTGCGACTTTTGTTAATGTGTTGCGACTTTTGTTAATGTGTAATAAGTTTTGTTAATGTGTAGTGACTTTTGTTAATGTGTAGTGACTTTTGTTAATGTGTTGCGACTTTTGTTAATGTGTAATAAGTTTTGTTAATGTGTAGTGACTTTTGTTAATGTGTAGTGACTTTTGTTAATGTGAGCGACTTTTGTTAATGTGTAATAAGTTTTGTTAATGTGTAGTGACTTTTGTTAATGTGTAGTGACTTTTGTTAATGTGTTGCGACTTTTGTTAATGTGTAATAAGTTTTGTTAATGTGTAGTGACTTTTGTTAATGTGTAGTGAGTTTTGTTAATGTGAGCGACTTTTGTTAATGTGTTGCGACTTTTGTTAATGTGTAATAAGTTTTGTTAATGTGTAGTGACTTTTGTTAATGTGTAGTGACTTTTGTTAATGTGTTGCGACTTTTGTTAATGTGTAATAAGTTTTGTTAATGTGTAGTGACTTTTGTTAATGTGTTGCGACTTTTGTTAATGTGTAATAAGTTTTGTTAATGTGTAGTGAGTTTTTGTTAATGTGCAGCGACTTTTGTTAATGTGAGCGACTTTTGTTAATGTGTAATAAGTTTTGTTAATGTGTAGTGAGTTTTGTTAATGTGTAATAAGTTTTGTTAATGTGTAGTGAGTTTTGTTAATGTGTAGTGACTTTTGTTAATGTGTAGTGACTTTTGTTAATGTGAGCGACTTTTGTTAATGTGTAATAAGTTTTGTTAATGTGTAGTGAGTTTTGTTAATGTGTAATAAGTTTTGTTAATGTGTAGTGAGTTTTGTTAATGTGTAGTGACTTTTGTTAATGTGCAGCGACTTTTGTTAATGTGAGCGACTTTTGTTAATGTGTAATAAGTTTTGTTAATGTGTAGTGAGTTTTGTTAATGTGTAATAAGTTTTGTTAATGTGTAGTGACTTTTGTTAATGTGTAGTGACTTTTGTTAATGTGTAGTGACTTTTGTTAATGTGAGCGACTTTTGTTAATGTGTAATAAGTTTTGTTAATGTGTAGTGAGTTTTGTTAATGTGTAGTGAGTTTTGTTAATGTGTTGCGACTTTTGTTAATGTGAGCGACTTTTGTTAATGTGTTGCGACTTTTGTTAATGTGTAATAAGTTTTGTTAATGTGTAGTGACTTTTGTTAATGTGTAGTGACTTTTGTTAATGTGTTGCGACTTTTGTTAATGTGTAATAAGTTTTGTTAATGTGTAGTGACTTTTGTTAATGTGTTGCGACTTTTGTTAATGTGTAATAAGTTTTGTTAATGTGTAGTGAGTTTTTGTTAATGTGCAGCGACTTTTGTTAATGTGAGCGACTTTTGTTAATGTGTAATAAGTTTTGTTAATGTGTAGTGAGTTTTGTTAATGTGTAATAAGTTTTGTTAATGTGTAGTGAGTTTTGTTAATGTGTAATAAGTTTTGTTAATGTGTAGTGACTTTTGTTAATGTGTAGTGAGTTTTGTTAATGTGTTGCGACTTTTGTTAATGTGAGCGACTTTTGCTAATGTGTAATAAGTTTTGTTAATGTGTAGTGAGTTTTGTTAATGTGTAATAAGTTTTGTTAATGTGTAGTGAGTTTTGTTAATGTGTAGTGACTTTTGTTAATGTGTAGTGAGTTTTGTTAATGTGCAGCGACTTTTGTTAATGTGAGTGACTTTTGTTAATGTGTAATAAGTTTTGTTAATGTGTAGTGAGTTTTGTTAATGTGTAATAAGTTTTGTTAATGTGTAGTGAGTTTTGTTAATGTGTAGTGACTTTTGTTAATGTGTAGTGAGTTTTGTTAATGTGTTGCGACTTTTGTTAATGTGAGCGACTTTTGCTAATGTGTAATAAGTTTTGTTAATGTGTAGTGAGTTTTGTTAATGTGTTGCGACTTTTGTTAATGTGAGCGACTTTTGTTAATGTGTAATAAGTTTTGTTAATGTGTAGTGAGTTTTGTTAATGTGTAGTGACTTTTGTTAATGTGTAATAAGTTTTGTTAATGTGTAGTGACTTTTGTTAATGTGTAGTGACTTTTGTTAATGTGAGCGACTTTTGTTAATGTGTAGTGACTTTTGTTAATGTGTAGTGAGTTTTGTTAATGTGTAGTGAGTTTTGTTAATGTGTAGTGAGTTTTGTTAATGTGTTGCGACTTTTGTTAATGTGTAATAAGTTTTGTTAATGTGTAGTGAGTTTTTGTTAATGTGCAGCGACTTTTGTTAATGTGTAATAAGTTTTGTTAATGTGTAGTGAGTTTTTGTTAATGTGCAGCGACTTTTGTTAATGTGAGCGACTTTTGTTAATGTGTAATAAGTTTTGTTAATGTGTAGTGAGTTTTGTTAATGTGTAATAAGTTTTGTTAATGTGTAATAAGTTTTGTTAATGTGTAGTGAGTTTTTGTTAATGTGTAGTGAGTTTTTGTTAATGTGCAGCGACTTTTGTTAATGTGTAGTGAGTTTTGTTAATGTGTTGCGACTTTTGTTAATGTGTAATAAGTTTTGTTAATGTGCAGCGACTTTTGTTAATGTGTAGTGACTTTTGTTAATGTGTTGCGACTTTTGTTAATGTGAGCGACTTTTGTTAATGTGTAGTGAGTTTTGTTAATGTGTTGCGACTTTTGTTAATGTGAGCGACTTTTGTTAATGTGTAATAAGTTTTGTTAATGTGTAGTGACTTTTGTTAATGTGTAGTGACTTTTGTTAATGTGTTGCGACTTTTGTTAATGTGAGCGACTTTTGTTAATGTGTAATAAGTTTTGTTAATGTGTAGTGACTTTTGTTAATGTGTAGTGACTTTTGTTAATGTGTAGTGACTTTTGTTAATGTGTAGTGACTTTTGTTAATGTGTTGCGACTTTTGTTAATGTGAGCGACTTTTGTTAATGTGTAGTGAGTTTTGTTAATGTGTTGCGACTTTTGTTAATGTGAGCGACTTTTGTTAATGTGTAATAAGTTTTGTTAATGTGTAGTGACTTTTGTTAATGTGTAGTGACTTTTGTTAATGTGTTGCGACTTTTGTTAATGTGAGCGACTTTTGTTAATGTGTAATAAGTTTTGTTAAAGGGCCCTGTGCAACGTCACTGCTTTGCGACCGCAAATATCTCTTGTTTCCCTGTGATCGATAATTTCTGATAATCAGAAATTAAGATGGCTACCTCGAGGCAGGAACTTCCCTGAACTCGCAAGCCTATGGCCGATAATAAAGTTGGAAGACCAAGTCGCGGCGAACCCCGCCATGTATTGTACTTCAGCAAGTCAACATATGAAGTTTGGACGAGACTGAAGTCAGAAGTTTCGAAAAGTAATGGCGAGAAGTCGCTTTCGAACAACGAGTTTGCTTTGTGGTTGTTGCAGAGCTACCAGACACGCTTCACAGATTCGTGTACCAGATGTGCGACGTTAAACGGTGAAAACGTTGAAGATCACGCCTATGGCATCAAGGAAGACAATACGGATGGTGATGTGCATAGTCGTTCCGTGGCAAGCAATTTGTTAGCACCTTCGTTCGTGTAAGTGTCCTTCAACTTCAGCAAGTTTTTTAAACCCTTTTGATTGTCTCTCAGTCTCACATCTCACTCTCCAGAGCAGAAAAGTAGTTAGTTTTGCTAGCTTATGAACGCTCGGGCTGTATTGTCCAATTAAAGTCCAATTAAACTATTCTTATGCTTCGATAAAGAATGAATAATTTGATAGCAATGGTAATATCAAATTTAAAGGTCAGTTCATAAACATATTTCCTCAAATTTCTTGGTCTGGATTACTTTGTTGAATATTTGGTTCAGATTTACAAGGAGTGCATCCTGTTCTCATACAAAAGTTTGCTCAGTTATGATCAGAGGACTTTGTATTCCTACAAAACCATGTATTGTCTCTGTGCAATGTGATTTAATGCAGAAAGATATTGGAATGCGGCCAATCAATAAGTGACTTCTTTATTTCAGTTCACCAGCAAATGTGATGCCACCACCTTCAATTGCAAGTTCTTCATCACATTGTCAACGAGTTACAGGTGAGTGCTTTTGTTGTCCTTGAAACCTTGATTACATATCCCTTATCCTGTAAATGTATAGGGTAAATACACATAGACTTGTACATCTATTGATTTTGTTTTAAAAGGAAACAAAGTAATTGTACTCTTGGTTTCCTTTTAAGGTACTGTGAAAGAATCCACACCGAGTGTACCAAAGCGATCACGCATGCATTTAGATTTCAATGACCCATTGGATATGAGCTTCATACGAAAGGAAGTGAATGCCAGCTGCCTTGTAGAAAATGAGACACCAGAGAGTGACAACGCCCAACTTGTGGCTAGAAGTCTTGATGCTACCCTACGATGCTTGGCAATCAATGAAACTTTTGCCAGTATTCAAGGTGACCCATTTGCATCAGAACCTGAGAGTCAGACTGACAGCACATCAAGTTTCACATCTTCTGATGAAGAGACCAGTTTCAGCACAAGGCAAGCATTGCTATTTTTAACCTTCAAGTAGACTCAATTATTCAAAAGAAAAAGGGTACAGAAAAACGAGACAAAGCTCATTATGGCTACCCAATATGTTAATCCTCTATGCTTTTCTCTTTTTCTAGAACACACAATCTTCTTTTTGATAATACCGTAAAAGCTCTATTAAGCCCCCGGGGGCTTATTTAATTTTGGACCTTCCAGAGGGGGGGCTTATTAGAGAGGGGGGGCTTATTCACAAAATCAAGCGAAAAGGATATATTTGGTAGCTTTTCAGTTCCTTTATTCCATATTTTGCAGATTCAACACACAATTTTCCGACTCAAATACACAGATTCGACTCAGTTTTTATCCCACATCATACTAAAATTAACATGTAAGGTTGTATAGCTAAATAAACGGAAAAATTTGTAAATTCTAGAATTTTGTATAAGTGGGGGGGGGGGCTTAATAGAGAGGGGGGGCTTATTTCAAATTTTGACTCAGAGAGGAGGGGCTTATTAGAGAGGGGGGCTTAATAGAGAGGGGGGGCTTAATAGAGCTTTTACGGTAGGTCTGTTAGTATGCTACTGCTTGCACTGCTGATGCATTTTTTATGAGAGGAAAATTATTTCTTCTTCTCTTGTGTGAATAATGTCAAATAAAAGAGATAAAAACTGGTATATATTGCCGATAATAACATTTCAAGGTTTATGCCCTAAGTCTATCTTCCAGAGGCCAGGAGATGGTAGCCCCCAACATTGAAAATTCAGTCAGCCTTTGTCAGGTAAAAATCAGTTTTGCCCAACAACATTTATTAAGTTTTTGTCTTATTTTTCAGCTCAGACACAACAACCACTGGCTCATACTGCACAGATATTGATGATGATCTGGATGAGCTGTCTGAAAATGTTGATGTGCTATCTCAAGATGCTTTGGTGGAAGACACTGGTGGTAGTGAATCAGAATTTTATGGCAATGAAGACATGGACATAAGCACATCTACAAATTTAGATCAGTCTATTTTTGCCCCAATTATTTCAAATGCTAATGAAGTGAAGGCAAAACTCCAGTCTGCATTTAAAGATCTTGAGACACTGAGCCCTGTGCATGCAGAAGAGCAGAAATTTCTGAACAACACCAGAGTTTTAGTATCGATTACAAAAATTCAAGAGCTCAAAGGGAACATATGTTCTGAAACCCTAGGTCAAGGGGAATTTTGTGGACAGAGTAGGACCTTTGAATATGACACAAGAGGCACTGTTTTGGTGTTAAGATGGTCATGCTCTAACAATCATGCAGGACTTTGGAAATCTTCAGAGGTTCTCTGTAGGTCATACACCACAGACATTTACCTAAATGACACTTTGGTTTCTGCCTGTATATTCTTATCTGGCAACAACTACTCAAAGTTCAGCTTGTTTTGCAAGTTCTTAAATTTGAAAATTCCAGATGTCACCACATTTACACGTGTCCAACGATACTTCTCAGTGCCAGCAATCCTAGCCCTATGGAAAGAGATGAAAGAGAAAGTGTGTGCTGTTTTGAATCCATACAAAGAGTTATGTCTAATTGGAGATGGTCGCAATGACTCACCTGGCTTCAGTGCAAGATTTTGTGTTTACGTACTAATGGAGCAGTTTACAAGTGTCCTAATGGACCTGGAAGTCCTTGATAAACGTGAAACAAGAGGAATATCACCAAACATGGAGCGTGAGGGCCTGAAAAGATTACTGCTGAGACTGATGGATAAGATTTCAATATCAGAAATTGCAACTGATGCTTCTTCCTCAATCATAAAATGTGTTGACACATTAAAAGGTATGATGCTCAAACTTAATATTTGTAACAGAATCTTGGAAATATTATGACTTCCTCATAAAAAGAAATGACATGATATTTTAAAGATTCAACAAACTACAAATTAAGACAACAATAGAGTGGCACTTGTCCACACAAAAAAATCACAAACTAGGTTATGAACGAGGTTATATAACACCATAGCCCTAACCCTAGGTTATATTACATAAAAGGTATAAAATGCACACACAAACCTGAGATCTAATTAATTCTGGATGCATTACACTGCTATTGTTATATGGATAGACTCTGTTTGCATTGGTTGGAAATACGTCTTGATTATGTACCAAAATTTTCCTCTACGGTAGCAGCCCTTTTCAAACCTCAAATTCCCAAGCCTAGGAACTATACAAAACTGTGTATCAATGGCAAATTTCTTATGTTGGGGCATACCAGCGCAATGCTTAAGGATACTCAAATGTTTTGCACTTACAACAAGTTATATAACAAAACCAAAAATTAAAAAGTCTCATTCTTTATTTTGTTCTATGTAAATCTGATTCTATTCCAGATGAAAATCCAAAGTTAAAGATGCTGTTTCATAGTTTAGATGTATGGCATAAAGCCAAGTCATTGAGCAAAAGTCTCCACAAAGCTGCTGGGGTCAAAGGAAATGAGCCTTTAAAGATATGGATTCCAGCTATTGTCAACCACTTTTGGTATGCTTGCCAAGTCTCAAATGGTAGTTCAGAGAGGCTCAGAGATGTCTGGTTTGGTGTTGTCCACCATGTTTGTGGTGAGCATGAATGGGCAGAATCAGCATGCAATCATGGCCCACTTTCTGGTGAGGAACCTAAAACGCCACTTGACAAGAAATCAGCTGCAGCAGAGGCATTAAGACAAGTTGTTTTCGACAAGAGGTTTACATCTAACCTTGATCACTATGTCCGTTTTCGACATACAGGCTCTTTGGAAAACTTTAACAGCATGCTAACCAAATATGCACCAAAAAGGATAGCTTTTGAATACATCTACTTTGTAGCACGCATCGTTCTTGCAGCAATAGACCACAATATGCATTTGATGCGCCCCCAAGCAAAAAGCAAGGATGGCTCCTACCTTTACAAGAAAAAGTACAGCAGAAGAAGCAGAAAATATCATGCAGAGCCTGTGAAAGAAAGGAAAGAATACCTATACATTCCTTCATTACTCGCAGCCATTTTGCATAACAGGGTGGAAAAGAAAGACACAGTGAAGAAGCAGGTTGTGAGAAGGAGCAATGACCCAAAACTTATATCACCAACAATTGATTATCAAAATCCTCCCCCTCCTACACAGGAACTGGTGGCCAACAGGATTTCTCGGTTAGCAAATACTGTAACTATTGAGTGAACAGTAAAAACACTCTACCAAAGTAATCCCAAAAAGCTAGATGGGAAATTTGCTGAAATGTAGTACTGCTCAACAAAGTATTGTCAGACAGGTACCACCAGTCAATGGATCTCAAATGTGACCTGTAGCAAAAATCTGTATAGATGCAACTGAACAGCACTGTCGGATGATAAGGAAATCCTGTCTGAAGTTTCTTTGATGCACCATTTTGAGAAACATTTCAGTTGAGCCAAATAAATGTAAAAATCTATTGTTTCATGGCTTAATATGAAGTTTAGATAATGTTATGATGAATCTTAAACAAAAGTTCACACCATCCAAGTGCTACTCATTTGCATAGCTTTCGTGTAAAATTGAGATGTTGTTTGAGTGTGATAAATTGGTAAGCAAATGAGCTAGTCACTGAAATTTCAACTTCAGGTATCTAGCTTTTTTGACAACTTTGGATAAGTAACAAAAGTAGGTATTAAGGATACTGTAAACTTTATTGCAACAATGTTGTTCTCTTACATGATCAGCGATGCTTGAATCCCATATATGTCCCATCTGGTGATGGGTAAAATTTTCTAATTATTGCAAGAATACATGCAGGTAGAATTCTCCTGTTCCCTAACCCAAGCTTTCCATATTTCCACAATGCATACTGTTGATATGCTGCTTTACGATATGAGTTTGTAGAGAACTCAATAGGTTCTGCTCGCATGTCAGATCTTGCCAGAATCTGCATCTTTAGGACATCCCTATCTAGGCAGATTTTTTTAAACATGTAATATGATGTGACACATATTCTTCGGCCACAGCACTTCCGGTCTTCCTCATTCGTCATTGGCACACAGCAACCACATTTACACCAGGGCTCTGAGGTCTCACGTACTATTGGTTCCTCTGGATTCTTTATTGCAAATATCAAATCCTTTACATAATCTAAGCTCCCTGCGCCACTTGCTGCCAACTCAATAATGAGTTCTTGCATTACTGCTGGTGGCAAATCTTTGACCACTTCCTGCAAAAGAAATATGGCTGAAAGACTTTTTTCATTGAATTAGTCAGAATTATGTTATTATACTCTTGTGGACACTTCCATGAAGTAAACTGTAAACTCAGCAATTGATTTTCACATTTTAGGCTCCCTTTTCAAGACACCTTCAGGGGGAAAAATGATACAAACCATGTTTAAAAATGGACCAAATTTTCTTCCAGTGTTTTGCACAAATTTGATTTATATGAAGTGATAACAACAGAATTGTTTCCTGTGGGGATACATTTTTATGTCTGCTTTGCATAATGAACCTGAATCTTTGACGTAAGTAACAATTATATATATTTGTGAGAAGAAATGTTTACTGACTTTGTGCATGTGATTACCTTTATGTCCTCCTTAGATTGTATTATTTCTTGTTCCATCCTGTCATGCCCATTGGCTTGCAGAGGTTGTGCTTGAGGATCAAGTACATCTTGTTCTGTTCTTGGCTATGGAATAAAGTTTAAGTTTTGTTTTAAAAAGATATGCAACTCTACTGGCACATGGAATACAATGACAAGTTGATTATAAATGCAACTGTGTACACTTACATACACAGAGAACATGCCAAAACTCAATATTTTCTAAAAATTTTCTTGATGCACAAAACCTATCTCTGAAACAGAATGAAAGGATGTCTTTGTAATTTCCTTGATATAACTACTTATGCCAGCAGTAAAACTATTGGTTACTGATATGCTAACCTTTCCATTCTTACACCAATCAACTACAGTTTGCCTCTTCTTTTTCCCACACGTACAATTCACGTTGCAGTGGACACCAGCATCTTTGCACGGGCAACCACGGTTCTTACCAGACTTCCTTGAACAGGTTGTGTGGCAGGTACAGGCTAGAACAGCTCTTGGTTGTGGTGGTGTTGGCTAGAAGAGGATATCACTCGTGAAAAACTTTTTTAAACAACAACAAGTGCTACTAGCACAAACACACTGTCTGTACGTGACTAGGCCATCTCGATATCGACTTTTGCATTAGTACGGCCTGCTTTACCAGATAGCTTCTGGCAGAAAAAATCATAAACAACAGATAACATGAACGCTGTCGAAGAAATGCAAGCAAAGCATGTGAATGTTAGTTAAACTTTTTCTCGGCGAATGAGAGGGGGAGAGAGACGGGTTTGATTGAAGTTGAACGCAGGCTGTGCTGTGGCCTAATCGTACACACAGGATGACAGCGGCGTAGAAATGTCGATTTATAACTTTTAAATAACTTTTCTAGGCTTACCTGTAAATCAGAAGTCGATGATGATGTGTCTTCCAAATTTCGTTGAACGGGGGATCCATAGTAATTGGCTGCCATCGTTTTCCGAAGTTGTCGTCCTGCGAGCCTGCGTGGTTTGGTTTATTTCGTTCACAGTATTCACAATCAGAAAGCACTGCGCGCCCGCAAAGCATTGACGTTGCACAGGCCCCTTTAATGTGTAGTGACTTTTGTTAATGTGTAGTGACTTTTGTTAATGTGAGCGACTTTTGTTAATGTGTAATAAGTTTTGTTAATGTGTAGTGAGTTTTGTTAATGTGTAGTGAGTTTTGTTAATGTGTTGCGACTTTTGTTAATGTGTTGCGACTTTTGTTAATGTGTAGTGAGTTTTGTTAATGTGTAGTGAGTTTTGTTAATGTGTAATAAGTTTTGTTAATGTGTAGTGAGTTTTGTTAATGTGTAGTGAGTTTTGTTAATGTGTTGCGACTTTTGTTAATGTGTTGCGACTTTTGTTAATGTGTAATAAGTTTTGTTAATGTGTAGTGAGTTTTTGTTAATGTGCAGCGACTTTTGTTTATGTGTAGTGACTTTTGTTAATGTGTAGTGAGTTTTGTTAATGTGTTGCGACTTTTGTTAATGTGTAATAAGTTTTGTTAATGTGTTGCGACTTTTGTTAATGTGTAGTGACTTTTGTTAATGTGAGCGACTTTTGTTAATGTGTAATAAGTTTTGTTAATGTGTAGTGACTTTTGTTAATGTGTAGTGACTTTTGTTAATGTGTTGCGACTTTTGTTAATGTGAGCGACTTTTGTTAATGTGTAATAAGTTTTGTTAATGTGTAGTGACTTTTGTTAATGTGTAGTGACTTTTGTTAATGTGAGCGACTTTTGTTAATGTGTAATAAGTTTTGTTAATGTGTAGTGACTTTTGTTAATGTGTAGTGACTTTTGTTAATGTGTTGCGACTTTTGTTAATGTGTAGTGAGTTTTGTTAATGTGTTGCGACTTTTGTTAATGTGAGCGACTTTTGTTAATGTGTAATAAGTTTTGTTAATGTGTAGTGACTTTTGTTAATGTGTAGTGAGTTTTGTTAATGTGTAGCAACTTTTGTTAATGCGTAGTGGCTTTTGTTAATGTGTAGTGAGTTTTGTTAATGTGTTGCGACTTTTGTTAATGTGAGCGACTTTTGTTAATGTGTAGTGAGTTTTGTTAATGTGAGCGACTTTTGTTAATGTGTAATAAGTTTTGTTAATGTGTAGTGACTTTTGTTAATGTGTAGTGACTTTTGTTAATGTGTTGCGACTTTTGTTAATGTGAGCGACTTTTGTTAATGTGTAATAAGTTTTGTTAATGTGTAGTGACTTTTGTTAATGTGTAGTGACTTTTGTTAATGTGTTGCGACTTTTGTTAATGTGAGCGACTTTTGTTAATGTGTAATAAGTTTTGTTAATGCGTAGTGAGTTTTTGTTAATGTGTAGTGAGTTTTTGTTAATGTGTAGTGAGTTTTGTTAATGTGTAGTGACTTTTGTTAATGTGTAGTGACTTTTGTTAATGTGTTGCGACTTTTGTTAATGTGAGCGACTTTTGTTAATGTGTAGTGAGTTTTGTTAATGTGTTGCGACTTTTGTTAATGTGAGCGACTTTTGTTAATGTGTAATAAGTTTTGTTAATGTGTAGTGACTTTTGTTAATGTGTAGTGAGTTTTGTTAATGTGTTGCGACTTTTGTTAATGTGTAGTGAGTTTTGTTAATGTGTAATAAGTTTTGTTAATGTGTAGTGACTTTTGTTAATGTGTAGTGACTTTTGTTAATGTGAGCGACTTTTGTTAATGTGTAGTGACTTTTGTTAATGTGTAGTGAGTTTTGTTAATGTGTTGCGACTTTTGTTAATGTGAGCGACTTTTGTTAATGTGTAATAAGTTTTGTTAATGTGTAGTGAGTTTTGTTAATGTGAGCGACTTTTGTTAATGTGTAGTGAGTTTAGTTAATGTGTTGGGACTTTTGTTAATGTGAGCGACTTTTGTTAATGTGTAATAAGTTTTGTTAATGTGTAGTGACTTTTGTTAATGTGAGCGACTTTTGTTAATGTGTAGTGACTTTTGTTAATGTGAGCGACTTTTGTTAATGTGTTGCGACTTTTGTTAATGTGTAGTGACTTTTGTTAATGTGTAGTGAGTTTTGTTAATGTGTAGTGAGTTTTGTTAATGTGAGCGACTTTTGTTAATGTGTAATAAGTTTTGTTAATGTGTAGTGAGTTTTGTTAATGTGAGCGACTTTTGTTAATGTGTAGTGAGTTTTGTTAATGTGTTGCGAATTTTGTTAATGTGAGCGACTTTTGTTAATGTGTAATAAGTTTTGTTAATGTGTAGTGACTTTTGTTAATGTGAGCGACTTTTGTTAATGTGTAGTGACTTTTGTTAATGTGAGCGACTTTTGTTAATGTGTTGCGACTTTTGTTAATGTGTAATAAGTTTTGTTAATGTGTAGTGAGTTTTGTTAATGTGTAGTGACTTTTGTTAATGTGTAGTGACTTTTGTTAATGTGTAGTGACTTTTGTTAATGTGAGCGACTTTTGTTAATGTGTAGTGACTTTTGTTAATGTGTAGTGAGTTTTGTTAATGTGTTGCGACTTTTGTTAATGTGTTGCGACTTTTGTTAATGTGTAATAAGTTTTGTTAATGTGTAGTGAGTTTTGTTAATGTGAGCGACTTTTGTTAATGTGTAATAAGTTTTGTTAATGTGTAGTGACTTTTGTTAATGTTAGCGACTTTTGTTAATGTGTAATAAGTTTTGTTAATGTGTAGTGACTTTTGTTAATGTGAGCGACTTTTGTTAATGTGTAGTGACTTTTGTTAATGTGAGCGACTTTTGTTAATGTGTTGCGACTTTTGTTAATGTGTTGCGACTTTTGTTAATGTGTAATAAGTTTTGTTAATGTGTAGTGAGTTTTGTTAATGTGAGCGACTTTTGTTAATGTGTAATAAGTTTTGTTAATGTGTAGTGACTTTTGTTAATGTGAGCGACTTTTATTAATGTGTAATAAGTTTTGTTAATGTGTAGTGACTTTTGTTAATGTGTAGTGGGTTTTGTTAATGTGTAGTGAGCTTTGTTAATGTGTTGCGACTTTTGTTAATGTGAGCGACTTTTGTTAATGTGTAATAAGTTTTGTTAATGTGTAGTGAGTTTTGTTAATGTGAGCGACTTTTGTTAATGTGTAATAAGTTTTGTTAATGTGTAGTGACTTTTGTTAATGTGTAGTGGGTTTTGTTAATGTGTAGTGAGTTTTGTTAATGTGTTGCGACTTTTGTTAATGTGTAATAAGTTTTGTTAATGTGTAGTGACTTTTGTTAATGTGAGCGACTTTTGTTAATGTGTAGTGACTTTTGTTAATGTGTTGCGACTTTTGTTAATGTGTAGTGACTTTTGTTAATGTGAGCGACTTTTGTTAATGTGAGCGACTTTTGTTAATGTGTAGTGACTTTTGTTAATGTGTTGCGACTTTTGTTAATGTGTTGCGACTTTTGTTAATGTGAGCGACTTTTGTTAATGTGTAGTGACTTTTGTTAATGTGAGCGACTTTTGTTAATGTGTAATAAGTTTTGTTAATGTGTAGTGACTTTTGTTAATGTGTTGCGACTTTTGTTAATGTGAGCGACTTTTGTTAATGTGTAATAAGTTTTGTTAATGTGTAATAAGTTTTGTTAATGTGTTGCGACTTTTGTTAATGTGTAGTGACTTTTGTTAATGTGAGCGACTTTTGTTAATGTGAGCGACTTTTGTTAATGTGTAGTGACTTTTGTTAATGTGTTGCGACTTTTGTTAATGTGTTGCGACTTTTGTTAATGTGAGCGACTTTTGTTAATGTGTAGTGACTTTTGTTAATGTGAGCGACTTTTGTTAATGTGTAATAAGTTTTGTTAATGTGTAGTGACTTTTGTTAATGTGTTGCGACTTTTGTTAATGTGAGCGACTTTTGTTAATGTGTAATAAGTTTTGTTAATGTGTAATAAGTTTTGTTAATGTGTTGCGACTTTTGTTAATGTGTAGTGACTTTTGTTAATGTGAGCGACTTTTGTTAATGTGAGCGACTTTTGTTAATGTGTAGTGACTTTTGTTAATGTGTTGCGACTTTTGTTAATGTGTTGCGACTTTTGTTAATGTGAGCGACTTTTGTTAATGTGTAGTGACTTTTGTTAATGTGAGCGACTTTTGTTAATGTGTAATAAGTTTTGTTAATGTGTAGTGACTTTTGTTAATGTGTTGCGACTTTTGTTAATGTGTAGTGACTTTTGTTAATGTGTAATAAGTTTTGTTAATGTGTAGTGACTTTTGTTAATGTGTTGCGACTTTTGTTAATGTGAGCGACTTTTGTTAATGTGTAATAAGTTTTGTTAATGTGTAGTGACTTTTGTTAATGTGAGCGACTTTTGTTAATTTGTAGTGAGTTTTGTTAATGTGTTGCGACTTTTGTTAATGTGAGCGACTTTTGTTAATGTGTAATAAGTTTTGTTAATGTGTAGTGACTTTTGTTAATGTGTAGTGAGTTTTGTTAATGTGTAGTGACTTTTGTTAATGTGTAGTGACTTTTGTTAATGTGTAGTGAGTTTTGTTAATGTGTTGCGACTTTTGTTAATGTGTAATAAGTTTTGTTAATGTGTAGTGAGTTTTTGTTAATGTGCAGCGACTTTTGTTTATGTGTAGTGACTTTTGTTAATGTGTAGTGAGTTTTGTTAATGTGTTGCGACTTTTGTTAATGTGTAATAAGTTTTGTTAATGTGTAGTGAGTTTTTGTTAATGTGCAGCGACTTTTGTTAATGTGTAGCAACTTTTGTTAATGCGTAGTGGCTTTTGTTAATGCGTAGTGACTTTTGTTAATGTGTTGCGACTTTTGTTAATGTGTTGCGACTTTTGTTAATGTGAGCGACTTTTGTTAATGTGTAGTGACTTTTGTTAATGTGAGCGACTTTTGTTAATGTGTAATAAGTTTTGTTAATGTGTAGTGACTTTTGTTAATGTGTTGCGACTTTTGTTAATGTGTAGTGACTTTTGTTAATGTGTAATAAGTTTTGTTAATGTGTAGTGACTTTTGTTAATGTGTTGCGACTTTTGTTAATGTGAGCGACTTTTGTTAATGTGTAATAAGTTTTGTTAATGTGTAGTGACTTTTGTTAATGTGAGCGACTTTTGTTAATTTGTAGTGAGTTTTGTTAATGTGTTGCGACTTTTGTTAATGTGAGCGACTTTTGTTAATGTGTAATAAGTTTTGTTAATGTGTAGTGACTTTTGTTAATGTGTAGTGAGTTTTGTTAATGTGTAGTGACTTTTGTTAATGTGTAGTGACTTTTGTTAATGTGTAGTGAGTTTTGTTAATGTGTTGCGACTTTTGTTAATGTGTAATAAGTTTTGTTAATGTGTAGTGAGTTTTTGTTAATGTGCAGCGACTTTTGTTTATGTGTAGTGACTTTTGTTAATGTGTAGTGAGTTTTGTTAATGTGTTGCGACTTTTGTTAATGTGTAATAAGTTTTGTTAATGTGTAGTGAGTTTTTGTTAATGTGCAGCGACTTTTGTTAATGTGTAGCAACTTTTGTTAATGTGTAGTGACTTTTGTTAATGTTAGCGACTTTTGTTAATGTGTAATAAGTTTTGTTAATGTGTAGTGACTTTTGTTAATGTGAGCGACTTTTGTTAATGTGTAGTGACTTTTGTTAATGTGAGCGACTTTTGTTAATGTGTTGCGACTTTTGTTAATGTGTTGCGACTTTTGTTAATGTGTAATAAGTTTTGTTAATGTGTAGTGAGTTTTGTTAATGTGAGCGACTTTTGTTAATGTGTAATAAGTTTTGTTAATGTGTAGTGACTTTTGTTAATGTGAGCGACTTTTATTAATGTGTAATAAGTTTTGTTAATGTGTAGTGACTTTTGTTAATGTGTAGTGGGTTTTGTTAATGTGTAGTGAGCTTTGTTAATGTGTTGCGACTTTTGTTAATGTGAGCGACTTTTGTTAATGTGTAATAAGTTTTGTTAATGTGTAGTGAGTTTTGTTAATGTGAGCGACTTTTGTTAATGTGTAATAAGTTTTGTTAATGTGTAGTGACTTTTGTTAATGTGTAGTGGGTTTTGTTAATGTGTAGTGAGTTTTGTTAATGTGTTGCGACTTTTGTTAATGTGTAATAAGTTTTGTTAATGTGTAGTGACTTTTGTTAATGTGAGCGACTTTTGTTAATGTGTAGTGACTTTTGTTAATGTGTTGCGACTTTTGTTAATGTGTAGTGACTTTTGTTAATGTGAGCGACTTTTGTTAATGTGAGCGACTTTTGTTAATGTGTAGTGACTTTTGTTAATGTGTTGCGACTTTTGTTAATGTGTTGCGACTTTTGTTAATGTGAGCGACTTTTGTTAATGTGTAGTGACTTTTGTTAATGTGAGCGACTTTTGTTAATGTGTAATAAGTTTTGTTAATGTGTAGTGACTTTTGTTAATGTGTTGCGACTTTTGTTAATGTGAGCGACTTTTGTTAATGTGTAATAAGTTTTGTTAATGTGTAATAAGTTTTGTTAATGTGTTGCGACTTTTGTTAATGTGTAGTGACTTTTGTTAATGTGAGCGACTTTTGTTAATGTGAGCGACTTTTGTTAATGTGTAGTGACTTTTGTTAATGTGTTGCGACTTTTGTTAATGTGTTGCGACTTTTGTTAATGTGAGCGACTTTTGTTAATGTGTAGTGACTTTTGTTAATGTGAGCGACTTTTGTTAATGTGTAATAAGTTTTGTTAATGTGTAGTGACTTTTGTTAATGTGTTGCGACTTTTGTTAATGTGAGCGACTTTTGTTAATGTGTAATAAGTTTTGTTAATGTGTAATAAGTTTTGTTAATGTGTTGCGACTTTTGTTAATGTGTAGTGACTTTTGTTAATGTGAGCGACTTTTGTTAATGTGAGCGACTTTTGTTAATGTGTAGTGACTTTTGTTAATGTGTTGCGACTTTTGTTAATGTGTTGCGACTTTTGTTAATGTGAGCGACTTTTGTTAATGTGTAGTGACTTTTGTTAATGTGAGCGACTTTTGTTAATGTGTAATAAGTTTTGTTAATGTGTAGTGACTTTTGTTAATGTGTTGCGACTTTTGTTAATGTGTAGTGACTTTTGTTAATGTGTAATAAGTTTTGTTAATGTGTAGTGACTTTTGTTAATGTGTTGCGACTTTTGTTAATGTGAGCGACTTTTGTTAATGTGTAATAAGTTTTGTTAATGTGTAGTGACTTTTGTTAATGTGAGCGACTTTTGTTAATTTGTAGTGAGTTTTGTTAATGTGTTGCGACTTTTGTTAATGTGAGCGACTTTTGTTAATGTGTAATAAGTTTTGTTAATGTGTAGTGACTTTTGTTAATGTGTAGTGAGTTTTGTTAATGTGTAGTGACTTTTGTTAATGTGTAGTGACTTTTGTTAATGTGTAGTGAGTTTTGTTAATGTGTTGCGACTTTTGTTAATGTGTAATAAGTTTTGTTAATGTGTAGTGAGTTTTTGTTAATGTGCAGCGACTTTTGTTTATGTGTAGTGACTTTTGTTAATGTGTAGTGAGTTTTGTTAATGTGTTGCGACTTTTGTTAATGTGTAATAAGTTTTGTTAATGTGTAGTGAGTTTTTGTTAATGTGCAGCGACTTTTGTTAATGTGTAGCAACTTTTGTTAATGCGTAGTGGCTTTTGTTAATGCGTAGTGACTTTTGTTAATGTGTTGCGACTTTTGTTAATGTGTTGCGACTTTTGTTAATGTGAGCGACTTTTGTTAATGTGTAGTGACTTTTGTTAATGTGAGCGACTTTTGTTAATGTGTAATAAGTTTTGTTAATGTGTAGTGACTTTTGTTAATGTGTTGCGACTTTTGTTAATGTGTAGTGACTTTTGTTAATGTGTAATAAGTTTTGTTAATGTGTAGTGACTTTTGTTAATGTGTTGCGACTTTTGTTAATGTGAGCGACTTTTGTTAATGTGTAATAAGTTTTGTTAATGTGTAGTGACTTTTGTTAATGTGAGCGACTTTTGTTAATTTGTAGTGAGTTTTGTTAATGTGTTGCGACTTTTGTTAATGTGAGCGACTTTTGTTAATGTGTAATAAGTTTTGTTAATGTGTAATGAGTTTTGTTAATGTGTAGTGACTTTTGTTAATGTGTAGTGACTTTTGTTAATGTGTTGCGACTTTTGTTAATGTGAGCGACTTTTGTTAATGTGTAATGAGTTTTTGTTAATGTGTAATGAGTTTTGTTAATGTGTAGTGAGTTTTTGTTAATGTGTAGTGAGTTTTTGTTAATGTGTAGTGAGTTTTTGTTAATGTGTAGTGAGTTTTGTTAATGCGTAGTGAGTTTTTGTTAATGTTTAGTGAGTTTTTTTTAATGTGTAGCGACTTTTGTTAATGTGTAGCGACTTTTGTTAATGTATAGTGACTTTTGTTAATGTGTAGTGACTTTTGTTAATGTGTAGTGACTTTTGTTAATGCGTAGTGGCTTTTGTTAATGTGTAGTGAGTTTTTGTTAATGTGTAGTGAGTTTTTGTTAATGTGTAGTGACTTTTGTTAATGTGTAGCGACTTTTGTTAATGTGTAGCGACTTCTGTTCATGTGTAGTGACTTTTGTTAATGCGTTGTGGCTTTTGTTAATGTGTAGTGAGTTTTTGTTAATGTGTAGTGACTTTTGTCAATGTGTAGTGATACTTGTGGGCCACCGGACAGATGCATTGATTTTCGGTGTGTAAAGTGAAAGTAAACTAGAGAGGACCCAAGAAGGCAAGTAAAACACTAAACAGTTCAGCTCAGGAACAGGTTTTGTTTTGATTAATTCCGTTTCTGCAGACAAAAGGTTTCCAGATTTAATCTTTCCTTCCTTTATGCTACGAATTTCTATTTGTTTAATCTCATATGTCATGACATATTTGCCAATTACCGTGGACAATAAGACACAGAAAGGATTGCCATTTAATCACGTGATAAAGTGTGGACGAAAATTTTTTGGTCTGATCTCACAGGCACAAGCAGCAACAACAACGCGGTCGTGCAAGGCTAGAAAGCCCCATTTCGTGGGGCAATCATGTTTTTGGGTACTGATGATCTGTAATAGTTTATCACAGCAGATTTTGCAACCCTGATTGGTTTTATTTCTACTTTTCATTAGACCTGTTGAGAACGCCTCTTGGAATGGGCAATGGATTGATTGCTGATGCTCAAATAACTGGTACTTCAATGTACACTTCATGGGTCCTAGCTAGACTGAAACTACCAAATATCCAGTGGTGCAGCAAAAATCCTGTTAACTACGCAGATTACGTTCAAGTTGATTTCAAAGAAGTTATAACATTGACAGGAGTAGCAACTCAAGGCGATGCTGTTTCACCTCATTATTATGTGAAAAAATACTACTTGGAAGTCAGTTATGATGACATTGTTTATACTGATGTAGCTGACAAATGTGGTACTCGCGAGGTAAGATTACTTCTATTTCCTTAAATAATAACAAGTTATAACATTGACAGGAGTAGCGACTCTAGGCGATGACAGCTACTCTCCGAACTATGTGAAGAAATACTACTTGAAAGTCAGTTATGATGGCATTGCTTATACTGATGTAGCTAGCTGTCAAATGTGGAACACGACAGGTAGCATTCATTCCATTACCTTGAATAATCAGTTATTTTGTGGTTACAAATTTTGTTTAACTAAATCTTCCAGTGTGACAATAGTTTTGATGTGCTAACGTGATAAATGATAGCTGCGTGGCTGCTTTAATAGTGAATGTTTTCAAGCAACTACAGGCTGAATGCGTACCCAATGTGTATCAGCTGCAAAATGAAGGTGTGAAAATGAGCATCATCACGATTATTATTAATCACATCAGTAGAAAAGCGAATTTGTGTTTCTTCCTGCTTCTTTTTTGCATATGTGTGAGCCTTTTCTTTGATGTGTACCGAATTTTCCAAGAGAAGGTTCAGGCGTTTAGAATTATTTTTATTCAGCTAAGAATTTACGGTGTACCTTCATTCCTACTATACTTTCTAATTACAACTATATTATTACAACTACGAGTACGATACCAGTTCGAACGACATGACACGACTACTCCATAGGTAAATGAAACAATACAAAGGCAAGACAAGAGCATTATGCAAAAGATAACAACCAAGGAAGAAAAACATAGACAAACAACATACAAATAGATAAATTAAGGTATTTGCACAAGGCAGAAAAATCTAAAAATAGCCCATTGAAATTGATGGCCCACACGTGTTGTTAATGATCGATAGCTAAAGAAACAATGCTGTGCTTACGTATGTTCTTTGTTCCATTTATAGAGCAGCCTTTTTATCATTGCACACTCCCTTTAATGAAGAGATGAACAGAATGAAGAGTGCAAATTAATGAAGTTTGAAAATTCATGATACCAAGAGTACTGGTTGAATTGAAGTGAATTGAATTCTGCGTGACAGCCCAGATACCCAAGTATTTTTGCCATTTTCCTCGTGTTTTTCTGCATTATAGGCAAATTCGACTTTACGAAAACATTATTTGCGTAATGCACGTAATTTGGCCTAAATATGTCTTTCCATGTCATCTCTGCGAAAACTGTAGCAAGTTGCTGGACGCATTACATAAGTCGCAGCATCGCTAATTGAGCTGAATGCTAGATAAAAGATTCAAACTAAAATGTTGAGCGAATAGAAGGAATCACGTCATAAGTCTACCGGGTTAGTCAGAAAAAATACGCTCGACGTTTGAAAGGCTACTGCTCCCTCAGTATGTAAGCAATGATATTTTGCAATACCTGATTGAATAGCTAACATGTTCAATTATTTTAGAATTTTTCCTGGCTAAAATCGGTCACTCCGTTCAGGTTCTGTAAGCGATTTTCTAAAGAGATTCCCTTCGAGAAACCTTAAAAACGTGCTAAAGTTACAAGCAAGTTTCCCCAAAGTGTTAACCGCACAGCGATGACTTTCAGCACGCTACAGCACGTGCTTCCCTCTTGTAGGGTTGAAAAGTCTTCACCCTATTATGAATATCATATTCAGAGAGATTCCATTCTCCCAAGAGGACGAAAAACATGAACGCATCCTGGAGTCATTGTTGCTTCACGCCCGACAACACCAAGCCCGAATTCTGACGTCACTTCCGGCCTCTGTTGCATGAAAGCTGTGGCGCGAAAGCAAAATTTTGTAATAAATGGCGTCAGCAGGCGTCCCAAGTGTCGCAAAGTGAAATATCGAGATATAACGCAATAGCTGTATCTTTACTCTTTCAACTTCGTTAAGAGTTTTGAACTCAAAGTTTCTTGGTTTATCAAACTTTTCAAAGGCCGTGGACAACTCTGTTTACAAACTTGGAATGCAGCCCAGCAGGTGAGCAGACTTTTTCATAAATTTAACGTTTGTCGTTGGTTTCATAGAAATTTCGTTTAAAATTTTAGATTCCTCGATATTTTTTTGACCTACTTAGTCACTTTTTACGAACTGTTGACCAAATGAAGTTATATTTTTCTCGTTTTAAACTCGGCCTCGATGTTTCAAGAAAATCAACTTTTCTTGGCCTAAATTTACCCAAATTTTTTTCAAAGTGCAATATCTTCTAAACTAAGGCAGAAATTCTCAATTTGGAGATATAACACGATAGCTGTACGCATCTAGTTTCTAAAATTGTTTGCGGTTTTTCTGTAGCCTTTGCCAATTTCCTACAGTTTTTCAAAGGCAATTTTCGCTCCAGAGCCATGACCGTTTATTCCTCGTTAACTTAACGTGCTTCTTTTCACAAACGTTTTTGCCTTTTAGTCGGAAAATAGATGTCGACCCCTACTAAATTTACTACATTCGAAGTTTATTTGAAGTTTATGGAAACGGGGATGTTTTTTAGTACTTTTCTAGCCGTTTCGGCTCATAGGCAAGAAGAATAATAACAAAACTTTGACTTGCGCGTTCTGAGAACTTCATTTGATTCTGCCTAAATGTAAAAAATCATAAAGCATCATAAAGTTTCTCCGTTGCTGATGAACTTCGCACCAAAAGGGGAAGTTCTGGCTTTGAAATAGGAGGTTACATGTGGAATAATATTTATCAAGACTGTCTTGTACAAAATACTCATCAGCTTTTATCATGTTGCCTATAAAATGCGAAGCCTTTCTGGCACTAGATTTATGTTATTTTCCTTGATCAGTTTCTTTTGCACATGAAATTCCATGTGAGACTGGATGAGATTTACTATGCAGTACAGACATTTGCTGGACATTTCTGTTTGTTCCACTTTAGGATTCTCAAAAAGAGCAAGTTTATCGTTATCAAGCACGACCGTGATGTAGCATAAATGACAACAACGAAGGCAGGAATGCTTTTGTTACAATGCCTGAAGACCGATGCAAAACCGATGGAACATCACTGTTGCAAATGAATCATTGAATGAAGAAACCATTGCAAAGTATAAGAAACTTTTTTCTGTGCTGTAATAATTGATACTTATGATTTTGTTCATGTGATGTGAAGATGGTAACATAGTAGCAATTGAATCATCGCAAAATTGACATTTTTAATGCTTTCAAATTCTGTGACAGCCTGAATCTTCTTCTGAATTTATTCCGGAAAGGTTGGAGGTTTGGAAACGTTGATGATGCATGAAAATCGACAAGAATAACTACATGTCTAGCTACTAAAATTTTTCTTTGGTCAAAGCTGATTGACATCTCTTTCTAGTAATTTCAAAGTTTGATATCCCTACTCCCCTCCAGACCAAAGCCATGAGTCAAAATTTTTTGAGTTACCATGATTACTGTTTGGCATTTTAAAAGTCACTCAGGAAGGAAAAGTAACAGGAATCATCAAAAATAACAGACCTTTCATACCTAACTTCTTGCTGCACATTAACGATTGGCATTTGAAGCTGCCAGAACAGGAAGGATAATTTCATAAGAATGATCGAATTCCAAATAATGCCATTTCCAGTGATATCAAAGAATAAAAGTCAAAGAAAACATGGCAAAGACTTCTCTTTCCAACAGCTGCATCTCATGAAGAATATGCTTAAATCACTAAAGTTTGTGCCTTCCAACTCAGCAAAAATGAAAATTGATAATACATCGTGTTGCACTGCAGCGGAGGTAAAATGGGCAAGCAAAGGTTAAATCTGACACCTAGAAAACATTGAATTTTTACCAGTTCAGAGAAAAGTGTGAATCAACATTTTTGGTTATCCCATTATACTTCCAGCGTGCCCATTTTACCTTGTGGATCCTATAGCCTGCGTGCAGACTTTACTTGCCATTGTGAATGACAGCCAAGGCGAAACTTGTAAAGTCTGTGAATTAGCGTCCATAATTGAGTTCTGACACCTTGCGTAATAATTCTCGCCTTTTGTCCAGGTATTGTCTTTCAGCCAATCAGCATCTGGTTTGAGATTCTAAGGACCCAATCAAAAGTTTACAGAATCGTCTTGGGTTTCGCGACCCTTTGTGATCATTGTTTGAGAGACGAAAACAACAAACCGTCATTGTGACGTGACGATTGAGGAACGTGCCACGGTAAACAAGTTCGCCGACAAAGTTTGCCCAGTTTGTCTGTCTTCGGGACTTGATAACTTGGAATGAAACTATGTTTTGAAAGGAATTATAAACAGATAAGCATGCTCTCATGATCACGGAAGTCTACAACGATCAAGAGGCAATTCTTCGAAAGTTTCTCCGGGGATAGAAAGTATACTCGACTCGTTTACTTCAGGCTTAGGCCTGTGTTCGTCGGCGTCAGATGTGCAATGATGTGTCGCTAGTACCCTTAGCTTCTTAGATATTTGTTAACAAGTGGGGTTTTTGAATTACTGGTGAGTTTTATATCCTTATTGCCTCTGCAGTTTGTAAATTGTACGCACTGAAGTTGTGTTGGTGGAAATCTTTTCACATGACGGGATTATTTCTTCCCGTTTGCGGAGTCAATTTATTGCGCAAGATTGAGCTCCTCTTCGCAGGAGGGACCTGTCGTTCAGAACTCAATTATGGACGCTAATTCGCAGACTTTACAAGTTCCGCCTTGGCTCTCATTAGCAATGGCAAGTAAAGTCTGCACGCAGGCTATGGATCCTATTGCTATGCTTGTTTATGAGTTTCTGAAAATCATCAAAATAGCAGTCATTGCACTTGTCCATCGGAAGTAATCATTTTAATTCCTATAGACAGCATCCCCCTTGTATCTTGTCTGTCATTTTTAGAGCCAATATTATCCAGAACTGTCTGTCATTTTTGGGGCCACTAAATATTATCCAGAACTGTCTGTCATTTTTGGGGCCACTATTATCCAGACCAAGAGGAAGTTTCCAGAAAAGTTTCAAAAGTTTACAAACTCTCTTCATTGAGCAGTTAACCAATATGTCCAACAAGTGAAACTCACTGTCCGGTACAAATAAGATATTCTTTATCATGTGCTCTCCATCTGTCCATTAAAGACATCTGTTGTCATAAACGAAATTGAGCTCTTGGATCCATAAACATGCAAAATTTCTTCTTTCGAAGATGTGGCCTAAACAAGCGGATGTTCTTCTTCTGTCGTGCTTTCTTTCTGGCCAGTTTGTTGCAAAAACACGAACGCACCTTGAACAAGAAACTCAGATAATGCCCTTCACTAGTGGTAAAATGGATAACTGGTGCTGTCTGTAATGATCTATTGCTTCGTTCAGAATTAAAAGTTTCTTGAAGCAAGCAGCACAAAGACCACGCCGTTTTCAAAACAATTTCTACGCTCTACTGTATTTTCCAGATGTCATGGCCTTGGAGGCGCTACCAGTGACGTCAAAGACAATGAGTTCGAATGATTGTACCGAAAGACAATGGAAATTCTCTCAATTTAAGACCACCCCTCTCGTCCAAACTGGTGGAGCTTGCCAAGGAGTTTAAATCAAAACAAACTTAGTTTTAAACGTTTCTTAGATAAATCCACTACATTTAGAATTGAATTGAAACGGAAAAGTAACACCTCGTTCCCGTAAGAAACATTCAAAGTCGTCAAATATATTCACTTCCGATCATTTTCCTATACATTTGTATAGGGGCATCAAAACGAGGCAAAACTCCTCGAGAAAGGTGTTGTCGGGCGTGTTGCTTGGAAGGAGAACAAAGGGAAATTTTGCTTAGTGTTTTGACTCATTTTTGCAGGTTTTTAAAAGGGACTTTCTGCAGAAAATCTCCCATTTTATTGGGAAGGAATGTCCGATCAAAAAAAAGCCGGGTAAATTACTGAACCTAATTTGACATAACGGGGATAAAACAAGACAGTTTTCAGTATCATTGCTTCCATATTCTAGGAGCAGGATTTTTTCAAACGCCGGACTTTTTTATTGACTCACCCTACCGGGCATGTTGCAGCAATTCATCATTCGTTGTTCTGAAATAATTGCTAACCTTGAGGCGTTTCAGATATCTTACTTTGATTATTTTCGTAGTGCATGCCAGTAGCTTGTTTATTTAGTTACAAAATTTTCAAGGATACATTTCAAAGTGTTTTAAGGTTTTCAAAATGTTTAAGGTTTTCTTTGAATCGAATACAGCTGGCTTTCAGACCCTGCAGAGGCAAGAAATGTTGGATTTAGATAAACCAATATTGCATGCAATGGGACTTCTAAGTACCCATTTGAGTTCTCTTGCCCTTACTTTTGGTAAATTATGCAAGAAATAGACCATTTGCCAATCATGAAAAAGGGACTGAGGCGAGCGCGGCCATTTCCGACAACCCTAGTTACAGTCGGAAGTCCGGGGAATCCTCTCCATTTCAGTGAAAAGCAAGCCTCAGTGAGCTGTCTAGACTGTGTGCAAACTTGAATATTTTGTTTTTTATTTCTCCTTCCAAGACTTATCTGGTACTTTTCTATTATGTTAAGTGTTTTCCCTAGATTTTCGAGCCATTTCTCATTCCTTCATTCATTTTGGAATGTGCTTCGAGACCCTTTAATTCGATATATTTTGATACAATTTGTTTAACGTTTGAAAGAAGATTCGAAGGAAAATCTACGAAATTCATAGATCAACTAGGAATCCTAAATGTGCTTCAAGCAGGTTTTAATTTTGACTTGTACTTTTTGCCTCACAATATTCTTCTTGAAAAAGATTTTGTTGCTTTCTCCTTGGACTTGCTACAAGTCTCTCTCTATTCTCAGCATATATTTTAAGGTGCAAAATGTGAGCTCCCTGATTCTGCTCTATGTCTTGTGATGACAAGAGAGAGACTTGTAGCAAGTCCACTAAGGGGCAGAAAGTTTCGCGGGCAGAAAGTTTCGCGATTTTCATGGTTTTTGGCATTTTTCGCGAAAGTTTCTGCCAGCCCATAATCTAAGTTCAAAATTCACGCAAGTTTTTGCTCGCGAAATTAAAGAAAATTCTCGACACGTGAAAGTTTTTTTCCATCCAATGTGCTTTCGTTTCTTCAATTTTTTGCGTTCCTGTTGCACAATCACGCCAATCTTTGGTCTCTTGGGCCATAAAACCTGGTAAATTGTCACCGTGACTGTTAAGGCGAAATAGAGGGTAAGGTGGGGTAATTTGGGTCTACGTGGTAATTTGGGTCTATTTGCTTTTTCGCTTTTTAAGCGACCGTAAGTTGAAATTTTCGATCCATGATTCCGTGGGTGTTAAAATCTATATTTTCAGGAGTTGTTTAAGTGGTGTGGAAGAATTATTTGATAATTTCTAGTGCTTCAATTTCAAGATTTTCCACGGCCTAAACTTTTATCATGATCAGACACCGTAGAAAACTTTCGATTTATGCCAACTTGCAACTTCTTTTCGTCAACAAATCATTATCAATCTCATGTTCAATCATTTGGAAAGGTGCTAAAAGTTTTTCGGATTTTTTTTGTGATTCGGTAGATTTTATTTCGATTATTTTGCAAGATGGGGTGATTTGGGTCTACTGGGATTTTCATAGAATATTGTTACGATTCGCGTTGTGCAGGAATTGGCAATCGCTCCCGAATCAAAACAAAGATTGAGATAATACTGCAAGCACATGGATGACACATCGAAAACAGCAGAAGGTACATGTTTTTTGTTTATGTTTAGTGGTTTCAGAACAAGACACAAGGATTCATTTCTTTTAAATATCATTTCGAAAGAAACTTTGTTTACATTTCCATCTTCAGGAATGGGCCTAAATATGCGCCGATGGTGGTACGATTTATTTTCAATTTTCTCTGTGCAATTTTTCAAGTCTTTGGCTGCGAAACTCTGAAAATTCAACCACAGTTATCCGTAAAAGCCTTCTAGAATTTTATTTTCGTTAATTTACAATACTCCTGACGAAACAGATACCGTTTTTCTCGAATAGACCCAAATTTCCCACCGACAGGTTGAAATTACGCGCAGAAGTAAGGAAAGTAAAAAATTCTAACAAAATATTCAAACTTCAAATTAAAGAACGGGAACAAGTTTCCAAGAATGACAAAAGATTCAGTGTAGGAAAAACGAAAAAAGTTCTTCAATATTTCCAACGGCTTTGTGAGGATACTGTATTTGTTTTGAAAAATGCTCAATTTAGACCCAAATTACCCCCACCTTACCCTATTGTCAATACTGGAACGAAACACTTGTTGTTTAAAGGCCCTCCTGTATCTTTTAGTCGTGAAACCCAACATTTTATCGCTTCGTTCCTTTGTTTGGTTTGAAATGACGATAAAATGCCTTGAAAATCGAGGGAAAACACCTACCATATTAGAAATGAGCCAAATAACTCTTGGAAGTGGTAAATAGATGGTAAAACATTCAAGTTTGCACAGCGACTAGACCGAACAGTGCACGCTTGCGGTGTATACTGAAGTGGAGAGGATTCCCCGGATTTCCGATCGTTACTAGGGCTGTCGGATTTGGCCACGCTCGTCTCAGTCCCTTTGTCTATTTGGCAAAAGGACTGTTGTCTTTCAATGTATTGAACGTGCATAGAATTATGCTGAATTTTCGTTTATTAGCTGTTTTGTTCTTTGTAGGTATTTACTGGAAATACCAACAACAACGGGATCGTATACAATTGGCTTTCAAACCCCACGAAGGCAAGATATGTAAGGTTTAGAGCAACCGATGTTTTTGGAGGTAATATTTGTGCACGTTTGGAATTCTATGGCTCTTACAGCTCCAAAGGTATTGTAACAAATATATTTACCATGTTGTAGGAGTATAGGTATAGACAATCATATTCTTTTAGGAGGTAAATGGAGTGATTCCACCTTGCATGAAAATAAAAGATTATTTGGAGAATTTCTGTTGTTGTTTGTATTGCAATTGTACGAAGATAAACAAGTAAATACGTAAAACATAAGGACTTTGATGCGTGCTTAATTTAATCAATATCAATGTGCTTATATTTTACTTCATTTACTTTTTTATAAAAAATCATTACTTTTAAAACACTAAGTCAAGAATCATTCACTACACTTGCTATGCATGTTAACATTTGCACTGTAGGTGTTACATTCGCTTTTTCACAACTATCTTGAGGAGGAAGGATCACTTCTTTTCACTTTACTAAGAACAGCCGTCACCTTGAAAATGTTGGGTTTTGGATGAGCTACCCCTAAACCCCCATCTTTCTAAGAAGCTCTTATTTTGTTTATACTTGATTTAATGAAGTTTTTGACCAGGCTTACGACTTCTCTGAAATTGTTGTTAAAAGTTGTGCTTCTCACGGTTTAAACAATTCGTAAAAAAAAAACAGAAAATTTATGTCTGGAATACTTTTAGTAAAGTTGAATGATTGAATAAGTAAGTCTTGCCATCGAGACTCGGATTTCAAACAAGGAAGATTTGATTCAGAGGACCCTGCTATGATAATACTCGCAGACGGCGAAGTAGTAGCCAGGTTTTACTTTATAAAACCATTCACTCACACCAAACTTCATTCAAAGATAATATTCTTCAGGCTGCAGCATAGTGCAGGGTTACGATTAACATCCAAATGGATTGTGGCTAAGTCTCTGTACAGGAAGCTGTCATATGTTGGGATCAGACATTTTAGCGAATACTCTTCATTTATACCAAATCGCTATCTTTTCAGCTGGAAGCAAATCTCTGTATACACTTGGAATGGAGAATGGAGTCATTTCAGATTCACAACTGACCAGTTCTACTGCGATTTCTACTGATCCTCCTTCTAAAGGTCGCTTTAACTTTGCCGGTGGCTGGTGTGCCACAAGTGGTGATTCATCTCCCTGGCTACAGATTGATCTTCAACAACCAATGGTTCTTACAGCAATAGCAACTCAAGGGCACGGAGGCTCAGGAGCTAATACATACAAGTATCAAGTGAAGTTTAAATACAACAGCTCATCTGCATTTCAATTCGCGCAAAACAAATCCAATGGAAACATGGTAATTTCTTTATTGATGTGCAAATTGTTTCTTTAAAATGGCCAGATGTCCCTTTTTCGAGCTATTGAGGATGAGCGGACCACGTGATTTTTCCAGTCGTGGCTCCCTTGACTAACGATATCAATTTTTAATTCATTTTTCAAGGCCATTCATTACCATCTAAGTATACCGTCTCAAGGGCTAATTTCATCATGCAAACAGTCAGGGGGTTTTATTTTTTAAAAGCAACTCATTGGATTACTCCCGAGGATTTTATATCATAATATCAATGGTGTTGTTGAGCGTTGGGGTCGAGTCTTTAGAAAATTTAGAAGACAACTATGTGAACTGTCATTGCCCTGTTCTTTCAATGTAGCTTCCCAAATGATCAAGGATGCTGTAGGAAATTTCCCATAAACCCATAGAGGCATTTTCATGTCATCATTATTGTCAAAATTACAGTATTTTCAATTTCTGTTACTTTTTTACGTTGTGCGTTGGAAACCAGAAAAGCCACATACTTTTACCTGCTATCATCTTGTAGACCTTTGAAAACGAGTATTCCTCGCGTTGGTCATGTTGGTTTTCCGCAATGTATGTATGTTGTCGTTTGCCACAGTAAAAATAATTACAAGTAATTGTAGTATAAACAAAATTGATACAATGTAGTATATACTGTAAGTTTTAAAACGTAAAGAAAAAGCCCCGAATTACAGTGACAGGGACACCATTAATGGGTGAAGCTGACCTCATTTCTTTAATGGTCCCCTTTGAGGTGCCGGTACAACGAAAGAAAGTAAAAAGAAAATGGGAAATTACTGTAGTTGTTTTCGGTACAAATCACGGTACATAAAACCAAATATGATTGGAAGAGACGGTGATGCTTATAATGTTTGTCAAAACTTTAGATACTTCCTCTAGTACATCCTTTCATAAAGGAAAAACGCTGTAATTCCAGAAATTATGATGATATCAAAATACTCTTTCTGGACTTGTTTTTTTTCATATCATCCTAAAATATTAAAATGTACAAATAACAACAATAGTTAAACTAGCAAAGGGGAAAGATATGTCGTTCGTAGCGAGAAAGGACACAAGGTCATCGAGTTCCCACTACGAACGACACTAACAACAATTTATACAACGTAAATATCTGGTTTAACCAAAAAAAAATACTACAAAAATTTAGGTGTACCAGGTGCGTCAAAGAAAATAGGTCTCTGTCTCACCTGGTAGGGTGCGCTGCGAATTTATAGTTTTATTTCTAGCCTAATCGATGTGTTGATTTGATGAAGGAAATGGTCGCTTCAAGAATTATTCTGTTTACAATCACATTGGCGTTTAGGCTACCAAATAGTAGTAATTCGCAAATAGTCTTACTATCCAAACTGTCAATATCAATGCCAGGAAGGTCCCCGAGTTGACCAAGGAGATCTGTACGCTGCAATTCAAAGAGAGGGCAATGCAGGAGAAAGTGCTCGTTATCTTCTTTACTTGTGCCACAAGCACAGATAGGGTCCAGACATTCAAAATTATGCCTGAACTTGTGCTCATTTAAAGCACTAGAATTCAAACGAAGCTTAGTCAGAAGTCTAGTACCTGCTATATCGTGTATGTTATAAGTACGCTTTTGAGTAGGTCTTATGATTCCGAGCAATTTACGCTTGAACTCAGCAACTGATGTAGAATTTCTTATATCAAGGGTGAGCGAGTTCCATTAAAAAAAATATTCTGGAAGTAGGTGTTTGAAAACCGGACAGTTCTACCTATGGTTTGCTCGTACAGACGCGCACTTCTGAGATTATACATGACTTGACGCTCGGGTGGAATTTCTTCATACAAATACCCAGGATTGTGTGAGAAAAATGGCACAAACGTCTATAGTTCCTCGTACAGCCTTTGCCTATTCTTACCTCTCCATGCACCGGTCACCGCCAAGGCAGCCAAATATTGAGTTTGTTCTATCGTACGCGTAAAGCTTTGGAGCATCTCAGGGTCATGCCTGTGGTAGACAATGTCACCATTGTTATATTCCCTAAATTCATATTAGAGAACCAGAGGAGAGCAGTAAAGAAAGACACATCTTTTTGCTTTCGCATCAGAACCAAACAACAACATCAGCATCGAATACAATGAATAATATAATAGTTGGTCTTGGCTGCACAGGCAGTCCATATCCAGTTCATACATATTTACAATTATTACATCACTCCCCTTTTCGAAAAAGAATTTCTTTAGGGAATCAAGTTTGACGGAACGGAATGTCCAACACGTTCAGGCGGTCTATGTTCTCTTCTCGGCCAACGATTACCCACTTCAACTGGTTCGCGTTCGTTTTCGTGTTCGTGTTCGTTTTCGTGTTCGTGTTCGTTCTCGAGCTCGCTACAGTATATACTATGTTGGTTTTCCGCAATGTATTTATGTTGTCGTTTGCCACAGTAAAAATAATTACAAGTAATTGTAGTATAAACAAAATTGATACAATATAGTATATACTGTAAGTTTTAAAACGTAAAGAAAAAGCCCCTAATTACAGTGACAGGGACACCATTAAAGGGTCCAGCTGACCTCATTTCTTTAATGGTTCCCTTTGAGGTGCCGGTACAACGAAAGAAAGTAAAAAGAAAATGGGAAATTACTGTAGTTGTTTTCGGTACAAATCACGGTACATAAAACCAAATATGATTGGAAGAGACGGTGATGCTTATAATGTTTGTCAAAACTTTAGATACTTCCTCTAGTACATCCTTTCATAAAGGAAAAACGCTGTAATTCCAGAAATTATGATGATATCAAAATACTCTTTCTGGACTTGTTTTTTTTCATATCATCCTAAAATATTAAAATGTACAAATAACAACAATAGTTAAACTAGCAAAGGGGAAAGATATGTCGTTCGTAGCGAGAAAGGACACAAGGTCATCGAGTTCCCACTACGAACGACACTAACAACAATTTATACAACGTAAATATCTGGTTTAACCAAAAAAAAAATACTACAAAAATTTAGGTGTACCAGGTGCGTCAAAGAAAATAGGTCTCTGTCTCACCTGGTAGGGTGCGCTGCGAATTTATAGTTTTATTTCTAGCCTAATCGATGTGTTGATTTGATGAAGGAAATGGTCGCTTCAAGAATTATTCTGTTTACAATCACATTGGCGTTTAGGCTACCAAATAGTAGTAATTCGCAAATAGTCTTACTATCCAAACTGTCAATATCAATGCCAGGAAGGTCCCCGAGTTGACCAAGGAGATCTGTACGCTGCAATTCAAAGAGAGGGCAATGCAGGAGAAAGTGCTCGTTATCTTCTTTACTTGTACCACAAGCACAGATAGGGTCCAGACATTCAAAATTATGCCTGAACTTGTGCTCATTTAAAGCACTAGAATTCAAACGAAGCTTAGTCAGAAGTCTAGTACCTGCTATATCGTGTATGTTATAAGTACGCTTTTGAGTAGGTCTTATGATTCCGAGCAATTTACGCTTGAACTCAGCAACTGATGTAGAATTTCTTATATCAAGGGTGAGCGAGTTCCATTAAAAAAAATATTCTGGAAGTAGGTGTTTGAAAACCGGACAGTTCTACCTATGGTTTGCTCGTACAGACGCGCACTTCTGAGATTATACATGACTTGACGCTCGGGTGGAATTTCTTCATACAAATACCCAGGATTGTGTGAGAAAAATGGCACAAACGTCTATAGTTCCTCGTACAGCCTTTGCCTATTCTTACCTCTCCATGCACCGGTCACCGCCAAGGCAGCCAAATATTGAGTTTGTTCTATCGTACGCGTAAAGCTTTGGAGCATCTCAGGGTCATGCCTGTGGTAGACAATGTCACCATTGTTATATTCCCTAAATTCATATTAGAGAACCAGAGGAGAGCAGTAAAGAAAGACACATCTTTTTGCTTTCGCATCAGAACCAAACAACAACATCAGCATCGAATACAATGAATAATATAATAGTTGGTCTTGGCTGCACAGGCAGTCCATATCCAGTTCATACATATTTACAATTATTACATCACTCCCCTTTTCGAAAAAGAATTTCTTTAGGGAATCAAGTTTGACGGAACGGAATGTCCAACACGTTCAGGCGGTCTATGTTCTCTTCTCGGCCAACGATTACCCACTTCAACTGGTTCGCGTTCGTTTTCGTGTTCGTGTTCGTTTTCGTGTTCGTGTTCGTTCTCGAGCTCGCTACAGTATATACTATGTTGGTTTTCCGCAATGTATTTATGTTGTCGTTTGCCACAGTAAAAATAATTACAAGTAATTGTAGTATAAACAAAATTGATACAATATAGTATATACTGTAAGTTTTAAAACGTAAAGAAAAAGCCCCTAATTACAGTGACAGGGACACCATTAAAGGGTCCAGCTGACCTCATTTCTTTAATGGTTCCCTTTGAGGTGCCGGTACAACGAAAGAAAGTAAAAAGAAAATGGGAAATTACTGTAGTTGTTTTCGGTACAAATCACGGTACATAAAACCAAATATGATTGGAAGAGACGGTGATGCTTATAATGTTTGTCAAAACTTTAGATACTTCCTCTAGTACATCCTTTCATAAAGGAAAAACGCTGTAATTCCAGAAATTATGATGATATCAAAATACTCTTTCTGGACTTGTTTTTTTTCATATCATCCTAAAATATTAAAATGTACAAATAACAACAATAGTTAAACTAGCAAAGGGGAAAGATATGTCGTTCGTAGCGAGAAAGGACACAAGGTCATCGAGTTCCCACTACGAACGACACTAACAACAATTTATACAACGTAAATATCTGGTTTAACCAAAAAAAATACTACAAAAATTTAGGTGTACCAGGTGCGTCAAAGAAAATAGGTCTCTGTCTCACCTGGTAGGGTGCGCTGCGAATTTATAGTTTTATTTCTAGCCTAATCGATGTGTTGATTTGATGAAGGAAATGGTCGCTTCAAGAATTATTCTGTTTACAATCACATTGGCGTTTAGGCTACCAAATAGTAGTAATTCGCAAATAGTCTTACTATCCAAACTGTCAATATCAATGCCAGGAAGGTCCCCGAGTTGACCAAGGAGATCTGTACGCTGCAATTCAAAGAGAGGGCAATGCAGGAGAAAGTGCTCGTTATCTTCTTTACTTGTGCCACAAGCACAGATAGGGTCCAGACATTCAAAATTATGCCTGAACTTGTGCTCATTTAAAGCACTAGAATTCAAACGAAGCTTAGTCAGAAGTCTAGTACCTGCTATATCGTGTATGTTATAAGTACGCTTTTGAGTAGGTCTTATGATTCCGAGCAATTTACGCTTGAACTCAGCAACTGATGTAGAATTTCTTATATCAAGGGTGAGCGAGTTCCATTAAAAAAAATATTCTGGAAGTAGGTGTTTGAAAACCGGACAGTTCTACCTATGGTTTGCTCGTACAGACGCGCACTTCTGAGATTATACATGACTTGACGCTCGGGTGGAATTTCTTCATACAAATACCCAGGATTGTGTGAGAAAAATGGCACAAACGTCTATAGTTCCTCGTACAGCCTTTGCCTATTCTTACCTCTCCATGCACCGGTCACCGCCAAGGCAGCCAAATATTGAGTTTGTTCTATCGTACGCGTAAAGCTTTGGAGCATCTCAGGGTCATGCCTGTGGTAGACAATGTCACCATTGTTATATTCCCTAAATTCATATTAGAGAACCAGAGGAGAGCAGTAAAGAAAGACACATCTTTTTGCTTTCGCATCAGAACCAAACAACAACATCAGCATCGAATACAATGAATAATATAATAGTTGGTCTTGGCTGCACAGGCAGTCCATATCCAGTTCATACATATTTACAATTATTACATCACTCCCCTTTTCGAAAAAGAATTTCTTTAGGGAATCAAGTTTGACGGAACGGAATGTCCAACACGTTCAGGCGGTCTATGTTCTCTTCTCGGCCAACGATTACCCACTTCAACTGGTTCGCGTTCGTTTTCGTGTTCGTGTTCGTTTTCGTGTTCGTGTTCGTGTTCGTTCTCGAGCTCGCTATCATTTCCAACAAGTTCATCTTCCAATTCACTTTCAGTTTCTTCTGAACGATCGACAGTGTTCTCAAACTTCTTGAAATGAGATACATTTCTTTTGACTCGGTGTTTCTGATTGTTCTCTGCAATTACTTGCTTTCCTTTGCGCTGAATAACAACATATGGCGTTTTGTTAAACCGAGATGTAAGCTTGTTTTGACGCTTCTGTTTAACAAGAACAGTGTCACCAACTTTGATGCTACTTTCTTTCGCATTTCTACGATTATCTGCGTACGACTTGTGATATGCTTGGCTTTCTTTTCGTTTTCGCGGGCTTCTTTGTGTCTGTTTAGGACTAACTTCTTCTCAATTGATGGTAATTTACCGCGTATTTTCCGATTAAATAACAATTAACTTGGTGCGACTTTAGTTGTGCAATGTGGGGTAGTGCGATACTGTAACAAAAATCTGTTCAGTTCTTGTCTCCATATTTTTCCTTCAACTTCTTTTTTTTTCTTTTATCATCCATATAAAATTCTTACAATACATGTTTACCTACTCTACATATTAATACTATACAACTGCACAACACTACAGGGACAATAACGTGAGGAGCAAAATGGCATGTCTACCCCATCTTCTTACATATAACAAAAAACAGTGAACACTACTAGGACAATGCACAAAAAGAAAACAAAGAATACTTGTAAACTAATCACTATACGCTAACTACAACCTAAATCAATTACAATGAACGTTTGCGGCATAAAGACTGTGGGAAAGGAGTTACAGAACAATTTCCCTTCTTCCTACCGAATTATGTCAATTTGATCGATGGATTAAATGCAGAAAGCCAGCGTTTTTGTTGGAATATTATACCACTGTCTTATCCGCAATCGTTTATTTCCATTAGATAAAATAATGCAACGTAGCTACTCTAAGTGAAAGAACAAACAGAAGACGAAAATAAAGGTAAAGGGACTTGATGGTTACTTGGCGTATAACAAAGATGAAAATGACCTCAATCAAACCGACCGGTGTTGTGGATGAAAGCTAAAGTCAACTCGAGAATCTTCCTGTTAAGATCAATAGATAGGTCTTTATTGCCATACAATAAATTTTGCGTCAGGACCTTATTTGAAAGGTTATTATGTCCGAATGGTCGTAATATTGCCGAAACTCCAGCGAGAAGATCTCTTCGTTGCAAATCAAACGAGGGGCAGAGCAACAAGAAGTGTTCAGTATCCTCAATGCCATCATTCGGAAAGGGCACATTGGATCTAAGGTATCCCTGAAATTGTGTTGGAATTTATGCAAGTTCAGTTTACTGAGACCAACCCTAAGTTGAGTAAGATGGGATAGGCCGATTGGGTCGTGAATACCAACAACGGGTTTTGCAGGGGGGCGGATTATCGCGAGTAGCTTTTTCTTAAAAACAGCAACTGAGGGTGCAAGTCTAATCTCGGGATCCAGATTGTTCCATTCAGTTAAGCAATCTGGATAAAAACTAGATTGAAATTTTTCTGTCCTTGTCACTATTCGTCCGACCACATCCTGGTTGCGAAAAGAATATTGCGACTGCCGAAGTGGTGGGATTGGATCCTTAGTATACCCAGGAGTCAGATTATTTATGAATTTGTAAAACAGAGTAAGTCGTCTACTCCACCTTCGTAGACTTAGCGATTCCCAACCAAGCTCAGCGTATACCTTCTCTCGTGATGTCCCCCTCCATGCGCCGGATACTGCTAAAGCAGCAGAATATTGAACGGATTCTAACTTTTCCATTTGGTTCGGCAAAATGACGCTATGACTAAATTCGCATACTTTTGCAGGACTGGTAAATGACATCCCCATAATCTAAATGTGGCCGAGCATACAGCTTGTATGATTCGTTTAAGGTATGCCTGGGCAGATATTTGGAGAGATACTTCAGCATGCCAATGCCCTTCCTTGTTTTAGAGATAACTTCTTTGATATGAGTGGAAAACGATAGTTTTGAGTCAAGGAACATTCCCAGGTGCTCATGTTCATCTACTACCTTCACAGCTGTGTTATTAAAGACGATTACTGGATGATCAACTGCCTTGTTTTCCTTGAAAATATTACTTCAACAGCTTGCTTTCGCGCATCAGGATTGAATGACATCCTCCAATCATGAGCCCACTTTTTTATCAACTCCAAGTCGTGATTCATATCACTGGCAGCTGCACTTGGATCTTGCAGCACGATCGTAAAAAGCGATGTATCATCAGCAAAAAGCTTAACATTACACTTCAAGTCTACAGTTAGATCATTTATGTAAACAAGGAAGAATAAGGGACCTAAATGGAACCCTGTGGCACTCCAGCTGAACTATCTCCCCAACCAGAACACTGACCATTCAGCACAGTTCGCTGTTTCCGATTCTTCAGAAAGCTTTCAACGAGGGAAAGAAGTTGCCCTGAGACACCACACCGCTTAAGTTTGTAAATTAGACCATCATGCCATACCCTGTCAAATGCCTTAGAAAGATCAAGATAAACTGAGCGAACATCGAGGGGGGGATTACAATCGAAGGCCTTAAAAATTGTATGCGTTATAGAGATTAATTGGTTGATAGTAGAATCACCGGGACGAAAACCTGATTGATTTGGATTCAATAGCTCACAGGAAACAAGGTGAGTGTATAATGAATCTTATACTAGTTTTTCAAGTATTTTCCCAAAAATTGGAAGGAGAGAAATCGGACGATAATTCCCTTTGAGATTTTTCTCATTTTTCTTATGAACTGGCACTACATTTGCATGTTTCCATATTTCAGGAAAAGATCCATGCCTCAAGCAGTTTGAAAAGATTATTTTCAACGGTAAAATCAATGCAGCATCACTTAGTTTTATCATCCTCACAGATATTTCATCCCAGCCATGTGCTTTATCAATGTTAAGTGATCTGATTATATTTAGTATCTTTTCTTCAGAAATGGTAAATTCATCAATCAGTGTAGTTATTTCTGGAACATGTTGTGGGATCTGACTGCCTGTATAAATTGTAGTACACTGAAGAATAAAATATTAATTGAATAACTGTGCCTTTTCAGTGAAATCTGTTATGAATAAATCATTCTCTAAGAGGGGCGGTATTATAGGAATTTTGGCCTTGTTCAGAACGGTGTTAATTAAGGACCAATAAACAGGGCAACATTTCGTTTTCAATAGAGCGCTGAGTTTGTTTTGATGTCGAGATTGACCAATCAGATCACGCTATTTTTAAAGATGGCGGCTCGCTGTAAACAAACCAAGCCTCGAAAAAGGGCTAAAACCCCTCTTTCTTTTTGTGCCACGGATTTGCCGCTTTCCAATATTTTCAAACAATTACAACGAATTTCTTAAAAATGAACTCTGATGAACACTTCCAATGTGCATTTTCTCGATACTCGGCCTGAATCAAGATTAACAGGGTTTTTAAAATAACGAAAAATCGCATAGTTTCAGACTGTGCCCTTTCTTTTTCAGTTCGATAAAACTGCAAGGAAATTGCTTGGAAATCAAAACATGCCCAAAAAACATCGTTTCACATGCCATACGACTTTGAAATTGACAACTAAAATTTACTTTTTTAATCAACTTGTCAAGGAGTCCACAAAAGGTCAAATAGCTTGTAACTACATGTGGAAACAGGGAATTTTTATCTAGCATTTTGCAAAAAGGGGTTTGGACATACCCTGGGTACCAAAGCCTAATAAAAATTTAAAGATAAAGAAAAACAGAGATGAAATTTCCTCTTTCTTTTTCTTTTTTAGGCTCTGGAGGCCAGGGTAGTTTGGAAAAGGGGACTCGAGAACTTTTTGCTTCAAGAATCAAAGTGTGTTTTTCATTCTTCACATACCTCCTTACTGTTCAGCTCAGCTCTTCCCAGAAGAGAAAAAGTTTTGACGGGAAAATCTGAGCCCTTAGGCCGCCTTAATTTAGGCCTTAGGCCGCCTTAATTTAGGCCCAACATTGCCGGGGGAGTATGCCTGTGTTTACGGAGTAAGTTGCTGGGATCCCTAATGAATTTTCACAGAAATATGGGAAGCTGAAATTTGGATAAAGAATGATACAGAAACGTATTTTGTAACAACACATGAAAATGTTTTGAAAAAAATTGGCGAGAGATAAAAGTCAAAGTTAAGGAAAGTAATTAAAAGACTGGAGAAAATATGTATTTCGTTCATTGAGATTAGCTTACATAAACGAGAGTTCACCAGGGTGCTCCCCAAAGTAAAACTGAAATTGTTTTGTTGGAGGTAACTATTTTATGTCTTGAAGAAGTTTTAGAAGTGATGTGACTTACACTTGACCTCATTTCCAGCTTTTTTATCAGTTTCCTTCCCTGCACGTTCATTCAGTTGAGTCAGTAATGGACTTTCCTTTGGATTTCGCAGGTCCAAGACCATATTGACTGGAAGATTCCTTTTATAACCGAAAACGGAGAAGACAACACGTATTTTTTTAAAAAGAAACTGCTAAAAAGAAACTCAACTTTCAGATTGCCGAAAAATTAAGAAACTCCAGTACCGGGAAAATATAACTTAAGAAACTAGTTATTTCCACAAAGGAAATCCCCAGCATATTTTACTCTATTTTTACATCTTTCCCGTATCATATTTCTTGAAAGGTACTCGAATAAAATCTAAACATTAGTAAGGCCTCAAACAACTTTGTTTTGGAATGTTCAGGAGGGAACAGGTAATGAACATGGAGAATGTTTTGGAACCTTTGAAAAAAATGTTAGACCGCGGCTCGAAAAGGTCTAACAAGAGTGTGAGTTCTTCTACAACAATCAGTCTCAACAGAAAAATATAGAAAACATCAAACGTACGACCTCAACTATTCGGCAACGGCTTTAGGGCGGCAACAGGAACGACTCGAATCTTTACTCGATTTTATGACCAACAAATGGCAATTAAGGCTGCTACCTAAACTTAACTAGCGGCGACTACTACAACTTATGTTCTTCGACAAATTCGGCGGCTTGAGGTCTGCGACAGGTCTTGCGTCTTGCGTCTATGTCTGGTCGTCTCTAGCAAAAAGTCATTGGACGCTACCTTATAGCCAAACTCGAGGCACACCTAAAGTTCCTGATATGGTCTAATCATGTAGAAAATAACCAATAAAAGCTTGAATATACGAACAATGATAGCTAGGAACCAATCAAATCATATCTAAACAGTATCGAGTTTTGGCATTAGGCCGAACCAATAGGGTAACGTTAAAATACTGCACGAAAGTACTTTTGGCACCAAGTGCACACGTGAAATGTTCGTGCTCTCTTCACTTTGGACACTCAGCATGGGCCAAAGGCCCCCATATCGTAACAAAAACCCTGAGTACTGAATTCCGATAATTTTCAGTACTGGCTCCAATTCTTAGTTTCTTATAAAAAAATGTGTATTTTGACCGAGGAAACCTTAGCATGTCTTCGCTTTATTTTCACCCGTTTCCTGTATCGTATTGCTCGAAAGGTACTTTTAGTTGTGTCAAAACTTTGGAAAAGCTTCAAAAAGCGCTGCTTTGAAATATTCATGAGGGCGCAGGTAGTGAACATGAAGATCGTTATCAAACCTTTAATAAACTCGTAAGAAACTTCGAGTTTTCAAAATTTGATAATTGTAAGAAGCTTTCAGTACTGGCCCAAATTCTTAGTTTCTTACAAAAAATACGTGTATTTCCTCATAAAACTTTTGAGCAAAGTAAATGTAGAACTTACCCGTCCTTCTTTTGGACATCGGACTGCATGATCTGTTGCAGTTAAAGGTCTCAGATTTTCTAAATTTCAAGAAAAATGTCTTAAATCTTGAAAAGAGTATTTGATGAGTCCTGTCCGCATAATTGTTCATGGTTATGGCCAAAAGGTCACTCATTTCACACAGAATGCATCTTGCCAGCAATCAGCTAGTTCAGCTACTTCCCTAATATTTGTTTCGAATTATTGGGTTCTTGATGTCCGAGATGGCAACGATGATAATCAAAGTGAACTCCTTGATTTTAATCTGGCTCCGAGACTCCCAAAGAGAATGAAGACGACGATATCTTGATAGGAGAAGACGGTGATGATAGCGATGAAACTGCCAGATGAATTTGACGAGTCGGAGGCAACATGCAACAACGGGTGCTGGTAGACAGAACCTTGAAATGCTGTCAAGCGCTATCCTGATCTGTAACAGCGATCCTTGTAACAATTAGCCGTCTTCAGTTTAGATTCGAAACTTTGTTTTAATGAAACATTGATGTTGCAAGCGCTTGCGATCTCAGTTCGTCGCAAATGTCCAAATAATTTGATTCTATGACCATTAACATAAAATCACAACAGGCCCGCTTCCTGCCTACACTTCTGATAGACTAAACAATCAACCCCTGTGACATCATTTTAACTCAAAAGGATTAGAGACCTACTTTTATTTGTCGATTTCAAAGTGAACTGACTTGTAAAATAATCTTTTCGGACATGTTTTGATTTTCAAGTAATTTTCCTGGAATTTCTTTGAACTGTAATAGAAAAGGCACAGTCTGAAACTATGGATTGTTCGTTATTTTCAAAACCCTGTTAATCTCGATTTAGGCCGAATATTGAAAAAATGCATATTGGAAGTGTTCATCAGAGTTCATTTTTAAGAAATTCGTTGTCATTGTTTGAAAATATTCGAAAACGGCAAATCCGTGGCGCAAGAAGAAAGAGGGGTTTTAGCCCTTTTTCGAGGCTTGGTTTGTTTACAGCGAGCCGCCATCTTTAAGAATAGCGTAATCTGATTGGTCAATCTCGAAATCAAAACAAACTCAGCAATCTATTGAAAACGAAATGTTGCCCTGTTTGGACCAATATGTTTTTCTGGCAGTCCCAGGATTGGCTACAGTGTTCCCAGCCTTCAGAAAGTAATTCCGTTTTGCATCCTCTATCAATTTTGAACCTTCACTTACCATCCTTTGAATTCCTTCAGGTTTGTTTTCTGGTCGACCATTCCTCACAAAATTCTTATAGGTATGATTCTTTTTCCTCAAAAAGTTTTTAATAGTCTGTGTTATCCAGGGTGCTTGACGGGGCCTAATCGTCTTAACCTCATTAGGTATGAAATTAGTATAAATGTTTAAGAGGACTTCATTAAGTAATTTAACCTGTTCATTAGGGCATGTCAAGTCTCCAAGATGCTCGCGCCAACGAAGCATTGCAGTACTTGTCCTAATTGCTACAAAATATGCCTTGTCATAATGCCAAATCCTACGAGTGTACGGAGATACTGGTATACTCGAAACAGACACTTTTCCATAAACAATTTGATGATGACATTGCTCATGCAATGACGGATGAACTCCGGATTCTCCGACAAGGTTAGGCTGATCAGTGAAAATCAAATCAATACAGGACTTAGAACCACCCATCAAATGAGTTGGTTCTGAAATTAATTGATGAAGCCCAAGGTCAGACGTCAATGGCTCACTCTTCCCTCACTGTTCTCGATGTCTTTCGCCCACCATTGTGTTGACCGACAGTTAAAATCACCAGTGACAACAACGCAGAAAGGATTTTCGGCGTGGATTTTGGATAACAACAGCTCAAAGTTGAGTGAGAAATTATCTACCTTAAATTATTAAGAGACTAAAGATTCGTGATGAAAATAGTGACATTACGTAATCGACTCGACAAAATTTTACACACTACGCATGCGTTCATAGTCCTCGAGGTGCTATCCACTGCCTCGTCAACTTGAGCTCGCACGTATCCCCAACAATTTCTACAATCCCAATTAAGTCATAATTATATACCGAATTATATGCTTCTATCAGAGAAACTCTTAAAAAATCATGTGCAGTAATGCTATTTAAATTCCAAGTACAAAAATCAAGCGTTTCAGGGCCAGGATTAGACTCAACATCACCACTGAGCAAAATTGTCCTAAAAACCAACCATTGCGCATGAAGTGTGTAGCATGTTAAACACCCGATGTAAAAATAGGAATACAGAAAAAGAAACCGCCTGACAGCAGAATTCTTAAAACGAACGAGACCAGTGAGAGCAAGTGGGATTCGTTTCAGGAGTTCCACAGTCGTGTAAATTATTCCCTTCGCAAGTTGATGCAGACGGGCAAACAAAGGCAAGAAACGTAACTGGGTTACCACAGTGTGCACTGCAAGAAACTGTGCTGTTAATGCAAATGGCAGAACAAGGATTGAAATTGCAATGAAACAGCAGCAAAACCAGTACAACTTTAAGACTTGAGTAAACATTGAAACAGGCCTAATAGTTTTGCTCACTGGGAGTGATAGCTGCATTGATGGATGAAAACACCCTATTGTTGCTCGCCACTGGTTGATTTCAACCGGCATCATCAAAAGAAAATCCTCTCGCTGACCCTAACAGGCAATAAGTCATGTTGCAACAGTCAAAAGTAAGTCCCAGAAAAAAACATAAACAAGTTACTGCACGATACACAAAACAAAGAAACACAAATATAACACAAAATCTATCAAAAAACAACGGTGAGTGCGTGTGAGGCCCCGTCCACACGTATCCGGATATTTTTGAAAACGCATCTTTTTTTATCCGTTTTGGGTTCCCGTCCACACGGAGACGGCGTTTTCAGTCACCGAAAACGAAGCTTTTCGAAAACGCTCTCCAGAGTGGATCTTTTTGAAAACGCCGTTTTCATGTTGTCTTGTGGACGGGTGAAAACGGAGCTTTTCGAAAACGCTGACGTCAAGGCATCGATTTACGACGCATCAGAGCATGCGCACGGATCTTTGGGGACAACAAAAGGGCATTTTGATTGTCTGTTTTCTTTTGTCGAAGTTCGAACAGCGAAGTTTGACTGTAGCAGCGTCTTCGTGTGGACGGGGATATTTTCGAAAACGCTCCTCGTGTGGACGCGAATCTTTTTGAAAACGGATAAAAAAAGATGCGTTTTCAAAAATATCCGGATACGTGTGGACGGGGCCTGAGTTTGGATGCATGTGTCTTTGAGGGTTTTTGGGAGTCAAATTGTGATAATTGATTTATTGAGAAGATAATAGTTGTAATTCCTGAGAGAGAATCCCGTACTTTTTCAACCTGGTAATAGTTCGCAAGGGACCTCGAAAAAGCGTAGCAAGGATCTCTCAAAATAATATTCAAACAAGGCTCGCAATAACAATACTCATTCAGAGGTGGGAGAGAAAGCATACTCACATCATAGCCAAAGTCACACTAAATCAACCAACAAAGCACACACATTTCGACGACTCAGCTACATCTTTTCAGAGCGTCGAAAACACGTCTTTACTCCACGTGCACCCGTTGTAACTTCAACTTCTGCAGCTTGTAACGTTTTCTCTAACGGCTGGTTAAAACGTTCCACTTCGCCATTCGCTTGTGGCCAATAAGATGTAACCGGGTCGTGTTCAATGCCTAATGCTTTCATATATCGATCAAATTCATCTCCATTAAATGGTGGTCCATTGTCTGAAACTATCTTGTATGGAATACCATGAACCGTAAATATCTTATCAAGTTTTGGAATCACGCAGGCAGCTTTGGTTTAACGTACAATTTCAACTTCTGAGTAACGAGAATAACGATCGATTAATTAAGGTAACTCTGCTTTCCGCTCTAGTGAGCAGCGAGTTGCCGTTTTGCAAAACCACTCTCCTCAGAAAACTGTTAATTTCTCCAATACTATTCGGCCGATCGAAAATCGGTAAAAAGGACATTGTTCTACATAGTCTTGGCAATCGAAAGATATGCAAATCACAATGGTTCCATTAAGGCTGGCTTTGTTAATTATTTTCCAAAACTTTTTGTTGATTTCAGAAAATTGGATTTATCTCCAAAACTGCTCGAAAAATTTTTGGTTTTCTTTCGATGTATCCTTAGCTAGATTGTTGATCTACACCTTTACCAAGTCTGATCGAAAAAGCTAGGCTAGATTTCTCGCAATCGAATTTTATATTTCTGTTTACTTTTCGACAGCGAAGGGTGGAAACCTTGGTCAACAGATTACCAAGTTACGAATCACGCTTTCAAACACTTAGCCTTTGGCAGCATTCACACAGCACAATCTTTTGTAAGGGATTAGTATTTGTGCAATGTGAATGCAGCCTTATAATAACTCTCCAAATTTTTTTCATTGGCAAAATAATGAACGTGATCTGTTGGGAATGCTATATTCAAGTCTCAATAGACACCATTGGAGCGCTTGTTAAAGACCCATGACTGACCAGCATCCTTTGCGGGCCCCGAATACTCTTCCCCACAGCTTCCATTAATTTCTGTATACAGAAAATAGCTGTGTTCGTAATCCGCGTTAATCTTCGGTTAAAATAACTTAAATGGACGACAAATTATATCAATGGCTTCCTTAGTCCATAAACAATGCATTTAAGCATATATTTTCGCTCTGGATGGTCAGAGCTACGCAAATTGGAGGCAATAATTATAGGCCAAAGTAGACAGGAAGAAACCCGAGAAAAGGAGAAGAAATCTTGCTTATTTGCAGACAAACAGACATTGGAGACTGAATTACCTTTACGATCAAACATTAAACTCAACAAGGAATAGCATCTTAAAGCATGAAAATCAAATTGCGAGGAAATAATGAAGGAACTGTACCTCATGTTTTGGATGAGCTGGCGCCCGCAGAAGAAAGAGATTCGTAGGCCAAAATTTACGGATCTAAGCTGGTCTGTTGGTCTTCTTCGTCGAAAGATCCAAGAAACAAAGCCCCGTAGTTATTCCTTCGATGTCCACTTGAGAGCTGTGCCGATCCTGGAGCGAGATCTAGAGGTAATTCTTGATCTTCTCTGCCTTGCGATTTCATGTTTTCCGTCCAAGCAAAGAAGCCAGGAGAACGCTGCAAGTAAGCATCTTCTTACGTCCTGAACCTCCAGTACAATAACTGCGTTGTTGTTGTATCTAGTGTCAGTTCAATGGTGTTCAGGACATTATAGGTGCTTACATGCAGCATGATGAATAACCGTTTGGCGGTTGAAAGAACGGTAGACTTACTACATCGTCGTAGTTATCAATATTGACAATTCTGTGTGGGTCTCGCTTGATGAATGATAAATTAGGTTAATTGTTATCAGTCCATCAATGTTTGTAAACAAAAACAAAGGCGCGCAAAGGCTGCTGGTCAGTCATGGGTCTTTAAAGTATCATTTCTCGAATGCTACCATTTTTGATAGCCTTCCGTTTCATGTCCTTTGAGACTTTTATGAGCATTCACAAAATATCAATTTCTTCATGAGTCCACAATGAACAGAGATCTGAAACTAAACTTTTTACAAAAGGGTTCAACTCTTTCTCATGTCCTAATCAGTTGACCAAGGTTTTTGCCCTTCGCTGTCGAAAAGTAAACAGAAACATAAAATTCGATTGCGACAAATCTAGCCTAGCTTTTTCAACCAGACTTGGTAACGTTGTAGATCAACAATCTAGCTAACGATATAGCGAAAGAAAACCGAAAGCTTTTCGAGTAGTATTGAAGATAAATCCAATTTTCTGAAATCAACAAAAAGTATTGAAAAATAATTTACAAAGCCAGCCTTAACGGAAACATTGCGATTTGCATATCTTTCGATTGCCAAGACTATGTAGAACGACCCTCTTTTTACCGATTTTCGATCGACCGAATAGTATTGGAGAAATTAACTGTTTTCTGAGGAGAGTGGTTTTGCAAAACGGCAACTCGCTGCTCACTGGAGCGGAAAGCAGAGTTACCTTAAGACGAGTAAAATAGTCGCCTGATGGCAATGGTCCGCAAAAGTCAATATGCAAAGTCCCCCATGGTCCTTTGGGCATTTCGGCTTGCTTTATCGGCTCTGGTGGTGCAGATCTACCGACAGCTTGACAGGCTAAGCACGAATTGATTGTCTTTTTCACTAACTCATCGATTCCTAAGAACCAAATCTTTTCTCTGAGTAGGGTAAGACGGGGTAAAGTGAACTATTTTGTAGGTTTTCGTAGAACTGACTTTTTATTTCGATAAAAATATCAAATCTTCTTGCGTTAAAGTGACATTGTGGCCTTTGCTGAAATATTGATGCATGTTTTGATTTTTTGATGATTGGCGTTTCCACGCATCAGCGTGTTTTTGGCAAGCAGTTGGGTAGTTCACTTTACCCCGCAAAACGGGGTAAAGTGAACTAGTAGAGTGATGGTCAAAACTCGGTTGTTTTGTCGACTTTGAACTGCTTTGGAGATCAATCTATGTATTTCTAAGTCGAAAATAGTTCAGACAGGGCCGAGCAAAGATTTTTGACGCCCCAGGAGAACCTTTGGAATTAGCAAGTCAAAATATTCATGTATGAAGCAAAAGTGAAGGAGACATTCCGATCTTTCTTGATGTTTTATCATGTGCTCTAACCTTGACTACAACACCTTTGCCAGAGTCGTCCTTTTCCCATATTTTCACACAGAATGTTCCAATGAATGATCAGCCTGGTAAAAACCAGCAGAGAACTAAAGTACGACCAAAAACTATGTAGAGTTAAAACGTTTTGCGATGCCATTTCGGCTCTATCTGCTTAATAGTAAAAGTTAAGGTCTCTTTCGAAAGAGGAAGAGAAGCGTAATATTCTTAAGCAGCATTTTTGAAATTTTAACTCACAGAAGGGGGTTCAAATCAAGCCTCAAAAAAGGCAACTTTTGGTCTATGCAGCCGTCGAAGTTGAAAAGTATATGGTTAAAAAGCTCTCTTTTAGCTGTATCCAAATCTGTGCTCCGTGTATTTGTTAACTAAGTAGATTTTTTGTCCATAGGCGAAGAAATGGCAAAGGGTTAGCAAATTTTAGAAAAGTTGGTTTCCTCCAAATCGGGGGAAGCAACAAGTCGCTACAGCAACAAATAACACGGCCTTTATCATAGTAAAACTGCATCGAGCATGGAAGGTTATCTTAAGGGAGTTTAACCGAAAGTCATTTTCTCGTGGTCATTGATGCTTTCCTTGAAAAAATATTCAATTTGAATTTTGAGTTGTTTGGTCAAGCATCTTAGACAACAATTATTTCTTGAAAAAGCACATCAAATGTATCGATTGTAACCTCTCAAGCGGCTAGATTCGTAAATTAGAAACACTGCGCTACTGCAAACGTTCTTTCAAAATCTGTAAGCGTACAAAATTTAATTGTTTAGAATCTAAACAAAATATTCTTTGAAAGAGATCAACAACATTTAGAAAGAAAAAGTGAATTTCGACTAAACTCTCTTGAGACAATCTTTCATGCTCGATACAGTCTTAATGTGATTAAAGTCCTTGCTATTTGTTGTTGTAGCGACTTAGTGCTTCCCCCGTTATTGAGAAAGCCAGATTTTCCTAAATCTGCTAACCATTGGCCATTTCTTCGTATGTAGACAAAAACCTATTGGGTTAACAAATAAACGGAGCACAGATTTGGATAGAGCTAAAATAGAGCTTTTCAGCCATATCTTTTTCAACCTCGACGGCTGCGTGGGCCAAGAGTTGCCTTTTTTGAGGATTGATTTGAACCCAGCTCTGTAAGTTTAAATTTCGAAAATGCTGCTTAAGGATATTACACTTCTCTTCCTCTTTCGAAAGAGACCTTAACTTTTACTATTAAGCAAATAGAACCGAAATTGCATCGAAAAACGTTTTAACTCTACATAGTTTTTGGTCGTACTTTACATGTATATTTATACTTATAGAAACTCAGCTCACAGATCGTCAAAAGATTAAGAAACTCCAGTACTGGGAAAACATAAAAGAAACGATTAAGTTTTAGAAAAGAAATTCTTAACATATTTTACTTTCTTTCACCTGTTTCCTTCATCATATTTCTCGGCAGAGATGGCTCCAGAGATGAAATTCTGGGGGGGGGGCAAATACTGTCAGAGTGCTGACAGCGATTGAAGCAAAAAAATTTTAAGGACCTTTCAGGTTGGCTTAAAATGCAACCAAATTCTCTGAAAACATGACATAGAAGTTTTGGAGGCGCCGACAGTGGATATAAATTTGCAGAAATCTAAGTGCCAGTGGGGCTCAATGAAATTGCCGGGGGCTCTTGCCCCCAAGCACCCCCGCTGGTGATATCATCTCGGTCTCTTTGCATGTACTTGAGTGATGTCTAAGCATCGGAAAGGCTTCAAATAACGTCGTTTTGAAAAATTCACAAGGGTGCAATTAGTGAACATGAAGATTGTCATGAACCCTTACAGAAACTCCAATCAGGGACATTGAGACAAAGTCTTTTTTTTCAGATATTTTGACCTTTTGAGCATCATTTCCCCCCTCGTTCCCCCTCAATAAATGTTGAAAACTCAGAGACCCTCCTTGACACATCACCAACATTGAATAAAGGGGAGAGGGGCATCTTCATCGTCAATTCTGAATTTGTCCAAGTTATTTTGTCTATGATTGTCGTAAGAGACTCTCCCCCAAGATACCCCTTTGCGGAGATTAGGATTCTTTTCAATTTCATAACAAAAACTGAAATTGAATCAATTTTATGAATATAAAATTTTACACAGAGAAGGGACACTTTAAGTAAAGAAATTCCCATTAGATTAGTTGCTATTGCTTCTGAAGTGTTAACATTTAGTGCTGAAATATGATTCTTTGCAAGCCTGACAAAAAAGCCCTACATTAGTCATATTAAATACGCAGAAATTGGTTTAATTTGAGAAAATCTGGGAAAGGCTACGCTTTCTCACATGAAGGAAGCTTGGAATGCATCAAAACTCCAGTTCCATGCATGCAATGCAGGTAGTTCACTTTACCCCGGTCAAGGCAAAATCTCTACTGAACGGTGGGTCTTTCAAAATGCCATGCTAGCGAACTAGAAAGTCTTTCTTGGTTATCTTTTTTCTGGAAAAAGGAACCACATGGTGTGAGCTTTTGATCAACAAAAAAATTTCCGAAAATAATTTCGTTTTGGAGTCAAAAATCAAGACTGAAAAAGAGGGGCTAAACCTAAAAATGCAATTTTCCAAAGTTGTTTTCACTACCTCGGATTAGGGGATTTTTCACAACAACAGAAATAACCCTTCAGCAAAAATATTTTGATTTTCTGTCAGCACATATAATCAAGTATCCGTCATAAATTATGTTTTATCATAGCGTTTCTACATTTGGAGCAAAGCGTGAATGTTCTGAGTAGTTCACTTTACCCCGTAGTTCACTTTACCCCGCCTTACCCTAATGCCTTAGTTTTAGACAAACCTTGATGGCTCTCGTGCGCGATATCGATTGCTTTTTGCTGCAACGATTTGGGTATGACAATTCTTGATCCACGAATTATCACGTTCTGTTCTCCAACAGCTAACTCTTCTTTGAATACTCGATATGGTCGGACACTGTCCATATCCCACAAATTTAAACGAATTGCTGCACGCAATGTTTGTAATTCTCGATCTTTACTAGTTTCTTCGGCGATTTCTTTCAATGTCATGGCTTTCGGGACACTGTTATCAACAATGAAATTAACATACTGTTCCGTCATTTTCTCCTGTTTCTTTGTACTTTCGGATGTCGGATGTCTCGAAAGAAAATCAGCGGGGTTGTCCTCTCCTGACTTGTATACGACTTTAAAGGTATACGGTTGTAGACGTAGCATCCAACGCTCTATACGGGCTGAAGGCTTTGAGTTTCGATTGCCATAAATAACTTCTAGTGGCTTGTGATCAGTGACCAATGTAAACTGATTTCCGTACAAATATAAATGGAAATATTCAACTGACCATACAATAGCCAAGGCCTCCTTTTCAGTTTGCGAATACCGTTTTTCCACATCTGTTAAAGCTCGGCTCGCATACGCTACAACTTTCTGATCCTCGCATCCCTGTGACTTCTGTGACAAAATTGCACACAGTCCGAATGGACTTGCATCGACTAGAACGGATGTGTCCTTATTTTTGTCAAAATATGACATGCATGGTGCAGTAGATAAGGCTTTAGTAAGCTTTTCAAATGCTTCTTGGTGAATCGGCTTCCATTCAAAACGAGTGTTCTTTTTCGTTAACTCTCGCAGGGGTGCAGTAATTGTGGCAAAGTTTTTTGATGTATTTACTACTGTAATTTGCCATCCCTAACAAACTGCGTACATCACGGGCATTGCTTGGTATTTGTGCATTCAATAAATCTTGAACACGCTTCGGATCTGGCCTTGTTCCACCTTCGGAAAATATTTGTCCAAAGAATTCAAGAGTGCTGCTAAGAAACTTACACTTGCTTTGGTTTAAAGTAAGGCCTCTCTGCTTTAAACGACTAAGACATTTATCAAGATTTTCATCGTGTACTTCGCGTGTTGTACCATACACAATTATGTCATCTGCAATGTTTTTAACCCCTTTTTAATCTCCATTGCGTTGTTTGAAGGTTTTTGGTAAAATAAGTAGGTATGCGGAGTTCTATGAAATTTTGATTTTTATCCGTTCTATAGTATCCTGGCCCTGGAGAAATGGCCTCTGTGTGACATTAGATGCCAGGTGAGGCTGTCTGTGAAATGAACCGATCGTCTAGGTTTTCCATGAGTGAATTTGTGTTATCACTGGCATCTAACGTGACACAGGCTTTTTGGTTGTCACACCTAAACCGCTAAGGGAGAGGCTGCCTAGAAATGACCCCCTGGAATCGAGGGGATGTTCAAAGCGACTTGCAAGCTCGAGATTGTTGTTGATAAAGAGACAGAATTTATCTGTAACGTCATGAAAGTAAATCTCTAAATTGCATCTAACTATTCTACCTACATACCATTTGTGGGGCTTGGGAAGTGTCATTAGTGGCAGGGGGCATGGAAGGTGCTGAGGTGGGCAAGGCCTACCAAGCAGTATAATCCCGCAATAGGGTAAGTCTCGCCACCCCGCTAGCTTTTTGGAAGGTTTGCCGGATCCTGCAAGTTCTGGGATTTCCAGTGGATGAAATAGGAAGCTTAGTCCAAATCATCTACATTCACCGGCAATCCTTGCGCGAGATGTGAAAAAAGGCCGCAGTATTGTGAATTTTTCTGAGTTGATCGCGGGGAAAATGTCGTTAATGCACACTTCCTGCCACTAATTACACAACGTGTAATAGACCTTTTAGCTATTCTGAAAAGAATCCGAATCGAACGATATAATGCTACATTCTGCAGAATTTTCGAATGTGCACAATAGTGATTAAAGCCCTAACGCCAACCGATGGAATGTCACGTGTAAAGATGTATAAAAATAATGCTCGATCCAGGCTCTTTTGTAATTGCCCCAAAGAGAAACGAGGAGAAATTCGCGCCAATAATTTGTTGTTGTTGCTGTCGTTGTTGATAACTTCACTGGTTTTGATCGTGGTTTTTGATTTAGGCCCTTTTGTGTTGGCCATCACAAAGTTCGAAAGTAGGTACATATTTCGTTGGAAACATTTGTTACAAAGATGACACAAGGTGATTGTGTTTATGGTGACTTACAGAATTCGGGAAGAATGACTAAGGGCCTATTAATCTGGTAAGAGTGAAGACTTTGGTTGAAGTATGAATTTGCTTGTGTCCTTTTTTTTTCTTTTTGTTTGACTAGGCCTAGGTCTAGCCCTAGGTTTGCCTGCTAAGCCAAAATTGCGCCGCCATGCATGTAAATCCAAAACAAAACAATAACTACCTAAGCACTTATCAGTTGTTGTGCCGCATTAATCAGCGTTTCATCCGGTGTTCGGATGTAACGCTCAAAACAGTCAGACGCCCAACGTCCCAAAGGGACATTCCATGTCAAGTGTAACCAAGAAAAGGTCAAATCTGGAGTCAATGTCATGGATTTTCTTCAGAATTTCCTACTTTTTTCTGCAGGTTCAGTGAAAAAATTAGGTGAAATTATTTTTTGAATCGGTCATGTGGTTTAGGAATTATGACCGGTTAAAGTTTTGAGAAATGCGGTCAACGACGAATGACCGGTTGAGACCAGAATTCAAACCAGTTCTATGTACCCTACAGAGTTGGGAATAGGCTCATTTGAAAGCTCTTGCTGTCCAGAAACTGAAAGTTCCACTATGAAATCTTCATTGTCTATGCCTGAAAGCCTAAAAGTGCAATGAAAGTTTTGACCTTTGACCCTGACCGGGAGGCAATTTTGAAATTCAAAAAAAAATTTCCTTAGGTAGTGCAGGTCATGAACAACATTCTCTGAAGTTTCAAAGATGGGCTGATCATGGGTCTAGGAGCAGTGCCCTCTTGACCACTGACCAGTCAGAAGCCGTTTCGAAAATTTTGAGATTTTTCAAGATCTGAAAATTTGCTAATTGAAAAACTTGAGGTGATAAGTAGTGGAATTTCTCAACAGAGGTTTAAGCTGATTTAAGTGATGTTTTCATGATTTCAGTTTTATACCAGTGGGGTACCTTTGCCTTTGAAAGACTTTATCTTGAAATTGGAGAGTAATGATAATTCTAGGTGCACATTGCTTACTTTAAGGAGAATGTGTAACTTGGAGTGTATTCTTTTTCATACACTTGTAACAGGAGTTGCTAGTTTTATTTTCTTTTATTATGATATACAGTATGTAGAAGATAACTTAAAGCATCTCCCAAGGCTAAGCCTTGTTACAGTGTTTTCAAGCCTCTCATTATGGGAATAGTTAATCCATGTTGTGACTCAACTAAATTGTGGCAGTATTGTATGTCTTGCTATTTCCTGCCAAGGAAATACAGCAGGAAATCACAATATCACATGAACACTCCTGTTGAACAGCTGGGAGGTGATATGTCACTTTTAAAGGAAGTCAGATATCATTTCACAGATTTACTAAGATGCTGAATAGATAGCTATGGAATTTTAATTACCTCATGAAATCTGGTAGATTTCACAATATAGATACAGAGTGCTGAAAATTTTCCTCAGTTTGAAGACACATTGAGGGAGGAGGATGTCGACGTTTGACCAGAGCTCGAGTGATCATAAACTAAAGAACATGAAGAAGTATTGCTGTGATCCATTTAAAGAGCACTCAGCTAAAAAAGTAAAAGATCTGAGACTTGTAACAAAAGAACAAGCTGCACGACATCCATCATTGGTGCAGATAGGAATGAAACTATGTTGCCCTTGTAGGAAGAAGTTGGCAAAACAGCAAAAAGAGACATTGGCAAATCAAAATCAAGTGGACACCTCTTCTTCAGAAAGTCTGTCGTCAGCTGAAGACGAGGTACCCAATGAAGAGATATTTGTCTCACCAGAATTTGAATTTGAAACATTGAATCAGTCTCTTGTACTTATTGGCGAGAGTCCATTGAACAGGCAAATGGTTCAAAAAAGGGTTAAATACCTACCCAAGAAAAGGAAGAGAGCTCAAACAGTTTTAGCAAAAAAGTTTGATGCAGTGAGAGGAACGCCAAAGTCATCAAAAGAGGAAATTTCATCTGAAGATGATGATGCTGATGATAAAGAAGGTCAGATCATTGAAAAACTTAAAGAGAGATTCCACACCGCAAAGAGCCGAAGTGAAAAAATAGTTGTTTTGACAATCTTTGGGCAAACATGGAGTCGTAGGAAAATGATGTTGGAGTTTGGATGCTCTCAACGAATGGCAACTCAAGCCAAACACCTTGCAATCCAGAAAGGCATCTTGGCAACCCCAAATCCTAAAGCAGGGAAGCGCTTGGCAACTGAAACAACCTCGTCCATTGAAGCATTTTACAGACATGACGACATTAGTAGGGTAATGCCTGGGAAAAAGGACTGCTTTAGCATTCTGCGAGATGGAGTGAAGACGCATGTTCAAAAGAGACTAGTCCTAGGAAACCTTAAAGAAGTTTATCAGCAATTTAAAGAAAAGAATCCAAACACGAAAATCGGATTCTCAAAGTTTGCAATGCTACGGCCAAAGGAGTGCGTCCTAGCTGGTGCAAGTGGTACTCATTCTGTTTGTGTATGTACAGTACATAATAATGTAAAATTAATGATGAGCAATGCAATGATGGAAACTATGACAGCAGAAGAAGCAGTGCCTCTCAAGCACTATGGTCACGCACTGGCTATGACAATGTGTAATCCAGCACTTCTATCATGTCATTTGGGTGAGTGCCTTGTTTGTCCTGGGAAAGAACCTCTTAAAGACATGTTAACAAAATGCTTTGAAGAGAATGATGTTGACGAGGTTGAATTCAAGCAATGGGTCTCAACTGACCGGTCAAAGCTTGAAACGATGGTACAGCCAATTGATGATTTTATTGACACATTTTTGGAAAAGTTAAACAATCTTCGACGTCATGATTTCATTGCAAAGCAACAGTCAAATTTCCTAAATGAACGAAAAGAAACACTAAAAGAAGGCGAGTTCCTGGTAATTGGGGATTTCTCAGAGAACTTCTCATTCGTTGTGCAGGATGAAGCCCAATCATTTCATTGGAATAATAGCATGGCCACTCTGCATCCATTTGTTTATTATTATAAGGAGAGCGGAGAAGTCAAACACAGCAATTTTGTACTTCTGTCAAACTGCAACATTCACGATACTGTTGCTGTCCATCTCTTTCAAAGGAGACTAATAAGTCATCTGAGTACTAAATTTAATTTGTTAGCTAAGATAATATACTTTTCTGATGGCTGTGCAGGCCAATATAAGAATTGCAAAAATTTTGTTAATCTTTGCCTGCATGAAGAAGATTTTGGTGTTCCTTGTGAGTGGCACTTCTTTGCTACTAGTCATGGCAAGGGGCCCTCTGATGGCATAGGTGGGACAATCAAAAGAGAAGCCACTAAAGCAAGTCTCCAGCGTCCTGATAATGACCAAATCCTATCCCCTCACCAGTTGTTCCAATTCGTAGAGGCCAATCTGAAGGGAATAAATGCAGAGTTCGTAGATTCTGGGGAGAGGAGTGCAGAAGAACGACTTCTTATCGACAGGTTTGCAACTGCCAAAACTATTGCAGGCACACAAAAGCTCCACTGTTTTATCCCAATATCAAGATCTTCATTGCGTGTTAAAGAGTACAGTGGCAGCAGCACATCTAGAGATGTGTCCATCAGAAAGGGAGGTTACGAAGTTGTCAAGGACAATCAGATAAGAGGGTATATTGCTGTCGAGTATGATCGCGAATGGTGGGTCGCATATGTTATGGAAGTTCATCCTGAACATTGTGAAGTGAAAGTCAGCTTTTTGCATCCACGTGGTCCAAATCCATCTTTCTTTTACCCACGACATGCAGAGATCCTTGTAATTGATACTTCTGATGTACTTACATCACTTGACCCAAAAACAACCAGCGGTCGCACATACACTATATCTAAGGATGAAAGTCAGCGAGCAACACTGACCCTGCAAACAAGATTTAATCAAGGTTGAAACTTACAAACGCTAAAAGTCAGCTAGGAACTGAAATTAGAGCAGTATTCACAATTTTCCATTGATTTTGACATTTTAGGCTTGGTGAATTGGAATAACCTTAATCTTTGGTAAAATCCCAGCCTGATATTTCTTCTAATAGATCCCCTTAAAAACACATATATCTATATTTAGAGAAAAACCTCTTACTGTCTGACCTGACATTCAGTAACCGTGCATTCATATCATTGCTGATGAATCTAAGTGGAAATATCACTTCATCCCCTTTTCTGTCATTGGTTGTTCTCAAACTGAGAGGACTACAAGCACAGGTTCTCCTTAAAGTAAGCAATGTGCACCTAGAATTATCATCACTCTCCAAATTTCAATATAGAGTCTTTCAAAGGCAAAGGTACCCCACTGGTATAAAACTGAAATCATGAAAACATCACTTAAATCAGCTTAAACCTCTGTTGAGAAATTCCACTACTTATCACCTCAAGTTTTCAATTAGCAAATTTTCAAATCTTGAAAAATCTTAAAATTTTCGAAACGGCTTCTGACTGGTCAGTGGTCAAGAGGGCACTGCTCCTAGACCCATGATCAGCCCATCTTTGAAACTTCAGAGAATGTTGTTCATGACCTGCACTACCTAAAGGAAATTTTTTTTGAATTTCAAAATTGCCTCCCGGTCAGGGTCAAAGGTCAAAACTTTCATTTCACTTTTAGGCTTTCAGGCATAGATAATGGAGATTTTATAGTGAAAATTTCAGTTTCTGGACAGCAAGAGCTTTCGAATGAGCCTATTCCCAACTCTGTAGGGTACATAGAACTGGTTTTAGTGAATTCTGGTCTCAACCGGTCATTCGTCGTTGACCGCATTTCTCAAAACTCTAACCGGTCATAACTTCTAAACCGTATAACTTAGACCACTGAAATTTTCAGGAATTATGTATTTCATCTGCAGTAAACTAGAAACAAAATTTGAGGGAAATACAAAATGTTGCCATTTTTTTGCTGGTTACACTTGATATGGAATGTCCCCAAAGTTTTTATGAGCCATGGGGGTAGGATAGCATTCGCAGCTGCTGTAGCTGCTCCAATTCTGAAACTGTGACCTGCATAATCTTCAGCTTTGTAACCAGCGTTAGAGAGGAGATTTCTAATTTCTTTTGTAAAGAGAGATCTTGTCAGGTTTTTTCCGGATCGATACTGAAAAAGTGGGCTAGTGTTATTTGGGGAAGGCAAAGCATCTAAATAGTTCAGAACTGCTTTGACAGGGCAGAAAATTGAGTTTGTTGCTCCAATTGTGAGAGAAATCCCTTGTCGAAAGGGGTCTGTTTTTGATGCTTTGAGTGCAACTTTCATGCAGCTGGGAGATGTGGAGGAAGGCAGAAAGCATATATCATTACTGGACATATTCTCCTGGGGGTTGAAGGGTCCATCGCAGGTGAACTCGCTGATCCTCATAAAGCCAAAGAACGCCAAGCAAACTGCAGCCCAAATCATCTTGCTATCGAAATTTCCTTGCGAATAAGGTTGTAACTGGTGGAGAAATTGTTCCAAATGCTTTGGAGTTATTGGTTTTCGAATAAAATCTTTGTGTCCTTGGTATCGCTTTATTCCTCGAAGTAAATGCTGAAGCCTGCTGAACTTTTGCAGTGGTAATTCCATGTTTTTAAGTAAATGTGTATGTTTTATTGCAGCTAGGTATATCTTTATGGTGTTGTATTGAACTGTTTGGGCTAAATGGGTGGCAAAGTAGCACAGTATGTTTTCGTTGGTGGGGTAGATTGGGCCTAGTTTCCAAACTTCAAATTCTGAGCAAAATTGTAGGAATGCATCATTACCAGTTTTGTAGGATTTAAATGTTGCTGGAGCCAGAGAAAAGGATGCAAATTTTTTCATTTCTTGATTTAGTCCTGCAAGATGCTTGTAGGGATCTCCTCTGGAAGTTCCTTGGCTGAAGGGGCTAGCTGACGAAACCGGTGGACCTGAAAGCGAGAAAGAGAATCAGCGATTTCATTGGATGGACCAGGGACATGTTGGGCTCTGAAATAAGAGTTATATTGCATGGTCATAAGGGTTAGCTTCCTTACAAGCTGCATGATCTTCTTACAAGGTGACCGCTTGGAATTTACAATATGCACTACAGAAATGTTGTCACAGTGAAATATAACCCGTTTGCGGACCCACTGTTTGCTCCATATTGCACATGGAACAATGATTGCATAGAGCTCCTGCCAAGCAATTGATATCCCTTTAGAAGTAAGGGTGTGGTCTGGCTGCCAGGCCCCTTGAAACCACTGTGTACCATAGATACCTCCAAAACCTAGTGACCCAGATGCGTCTGTAAACAAATGAAGTTGGTCTGAAGTTTCCCAAAAATTATTGAGAAAGAAAGCCTTTCCATTCCAGGAGACTAGGAAAGTTTTCCACATCTCAATGTCTGCATGAAAATCGGCATTAAGGGTAACATGGTGGTACGGTTTTGTCAGGCCAATGGTGAGTTGAATGATCCTTTGGAGAAAAGCCCTACCTGGGGGGATCACCTTACATGCAAAATTTAAGGTGCCAATTAATGACTGAAGCTCAGCTAAAGTAGCCTTTTTTCTCTTCGCCCATTTGGTCAGTTCATCTTGTAGCCTACTGAGTTTATCCTGAGGTAGTCTTGCCTCTGCCTTTTGTGAGTCTAAAATGATACCTAAAAACTCAAGCTCTGTAGCTGGCCCAGCTGTTTTCCCTGGAGAGATGGGCACCCCCAAATTTTTGAAGGTTAATAACATGCTATTCAGGCTAGTGAGACAGCTATTTTGGGTTGTTTTGGGGGTTTGGGGCTCCATAATAAGGAAGTCATCAAGGAAATGACAAGCATACGTGATGCCACACTTTTCCCGTAAAACCCACTCCAACGCATCAGACAGCTGATTAAATAGGAAAGGCGAACTCCTAAGACCGAAGGGAAGGACTTTATCATAATGATACTTTCCTTGCCATTGCATCCCTAACAACTCCCAGTCTTTCGGATGTACTGGGTGAAGACGGAAGGCAGATTCAATGTCCGTTTTCGCCAAATAAACTGTTGCTGGGCCTAAGAGTTGAATATGTTTATGGCATCATCAATGGTAACATAAGATAGTGAAAAATCATCTTTGTTGATGAACGAATTTATTGAATTGCCTGTTTTCGGGTAAGATAAATGAAAAATTGTCCTGTATTTGTTGGAGTGTTTCTTTGGAACCAAGCGAATAGGTGAAACCTGGAAATTTGGGAAGGGCACTTCATCAAAGGGTCCAGCTGTTCTCCCCAAGGATACCTCTTTGGCAAGATTTTCAGAAACAATTTGGGAATTTATGTTGGCTGTGGCAAGATTTTTTGCTCGTCTAGAAATCCTGGGGCCATCATAGCCAATACGAGCTCCCTCCCTAAGTTCTGTGCATAGTTTTTGAACGAAAGGTTGGTCAGGGTGATCCTTCAGTTGGCCTTCAAGTTTGTCTACCAGAACGGGGGTTGGGGTACCTATGGAAGGAATATTATGATTATCACTATCACCTGTGGAAGGAATACCATTATTACCTGTTGAAGGAAAATTTCCCAATCAAACGAGACTTACCTGTAAGTGATGTTTGATTGGAATTCTATGATTCGTCGGCCCGGAGCGAAGGAGGTGTAGGAGAGAGAGAGCGCAGCAGTTCATGCAAACCAGTCTTTAGAGCAGCAATGGATCAATGACGAAAAAAGAATTACAAGGCAGGGTGGGCCTTAAATATACGAGTAACAGGGTTGGGCGTACACCTCCTTCGCTCCGGGCCGACGAATCATAGAATTCCAGTCAAACATCACTTACAGGTAAGTCTCGTTTGATTGGGAAATTCTATTTCGTCATCGGCTCCGTCGCTACGGAGGAGTACGAGAATTTAGAGCCGTCATTGAGACATTGACTGATAGGGAAAAGTAACAAAGCACATACCTTAAAATTTTGGTAAAAGCCAAATAGGTAGTGTCTGCCGTGAATTTACTGCAAAGTAAATCGTTGCTACATTGCTATGTTACCAGCAGAAAGCAAAGCGTTTCCAAAATTAAATGTCGTATTCACAGGAATGTTGTAAAAGCGTTGAAAGGTTTGTTCTTGTGTCCAACCTGCGGCAGCCATAATGTCTTTAAGATCAAAGTTTCTATTTACAAGGCAGGTGGTTGACGCAGCACGAGTGCTATGACAACTGTACTTCGAAATATCAATGCCAGATTTATCAAGAATAGTGCGACACCAACGAGATATTGTGTCCCTTGAAACGGGCGAATGAGGGCGCACAAAGCTGAGCAACAATTGCTTGTGTTCTCCCCGAAAGGGGGCGGTACGACGTAAATATTCTGATAAATGTGAGTATATACAAAGTCGAGGCTCAAAATCGTATTTCGAGAAACATAACGGTTTCTGGTGGACACCAGGACGAGTATGTTTGAGCTTCTCAACAATATGAAACGTGTATGTTGTTTCAGTAACATCCATGTGCTGAACGTTAAGAAATTGGATCGTTTGAGAACGTTGTCCACTGAGAAGACATAACAAAAGAGCAAGGCGAGGAGACAGTTCTTTGAGCGGGAGTTCACTGATTGGAGGTTGCGAACGCAAGAAGTCAAAAACAAATTTCACCTCCCACATAGAATGATATTTTGGAAGGGAAGGGCGAAGCTGGAACACTCCTTTCATAAAACGTTTAACCAATGGCAACTGGCCAAATGCAACGTCAAGCTTTTCAAAATTGCAAAATGACGACAATGCACTTCTTGCTGTATTGATCGAGCTGAACGACAATCCTTGCTGATATAACGATGTAAGAAAATCAAGAGCTGTTGCAAGTGGCGGATGGACTGGGTCACAATTATTTGTAGAGCAATATAAAAGCCATTTCTTTATGTGAGTAGTATACTGTTTTTTAGTCGAATCACGCCATGCCGCCATAATTATGTCAAGGGAGGAGGAAGATAGGCCATATTGTGAGAACCGGTGCCGGACAGAAGGCAAATCATTAAAGTCAATTTTCGATACAGAGGATGTAATGACTCTGGCCTCTCTGGGAGACTCAATAATTTGCGACTTGGCCGTAGAATCACTGGTTGAGCAGCTAGCAGACGTAACAAATGTGGATACCATATTTGTGTAGGCCATTTTGGCACTACTACAACTCCCAATGCAAAGTCTTGACGAATCTTTTGCAGGACATGCAGCACACAGCTGAAAGGGGGAAAACAGTAAAATTTGAGTCCAGTCCACGAGATGCAAAATGCATCAATGTGAGATGCACTAGGATCTGGCCTTAAAGAGCAATAATTTGAAAATTGTGCATTCAGCCTTGATGCAAAAAGGTCAATTTCAGGCTGGAAATTGAGCCTATTTAATGCCATGTGCAAGCATTTAGGATTAAGCATCCATTCTGCATCATGATTTGAGAAAATTCGTGATTCTCTATCTGCAGTAATATTTTCCGTTCCAGGAATGTGATATGCGGTAAGCAAAATATTGTTTACTTGACAAAACTCCCAAATCTGAACCACAATATCATTACATGTATCATTATGGGTAGTACCCTTCCGATTAATTATACAAACTGCTGCAGTGTTATCAAGCATAATGCGAACATTTTTGTTTAAAATGCTGTCTTTGAAGCTTCTAATAGCAAAGAATGCAGCTAAAAGTTCTAATGCATTGATATGATATTGCGATTCTCTGTAGGACCATTTACCACCAGTGGTCAGATGCCCTGTGGCAGCCCCCCAGCCAATCAAGGATGCATCAGAATAAATTGTCAGATCAAAGGGGGCTTTGTCAATATTACCATAACTGGTAGGTAAATTATGAAGCCACCGTAAAGCAGATGAGCTGAGGGTCATCATTTTTTCAAAATCGCCCTTCGAAGCTTTCAAAGCCCGAGTTTTATCTTGTTCTAGCCAACGATAGTGTGCACCCCCAAAGGGAATAGCAGGGAAACTGGAGACCATATAGCCCAAAGTTCTAGCAACATCGCGAATTCTTACTTTAGTAGAGTTTTCGCGGATGAACTTTAAGAACTGCAGAACTTTGTCATAGCGTTTTGGGGTGAGGGTTATTTTCATTGTGACAGAATTTAGCACAAATCCCAAAAAGACGATTTCTTGTTTTGGAATAAATTCCGATTTGGTCGGATGTGCAACAAAACCAAGGTTATCAAACTGTTTCAAAGTGGCTTTTACAGTCTTAATGCAACCTGCACAAGTTTCATTTTGCAAGTAAATGTCATCGATATAACTGGATACAAGGTGGCCTCGTTCCCGTAGAGTAGCCAAGGGAGGCTTTAATAGCTTGGTAAACAGCCTCGGACAGGAACTGAGACCGTTCGGATAGGCTGTGTACTGATAAAGCTTTCCCAAAAACTGAAATCGTAAGTATCTTTGGTAGGCCGGGTGAATGGAGACACTATAATAAGCATCCTTTAAATCAATGGAGGCCATCCAGCAGTTAGGAGTAACCATGGAGATAACAGTATGGATTGAATCCATTTTGAAGTGATAATATGTAACATAAGCATTTAATGACTTGAGATTGAGTATCAATCTAACTTGATTATCAGGTTTTGGCACAGTAAAAATAGGAGAGATGAACTCATTAATTTCGTGTTCACAAGGAACGAGAACTCGCTTGGCAAGCAGAGAATCAATCTCAGTTTTAACGCTAGCAATGCTGTCATTTGAAATGTGGTTATTGGGATAAACACTATTGGTTGGAGGAGTGCCATCAAATTCAATTATATCCCCTGCAACCATCTGAAGAATGTATTGATCTGAAGTAATATTCTGCCACTGACGTAAATGATGTTTAATTTGCCCAGCAGAGAAATGCTTTACCCTATCATGCAAATAAGGGCATAATTGTAAATCAACAAAAGATGAAAAACAGTTTACCGTCGTGTTTACTTGTTCCAGTTGTTCCAGGATTTCTTTTTGTTTTGTTGGCCTGAGGAGAATTGTCCTTGATTCCTTCTGGGAGGGTACGTGGCCCTCCCTCGCTGCGATAAAAAAGGCTGACCATAAGTTTTGTTTTGTTGCTTTTGGGCGGAACCCCGAAACTGTGGCCCACCGCGTGCCTTTTGCGGGAATTTTTGCACGATCTTGCCCTGATCTTGCCCATGGTTTTAACTTCTTGCATTGTTTTACTGATATCGTTCCCAAACAGAAACTTATCAGGCTTGGTGGAACGGTTACAGGCAAATTTGAAATCAGCATTGATGTAAGGGCGGAGAGCCTCTTTTCGACGATATGAAAGCTCTCTGCAGACCGAGCCTAAAAGTGTTACAACATCAATAAGGCGTGTTGAAAAAGCCTTGTAGTCAAGTGGCTTAGTTTTGTCACGAGACAAAAGCAAATCATTTAAAAATGTTGCAATGGCACCAGAAACGGTAACAAGGGTATCTTGCATGGCCACTAAGGCACGATCAGCACCCTTTACATCTGGTTTTAAAGGATTCCAGATATGTTCATTGACTGGAGGCCAGAACAAATCTGTGCAGTTCTCTGGAACGAGATATTTTGCCTTGATTTGCTTACGCTGGCCTGTTTCAAGCTCGGTTTTGAAACGCGTATTGATAAGGGTAGCCAAATTAGCAGAAACCGGAGGACCTTTAGGGGCAGTAATGCTTGTTGAGCTGTCGATGCTCTCGAGGAACACATCCGAAGATATCAGCTCCTCATGACCCTGCTGATCGCATTTATTTTGAAGATTGGCTTCGCCTTGATCAGCATCAGACTCGGGATCATTTGGATCATCATTTTTGCGATTATCGCGATGATCAGCCTGATCAATGTCGTGATCGCCATAAAGGCTTAAGACATCATCATCAACTGGCTGTTGTTGAGATGGATCAGGCGAGTTTTGATGCATATTATCCCCAGGTCCACTTTGCTGTACCCCAAAAGAAATATCAGTCGGGGGCTGAGATATAGCAGAAGAAGGTTCATTTATCACTGAAGGCTTCTTCTGACGATGCGGAGCAACTGAGATCGTAGCAGACTCAGTGCGTGTGATTTTGCCTCGAGGTGGGTGTGACTCCAAGGAAAAAGATTCCTCGTCTTCAGAGTCAGACACGGAGATTTTCCGTTTCCGAGAAAGTGGACGCTTTGTTTCGGAGAAAAGACCAAACAACAGCTGATTCGAGACCTGCAGTTGCTCCTGCATGGTCTTCAAAAGTGTTACCATTGTCGATTCCTGCACGCTGGCAGAAGACGAAGAACTTTCTGTGACGCTGTTGTTATTTTGCGTTGTTGTTTCGGAAGCTTGGCCCGAGGCCAAGTCTCCCTCCGTGTTTTCCATAAGTAAATTTCAGAAAGAGAGAAAAATATAGTGGAATACTTAACTTATAACGATGATAGCGGGCAAATTTGAATGCCAAATACCAATTTTGTTGAACAGGAAGAAATCGAAGACTTTCCAAACCAGCTGCAAAAATTCGTGACTGGCTTCGCATAAACGCACCACACAACTGGTCTGCATGAACTGGTTTGCATGAACTGCTGCGCTCTCTCTCGTACTCCTCCGTAGCGACGGAGCCGATGACGAAATAGAATTGTTATCAAATGCCGACAAAGTGGTATCATATGTTACATTTTCTGTTGAAATATTGATATAAGGGGAGTTCACCTTATCGTTTTGGAGGGGCGAGGGGGCCGGGTCTTGAGGAGGCTGTACTGAAGGCTGGTAAACTAAGTTGGGGTTTTCCGCCTTGCTTACACTGTGTTCTGGGATGAGACCCTCCACACCCAGGGAAGTTGCAAACGTGGGTGAAGCGACAAGGGTAGTAGGCACATGGCACGCCTCTGTTGAAGTTGCTACATTTTCCGTCCCTCCCTGTAGCAACACCCCTTGGAGTGGGTGAGGGCCCTTCGGAAAAAAGAGAATAGCACAGACAGCACATAATAATGATTTTAAGTGACAGTTTTAACTCACTTGATTCTCACCTCAGAAAAGAAAGAGGAAAGAGATGATGCAAAAATCCTTGAGAAAAGTTTCAAATTTGAAGTATTAGGGAAGGAGGCGAATTATTTCATTTCATGTGCCACTGATCATTAAAGATATCTTAGGCAGCAGGCTTATGGTATATTATATTATTTCCTTTGGTCCTTCATGAAAACCCTAAACAATGAGTACTTTGGTCGTAAAACTTGCATCGAATATAGTTAAGTATATTAGGGCCCCTAGCCACTATTTTCACTAGGGGCCCCACACTGCTCCGTTACACCACTGTCTGTGGGGAACTGAACTATTTCAAAAAGAGCTGTTATTGCATGCAATGTATGAACAGTTACTAAGTAAGCTTTAGAGATTAATATTGCTGAAAACATCTCTGATGAGGAATTCTTTGGTTTCTCATGCTAGAAATCTCAATGAAAGATTGCTTGTAACATTTTGCAAGGTATGGAAATATAATACCAGCTTAATAGGAAAAGTCCTGTTTTTTAAAGGCTGCACTCCCTGGATATCAAGGCAATTGGCAATAGTGAACATGTTCAAATAGATTATGAATTTACATGATTAAGATTGGCTTAATTTGCCAAGCAAGCTGCTTCAAGAATCCTTTCAATACAGGCCCAAATCACAACCACATTGTTTGCTTTACAGTGACTAGCATAGTACATGGGGCCTCTTTAGGATGACAAATGTGTCATCCCTGGGAATACAGCAACATTATTTCATTCAAATTCATCCTCCTAAGTGGATCCGGAAATTTGCTCATGATTTTAGGCAAATTTTGAAGGTTTCTTGAAGGGGCTTTCATGAGAAAATCCATCATTATTTCAGAATAAAGTGGCTGATTTCAGTCAGGTGAAGTTGAAATGATGGATTTGAAGCATCTCTATCATTAGTTATTGTATTTACCACCAAGGTCTGAATACAATAATGATTTTGAATCTTTTGTAGAAGTTTTTACTACGTACATTAGTACTTCTAATTCTACGGTTAAATCAACAATTTCAATTCTAAGGTTCATTGTAATGTAAATCAAAATAAGGAATGAAATGAAGAATAAAGGGAATTCATTTGCTAGAATTATGAAAAGAACAAATAAATAGGGCACCGAAGGAACAATACCTTGGCTGAAAATAGCATTTTTGCAAATTGCCAAAATGTTATTTTGTTCTATATCTAATATGAAAAATGTATGCAATCATATGGGATATAGAAGAAGCTCAACACACAGTAAAACTGCTCTGCAACCATACCTATCTATCTGTTTATAGTTTCTTCGTGGCTTTTTTGGATTCTTGAAATTTATTTTTAGTATTTACTGCTAATAAATAGGATTTTAAACAGATTTGATAGTCGTTGAGTCAGAGTTGCTGAATGTAATAACGTATTCCAAGCTTTAATTGTGTGGGGAAAGTGCAGAAAGTCATAATTATGGAATACTGGATGCCACTGTATCCAATCTATCGAATGAAAAGTGTATACAAATAGCTCGATCCAGACTCTTTGCTGCAACAGAGTAAACAGCTTTCCGTGAGTCGCCAGAAGGCTTCCTTTCATTATACTTCCTCCATCTCCAATGTTTTCAGACTTATTACATGATATGTTTTGGTTGACTCCTCATTTGCATATACTCCAACAAAACAAACTGACAAACCATAAATAGCTTCTTACGCATGCGCACTTCATAGCAACAACGTGCTTTTATTAGGGCCTTCTGTAGTATATCGTCCGGCCCTCCGGTCCTCAAATCGAGAATTTATCTGGCATTAGGAAGCTGCTTCGCTCCGCTGCGCAGCAATTATTACAACCATAGTCGAGATGAGGTCTAACTTAAAGCTTGTACATTTGATTAAGGACGTCCCTGGAGACATAGTTAGAAATATGTCGTATTAATCCAATTCCTCGTCTTGCCTTTAAGATAGCTTCCTTGATATGACTCTGAAAATCCAGTTTGGGATCAAGAATCATTCCAAGGTGCTTATGCTTGGTCTTTTCTGTTACCGCATCGTTTCCTAACAGTAGAGGGGAATGAATAGGTTTGACTCTTTTTGTGGAGAAGATGAGTTTGACAGTTTTGTCCGCATTGAACTGCATTTTCCATTGCCATGCCCACAAATTAAGTGTCTCTAAGTCACTGTTTAGCTCTTCGGCAGTTCTGTCAACATCATCCACAACAGAAAAAAGAGATGTGTCATCAGCAAACATCTTAACATCACTCTTTACGTCATTAGCAAGGTCATTTATATACACCAGAAAGAACAAGGGGCCTAAAACAGAGCCTTGAGGTACTCCAGCGGATATTGTTGCCCATTCTGAGTTTTTCCCATTTAGAAGGACACGTTGCTCACGGTTTGCAAGAAAGTCGCGAATTAGTGCAAGGAGGCTTCCAGATATCCCACTGCACTCAAGTTTATACAGTAAGCCCTTGTGCCAAACTCTGTCAAATGCCTTAGACAGGTCGAGAAAAACAGCCCTAGTTTCTCTACTTGGAATATCGTCAAATGCGCAATAGATTTTATGAGTTATTGCCAACAATTGATTGACTGTTGAATCACCCGGACGGAAACCCGATTGATGTGGTGTTAAAAGACCGTTTTCGCATAGGTGCTCATAAACATAATCGAAGATTAATTTCTCAAAAATTTTTTCCAAATGTTGGAAGCAAGGAAATTGGTCGATAGTTTTTTTTACTTTGTCGACTACCCTTTTTGTGTACAGGAACTATATTAGCTTTTTTCCATATTGAAGGATACTTTCCCGTATCAAGGCATTTTTCAAAGATAAGGCACAAGGGCTCCACAATGGAGCAATCACAAATTTTTATCATTGATGCTGAGATATCATCATATCCATGAGCTTTATTAGTATTTAGGTTACGTATCAACTTAAGAACCTTATCCCTATCGACAGCAATGTTTTCTAGCATTTTGTTACAACGGGGTAGTAAAATTTGGAAGGGTACTCCCAGTTGCTAAAGAGCAGCATTGCTCAACAAAAAAATCGTTGAAAACATTAGCTTTAGCCTGTACATTAGTCACAAATATTCCGTTCTCCAATAAAGGAGGAATATTAAATACTTTCTTTTTGTTTATCAACCTGTTCAGAGCCGACCAGTACGCTTTGACTCCCTGACCCGGATCAACCAACTTTCTGCCTAGACTCGCGTAGTAATCTTCTTTGGCGCTGGTAATTAATTTCGTGGTTTCATTCCGAATGTTTTTAACCAGTGCCCAATCCTCCTGCCTCCTCCCACGTTGAACAAATCTTTTGCAAACACGGTGCTTACGTTTGATTGCTGTTTTCAGACCAGGAGTTATCCACGGTGGATCTTTTTCGTCAATTTTAACGACTTTATTTTGGTATATTTTTAGTGACAGTTGATACAAGGATTTGAGTGAAACACTCCGTCATTTCGTCCGAACCGAGTGCAGTAAAACGAGAAACCCAATCAATTTCTAATATCTCATCTCTTATCAGTTTGGTATCAGCCTTTAAGTAATCCCAGATGGTTCGCTTGTAAGGAGGTGGAGTGGGTGTGGTAATATTCAATTTTCCGTAAATTATCTGACGCTGACAGTGTTCATCCAGCGATGGGTGTACCCCATGTTCAACAAACATATTAGGTTGGTCAGTTACAATGAGGTCAATACATGACATGCCTTCACCCCTTATGTTTGTTGGTTTATCAATTGATTGGCATAAGTTATTTGATTCAATCAATTCCTCCAGGCAGTCCCTTCAGGGCTTTCCAAATCCTCTGTCCACCATTGAGGGGATCTGCAATTGAAATCTCCAGTCACAATGTGTATGGTCTTTCCCTACAGTCTGTTGACGAAGTTTTCAAATTGTTCGCTATTTTGGCTGGGGCTACGGTAAACAGCTACAAGAAAGATTTTCTTCCGTGCAATAGTTATTTCGGTAACAATGATTTCTTGAAGACGTTCCAGATCATCCCTACGTCTTATTGGTAAACCCTCCCTAAAATACAGACAGACCCCACCGAGCTTAGTGCTGCTTGGGTGATCACTGCGATAAATTTCTCTACTGAAACCCTCAATGAATATGGCATCATTGCTAACGGAACTGTCAATCAGAAACTGCTATAACATCAAATCGATGGAGGGAATTCTAGGCCTCAATCAGTGATATTTTTATCTTGTTCCTTGCACAAATGCTATTCAGGTTCCAATGGAAAAATTTCAAACAATTTTCAATTTGAGGGCCTGGATTTGATTCAATGTCACCAGACAACATTAGCAGGGCTTTTAGCGAAAATATTTTCCCATCAAGAAGATAGCTTATGTATTCTATTAAAAGTATCAAGTATAGCACACTTTGCAGTAAATAGAAACATCGTTTCCTATGCAGAGGATATTTGATAAGAGCGCGCATATTGTTGATCAGAAAGTTGACTAAAAAAGACAGGGCAAAGCAAATGGTGGCCTGAATGTACAGAGTTATTTTTGTAAAAGTAAGAACAATATCCTGCCATTCATCCATTTTAAAGCAAGATGTATTAAACCAACATGTGCATGAAGAGAGGTAGGAGAACAGTGCAGTGACCATGACAGACAGGGGGAGGGTTACAACGGATGACCAAATGAAAAGGTACAAGTAGGCAATACAATACCCCAAAGGGAACAAAAGCCCTGTGAATTAGAGATCAAAACAAACTTTAGAAATAAGTCGGAACTTGCAAAGAGCTATTCCTGCACGCCACTGGTCAATACCTATGGGCATTTAACAGAGCTTTGGTCTCCTTGGTCACTCAAGATACGAATCAAGATACGTTTCTTCGGCCAAACTTTCATCCGTGTGCGCTCTGCGAGGCCTGGGGAAGAGGCGGGAAGGTGTCAAAATGTTACATACCACGTGATCACTTCATACGCCATGTCGTGGTACATGATGACACGGATGAAAGTTTGGCAGAAGAAACACAGAAGAGAAGGTAACATTTATCTTGCGACTTATTGCATTATTTATGGCAGAAAATTGCCATATGGAGACCAAGCACGGTCTGGCACATACACAGAACTACAGGATGCCTTAAACAAACGAAAAGAGGTGGGTACCCTTGAAATTTCTTGCTCAAAAATACAATTTAGCACATTTTAGAGCTAGGCCATGTTTCGGACATCAAAGAAATCATGTCAGATTTGCTCATCTGCGAAGCAAGAAAAGGTCCCCAGTCCCACTGTATCGACTTTATGGGAATTAATGATGTTTCAGGTAAGTTTTACAAGACTTTTTAGGTTTGAATTGAGTACTAAGAATGCTAGGAGCTCAAAAATGCTGAAAACGAACAAAGGTCGTGAGTTTGAGGTGTCATAACTCCTTGGAATCGGGAGATATTTTGACCGGCATCCAAACTTGAATGCCCAAACGTATGGAGAGTAGATTTCTTGAAAAAAATTCGGGAAATTTTAAGCAGTTTTTTGTCCTGGTTCCGTTTTATGAGGGTAGGTAAAATTTAGAAAAATCTTCACACGTTTCTTTTGTTTTCTTCACTTATTCGCCGTCTGATTGGTCCGTAAAAACGAGGTTTTGGTGGTTTCCGGCCATGGGCCACGAGCAAAATTCGGCTAAAACATTTGATTCCTATCTTTGGTCACTCGTATTTCTGCACATCTTCACAACAGGCTTCCTTGCACAGCGGTAACGTTCTCAGGGGTAACAAAATCTTTTCAGCAGACGACGGGATTGAAAACAATAATTGTACAAAAGGAAATACATAAAAATGGTAGATTACGAGTAAATGCCGAGGGGCACTTCACTCACTGGAAAAAGCGTACGAGATTTTTTCAAAACAAAAGGATTTATACGGATTTTTGATGGATTTTTCTTGAAAAGAAAAAGATTTTTGCCAAAGGTGTACGAGATTTTTGGGAGTGAAATACCCCTCGGTAAATACAACAAAGATCTAAGAGAGACAGACAGACAAACAAACATGTTTCTGGAAAAGGATGTGTAACACCGAAAATGCATAGGGCAAGTTTTGTTGCTGAAAAGCATGGAAAACTCTCTGTTTCTAATTGGTTTTTGGAACTTTCATTGAAATTCGATCGAATTATGACCATAGAGTAATAAAATTTGTATCCTTTCATGGGAATTAGATGGATAAGAGCATGGTAAGGCTCTCATAAGGTTTTCCATTGGGACCGTGCAATCTTGAGATGCAATTCCTTAGAGCTGTATTTCAAAGCAAAATTATGCTAATGGCTGATAAAAGATGAAGTAACTGTAAACACAACTGGACTGTGTCCCTTCCTCCGCGCGCAGGAGACCTCCCCGCAGCGATGCGATATATAACGAGTGAAAAACTGGATTCACCCCCGACACGATTCCAGCCGCACGACGCGGCAAACGCGAAAGAGTCAAGCCAATCCGACCCCACCACACAGCAGAGCCCCACCGCCATCCGGAACGAGCCAAGAACGACGCCCAAGCGCCGCTACTGACTCACGCCAAACAATAATGAAGCGCCACAGCGAGACAGAACCAGACCAACCCAACCCCACCGCACGCGACGCAACGCACAACCAACACCGCATCAAACGGAGAACCCAGCTTCAGGGTGAAAAAGAAACTAAGAAAACGACGAAAGTTTTCCGCCGTCAGTGTGGGCTCACGGATAGATCTCCGGCACACGATCCAGAAGGAACACAGTCCTACAAACAAAAATTGGATCGGTCGCTATTGATGCAGGGTAGGCGGCCGAAGAGCATTCAGAAGGGCCATCAGAAAATGAGTGGTCCTTGAAAATCCTTAACGGAGATGGAGGTTGTAAAAATTTTCATTTTCCATAAATAATCTCTTCCAGCCCCCTCCCCGGCACCAACGACGACCGCTCCCCAATCTCAAACAGACTGTCTCAAAACGGGCGCCACTCGAAACCGTCCACGAATAAAGAGAATTTCAGTGTTTTAATGATGAATTTTGCGATTTCGCAAATCTCACGTGGCATCAAGTCCAATAGATACTTAACAAAATCCATACAACCTTTTCTTCGGCAGAAAAGATACGAAAATAGTTACTGAGCTGTGCTGGCTTCACTTATCAGTTTTTCTAATTCTTCTTTTGATTCGAATGAGCTATATTTTTCTCCAATTTTCACGCGTGTTCTGCAGTTTACATCGGCAAAAGCATACCAGTCCTTGTGCGATTTTAATGCTTCGTTTGCAAAAATTAGCAAGTTCAACCTATGTTTCGTAAGATCAAGACGGATTTTGGCTTCAGTGGCATTTTTGCGAGCTCTATAAACAGCGGTTCTATGACGCCATGTCGTGAACCGAACAATTATTTGCTGCGTTGTTTTGCCATCCTTTTTCTTCGTGGGCCCGATGCGGTGGGCACGGTCAATCACGGAGCCTGGAACATCCACACCGATTTCCTCAATGATTTGTTTGACCTTCTCTAAGCAATGCTCGCTTGTTTCATTCTGGCCTTTTTTCGGTACCTCCATCCCGTCTATTCGCAAGCATAACCTTCTGGAATACTGCTCTTGTTCTTCTTGTGCAGAGAGCAAATGGCTGACGTGACTTTCCAAGACCGTGTTTTGAGCCTCAAGAATGGTGATTCGCTCTTCCTGTTCGTTGGAGGTCGATTCTAGACGGACAATTTTATCTTCTTGCTCTTCTATTTTATTTATCAATGACGTTATTTCCTTTTTTTTAAATCTTCGATGGCGTCTTTCGTTCCAAGGTTATCTTGAAGCTGCTCAAGACGGCTATCCAAGTACTCCTTGAACTCGTCTCCATTTCCGTTGTTGTCGAAAAGCCTGTACGTGTTTTTACCATTTCATCGATATATTTACAATTTTACTCCACGAATCCAACAAAATTATATAGAACATCTTTCATACATTTACATCACTGCCAATTAAATTCATTTTCATACCATATCTATGCGTTTATCAGCAAATAGTTGGAGCGAACTGGAGCAGTTCAAAACATGACCGCTCACAGCTAAGGCCGCAACACTGGACTCGTTGAAGTTTACACAAAGTTTCCAGGTGAAATTCATTCGAAAAAATGAGGCAATGATATTTACACATTTCATTTTGAATTTTTGCAAAGATTCAAGCCATAAGCTAGTTAGCCATGTGTAAGTTCATACACGCTTCAATGATATCTTGGTTGGCAGATCGTAGAAATAACAACAATGTTTTTCCTTTTGATTTTTTAGTTGTTTACTGGTAATTACAAATTCCAAAATGTCCCTGTTCTCAATTTGCTGCCTACTCCAGTCACTGGTCAGTTTATTCGAATTTACCCAACAGCATCTGGTTTAAGTTCAACGTTGAAATGCTTGAGAGCTGAACTGTATGGATACTTGCCAGGTTTGTAAGAATTTTTATATTAATTTTGCATGACAACTGCGGCAGACCTAACTATTAAAGTATGATGCAATGCATCTTATTCCCAAGCACATCCGTAATGATCCATAAGAACATTGATAAATTCTCTCCTTTGCCGTACAGAATTTGATTTCCCCGTGTGTTCCATAAGGACTTTTGTGAAAGAGAGTCTTTTTTCCTGAAAGGAACCTGTTGTTTTGTCACTGTAATACACTGTTAGGTATCAAACGTAAAATTACATGATTTGTATTTATGGAAAAGGGAAGAAAGTATGTAAAACAACGTCATCATGTCATCTGATCTAAGGAAATGTTTAAGGATAATTCTTTGAGACAATAAATTAAGATTGGTCAAAGTTTCGAAGTTTTTGGCGTTTGCGTTTAGTTTCCGCTTATAGATTTAGACTTTGAGCCGAGAGAAAAGACGGATTTAGAAATAAAGCTGCAACTTTTTCGCAGTCAAATTACTATACCGATGGCTTCGCGATGTTGCTGCTGCTGCTGTTCTCTTGTAATGTTTGATATTGAACTCTCTTGATGATCTCTATTTAGAGGTAGTGCATGTAAAGGTTATGATTTGTTGATTTTGTTCGTGAATTATCCTTTTCAAGGTTGCTCTGATGATCTTACAGCCCTAGCTACCACGCGAATAAGTTCCTCATCCTCCGCAAATGGTAAACCACCATACAATGCAATCATAGACAGTTCTGTTGCATGGTGTGCAGCCACTACAGCAGCTACTGAATACCTTCTGATCGATCTTGGAGCCGCCAGGAGAATAACAGGTGTTGGAATTCAAGGTGATTCTGAAAATGATAACTGGGTAACGAAATTCAAGATCAGCCTTGGCAGTTCCTCAAATCAAATAACAGAAGAGGCACAGGTATAGTGATGATTTGTGATGATTCTCCATTTGTTTCCAAACCTACAACTCTAATTCCTTCCGTGAATACTTATGTTTACTTGTTTACCCTTCCAATGAACCGTTAACAGCCCACGGTGTTATGCCGCCAGACTTATCATGATTTATTGATACTACAATTTTGACTGAGTAATTTTTGATGTATTTAAACCTTTATTTGTCAGCCTTACTATTGTACAAGTTTGACTGATATGAGAATCACAGAAGAGAAGACCATAGATATTGCTTGTTTGCCAGTCTGATAATCTTAAATTTTTATTTACAAATTACCATGTGAGAAAGCACGTATTTTATGTGTTTTCCCCAAGGAATACATTGCAAACAAGAACAGATTTGATGTTACACGTCACTGGTTTCCAAGCTGCATTTATGCGCGGTTTATCAAATTTCGTGCCACGGCATTTAATGGTAATGGTCCAGTCTGCATGAGGGTTCAAGTGCTTGGCTGCAAGGAAACTCTTCCAAAGAAAGGTAAGGTGATAATATAATATCCTTGCCAGTTTAGCGACGTTAGACTTTGGAAGATTTACACAAAGTCAATATTTTGTTTCTAGAAAAAGGTAGTCTATGTTCTATGTGCTTAAAAGGGCTGTACAGCCCGTCCTCTCTGCATGACGCTGCGTGGAAAATCAACGAATGTGCTTTGGCTAAACACAACGCAGTAATCTTCAGTATCTGTAACCATATCAGTCATCGAAGTTTGGGTGTAGGATTTGTCACATTTATCTAACGCCTAGTATTTGGAAGTTTATCGAAAGTTCCATCACATTTCAAAGACAGATAAAAAAACAGTGCGTGAGACTTGCGTAGAAGCTGCGCTGAAACTGACCTAGACTTATGACGATGAGTCCCTTGTATCCTTGCGGTAAACCTTGCTCAAAGGGGAATCATAATGGAGCAGTGAAAACCCTGGCCCTATCTCCTGCATTCGATCGATCGAGGCATGATCGAACGACTGCCGTAGCTCTGTTCAACCGCCACTCCTCGAAGAGAAAATGCGACAAAAACCACCCTAAGCAGACGTTTTAATCAAAGAAACTATGTATAAATCTGAAGAAGGAACTTCACTTTACCTGGTGAGTGCGAAATAAGTCTTTCAACGCTACAAACAAACAAGACGGCACCAAGACCAAGACGGCAAACACACCAGTAACTAATTTCAGTGGAAATGGAAACCAAAATACCAGCCAGCAAGAGGCCCACACATGGAAAAAGGGAACTGTTCTCATTATGGGAGACAGCATGCTTTATGGCATTGATGAGAAGAAAATGAGCAAGAACGGCACGGTAAAAGTTCGCTGTTTTCCTGGCGCTACAATATCAGAACTGCAAAAGTTCTATATGCAGCCCCTTATATCCAAAAAGCCAAGTAAAGTGATTCTCCATATTGGAACTAATGATGCTGGAAACAAGGCAGCTACAGCAGGAAAATTGTTGATGCTTTGCTTGATCTGAAGAAGGAAATAGAAACTGCCCTACCCGACTGCACTGTTGTGCTTTCAACGCCAACGAAGAGAACGGATAATGGTGCTGCGGGTAAGATCATTGAAGCCTTGAACAAAAGGATCCTTAGTCTTGGCTTGAACATTGTTAATAATCAAAACATTGGGGCAAATGACATTGGAAGAAGAGGGCTCCACCTCAACAATAACGGTGTAAATAAATTAGCCTCCATTCTGATTGCTAAGCTACAGAATCTTTGATGTTTGTAGCTGGTCTACAGGGATGGATGTAGTTGACCTACCTTCACCCCAAATCACAAACAGGGAAAATGCTTGCTTTACTGGTGAGCGACCTGACTTGTGTCGTCAGCATCTTGGATTTAAAAAAGGTATGGCAATTGCATCTCTGAATATTAATGGTCTCCGCAGTCACCTTGATGAGGTTCAATTACTTATTAGGAGTCTTGGTATTCATATTCTTGCACTTAATGAACTTAACTTAACTTCGCAGAGGTAGGTAGTTTTGATTTTGGTACGCGGAAGAGACTTGGGCAAGTCCACTATTTTGTGAAAATTGACCTGTTATCAAAATTTTCCTTTGAGTTTGCCTCCAGGCTCTCTCATTTTCCTGCTGCCCCCACAGATTCGCTCTGATGCTGGCTTGGACACTGCACATGTTGACAGTAAATCATTGCAATTGTTTTATCTTGCCTGCACAACTTATTTACTCCAAGTTAAAACTGCCGGTCCGAATATGGCTGATATTGAATTGGATATGTTCGCGTGTGGAACCACTTGAATCAGTTGAATCCGGTCATTGCATTTGAATAAGTCCTGGGCTTTATCTGGGGGGCATGCTTCCTTTCGTACTTCATGTCAGTGTGCACGTGGTGTCAGGGTGGAATTCCCTGTCTTGCTATCTAGGGATTTAGCAATTTAAGCAAATCCCAAGGAGGGTCGTTGGGAGGCATGCCCCTCCTTCTGCTTGGGACTGTTTGTACGAAGAGCTTCATTTCCTATGTCGAAATCTAGGGACTTGGGGAATTTACTATGAACTTTTATTTGAATTCGAAAACTTGGGTTGGCAAAGAAAAATTTAAAGTGGTCCTGGTGCTTTTGTTTGGTTTTGTATTGTGAGTGGGATCTCGAGGGGATTTTATCATAATTTTATGTAATTTCTAGTCCGTAACGTTTACCCTATAAATATTCGGCTGTCCTGGAAATGTAAACACTGACGAAGATTTTATGATCGAAACGTTTGTTTTTAAACAGTCTTTCTTTTTATTTATCGTTTTCTGTTTATTTTGATGGTGGTTTTGTTTTTATCATTATTATCATTATTATTATTAGTATTAAGATATTCCTTGAAGGCAAATAAACAACTTTTGCAAAATCTTTAGGAAAATCAATTTTACTTGATGATCCTTATTTCAGATTTTAGCAGAGCACCTCTTGGAATGGGCAATGGATTTATTGCTGATGCTCAAGTAACTGGTACTTCCCAATTCACTGACGGTATAGCAGATGATGACACATGGAGTTGGGACAATGCTAGACTTAAGGTAACAGGTAACAGATGGTGCAGCAAGCAACCTCTTAACTATGCAGACTACGTTCAAGTTGATTTCAAAGAAGTTATAACATTGACAGGAGTAGCAACTCAAGGTGATGATAGTTACGCTAGCAACTATGTGAAAAAATATTACTTGGAAGTCAGTAATGATGGAACTACTTTTACCGACGTATCTTCTTCTGAGTGTAGTACCCGAGAGGTAAGATTTATGACAACTTTTTTACAACCGTAATACGAGTGTTTGATAGGGAAGGATCAGATATAGCATACTATGGATATAGCAAGTAGATTGTGATGGATTACAGTTTGGATGCTTGATCTTACAAATTTTTAGAATTTGCATCTCGTATCGTGTGACCCAAATCACGTCACGAGCCTTATAACTATCCTTATAAACTCAAAAGTTATTCACAAATACGTTATATCGCCTTTTTTGGAAAGATTTGGCTATCTTCTGAGATGTTGAAAATTTCGAATGTATAGAATAACAGAACAGTTATTTACACTGCAAGTCAAAGCATCACTGAAATTGAAAGTGTATTTAAGAAAGGGAAAAGTGAGGCCATGCTATTTGGAACAGCTAAACGTCGCTCAGTGATAGAAGGCGTGAACATATTTTTTTGGAGCAAGCGAATAAATGTTACAGATTCATACAAGTACCTAGGAACATACCTCGATCAAAGCGTGAGCATGAGATTACATCTTGATAAGGTATATAAGAAAGCATCTAGTAAGCTCAAACTTCTCTCGAGGATGAGACCTTTACTGACTAGATCAGCTACCGGGAGTGTTTGTAAAGCCGTCATCGTACGGGGAATCCTTTACTGTTCTACTCCTGTCCTAAAAATAGCTGGAATAGACTGTAGAAAATTTGAATCACTTCAGAAAAGCTTCAAAGATTATTTGCGGAAAACAACAGAAAAAGATTGCAAATTAATGTCGATCGAAAGAAACAAGAAATACAAGGCTTGTCTGTTGGTTGTTAAAGTTAGTAGACGGAGATAAAGGCAACGGTTTTTTAAAAATAGATTCAATTCAACTCAATTGAAACTCAGAACACCCTGGGAACGAGGTTGAAAACTTTTGAATTGACCAATCAGCGCATCCCTTGCATCACGGCACCGACTTAACGAAAAGGGGAAATCCCTGAAAGACGAACAGACATAAAAATACAAACACAACAAAATAAATCACACCTAATAAGCACGCTCGCCCTCTTTTCGTGGATCTTTCTTCCATATAAATTTCTTCCAGCAAGTGAACAGCTCCATCTTCCAGTGTCTCAGATTTTCCTTGAACGAACTGGCAATGATTGGCCTAACTAAATAAAGCTGTTTCCAAATCCCATTCGTTGTTTCTGATGTAATGAAGTCTCAACGCCTACTCGCGCCTACTAACAACTGGATATCATGTTACTCGTTGGACAACTTCTTCTTCTGTTACCCGTTATGTGTACAGCTTTTCAGCGTGTTGACTTTGCTATTTTCTTCCTTTTTCTTCGAGGAGAGCGCAACTCATCAACGACCATTTTGAAATGTTTGATCTCCAGAAAACTGATCATGGAGATCACCCCATACACCGCAAGAGTTCTCGATTTTCATTGGCTAAGACACCAGATATAGTTTTAGCTCGCCCCAGTCCTTCTACATGTGTAAAGGGACTGGGCAAGGTTGAGTGGCTATTTATCTCCGTGTACTAATTTTAAATGCCTAAAGAGAACGTCTATAGAAGTTATGAACATATGTTTTGAACCCTTGAATCATAGTCAGAACACTCGTAACAATAAATATGCAGCCCGAATCCCGAGAGTTAGAACAGAATCAGGAAAAAAGGCTCTTCGGTTCCAAGGTCCCAAATTGTATAATGAACTTCCCATCACCCTTCGCCAGATAGACTCATTTCTTATTTTTAAACAAAACATAAAACAATTTTATATGGACAACTAGAAATTAATCTATGTTTTAAATTTAACCAGTTGTACCTAATTATTATATTTCTTTGCAAAAAACTTTGCTGTAATATATCATAGTTTTAGATACAGAGCCCTCGTTGATAACAACACTTCATATTTTGAAGATGTTACCCTGTGTAAACATTGTCATTATTATTATTATTATTATTATTATTATTATTATTATTATTATTATTTTTATTATTATTATTATTATTATTATTATTATTATTATTATTATTATTATTATTATTATTATTATTATTATTATTATGTACATTTGTCGCTCACTAAATGTCAGTGGTAATGTGTTCTCAGGGTTTGGCATCAACAAGATTTCTCAAATCTCGAGAACCTTTCTCAGAATCCTGGCAGAATGTAAGATCACAGTTTTCTGCAACTCAGTAACCCTTGTCTCTATTCCAATGTCCTCCAATCTCTTCTTCAGTTTCTTTGGTGTTGTTCCAAGTGTTCCTATGACTATTGGGATGACTGTCACCCTCATACCCCACAGCTTTTTTATTTCTCGTGCAAGGTCTTGATATTTTTCAATCTTTTCTACCTCTTTGGAGTTTACTCTCGAATCATAGGGAATGGCAAAGTCTATGATTTTAGCAAACTTTGTTTCTTTGTCTATCACAATCATATCAGGACGCCTAGTCTCAATCACATGGTCAGTTTGGATGTTAAAGTCCCACAATATCTTGTATCTCTCATTTTCTTGTACTGCTTCTGGCTGATGTTCGTACCACTTTCGCTTTACTTCAATCCCATTTTTACGACACACTTCCCAATGGACTCGTTTTCCAACCCAGTCATGTCGGCGTTTGTACTCTTTTTGAGCCAACTTGCTGCATTCGCTAATGATATGGTTCACTGTCTCGTCCACCTGTCCACACATTCTACATTTACTTTCTTCTTGTGTTTTGTCTATCTTTGCTTTAATGACATTGGTGCGTATTGCTTGTTCTTGTGCTGCCATTATCATTGATTCCGTTCCTCTTTTAATTCCTGTATTTCTAAGCCAATTCCATCTATCATTGCCTGCTTCATTTTCTGTCTGTCTTAAAAACTGCCCATGTAAGGTCTTTTCTTTCCAAGCTTGACATCTTTCATTCTTTTTCCGCACCTTATATTCAGTTTCGCTATCTCCTTCATATTCATTTGCCGCTCTAGCAGCTGTTAGTAACCGTTCATTACTGTTACATACATATTTCTCGAGACCAATAACTGCGAGGTTTATGACATCTTCCACATTAAGCAATCCTCTTCCACCTTCTTTTCTTGGGATGTACAATCTGTCCACGTTGCTTTTTGGGTGCAGTCCCCCGTGCATTGTCAATAGCTTTCTTGTTTTTCTATCTAACTGATGAATCTCTTCCTTCGTCCAGCCTAGAAATGCTGCAGAATATCTCAGCAAAGGTATTGCCCAGGTATTTATCGCACTAATAACATTTTGTCCATTCAGCTTTGTTTCTAGTAGCTTTCTAACTCTTCGCTTGTATTCATTCCCAACTTTCTCTTTCATTTTCTTTTGCTTAATCTGATCTGCCTGCAGTTTGCCGAGGTATTTGTATTCTTCATTCTCATTCAAAGATCTCATCTTTCTGTTATCGGGCAACTTTATTCCTTCTGATTTTACAACTTTTCCCCTTTTCAATACTAGTATGGCGCACTTCTCAATACCAAATTCCATTTTAATATCGTTGCTGAAGATACGCACCGTCTGGATCAGAGAGTCAAGCGTTTTCTCTGTTTTGCTGTACAATTTCAAGTCATCCATATATAACAAATGGTTTATCTTTTCTTTAGAATTAGCGAATTCGTATCCTGGACTTGCTTTTCTCAATATATGGGTCAGTGGTATGAGTATGATTACAAACAATAGAGGCGAATTATTATTATTATTATTATTATTATTATTATTATTATTATTATTATTATTATTATAAGAAACAAAACCATCATCAAAAATTAACAGAAAAAGAAAATAAAAAGAAACACAACTGTTAAAAACTCTGTACGTTTCGATTAAAAATCTTCGTCAGCAATTATTATTATTATTATTCAATTGTACATTCTCGGGTTAGATGTGTTCCGGTTTACGCTTTGAAAGCAAGTTGCAACAAGCAACTAAAGGTTTCAAAGTCAATTTCCATCTTCTTCAGGTTTCTAACACCTTCCTCAATATTCTCGCTGTTCCTAATAACGCCGTTTTTTGCACATGTCCAGCTCTCAAATTAATCACAATCTTCTCTATCCATTTATCGAATTCTTTCGCTACTGCTCCCAGTGAGCCAATAACAACAGGAATGACAGTCACTTTCTTCATGCCCCACATGGTTGCTACTTCTCTTTTCAAGTCCCCATACTTTTCAATTTTTTCTCGCTCTTTCGCTCTTACTCAAGAATCCCACGGCACTGCTACATCAATAATCTTGCATTCCTTTGCCTCTTCATTTACAACCACAATGTCTGGTCTTCGTGCTTCAATTTCGTGATCGCACTGGATGTTGAAATCCCACAATATCTTCGTATTTCCCTTTCTTGAAACACCCTCCGGTTGATGTTCGTACCACTTATTCGCCCTGTCGATGTCAAGCTCTCCACACAACTCCCAGTGTATATTCCTTGCAATGTTATCATGCCTTCTCTTGTATTCTTGCTGGGCTAGCATCTTACATTCGCTCACAATATGGTTGATAGTCTCTCCTTTTTCACCACATAACCTGCACATAGGTGACTCCAACGTTTTATCAATATGATGTTTCACATAGTTTGTTCTTAATGCCTGATCTTGTGCAGCACATATTAATGCTTCTGTACCAGCTTTCAAATCACCATTTTTGAGCCATCCCCAGGTCTTATCTTTATCAATGTTTTCATCCATGTCTCTAATGTATTGTCCGTGCATTCTTTTCTCTTTCCACGCTTGTTCACTTGCGTTTATCTGCATTTATCTGCATTCTCTTGAATTCTTGCGGTCTTACTGTCTCCTCTGTTTTGATGGTAGCTTTCATGCATGCCACTTTCAGCATTGGTTCCTTGCTTTGCTTCACATACCAACCCAAGCTGTTCTCTTCACCCCTTATACACCCTTCGCAACTAATTAGTCCCCTTCCTCCTTTACGCCTTGGTACATACAACCGTGAAACGTCGCTCTTTGGGTGAAGCGTTTTATACATTGTCATCAATTTCCTAGTTTTTCTATCCATCCATTCAAGTTCTTCCCTTGTCCATTTCAGCAAACCAGCTCCATATCTTAAGAGAGAAATCGCCCACACATTTATTGCCTTTACTAAATTGTTTCCATTCAATTTCGACTTCACTATCAATCTTGTCCTTCTCAGATATTCATACTTAAATTTGTCTTTCATTTCTTTTTCCTTGATATTGTCTAGTTCCAATATCCCAAGGTACTTGTAGCCACTCTTGTCTACTTCCTTAATTGTCTCACCATTTGGCAAAACTATACCATCCGTCTTGCTTAATTTTCCTCTTTTCATAATCACTACACCACACTTCTTTATCCCGAATTCCATTCCTATGTCTTTACTGATCACTTGCACTGTCTTAACCAAGCTGTCAATCTCCCTTTCGTTTTTCCCGAAGAGTTTCAAATCATCCATAAACAGTAGATGGTTCACCTTCAAATTTCCCTCATTGATAACATAACCTGCCTTTATCTTTCGCAGTACTTTAGTTAATGGTATCATGCAAATTACAAATAGCAATGGTGACAGGCTATCACCTTGAAAGATTCCCCTTCTGATGTCAACCCTTCCAAGATTCTCCCCACATGATGTTAGCTCCGTTGCCCAATTTTTCATGGTATTTTCTAGAAATTTCTTGATGTTCTCAGAAATTTGGCTCAGCTCTAAGCATTCCAAAATCCACGAGTGGGGAACTAGGTCATATGCCTTGCGGTAGTCTACCCATGCCATGGCTAAATTTTTATGTCCTTTTTTGCAGTCCTGCAAGATCATTTTGTCTATGAGGAGTTGATCTTTCGTTCCTCTGCTTTTCCTTCTACATCCTTTCTGTTCTTCCGGCAATATGTTGTTTCTTTCTAGGTACTCATACATACTCTCAGCTATTACTCCAGTCAACAGTTTCCACATCAGTGGCAAACAAGATATAGGTCTGTAATTGTCAACTGCGTTACCCTTTGAATGATCTTTCTGACACAAAACAGTTCTTCCACGAGTCATCCAGCTTGGTACAGGTATTCTGTTATTAATCATATCATCCATTTGACTCGCAATTCTATCGTGTAATGACGTCAGTTTCTTTATCCAATAACCCTGAACGCCGTCAGGGCCTGGGGCCTTCCAGTTTGGTATCTTTTTGCACTGTTGTCTTACCAAATTTTCTGTGATTACTATGTTTTCCTGCTGTTCACCTTGTTGTTCTTCTCTCAGGTCATTTAACCATTCAGCATTTGTATTATGATGTTTTTCATTGCCCCAGATATCTTTCCAAAATGCTGTACTTTGCTGGGCATCGGGTTTCACTTCTTGTTTTCGATTATCTCCATTAAGATCTTGGTAAACCTTTTTCTGGTCATAGCGGAACATTCTATTTTGCTTATATTTATCTATCCGTTGTTCATACCTCCTGATCTTAGCTGCCTTTGCACTAAGTCTTTGCCTGAGTTCCTCTATTACAGTATTTAATCCTTTTTTCTTGATGTGATACTTATATTATTATTATTATTATTATTATTATTATTATTATTATTATTATTATTATTATTATTATTATTATTATTATTATTATTATTATTATTATTATTATTATTATTATTATCATTATTATTATTATTATTATTATTATTTTTATTATATCATGTGACGTTTCGCTTTCGCTTCATCAGGAAATCATCAGCGAAAGCGAAAGCGAAATCATCAGCGAAAGCGAGACGTCATATGAACATAATATATTTTCGAAATTCTTGATAGATAGTTGATAGCAAGGAGCTTATAGTTTATCTTCTGAGATGTAGCATATTCATTTTAAGCTGCGATTACTATCTGAAAAACCAGCCCGAGGGCAGATAATATGTTGATGGTACGGGGTAGGTGCCGCCCATACTGTTGGTTTTGGCCTAATTTTCTCGAAACAAGGATCATATTTAGGCAAATTTTCCTTATACATAGGTTGGTTTGGTTGAAGTAGAGGAAACTTAATTGAAAATGAGCAATTTTCAAGCAAATGTCATCTTAAAAGTTGGTATAAAGGCACATTTTGGCTGTTAAAAACGGGGGGCTCTCTAAAAACCGGGTGGCAGACTCCCCCATGCCTAAGTTTCGTGCCTATACCCCCCCGGAAAAGTAGACTTAAAGTCCCTGGTGGAAATCTGCTTTTGCAAAATTATTGACGTCTGTTTTTATTCCAACTTCGTGCTCCCGTGCACGTTTAGATTTGGCTTTTCTCAGAGTGTGTCAGATCTTAAACTGACCAAGCAATTGTTTGTCATAACCTTTACTTGTATGAAGCTATGACGATCTAGTTGGTACGTTGTTTTGTCAACCGGTGTGTGTGTGTTAGCTACCTGCCCAATGGACAGATGATGCAGAGATGGCGGTTGTTGGCAATTTTTGCATCTGGCGTCTTATTACATTATAATTTCAATTATCAAGAAATTGACAGATCATTCATGTCTCCGAAGATATTTTATGATCCAGCTGCCCCTTTAATTCTTAATCGAAGTTTAGTTTATTCTAACGCTTCAAGTAATTTCCTATAGGTCTGTGCAGGTCTTTGAATTAAACTAGAAATCATTACGACTTTCAATCAAGCATAGCATTTTACATCATAAGAAAGATCTTTCTGGTCTCCATCTTCTGCTTGTTTTCTCCTTCTCTAGCAAATGTCTTTGATGATTTATAATGCAAAATGTTAATAACCAGAAACTGACCAGAGTGGCAAGGGTGAGATCGTGGACAACTTGCCCTGCATGATAACAATTGTGACATGCAATGGGATATCCTAGGCATCCATTTGAGTTTCCCTGTCTTCACGTTTGGCAAATGGTGCAAGGGATTGTGTTTTGATATGCTAAACGACCATAAAATTATACTGACTTTTCATTTTTTAACTGTTTTGATCTTTGTAGGTATTTACTGGAAATACCAACAACAATGGGATCGTATACAATTGGTTTTCAAACCCCACAAAGGCAAGACATGTAAGATTTAGAGCAACCGATGTTTCTGGAGATCATATTTGTGCACGTTTGGAATTCTATGGCTCTTCTAGCTCCAAAGGTATTCTGATATTTACCTTTTTATTGATACGTTCATCATTTGTTTACATAAAAAAATGTAAAGAAAAAAATGTGTCAACATCTGATTATCGTTTCGTTTGATCGACTTGTGTTGTGCTAGATCAACAAAATACAATGGAAAAGTAGTGAAAATAGTTGCGAAATTATCTAAAATACAGGGAGACCCAGAAAATATTTCCTGCTTTCGAAAATTCATAGCACGAAGAGCACTTGATGGGTTGCAATGAATTAATTTGGATACATGGCGAAGCATCGAGCATTTTAGCGATTTATTTGTGTTTTTTGACATTGAAAGAATAGGTAAATTTAAATTTAAGAGAATTTCTTGGTTGAGAAATGCCCGAAAAAGGGTCACTTGATTTCATGAAAAAATACGTGCACGCAGGGACTTTTTCACCTCACTCAGAGGTTCTAAGAAATAGATTTTCAAGCAAAAACTGAAGATTTTTCAATCCTATAACGATGCATGTGGAGACAAGTATCCCTCACTCATAAGAATATGTAATTTTTCTATTTTTTTGTACGAGGAGTTTCATTGTGATTTGATCAAGTGTTTTAGGCCTTTTTAGGTATTTTGCAACCATAATATTCTCGTAAAGTCAGCTCTATTTACATTCAAGCGCTCAAAAATGCAAAATCACAAAAGACTTCATTCTCTCTTCTAGCAAGCAGCATTCAATGCATACTAATCCATGAATTACTCTTGGTGTGATGAATTTTCTAAAGTAGAAACTTTTCTCTGGCTCATTCGGTAGTCGTATCTTTAATGATGTTTCGTTCAGCGGATATATGTGATTTGGCATGAATTTCAGATTGTCCTGTCAATTATATAAAGATTTTTAGGAATCAAATATCGTCATCAATTAGTTGAAGTATTAAAAGTGATATTATTTTGTTCAAGCCGGAAGCAAAGACCTGTATAGTCTTGGAATGGAAAGTGGAATAATAACCGATTCACAACTAACCAGTTCTACCGCTAAATCGGGCGACCCTCCTTCTAAAGGTCGGTTTAGTTTGGTAAATTCCGGATGGTGTGCAACTAGTGCTGATACAAATCCTTGGCTACAGATTGATTTTGGACAACCGATGGTGGTTACAGCTATAGCAACGCAAGGACATGCCACGTCTGGAAGAACATACGAGTACAACTTGAAATACAAGAAAACTACTTCATCTTCATTTGAATATGCAAAAGATGAATCAAATGGAACTATGGTAATTCATTTTCTACTTTATACCGAGTGAGGAAGAAAAATATATTTACTGTTCGAAATATCGTACATAATTACTTATGGGACCAGTTTTTATCTTTTAATTCCATCATCTGAGATCATTAGAGGTACAAAAAGATGTGTATATTTGCTTCATAGACTATACGAAAGCATTTGATCGAGTAAAACACACAAAAATGATCGAATGTCTGCAGGAGATAGGTATTGATGACAAGGATTTACAGATAATAACTAAATTATACTGGGAACAGACAGCAGTAGTAAGAACAGATAGTGGAGTTACATCGGAATTCAAAATAAAGAAAGGAGTACGACAGGGCTGCATATTATCACCAAGCCTATTCAATTTATATACTGAGAAGATATTTAGAGAAGTGGAAGATATGAAAGGAGTTATGGTAGGCGGCGTAAATATTAACAATTTAAGATATGCAGATGATACAGCTCTAGTAGCTGAATCTGCGGCAGATCTACAGGAATTGATAAATGCAGTCAATGAAAAAGGAAAGCCATATGGGATGGAAATGAACGTTGAAAAAACAAAATCAATGGTCGTGAGTAAAATGAGTCCAGTACCAAGAGCAAATATCACGCTAGACGGAGCAGAAATCAAGCAAACGGCAAATATGGTCTATTTAGGGCATATGGTGACAGAAGATGGCAAGAATGAGACTGAAATTAAAAGAAGGATAGAAATAGCTAGAAATGCATTCTATAACATGTCAAAGATGCTAACATCAAGAAGTATAAAGGTCGAAACAAAGAAGCGGCTTGTCAAATGTTATATCTGGTCAACTTTACTATATGGTGCAGAAACATGGACATTAACAAGAGCAATGATTGGAAAAATTGAGGCCTTTGAAATGTGGATATACAGGAAGATTCTAAAAATATCGTACACCGAACACAGGACAAATGAATATGTACTACAAAAAATGAATACGAGACGGTCGCTGATGAATACAATAAAGCAGAGGAAATGTGTTTATTTTGGACACCTGATAAGATGCGATGGACTGCAAAGGCTTCTACTAGAAGGAAAGTTCAATGGGAAAAGAGGAAGAGGCAGGCCAAGATTAACGTGGTTCAGTAACATCAAGGAATGGACTGGAATGAACTATGCAGAAGCCATAAGGAAGGCTCAGCATAGGGAGGACTGGGCATCCATGACAGCCAACTTGCTGAGAGCAGAAGGCACCTAACGACGACGACGATTTCCATCATCTTATACCTCATTCACACTGACGCAGTTAAAACAAGTTTAACCCTAACCCCAGGTGACAGAGCAGAAACTGGTTACAATGACGTCATCGAGCAATCGGAGTTAAGAAAGTGTTTGGATACATCACATTTTTGAAATGATAAATCAAGAGTTTAAGGCAAAATGAAGAAAATACCAAGTGTTGCCGAATATCGGGATCTGTTGCAGAGAGCTAGGGGCCTCAAAATTGCGAATTGTCGCGCATGCGTACGCAGTCTCTGTTCTATCAAACTAAGTCAAATTTCATCCAATCAAAAATGCATTCCTTTTTGTTGAATTGGTAAATTAAAATGCAGCATTTGATAATCTAGTTTAGTTTAAGCTTGTTGGCCTGCTAGTGTGATTTGGAGCATTTCCGAGGCTTTACCTCAATTTTCAGAATTGTTCTCATGATTTTAGTTGCATTATGTCCTTCTGAAATTAGGTTTTAGTCGAAAGTCCTTTTCCTTGACGTGCCCAAAACAGCTAAAAATGTCTTGTTTACAATTGTGTAGATTTGGACTTTTCGATGCCCAGCATTAATGTGAAGCATCACAGCTTTCGCATCATTAGAAAGCAATGCCTCAGTAGAGATGAATATTATTTTACCAGTTTGATTGTTGAAACAGTGATCAATGGAACTAATCATTTTTAGTTTCAGGTAAGTACTTACATTTTGTCATTTTCTATAGTTGTAAGCAAAGAATTGGCTGAAAATTCATTCTGCCGCCTTCATCCCTTATTCTCAAACTGGACGCCTTGTGATTGGAAGATCTTCTTTTATTTTTTCAGTTGTTCACCGGAAATAACAAGTTTCAGAATGTACCAGTTCTCAATTTGCTTCCAGTCCCAGTGACAGGTCAGATTTTGCGAATTTATCCAGTAACTGCGGGTACAGGTACTACAGATAAATGCCTTCGAACTGAATTATTTGGTTACCACCCAGGTATGTATATTTTATACTATTCATTGTAAAATTATAATGCAGTAAGAAGGGTATTTCAGTTCATGGGAACCTTTTATGAAGGATTTGATATAGCTTTCTGGGTTGATAACTTGACACTTAAAGAGTTTAATTGTTCAACGTTGCTCCTTATTGCAGTTACCAATTTATTTCTGTTGCTTCAAAGTTTAAGATTAATTCTATTTCTCTTGCAGGATTCAACAGTTTTCTCTCTATTTACAGGTTTATTTTGGTCGTTGTTCTTTTATAGGAGTTAGCAGTTTTTCTTTCTAAAACTGCTAACTCCTTACATTTTTATTTTGCGTTGATGGGTTTAGTAGGATTAGTCCGTTTCAAATTCTATACCAGAAATCTTTTTATAGAGTTTAATTAATTGTCGCTGTAGATAGAAGAAGCTGTTAACGACATAAGCTGAAGTAATGGCAACTCTTATTAAATTGTAACTTCTGCCATGTCAACATACTGTTTTTCTGTGTGTTGTGGTGTTCCTGCTTAGCAAACTTGCTAGTTAATAGCTAAAGATACTGACCAGTTCTTTTTTGTGTATTTCAGTATGTCATGATGACTTGACCCTTGGAAGTGGCCTTAGCGCCTCCTCATCCTCGCTAACGGTTCATGATGCTTTGGTTAATAGCAAGTCGACTTGGTGTGCAGATACATCAGACACAGACAAGTACATTTCGATTAATCTAGGAGCACCGAAAATGGTGACAGGCATCGGAATCCAAGGTGACTCCAACAATAATCAATGGGTGAAAACCTTCAAATTGAGCCATGCACGCAAGAGTGGTGATTTCACAGAGCTTTCAAAGGTATTGAAAATGCTATTATTTTAATGAAATCTCGCGTCTAAGGTCTAATCAAAGCTAAAGTTAGATACAAAATGTTACAAGATAATCATAGATTTGTTCAAGGAAACTTACATGCCAAAGAATTACTTAATAATGTTATTTGGAGGTTTGATCCAGCTTCAAAACTTGTATTGATTATTGGATATTTGATAATATCATTAAACTGCTTCATCAATACTGTATTAACTGATTGTTCAAATATTCATGGCATTTGTAACACTGTGTAGGTGAAGTTGCGTGTTGTAGTGCCAGGGCTGGGATCGCAGAAATAGAGCAGACCTAATGGAATCCGTGACCACTTGTCATGATGCTCCAGTGGCGGTACATATGATACAGTAGAAACCCGCATAAAAGAAACTGTCGATTAAGAACCTCCAGGCTGACTTTTGGCCAATTAGGCACCCTCTACCAGGTGTCCCAGAAAAATGTATTGTTATTTGGTTTTCTTCAGAGATGTGCGTTTACTCAATGGCTAATCACGCTCCAAGTGTTCCTTGATAGTTAACTTGAATATACATAAAAAGTATACAGACTTGGTTTCATCGCGCGTTGTGAATTTAGCTTGAATCAATGGCTGATCATTCTCCAAATGTTTCTTGATAGTTAACTTGAATATACCGGGTGAATCAATAAAAACGTCCGCCGTTTGAAAAAATCCTGCTCCCGGAATATCAAAGCAATGATATTGAAAACGGTCTTACTTTATCCCCGATATGTCAAATTAGGTTTAGTAATCTACCCGACTTGAATCGGTCATTCCTTCCCATGGAAATCGGAGATTCTCTGCAGAAAGCCCCGCTCGAAAACCTGCAATAATGAGTGAAAACACCAAGTAAAATTTCCCTTTGTTCTCCTTCATAGCAATAATGACTCTCGGATGTATTCATGCATGATATCCTCTTAGGAGAATGGAATCCCCCGGAATAAGTTACTCACACCAGGGGGAAGACTTTTCAACTCGTCAATAAGAAAGCATGTGTCAAATAGCGTGCTGAAAATCATCGTTGTACGGTAAACACATTTGGGAAACTTGCTTGTAATTTTAGCATGTTTCTAAGGTTCCTCAAAGGGGCTCATTTTAAAAAATCGCTTACAGAATCTGAACCGACCGATTTTAGTTGGAAAAAATTCTAAGAATAAGTGAACATGTTAGCCATGCAATCAGGTATTGCAAAATATCATTGCTTATATACTGAGGGAGCAGTAGCCTTTCAAACGCCGGGCGTTTTTTTTTACTCACCCGTATACAGACTTGGTTTCATCGTGCGTTGTGAATTTAGCTTTAATCAATGTCTAATCACTCTCAAAGTGTTCCTAGATAGTTCATTTGAACATAGGTACCTCATTTGTTGGTATTGATGCTTTTGATAGCAAAGATATTAATCTTGAAAGTTCACATTTGCCTCCACTTCCAAACCAGAACTTTGGCCTTTTATCCTAACCAAATTCCTGCAGGTTATCAAAATTTAATTATGGCACAATGATTGATTTCTAGCAATCAGAATATATTTTGATCTAAGTTTTCTCTTATTTTATCAAGGATATTGTTGATTTATTCAATGTACTTCATGAATTTGCTTAGGCCAAAATGCCAAAGCTCTGGTTTTGAGGTAGATGCAAGTTCGAACTTTCGAGATTGATATTTCTGCTCTCATAGCACCAATACAAACAAACAAGGTATCCATGTCCAAGTTAAATATCAAGGAACATTTTGAAAGTGATTAGCCATTGATTAAAGCTAAATTCACATTTCTGGTGGCAACCGAATCTGTATTCTGTGCATCTGTATTCTTTTTCGGAGACACTCGGCATACAAAGGAACTACCATATAAATGTATAAGAGTCATTTTAGCCAGTTTCAGAAAATCGCAGGTCCTTTTATGTGGCTATTTACAGTACTTATCCTGTTGTGTATCCTATCACCTAATATTATTTTGTTAATGAAAATATGCCATAGCTAAAGAGCTGATTTATGCTATTCATATTTACAGGTATTTATTGGCAACGCTGATAGGAATTCAGTTGTACGAAATTGGTTGTTACCTCCCTTATTTACGCAATATTTGAAAATAAAAGTCGATACTTCGGAAGTGAAAGCTTGCATGAGAGTACAGGTGCTTGGATGCTCTAAAGGTATGTAAAGCTCAATGAGTTTATTAGGAACGATTTTTGAACGGTGATTGCTATATTTTGGTAGCTATTGTGCTTACAGTTGAAATACAGAATATCTGATTTGAACAAAGCGAAAGCCAGCTCGCTTTATTGATATTATGCAATTGCACATTAGTTTAGGCATCAAGTCTTAGGGCTTATATGAATATTTATTACTTGTTTCCTTTGATTGAATGACTTGAAAAATACTTCAGCTTCTGTGCTATGAGTATACCATTTGATATTCTCGAAAATACGGTGTATTTTAATTGTCAACTAGTTTGAGAATGTAGCGTCATCAGATTTCTAAATGGTCGTTGTGGACATTCATAAATTGAAAATTACTACGTGTTTTCTCGAATAGTTTAGAAATGGCAATGCTTTTAATATTTTTTCAAACCTCTGATTAAATTCATGAAAAGGAAGGAAAGCCTCTAATTCTGAATATACTGAAGAATTTAGACAAGCAACGTAGCTTAAGTCTCTTTCAGGCCAGTCTGTCCAATGAAAGAAGTTAACGCCACTAATACAAGCCTCGTAGAAGATTTTAAGCCCAGATTTTGCACATGTTATCAAACTGAAGCTTCTGGAAATGATTTAAAACTGATTATTCCCTCTATCCGCATAACATTCTGCTATGAATGCAAGGAAGAAGGAAAGAACAAAGTAACTTATTTCATACCACATGGTAAATTATTGCCCTAAAGACTCATTGCTACGAACAAGGTTGCCAAGTACAAGTCTAGTTTCTTGTGTTTTAGTTTTTATTCAGTGTGCCTTCTTATACATCTTTCTGCGGCTGTATGATAGCCAATTTAATGTAAAGTAAGCAAAACACGGATTTACCTGCTAAATGACATTTCTTTGTAGTTATAGCAATGCAAAATTGTGCTGTTCACTTTGGATTTCTTTCATTTTTTGAGGAGGTCATGATTATCATATGCTAATAAAGTTTTAAAGCTTTTTCTTGGTGATGTGAAGATAACAGTTTCTAGAGTATGAAATGTTTCAAAGTTTTTGACCACATTCACACGATGCCAGCACATTTTGAAAACAGTAAAAAATATGACGGTAGCAAAATTTGAGCTAGCGTTCATACGATGCCGGAGCAATTTGACAACGGTAAGAAATTTGACGGTAAATAACTCATTACAAGACTTTGATGCCAAAGAAATGTACCTACACCCTAAAAATCGATGGATTTTTTTCCAAAAGCGTGGAAAACTGTTCTCTTTCGATCATTTTCGAGTGTTAACACAATATCGTTGCCAAAATGTGCTGATTAGAGTTTCGTTATCAAAATCTACCGTTTTCGAAATCTGCCTGCAAAAATGTGCCGTTTTCGTGTGAACGGGAGGGCCTATCCGTCACATTTCTCATCGTTTTCAAAATGTGCCGGCGGCATTATGTGAACGCTATCTTAATCTTTAATAGCTACGCATCATTCTAATTACAAACAGTTTTTCAACTTTTCATCCAAGATATCTGACGAAACAACAATTTTCGTTGCTGTGGGTGTTTTACTTTTAGCATCATCTTGACCTCCTTCACAGCTGTCTTTTTTCATTTTTGTGTTATTCTACGTCACACTGTATTGGATGTGCTATCTTTCTTCCAGGGTATGCAGAAATATTTCCCTTCTTGTGACCAAACAAAAACAATGCTTGCAGTTCCTGCCAAAACATGAAGTGAAACTATAAACTGTACATGATATGCAACCTATATTTGGTAACTTGCTTGATTTGAAACGTAATTTTCATTGGGAAATATGACAAAACAATGCATGAGACGCGAAAAAAAGATATACTTTGAGAAATTTCCTGCAGGACATTATGAACTGAACATTTCCTGCAACCTCCCGGCCACATGGTCAGGTGTGTCTTCATGCCCTGCTTTCTTCTACGCTATCTTCCGATTCTTCCATCTCTTCCTCTCACAACTTCCTTAGGTGTATTTCCTTGGAATAATTCTCACATCATTATCAACAGATTATGACATTCTGTCACAAATCAGCGCAGTTGTTGTCAACATGAGAAAAGTGGAAGTTCATTGGTCAATCGTAAATAAAATATCATCAACTTTCACATTGCAATACAGAAAGACAGAAGATATTTCATGGAATGAAAAGACAGCTATAATTGGAAATACCACAACATTAACAAATATTGAAAAGTATAAGAATCATATTGTTCGATTGAAATCTGCAAATGGAATTCTCATGTTGAAAAATTATGTAGTTGGAGGATCGCACTCGGAGACGTCAAAATTTCTTGTCGAAAAAGGTAGGCAGTATTTTGTTGTTTTTGATTATCGTTTCATACGTATTTGCTTTTTTATACCATTCATATAAAGGATTTACTTACAAGAAATCTTTCATGCAACCTTACTTATCTAATTATTATACAATAGCATAGGGACGAAAAAAAGGGGACCGAAAGACAATGACTACCCACACCGCGTCTGTTGCTCGCAGTCTGCAACGCAACTTAGCTAATGATGAAGGAAAGATGCAAAGCCCGAAAAGTTTAGTCTTTTTGCTGTATACTGTTTTTAAAGTTATCGTATGCAACTAATGTATAAACAACTATGCAAGGAATTACCTTGACCTGACAAATGGCGAAATAATCAACATTGAAAAGGCTTTCAATAAGCAATGCGATCAATATTCTTTTGATTTCGTATTCTATATTTCTAATTAGCACCAAGGTTAGTTTTGGACATTGAGAAGAATCTAGGCTTATTGAAGCAATGTCATGGCCCTTTCCTCTCTTTGTAACTGCGTGCACCTCGTGATTCCTTAAGGATGGAATTACAGAGAGTTGGTGACTCTTCTCATTCTATGTAGGATGTAGCAGGTTCGACGTGGCAGGGACTCGAACTACCAACCTTCGGCGTGAAGTTTGTGAAACCAAGGAACCAACCTCAGTTAAGGCAATGCCACATACTGGTTTAGAGAATAGATTTCTCACCTCTGAGTAAACTCAATCCAATCGAAAAAAATACTGATGGTCAAAAAAATTTTCGTGTTTTTCTAAATTCACTCTTCCTGCTGTTCGATATCTAGTAAATTGTGCATCATCACGAAAATAAACGGTGAAATGTTTTGCTTGGAAAGACTTCATTTTCTTGACCTGTGCTGCACACTTTGCAAGGAAACTGCTTCAATAAAGTTTCATGCAGACTTTGATTTATTCAAAGCTGCAGATGATTCATTTTTCATCGCTCCTCGGTATTTTTAATGATTTTGATAAAATGATGATAATCTCCTCTCTTTTAAATGTACAGAGCCAGGAGTTGTGCCAAAGCTGGTAACATCTTCAAATGTTGGATCTCGAGCTTTTACAGTCGGGTGGACAGTAAGTAGATTTATAGTTCTTATGTAAATTTTATTTTGTACCAATTTACTGCAACAGATCTCAAACAAATGCGTATAACCATCATGAAACAGTTTGACTCAAGCAGTAATCCTATGTTGCAAAGGAGAATTTGATTTCATGAAGTTGGACACTGTTCTTTTGTGCCAATTAATTCATTAGATTTGAAGGGAATATTTGCTTTCATCATGTTATTCTTACTATTACTAAAATAGTTTTTCGTGAAACTAGAATCACACTCTCCACTTTTCTTTCAGCAAGTATCCCAAACTGAAAAAGATGACTGGGACATTCAAGGGGTTCAAATTCAATATAAATGTTTGAATGACCCAAACAGTGCTGATTGTATAAGCTCTAATAAAAAAGCTCGTAACATCACAGATTTAACAATTCATTCATACAATGTACCTAACTTAAAACCATGGACAAATTACACAGTGAAACTGCAATTTTACAATCCTAGTGGTGGAGGATTATTTAGCACACCGATCACCATAGTAACCAAAGAAGAAGGTGAGGTTCACATGATATTTGATTGTGGTAGTGATCACAGTTATTCATTAGTGCTGTTGAATACTTTGCCATTCATTCAGGAAACAAGCCACGTGATTTTATCAATTTCTGCTTGAAAATGAAAGAAAGGTAAAAGTATCTATTAATTGATCTAATTTTGCGTGGTAATGGGATTTTAAAGATATTTCGTTTGTTTTGCGAAATGAATACAAGTAGGAAGCTGATGAAGTCGTTTGAGACAAGTAGGAAGCTGATGAAGTCATTTGAGGATTTTCGCAGATAGTGAGGTAGTCATCGAAATAGACTTGCCCAAGTCGTCCTGTAAGAAAGAAGAGGCTACTTGTCGCGAACAGCTCACAGCTGGATAATACAGCTGGATGGCCGGACAGTTTTTAGTACGGTTGGCGGCACCTTTGATCATGATTTATGACCAATAGCACACAAGACACTGCTTTTCCTTGAAGTAAAATGACGGGGGCAGACCAACATTGAAACATAAATGGCTGTATGTCAAAACGAAATGATGCTTATATATTGGCCCCACCATTTCCGCAACAGCGCATCTGTGTAGACAGTTGCAACTGACCCCCTGGTTTTCAAAGTCCTTGCGGTTAGGTCCTATCACAAACATCGGGTCAAGTCAGGTCACACATCCTTATGAATGATTAATGAGGAGCAGTTCTCGACAAGTCGTCACTTTCTTTCTTATAAGACGACTTGGGCAAGTCTATATCTGAAAGGGAAAGCTAATTTAAAAGAAACGATGAGCAGCTTACAACTTATGGAGTTTGTGGCACTGTTTACAAAATCATTGCCGCGAAGGCAGTGTGCTGGTGGCATTCTTAGACTGAAATTTCCGCATCAATTTCGTAATCAGTTTTTTCATGAGAATAGATCTTATTGATAATTTCTACCGATTCTTTTCCATTTAACTGTTGCAGAGGAGAATATAAGAGAGATTTGATGCAATTGTTTACAGAAATCCTTACAGAAACCTTTAGAAATTTTTCTGCAAAGCTGCTCAAAAAAGAGCCTGTTTTAAACTGCCAACGCTGATCAAAAAGCTGTAATTTTACAACATTGGCTGCATTCGCGATTCTTTATCACACATTACTTATTCTTTAATGATAAAGTATTATAGTTGCCTTTTATAGTTGCCTCTTAATAGGAGTGTGCAATGGTACATAGGCCTCTCGATAAATGGAACAAAGACAGCATTCGAACAGAGCCTTCTCCGCGCCCATGTGCGTCATTGCTTTGAATACGATTTCTTTTGAATAGGATTTCTTTCTGGATTTTTGCAAATTGGTTTGTTCTTTGCGAATGCAAGCTTTTAAACTTGCACAAATCTATTAGGTTACGTACCCTTCGTTATTACTCTTTGGTTTATATAGGGTTTCTCAAAAAAATTGTTCGACGTTTGATTAAACATTGAAAAATAAGGACAACATGAACAGGCTCATGGAAAGATAACCAAGTTCCTAAGATTATGAAATAATTTTAGAGACTAAAATCGTGCAAATCGGTTGAAAATTCACTGAGCTACGAGCTCTCGAAAATCAAAAATATGCGATAGCTGAAACCAGAGACCCCCCAGATTACTTCTATTGCAAAAAGCTCGAAGACGGAGGTAAGAGAAGCTTATCCAATGTCATACCTCTCGTTGATATCAGAGCAAACCAAATACGACTTCTAAAGTAAATTATTTCTTGTGATTTTTCTCAAAATTTCCTTAACATTGCCTAAGTCCAAAAACAGTGGCTCAAAACAAAATCGGCGAGAGACTGAATCTGTTTCCTCAAAGCATCCATATGCTTGACAGTTAGATTATCGAATACCTGTTTGAATCCCACTTGGTTCGCTTTGAAACAATTGAGAAATAACAGAAACGAGGGCCTACGGGACTTTACCCAAAAATGCCATTTCGAGGCCTCTGGTTTCAGCTTTCGCACAAACTTGGACTTCAAAAGCTTGTAGCCCCATCACTTTTTATCGGATTTGCAAGACTCTTGTGTCAAAAATTAATTCAAAATCTCAGGAAAGGGGTGACTTGACGAAAGGTCCATTCAGCGTATCGTTATTTTTTAGTATTTAATCAAAAGTCGAACAATTTTTTTGAGACGCCCTGTACTATACACAAAGCCCTTAGGAAGTGTTAGTATTATTTTATTTTTGGCTTCATGGCACGGAATAAGTAATAAAGTAATAATCGTCTTACCCATGATTAAGTAAAATAGTCTTTATTAGCTCAACAGTGCGCCGCCTCAAGGCATAAAATGGGTCAATAAGCACAGAAAGTAAGGCTCCGTTCTCAGAACTTGTTTTGTGTCACTATACTGTGACGTATATTTATTTCTTTTTTTAGCACCAAGCGATGCCCCAGCGATTCAAATTTCAAGCATTCACGAGAGGAATATAGATATCACTATGAAAGTGAGTTGTTTTGTATGTGAATTTGGATAGTATAGCGATTCAATAGTAAAGAGAGCTCATCCAACTGTAACCTTCTTTAACATGTATGCGTATTTACTCAAGAAGCCATGTAGTAGGTTAATGATTGATGATGAAAACTTACTGTTTTCTGTTGATTTGAGCTCATTGATTTATCATTTTCTAATATATATTCTACGTACATTTTTTATACATCACACTTCAACTTTAATTAATTTTTTCAGGTTGAAAATGGAGCCCCAAGGTCGATTTCTTGGTTTTTGCTGTTGAGGACTTACCTTTTCTTTAATCAATCTAATATGACCATCTCTGCAACAATGTTGCACTTCACTTTGAAGTCACCTGTTTTTCCCCGAATTGACCATTTTTTACAACCTCGTTGCCAGGGTGTTCTTACGTCACACGCTGATCACGAAGCTTCATGAACACCCTGGTACATTTCGATCAAATCTGCCCAGAAAATGGGCAGATTTGCAGCCATTATGGATTTGCAGTTTGCTAGGCTACGCCAAGAAGCGAAGGAAAATGCCGTTGCTCTAGCGCTATTTCTGCAATAGATAAATCGAGAAACTAAGAACAAACACTTTGAGGACCTTATTTAATCCTTTTTAAAGGTATTCGAAAAATAATCTGGGGTGCAGCAGATTTCAGCTTGGAATGTTCATTTTGTGATAAAAGCATGAAACTTTATGGACCTAGGTAGTTTGACACGCTGAAAAATATTGGATATAGAGCCATTCCAAAAATGCCCCCAAATGCTATTTTTAGACATTGGTGCCAGAGCCAAATCCCTCAAAGTGAAAAACTACCTTAACTAAAGAAAGAAATGAGGGATAAATACAGTACTTGGTATTCTTAGCAATTTTTACATGCTGAAAAACATGGAATATAGAGCCATTCCAAAAAATGCCCCCAAATGCTATATTTAGACAAGGGTGCTGGAGCCCAATCCCGCAAAGTGACAAACTGCCATAACTAAAGAAAGAAATGATGGATAAATACAGTACTTGGTATTCTTAGCAATTTTTACATGCTGAAAAACATGGAATGTAGAGCCATTCCAAAAAATGCCCCCAAATGCTATTTTCAGAGAAGGGTGCTAGAGCCCAATCCCCCAAAATGAAAAACTGCCGTAGCTAAAGAAAGAAACGACGGATAAATACATTACTTGGTATTCTTAGCAATTTTTACATGCTGAAAAACATGGAATATAGAGCCATTCCAAAATATGCCCCCAAATGCTATATTTAGACAAGGGTGCTAGAGCCCAATCGCCCAAAGTGAAAATCTGCCGTAACTAAAGAAAGAAATGACGGATTCGGAGAGAAATGAATGTCAAACGAGGCAGAAAATATGAATCTACACTGCAGTGCTTGAAGTGATATACCCTTTTCATACTGCAAGTTAAACCCACCTAAACTAAACAAGGTTATGGTATGTTACATTCTAATTGGTTAATCCAGCAAGTGGAATTCATTTGATTGGTTAAAATTTAGCACGGTTTAGATAAAGCTGGTTTAACTGTGTCAGTCTGAAAAGTGTAAAAGAGAAGGCAACTAAAGTCAAAGTTTCCTATCATTTCAGCTATTACAAAATGGATACATATTTTTCGCTTTAGGCCACATTTGCTTATCAGGCTATCTGAAACTGCAGTGTGCCGGCAAAGGACCTTGGGTGACAATGACTCTTTTAAGTTGTTTATTATTTCAGTAGAAGGTTATTAAAACGGCTTGTATTTGATTCCTGTGGGTCGATTTTAGTCGAGTGTATTTTTGTTTTGGTTGAGATCTGTGAACTGACCTTACCTTCAAACCCCATGTGAGCAATCTTTGTAAGGAGGCCAATCAGAAAATTCATGGGCTAGCTAGGATTTCAAAATACACGGAAACGGAAAAAATAGTCTTATTAATGAAAACGTTTATTATGTCCCAGTTTAACTATTGCCCTCTAGTGTGGATGTTTCACGATAGAAACTTGAATGATAAGATAAATAAGATGCACATAAGAGCACTGCGAATTGCATACAGAGACTACGAGTCTGATTTTGAAGCTCTGCTTAAAAGGGACAACCCAGTGACAGTCCATCAACGAAACCCACAGTCGCCAATGGTCGAAATTCATAAGACAAAAGTAAACTTAAACCCTGAATTTATGAAGGACATATTTGTAACTAATGATGTGCCTTACAGCCTAAGAAGTGGCAATAGTCTTCTGCAACCAAGTGCAAGGACCACAAATTTTGGGATTGAAACCACCTTTTATTGGACACAAACTTTGGCACATGCTACCAACTGATATAAAAGCTGCTAACTCTTTAGCTGTTTTAAAAAACCGAATTAAATCATGGAAAGGGGAGAAGTGCAACTGCAGGCTTTGTCGAATCTTTGTACCAAATCTAGGGTTTTTAATGTGAACTTGTAAATAGTATTTTTTCTTATTGTAAATTTATTTCTCATGATTATTTTTTGTTAGTAGGCCTTAATTAGCTTTAAATTAGCTATTTTTCATTAGCCTACTTTAAATAAAGAATTAATAATAATGATAATAATAATAATAATAATAATAATAATAATAACAATGATTAATAATAATAATAGTAATAATAATAATAATAATAATAATAATAATAATAATAATAATAACATCAGAAGCGTCTCAGAAAATATGACTATTCAGACGGTCCAAAAGACATGCTTACTAGGAACTGCAAGGATCCTTCGTAAAGTACTTTGCATCTGAACTTCAGGACATGACATGCCTTAGGTGTATTGTTTACACCCGGCCAAAGAAAAAGCAACCAGTATGAACTGTGACATTTAGTAGCAATAATAATAATAATAATACAATGCTTTCATGCAGAACAGGCTTTTCCAAAGTAATCAAAAGAAACTGTTCGAAATGATCGATGGCTATGACAGAGAAAATGAAGTAAGGCCCGATGCTGACGAAAGCAAGAAATTTTGGAGTGAACTGTGGGATAAAAATGTGACTCATAATGAACACGCTGAGTGGTTGACCACCATGAAAAGAGAATATCAGAATGTCGGAATGCAACCAAACATCAATATCACAGAAGAAAAAGTGAAAAAAACAGATAAAAAAGATGCCAAAGTGGAAAGCTTGTGGACCCGATGGAGTTCATGGATATTGGTTGAAGGAGTTTACAAGTTTGCACTCCAGGATAGCAGAACAACTTGATGAATGCTTACAAACAGGACAGGTAGCTTCATGGATGACAAAAGGAAGAACGTCTTTGATTTTGAAAGACCAAAGCAAAGGAAATATTGTATCAAACTCGTGTTAACAAAAATGTTAACGGGGATTATTGCCGAGGAAACATACCAGCATCTGCAAAGCAACGGGCTATTTCCAGAGGAGCAGAAAGGCTGCAAGAAGGAAAGCAGAGGTACTAAAGACCAACTCATGATAGATAAAATGGTGTTGAAAAATTGCAGAAGGAGAATGACTAATCTATGCCTTTCTTGGATAGATTACAAGAAGGCGTACGATATGGTGCCCCACTCATGGCTGATGGAGTGTACTGCGATGCTTGGAGTAGCACTGAATGTGAGGCGGATGTTGAGTAACTCAATGAAAAGGTGGAAAGTTGAACTGACATCAGGAGGGCAAACACTAGGGGAAGTTAACATCAGGAGAGGGATTTTCCAGGGAGATAGCCTATCTCCAATTTTGTTTGTGATGGCCCTCATACCATTATCAGAAATTCTTCGAAAAATAAAGATGGGATATAGCTTAGGAAAGGACAGAGGAAAACTTAATCATCTCCTCTTTATGGATGATTTAAAGCTTTACGGAAGAAATCTCAATGAGATAGATTCACTGATTCAGAGTGTAAGAATATTCAGCCAAGATATTGGTATGGAATTCGGAATTCAGAAATGCGCCATGTTGAAGATTGTTAGAGGAAAAATGGTAGAATGCGAAGGAATATCCTTGCCAAATGGAGAAAAGATAAGATCGTTGGAGAAAGGACAGGATTACAGGTACTTAGGTGTGTTACAGTGCGACACAATTAAGCACAAAGAAATGAAAGAATTACTGAGGAACGAATATTTTAGAAGGGTAAGGAAAATGCTAAAGTCAAGTTTGAACTCAGGAAATGTTATTCAGGCAATAAACTCGAGGGCAGTGTCAGTCATCAGGTATGGGGCGGGTATAGTTGATTGGACAAAGAACGAATTACAGGAAATGGATAGAAAAACCAGGAAATTGTTGACCATTTATCGAAGTATGCACCCCCAGGGTGATATAGATAGGCTGTGTATGAAAAGAGTAACAGGAGGCAGAGGACTACAGAGCGTTGAGGATACAGTTGAATTGGAAGAAGCAAGTTTGGCTTTTTATTTGGAGACTAAAGAAGAAGAACTGTTGAGAGAGGTCTCACGAGAACAAATTTTGGAATTCAATGGAAGCCCTCAGGAAAAGAAGAAAACAATGGTAAAGGACAGACAAATGAAATACGAAAGTAAAAATCTACATGGAGCATTTGAAAGAAAAACGAAAGAAATAAAGGACAGTGTGGAGAGTTGGACTTGGTTGAAGAAAGGATACTTAAAAAAGGAGACAGAAGGGATGATAATGGCAGCCCAGGATCAGGCAATTAGGACAAGATGGGTTCAGAAAAATATCGATAGGATGGATATCACTGAAACTTGTAGGATGTGCGGAGACAAAGAAGAAACCATCAGCCACATTGTCTCTGAATGTAAACAATTAGCCCAGAAAGAATACAAAGTTAGTAGACATGATAAGGTTGCTGCTATACTACATTGGGACATCTGCAAGAAAAATGGATTCGAATGTGATGATAAAAGTTATGAACACGTCGTAGATAGTGAGAAAAAGGTTTTGGAGAATGAAGATGTTAAGGTTTTGTGGGATTTTCCAATTCAAACCGACAAGAAATTGGATCATAACAGGCCAGATATCACAATGATTGACAAGAGAAACAAAGTGTGTTGGCTAATTGATGTCGCATGTCCATTTGACACAAGAATAGACAAGAAAGAAAATGAAAAGATAGAAGCGTATACAGAGCTGAAATATGAAGTTCTGAAAATATGGCAGACAGAAGTGCAGAAAGTCTTCATAGTCCCAATCATCATTGGAGCACTAGGATCAGTCACAAAAAAGCTTAGAAAGAACTTAGAAATGATCAATTTTGTCAAAGGAGTGGAGCCATTGCAGAAAGCTTGTCTACTGGGAACAGCTAGAATTATCAGAAAAGTGTTGGACTTTGGAAGCTAAAGAGACAAGTGACTTGCTATCTAAAGCTGCGGGAGGTGGCCTGATAGCAAGATGAACCCAGTTGAATTGTATGAACTGTGAAATTGCAAATAATAATAATAATAATAATAATAATAATAATAATAATAATAATAATAATAATAATAATAATAATAATAATAATATATTAACCAAACCACCATCAAAAATAAACAGAAAAAAGGATATAAAAACACAACTGTTTATAAAAATACGTTTCGATATTAAAATCTTCTTCAGATAATAATAATAAAAACAACAACAACAACAATAATAATAATAATAATAATAATAATAATAATAATAATAATTCCGCTTTGATAAGAGTAACTTCAAACTGTTATTGCAGGCTTTGTTATTAAAAATAACATCGTTTTCAAGTCTTTCTTTTCGCCTTTATAGTTTGGTATAGGTTTCGTCATTACAGAAGAACATAGTTCTGAAATTTCTTGTAATTTATCCTTCATCTATCGCTTTATGTTAGGGATATCCCAAAGAAAAAGCCAATGGTAAATTATTAGGATATCATGTCTCAGTACGATGCAAGCAGACTAGTTCAACGAGAGACTGCAGTAACACAGAGTGGAAAAATAAGACGATTTTGGACACAAGTAAACTTACTATTAATGTGAATGGCTTGATCTCTTGGACGAAGTATGAGATTCTCATTTCTGTTTACAACACGGCAGGAGTTAGCCCTGAACAAATTTTGATCATCACTTCATCTGAAATAGGTAAGGCAACGTGGTTGCTTAAAGATAAGACAGATAAAGTTGTGTAGAGAAGAATATGTGTGGAATTATAGAAATACACTTTACCAAAAGATTTGCTTTGCTTTACATCATTAGCACAATGGTCGATATTATCAAGTTTTTATGGAAAGGATTCACATTATATCAGTTTACTTCTTTCAATCGTTTTTCTCAAGTTCTGATTCTGAATTTTCTAAAATGAATCCCTTTGAGAAACCTGAAAAACATGCTAAAATTGCAAGGAAAAATCCGCAGTGTGTTTACCTCAAAGCGATGACTTTCAGCACGCTTTAGCGCATGCTTTTGTTTTGGTGAGTTGAAAAGTCCTCCCCCCAGTGTGAATAACTTATTCAAGGGGATTCCATTCTCCCGTGAGGGCGAAATACATGAGCACATGCAAGAGTCATTATTGCTAGGAAGGAGAACAAAGGGAAATTTTGCTTGCTGTTTTCGCTCGTTTTTGCAGGTTTTCGAAAGGTAGTTTCTGCAGAAAATCTCCTATTTCGACGGGAAGTAATGACCGATTCAAGCCGAGTAAATTACTGGACCTAATTTGACATTTTTGGAATAAAACAGATAGTTTTCAACATCATTGCTTTGATATTCAGGGATCAGGATTTTTTCAAACGCCGGGCGTTTGCATTGACTCACCCAGTATATAGAAAATCAAGATAGACCTGCATCTTTACCGGCAATGGAACTTTGAACTTTAAAGTTGTCACAGGAATAAGAGGACCAAAAGAAGGGATGAATTTAAATACTATTATGACTGACAGTACCATTAGAACACAGAAGAAGAATTTATAATTGAAACGTTTGTTTTTTATATTTTATTAGCAGTTACAGCTGAGAGTGATTTAGTTTATTGAACGATTACAATCCCATTGAATTTCCGAGTTTCAGATTAGCTTGGCAGTATTTTAACAATGCTGTTAGATTGTTGATAGTCGCGTTTTACTTTTGCACATGTAATCTTTTAATCATATTTAAGCAGTACGAGCTTTATGATCCAACTTTAATCATCGCTTCATTTTATTATAGCACCCTCTAAAGCACCAACAGGCCTATCTGCAGAAGTGAAAAGCTCTTCTACAATTTACATAATATGGACTCAGTTGAAGAAAAACGACACAAATGGTGTCATTACAAAATACATTGCAGAAATCGAACGCATGGACACTTCACAAAAGCAGACTTTCAATGCAACAAGTAATTTCGGAAGTGTCACGGCCAGTGGATTAAAAGCGTATGCAAATTATAGCTTCAGAGTGGCAGCAGTAAATGAAATTGGTACTGGACCTTTCACAGCCAAGAGAATGAAACAGACATGGGAGAAAGGTATATCTATTGTGTTATTTTATGCTAACGGGCTTGCCCAGCAGGTTCAAGCGTTTGAAAAAATCTTCGTCCCTAAAGTGCTGCATAGATTTGAATAAATAAAAAATTCGTTGAAAGCAGAAATACTGAAGTATTTTCTTGATTTTGCTCGTGTTTTTGTGAGATAGGTAAATTTGTTTCGAAAATCCCTTAGTGACAACATGTCTTTAAAAGGGCAAGAGTGAAACAGTCAGGGAAAAGCAACGACGCCGTGTTTTTACCACAAAGTCGTTGCAGCGGCTTAGCTAAGCAATGCCGTTTACGAAAATAGAAGTTAATTGCTGTCTTTTTTCAGTCATTGCTGGCTGAAAAAAGATCGCTCGATGGTGACAAATTAGTTATGTCAAAAAAGTTTATTAAACCCCTGGAGAATTTATAAAGAGGCCCTGGTGGCATAGTGGTAAGCAGGTGAGGAAAGCATCCTTGAGCAAGGTGTTAACACAAATGTATCACTCTCCACCAAGGTGTATCAGTGGGTACCTGGTCTGTAGTTATGGGTGCCTTCTGTGGCTGCAACCTGCTATATGCTTGCTAAGCATAGTGACCAAGGGGTAAGGTGTAAAGTTGGTTGAATAGCCTTTGGCTAGGTATAAGGCTATAACACTGCTTTTACTTTTACTCTAAAGGATCTCTATTTTTTATGGGAGAAGACAGTCAGTAGATACCGGTAAGGCGTCGGGCTCACGATCCAAAGGTTGTGAGTTCGATACCGGCAATGGCCACATTTGAGGAAAGCATCCTAAATGGTCCGTAGTTATGAGTGCCGTGTGTGGCTGCATCCTGCACATCCTGCTATTTGCTTGCTAACCATAGTGACCAAGGGGTAAGGCGTGAAGAGTAGCCTGTGGCTAAATGTAAGACTATAAAACTGGTTTTACTTTTAGTCTAAAGGATCTCTGTTTTTGTTGGAGAAGACAGTCAATAGACCTTTTCGCTATTCAACAATAGAATCGAATCAGAAGATATTTTGACACATAGAAGAATATTGCTCGATCCAGTCTCTTTTATAGAATAGCTAAAAGGTCTATTCTGTACTTAAGGCTGTTTATTTCATCGTGGGTTTTAATCCATCGTGGGTTTTAATCCATCGTGGGTTTTAATCCATCGTGGGTTTTAATCCATCGTGGGTTTTAATCCATCGTGGGTTTTAATCCATCGTGGGTTTTAGTCTATCGGGTTGATTCAATTGCAATTTGCATTGTTTCTAGTTTTTAGAATGTTCGTTTACCTAGGATTGGAATTTGATAAAAGCAACATCTTTCCAACTCTCAAAATTTTGCTGAAGAAGCTCGGATATAGGGCATTTAACAAACTGGTACCTTTCTGACTAAACCAAAGTGTTGTGTTTGTGGACTGTCATTGGCTACTGTTTTTAAACTAGAACTAGCACTTGAACTACTTACACAAGAAACCACAATTTTACATGAAACGAAATGTCATGGAATGTGAACAAGCACACTTATCCTATAGCCAACATTTAGACATAAAACAACACAAGGAATACAAATCAAAATTAGCTCTTTACTTAATAGGATAAGTAGTGGCTCGTGGCCTTCTTTCGTTCAATTTTAACGCTAGATTGTTATTTGTCCGTCAGTCATCTTACGTTATAAGTCAGGTGAGCATTAGGGGGCCTTAGATCTCCCATTTTGTGTTTGAATTTCTTTATTGTTTTTACGTTTGTACAGTTATCAACCACGATATTAACTATTTCATATTTGTCTTTCCATAGCTCCTGGTGCAGCGCCTACTATTAGAAGCATTAATACATCAAAGTTCTCTGCTGAAATACAGATATCGGTATGACATGACATCATTTCCTATATTCCTACATTCATACATTCCTATGTGAAACTCTGGAAGTTGTAGCACGAAGGAAGGCGTATGATGGCATTGTGTTTCTTTGTACTTTCATCCCTTTTTGTAATGTACAATTCGCAAATAAGAATCTACATTTTCAAGTTAAGCTGTTTTGGTTCTTCTATATTGGATAACATTTATGAAATCTGGTGGCAGGTTCTTAAATCAAATCCTTAAATTCTGGCGAGTAAGTTTTATCCTCTGATGTTTCATTGTTTTCTGTCTTTGAGATATCGTTGTTTAAAATCAAACTGCTTATTAGATGAACAAGGAGCATTATTTTTACGCAGTAATCCAATGATCAAATAAACACTTTGGATTATCACATCTGAAAACTAGATCAATGCGTTGGTTCTCAAAAATTAGAACCTATGAAAAGACAGTGTGAAAAGGTTCTTACGTCAAGGAGAAAATATTGAAGATTTTTTAGGAAGGATCTCTTATATGAGTTTTTACTGTATGCTCTTTTTGCCAGTGAATGTTTGTCTTAATAATTGCTTTGTTTTGTGATAGAATATCGGGAAAGAGCAAGAAAATGGAGTGATTCTTGGTTACAAGTTAGAATATGCATGCCTTAATACTGCAACAACTCGTCTGTGCTCCAGCAATGCAGCTGAGCAAGTCACCATAATGGGAAGAGGCAAGAATTCCTTAAAATTGTCGTCACTGGTGTCATGGACAAAATACAAAGTTAAGATATTGGTTTTCAATAACGCTGGAAATGGGCTATATTCTGGTGAAAGTGAATTTGTTACGAAAGAAGAAGGTTAGTAAATATCTTTCTTGATGACAATCTTGAATATCTAGAAGCTGATATCATGAAGTCCAATTAATACTACATCTGTATTTGGACTTGTGGTATTTACTTCAATCCAGCATCAGTTTGAACTTTCATCTAAGGTCATTGGTTTGACCTCTGTCAGTTAAATACAGGTTAGGAAGACTATATGTCCCAATGTCAGGTTTTTCATTGGCTGAAGACGTTGCAAGATGGCTGTCGCTCAGTAATTTTGGTTTTAGATTTTGCAGCTTACCTTTGTTTACCAATGTCAGCGTGAATGTGCATAGGTATTTGGGTTTTTATGTCAGTTGGATAGTTTTCCGTTTTCTATTCGAGATATCTTTGAAGTTATTTGAGAGTGATAAACAGCTAATTCAAGAGCTGCATATATGCAAGTCTATAATTACCGTATTGATTTTGATGATATCGACACATGCGTTTGTATTGTGTAGTCAGAGGAACGATAGTGTGCGTCGTAGGTGTTTTCTTTGTTGTATTTATAGATTGTCTTTATTGATCTCCGTCAACTAACTTTATTTGACTGTGTAGTTTGGCTTTTAAGGTATTCCATGTATGCTCCCTTTCAATGTTGTTTTTTTTTTGTTATTTCTTTATCTTCAGCCCCCCGATTGGCACCAAGAAACGTCATACTGAAGATTACTGGATCAAGATCACTGCTCCTAAGCTGGGACCATTTGTCCAAAAATGACATCAATGGCATTATTATCAACTACTCTGTTTGCACTCAGTTAGGTGCAAATACGCCGATCTGTGTGAATGTTTCGGCTACAGCTAACGGATACCCCGCAAGTGGCTTGAAACCCTATTCAAATTACACTGTGAAAATTGCAGCAATAAATTCAGCTGGTTTTGGACCATACAATGTTGGGATTACAAAACAGACTAATAAAGAAGGTAAATATTTCATTTATACCGGGTGAGTCAGAGAAACGTAGGGCGTTTGGCGGACTGTGACATCGCATTTAGCCACCCAGTTGTCTTGAAATAAATTTTTCCTTGCAGCCAAGAGTTTAACTTAGATCATAAACCTTTTCCCATGGAAATCATTAATTTGGATGCATTTGTTAAAAAAGATTTCCTTCGTAAGACCTTGTATGGGAGTCTTGCAAACTGCTGAAATCTTTGCCAAGCCCCTTCCGCATTTACCTTCGCAAAAGTTACAGGTACAGTAAATCCCCGCGTATAAGAACCTACTTTTTCGAGAGGCAGGCTGAAATTGGTTCTTATTTCAAAGGTAATAAGACTAATTTCAGGGTATAGAGGTTCTTATTTGAAGAGTGCCTCATGTAGTCCCCTTAAGGGTCCCACTAAGATGTTCAGTGATATCATTCGTTTTAGAAAGGTTCTTTAGGACCTAATAAGTAATTGGTAAGGAGAATAAAGCTTTCACAGCCAATTGGGACCACAATGACCTCAATAACAGCAATCAGATATCAACTTTGCAACCTCTACAATAAGAATCTATGTTTCATCAAACTGAAACAGGTTTGTTAATTGCAAGGTACATAATTTAGGAAAAACAGCCTCTAGGTTCTTATTTTGGTAGGTTCTTATATGCGGGGATTTACTGTACACGTGGTATTATCAGCGGAGAATTAAAGTAGTTAGGAGATAGTATTAGATAGAATTTATGGTAACCTTATTTCAAGAAATCCACTTGATACTACATCTGTATTTGGACTTTGTCATACGTACCTCAATCTAGCATCAGTTTGAACTTTCATCTAAGGTCATTGGTTTGACCTCTGTCAGTTAGATACAGGTCTGGAAGACTATATGTCCCAATGTCAGGTTTTTCATTGGCTGAAGACGTTGCAAGATGGCTGTCGCTCAGTAATTTTGGTTTTAGATTTTGCAGCTTAACTTTGTTTACCAATGTCTGCGTGAATGTGCATAGGTGTTTGAGTTTTTTTTTATGTCAGTTAGACAGTCTTTCGTTTTCTATTCGAGATATCTTTCAAGGTAGTTGAGAGTGATCAATAGCCAACTCATGGGCTGCACAAATGCAAGTCTATAATTACCCTATTGTCTTTGATGATTTCGACACGTGCATTTGTATTGTGTAGTCATAGGAACAACGATAGTGTGCGTGGTAGGCGTTTACTTTGTTGTATTTATAGACTGCCTCTATTTATCTCCGTCGACTAACTTTAAGGGTCTGATTACATGAGAGTTTTCAACCCCGGGGTTGAGTTTCAACCCACCTGACCGAGTTGAAATGAATTTGCTATTACATGCGTCTTTTCACCACCGTGTATGAAAAAGCGAGCCATGAACTTTCACCCCCGGGGATGAAAAAGCGTGTCATATGCAATGTGTCACGCATGCGTCAACAATGTTCAAGACGTTTGTTCATCCTTGCTTTGTTTTGAACACTCCCAATTCATTTTATTTAGCTCCTACGGGTGCTCCTACGACGGAAACTATTTCAACTGGCAAGTCCAATGCTACTTTGACAATCACGGTATGACTTTCCTTTCTGATACCTTCCTCCTGCTGTTGAATTGACGAAGATGAGAGCCAAACCCATCTTTTGATAGACCGTTTAGCCTTTCTACAACAGAGTTCGGATCGGACCACACAACACACATTGTTAGATAACGTAATCTTGCGAGTTTTTACTTGCACAATATTAAGGTCTAGTGCTATACTCTGGCACAAATTTTGTATAAAACTGTATAAAACTGCCCCTAGATCTAGACTGTTCTGTAGAACAACTATTGCTATTTACATATAATATTTGATTCCACATCAAATAGTAGGGTTTATCCTGAAAGTAATTTTTGTAATTCTATCAGTTTTGGTGGCTTTAAGTACTTTCCTTTTAATTGTCATGCTCATGCAGCTAGAGGCACTCAAGTTCTAAGCATACCAAAATTCTTTATTTATCTGACATCCATGAACTCTTCGGCTTTTTTCAAAGTTTTTGTCTCTTTCTTTCTACATTTTCTTGTTTAAAGTAAATGAACGGAGATATAGCGACATAATCTAAACATAGCACAAAAGAACGGCAGGCGCCACTAATCTTCTCATTGTTTTCATAGATCGAAAACTTCAAATACAATAGGTTGTATTTAGATTACCCAGTCCCCTTAGCTAAGTTTGCTTTTAACCCCGTTGATTTACTTTAAGTCGATCTATTTAAGATTGTAGAAGTACTAAACACTGTTGAACAAAACGCGGGTACCCTAACTTTGTTGAGTTATCTGATAAAGAAGTTTTGGCTTATCCGTCGGTACTTACAGTGATGAAAAACCTACGGAGTTATTAGATAATTTATGATCATTAATATTTCTTTTATAACCTTCATGTCAAGTGATTTAGTCACTGACGTTTTCTCTTAAATGATTAAGTGTGGTTCTTTCAATGCTTGAAACCTTCGACATAAAGCGAATCGAAGAAACTTTGCTTCGTTATAGCTTTACGAGAGTATCACTTTTATGTTGTATTATTTATACATTTATCCATGTATTCATTTATCGATTTTTGCAATCATCTATTTATTTATTCATTTACCTATTCACTCATCCATGCTGTTTGATTATTAACCTTTTCTATTCTTCGTCCAGACAAGCTACTATGCTACTACTCCAATGGTCCTAGAAGTCGGAACTAAAAGTCTTCCTCCCAAGCAAGATAAAACAACGAGTAAGTAGTTACTTCTATGTAGTTTTTGAATAGTCATTTGACCTGCAAAGGATCTTTCGTATTTAAAATTTCAGTTTGGAAGTCTCTGATTGCATTGTACTGAAGTTTGAGCTGTTGTATTTAAAAGAATTGAGTCCATACTAATACTGGAGCGTTAACGCTGCCTGAATTTTCGCTGACAAACCACTGACAGTCCTTAGTTATCACACAACATTGCTAAAGTCATCAGCAGTGGAGACTTTTTAGTCCTTGCATTATCCTTGGGATTTCCTTTGGTTTACTTTCAATAGAGATTCAATGACAACTTCCGTTTTATGATGAAAAATTATTCAAATTATTAAAATATTAAAATTTTATTATAAAATTATTAAAATATTGAATATTAAAATGAATTATTGAAGTCGAAAATCATTTTATGATGTGAAATTATTTTTTCTATAGATTTGACTGTATTGGACCCATGTTATTAGTTGGAGATCTTACCATTAATTATCAATGCTAAAGTATCAGGACCCTATTATATTGTACTGATAGGTCATTCTGTTAAAACATTCGATTATCATTTATTATTATTATCATTATTAGTATGTTTCATACTTTACACACACAGATATTTGTATGGTCATATTGTTCTTGGTACTAAATGGCAACAAGCCTTCTTAAGTTTCCAGAACCATTCGAAGAATTCGTGCAGAGTTCAGGATTGCAGTTTTCTGCATATCCGCCAAGTTCGTATCTATTCCAATATCTTTCAGTCTTCTCCATCTTCTTTGGAATTGCTCCCAGTGATCCAAAAACGATCGGTACAACAGTTACTTTCGTCTTCCACAATCTTTTCAGTTCAATTGCAAGATCTCGGTATTTGTCAATCTTCTCCTTTTCTTTCAGTTCTATTCTGCTGTCATAGGAAACTGCGAAGTCTATTATTGTACAAGTATTTTGTTCTTTATCCTTGATAATCATGTCTGGCCTTCTTGCCTTAATTTCATTATCAGTCTGAATTGTAAAATCCCATAGAAGCGTACATTTTCCATTTTCAAGTACACTTACCGGTTCATGATTGTACCATTTTTCGCTTACATTGATGTTATATTTCTTGCAAACTTCCCAGTGAATCCTACGACCTACCCAATCGTGCCTCTTTTTATAATCCCTTTGTGCTAACATTTTGCATTCATTTAGTATATGGTTTATGCTTTCATCAGCTTCTCCGCACATCCTACATTTACTTTCCTGTTGCGATTTGTCTATCTTAGCTTTTATCAGATTCGTTCTAATGGCCTGCTCCTGGGCAGCCATGATAAGACTCTCAGTTTCTCTTTTTAGTCCTGCCTTTTTTAACCACATCCATTGGTTTTGTTCTGCAACATTTTCCGTCTGCCTCAAATATTGTCCATGCAAGGTCTTGTCTCTCCATCTGTCTCTCCTTTCATTTTGTTTACGCTTTTTAAACCGTGTAACAGTTTCTTCTTCGTTGATCTCTTTTACTTTTCTAGCAGCAATCAGTATTTTCTCTTCACTTCCATTAATATATTGATGTAGATCAATCAGGGCCTCTGCAACTGTGTCTTCAATTTGTTTTAATCCTTTGCCTCCTTTGTCTCTTGGTAAATATATTCTATCTACATTGCTTCGTGGATGTAATGCATTATGCGAAGTTAACAACTTTCTAGTAGTCCTGTCAAGTGTTTGCAGTTCTGCTTTATTCCAGTCTAAAAATGGGGCCGAGTAGCGAATAACAGGCACTGCCCAGACGTTAATTGCACTAACCAAGTTGTTTCCATTCAGTTTTGTCTCTAATGTTTTTCTAACTCTCCTTTTGTATTCTTTACCAACTATTTCTTTCATTTCACTACGCTTGACATCATTTGCCTGCAATACGCCTAGGTATTTGTAGTTTTCTGCATATTCAAGAGATCTTATAAATTTGTTATCTTGTAACTGAATTCCTTCTGTTTCGACGCTCTTTCCTCTCTTTAAGACAAGCATTGCACATTTTTGAATGCCGAACTCCATATTTATGTCTTTACTAAAGATTCGTACCGTTTCAACGAGAGAGTTCAATTCTTTCTCAGAACGACTATACAATTTTAGATCATCCATGTAAAGCAGATGATTGATTCTTTGCCCATTAGTAGAAAATTGATATCCATGCTTCGTCTTGTTCAGGATCATAGTGAGAGGGATTAACGATATTATGAAGAGTAAAGGCGACAGCGAGTCTCCTTGAAAAATACCTCTTCTGATATTTACGTTGCCCAGAACATTTTTTCCGCATGTCAGTTCCACGCACCATGACTTTATACTCTTTTCTAGCAGCTTGCAGATTTCCTCACTTATTCCAAAACACTTCAAACACTCTAAAATCCAAACATGTGGGATCAGATCATAAGCTTTGCGATAATCAATCCAGCACATTGCCAAATTTTTCTTTCTAGTTTTCACCTCTTTCAATATCATCTTGTCAATAAACAGTAGGTCCCCTGTTCCCTTCGTTCCCTTCCTGCAACCCTTTTGCTCCTCTGGTAGTAATGACTTTGCCTCCAGATGATGATATATATCATCTGCTATCAGTGCAGTTAGCAGTTTCCACACAATCGGCAAACAAGTGATTGGTCTATAGTTACTAGGTACTGTTCCCTTATCTTTATCCTTCTGAATGAGAACAGTTTTTCCTTTAGTCATCCACATAGGAATCTCATCACCTTGCACTAACCTATGAAGATACTCCGCAAGAACCTTGTGCATAGAATTAAAATTCTTTAACCAGTGTCCCTGCACCCCATCCGGACCAGGCGTCTTCCAGTTAGGAAAGGATCTTAACGTTTTCTGAACTTTTTCAATCGTGACTTCTGGGCTTTCTTGCTTATCACGGCTTTCTCCTTCTTTCTTTAATTCTTTTACCCAGTCTGCTTCTCTGTTATGCTCTACTTCCTCCCCCCAAATTTGCGACCAAAATTCTTTTGTCTCTTCTGCGTCAGGGCATTCGTTAGATTGCTGCGCTCCCTCATTATTTAGAACCTTGAAAAACTTTCCTTGGTTATTTGCAAACGCCCTATTTTGTTGGAATTGCTTGATTCTATTGTCGTATCTTTGAATTTTGCCTCGTTTTGCAACCATTCTTTGCCGTATTATTTCCTTTACAGTATGCAACCCTTTTTGCTTTAATTTATACTTTCTCTGTAATTCATCCCTATGTTTCTTTTTAATAGTTTTCTTTTCTATCAACGTCTTAACTCTACCTAGATCTTTCTGGAGTTCATTCACGTCCCATTCCAACCTTCGTCTCCACCAGGGTTTCTTCTTTTCTTTCTGCTGTTCCCTCACTTTGATTCCTAAAGTTTCAGTAACCAAAACAGCTCCAGAGTATAGTAAATCATTCACATCGGTGATGCTCTCTACTTTAAATTTTTCCATAGTCTTGTTCACTTTTTGTGTGATAGTCCTCAGTTTCCATCTGTCTATACCCCTCAAGGAAGGTAATTGTCCTCTTGCATTTCTTTCTCTTATCTCTTTCAATCTTTCAAACATCTTCTTTTCATCTTGTGACATTTCTGCTAAATCAACATTTATATTCTCGATTTCGGGTTCTCCATTGTCTAGTTGCATATCGCTAGTTGGTTGAGTCTCGTCTTCAAAATCTTGTGCTGCCTCCTGATTCTCTACCTCTACTGCGCTCTCTACCCGTTGTAACTTCCTTCTTATATCATCAAGTTCTAGATCTGTCAACCAACCCTTCTTCAGTATCTGGTTCTTCTGGTCCAGTAGTCTCTGTTCAGTTACTTGGAACATACCTTTCTCACACCATAGTTTATACATTCGTTTCCTGTAGCCAAGTATTCCTGGATCGCTTTTGTAGAAACATTCCATCACTATTCGGTTCTCAACATGTGACCATTTTCTTCGAGTTCTTACCGCAGTAGCTTGGTGACGACCGGCTCTATGCTGCGCTGCCATAGGATACCTGCCGGGCGAAAGTCCTTCATCTGTGAATCCAGACTCATTGACGCCGTTATCTATACTATCAAAGTTAGACATTTGAACACTCATGATTGAGGTTAGTAATTTTTAGGTTATACTACCACCGGTGTTTTTATCGTGACATCATCACTAGGAGGGTTGCCACCCAAGGCTGAAGAGCCCCTCCTGCCCATGAGATTATTATTATTATTATTATTATTATTATTATTATTATCATTATCATTATCATTATCATTATTATTATTATCATTATTATTATTTCACATTTACCACAGCTTTTGATGTTAAAACTGGTTATGTAAAGTTCTTCATCAGGTGCAAGCACTTAAGATAAAGACTTGTCCTTCTCTCTTCTTCAAACTTCGCAATCATAAAACTTTTCGTAAGATCCCAGCAGTTCCTAGCAGTGCTGATTTTTGCCATATTATAAAGTCATTCCTTATGCCCAGTTTCTCAGCAAATGAATGTAGTCTCTTTGGGATTGACCCAAGGGCCCCGATGACTATTGGTATCTTAGTAATAATAATTATTATTTTTATTAATAATTAATTATTAGTAATAATAATAATAATAATAATTATTATTATTATTATTATTATTATTATTATTATTATTATTGTTATTATTTTCTTTGATAAAGCTATTACAATAAAACAGCCCTACTACATAACTACAAAAATTTGCTAGTTACAGTGAAACAAGTTCGAAGACTTAAACAGTCGCGGTTACAAAACATTACATTGCAATACACTATATTGCAAACACTATTCAACGAGCTCTTGTATTAGCCCGGAAAGAACCTTTCGAGTTGTTGTCTCACTGTCCATTAGCACTGTTTTCTGCATTTCATAGGCTGTCTTTTTCACGAGGTCTTCATTCGCAAAAATTTTCCCTATATCCATTATCGCTTGCTTCATACCGCCATCGAGGGCACCGATCACTACTGGTACTACTACGATTTCGTACCCAGGTCTTATTTCGTCAGCTTTTCAACCCGTGTCGTCTCTATGTTGCGTTGTTGAGGGCATGCCATTATTATTTGTTTGTTCTCAGGTACGTTCATGTTTCTGGTGGATGTTATATGCATAGCAGGCTACTGCCTGCAGCCATGGCTATCATATATAGTCTTCTTCTTATCCTTAGCTATTCATTACTTTTCTTATGATCCTAGCTGATCCAAGGAGGCATCCTTTCTGCAGCAGTGCAACTGGAAAGTCTATGCCAATCTGTTCTATCGAGGAGTCTATCCTTTCTGTGACTGTTCCGAGAAATCCAATTGCTATGGGTGCGATAGTTACCTTCTTCATGCTCCAAATTCTTGCAATTTCGTAGAGTTCGTCATAGTTCGATAATTTCTCTTCTTCTTTCACAACTATACGAGAGTCAAAGGGGCACGATGGATCAATGATGAGACATGTTTTATTTACTTTATTCATCACAGTTATTTCTGGTTTGTTGTGATTCAGTTTCTTATCCGTTTGAATGGAGAAGTCCCACAAAATCTTACAGAAATCTGACTCTAATACCTTCTCAGCATTGTGGGTGTACCACATCTCACCCCTCTCAAAGCCCCATTTTTCACATAACTTCCAGTGGATCATCCTGGCTGTTTGGTTATGTCTCCATTTCTTATATTCGTTCTGTGCTAAACTTGGGCACTCTGCTACTATGTGTGCTCTTGTTTCATCAAATTTGCCTCACATTCGACACAGTGATGATGCATCTTGTTTATGGATGTGTTTGCGGATGTTGTTGGTCCGTATGGCTTGATCCTGTGCAGCTACAATTGTACTTTCAGTTTCCTCTTCAGATGGCCCTTTTTCAACCAATCCCATGATCTTCTTCCGCAGACTTCCTTAGTTGCCTGCTCAAACTGTCCGTGGAATGGCTTACATCTTCTCAATTCGGAATGTTCCTTCTGTATTCCTTCCTTGTTTTTCTCCCCCTTGCCAGCTTTCAACACTTCCTCCTTTCCAACAGCAAGTATCAGCTTCTCCTTACTCTGTTCGATGTATCTTGATAAACTTTCTTGTTCCGTCCGTACACAATCTTCGATACCAATTAACCCTCTGCCTCCATCTGCTCTTCTCAAGTACAATCGATTATTATTATTATTATTATTATTATTATTATTATTATTATTATTATTATTATTATTATTATTATTATTATTATTATTATTATTATTATTATTATTATTATTGTTATCATTATTATTATTGTTATTATTATCATTATTATTATTATTATTGTCAAAATTGTTTCTGTTACTTTTTCTTGAGTCCGCTATACTGCTGGCTGATGCCTAGGCAGATTATTTTTGTTTTGTTACTTTTTTTTTTCTTTTACTAATTTTTTTCCATTTCTAAGATGACATATCAATTTTTTTTCATAGTTCTATTTTCTTTCGTAAAAAGTTTTCACAATCTCGCAGTTTTGGCTGAGTACCCATTTTTGACATTGTTCGATTACTAATTTTGCCTCCTTCTCTCCTTCACATAATCTCTTGATTTGACACTCCAATTGCTTGCTGTAACAGCCTAGAAAGTCAAATACAACATTGATTTGATCTATTTCGTATCCACGATTTAACCATAATAATAATAATAATAATAATAATAATAATAATAATAATAATAATAATAATTATTATTATTATTATTATTATTATTATTATTATTATTATTATTATTATTATTATTATTATTATTATTATTATTATTATTATTCTGCTGATTGTCACAGTACTAATGTTCTTCTTTGACTGGTTTTTCAAGCCGACATCAAGTCACAGCCTGTGACCAGGGAGCGCCGAAGGCGCGGGAGGCGAAACGCCCAGTGAGCCTTATGTCGCGATGTGTGATGCACATGCAAACGAGGTTGCGCTCTTCCTCGCAAAAGTTTTGGAAATTTTTCACGAGAAGAAAATCACAGCTCTGTGGTAGGAAAAGTGGAGTTTCTTTAACATAAGTACCTGTGAGTATGCGATTTCTTTTCACAAATTTAATCCATTGAATATACAACTGCTTTTACTCCTTGCTTTAGCGTTTTTAGCTTTACAAACTTGAAATTTTGATACATTTACGGAAAGCGCTCTGGGCCTAGGCCAGGCCACAGCCGCAGCTTCTTTGGGGCGCACTTCAATTTATTCAAAGGGAAAATTAAAGAAAATTCTAATTTGCTAATATTTAGATAAAATAGATATTCAAGAAGGTATGTGCAAATTTATTTTTTGAGATATTCTGAGATATGATGTTTAGGGCAGTTTGAGTGGTGCCCGGTCGTTTCTTGGTTTCGTCTTGTATGGCAGATTAGGCCCATCTTGGGTTAATAACATCTTTTCATTTGGCAAAACTGTCAGTAACCCCAGGGGGGTACTCAGGTATATTTAGGATAGGGTTGCTCAGGCTGGAGTGCAAAGCATCAATCCAAAAAAATAATTTCTGGCATAAAAGTAGGCCTAAGCTAAAAAATATTTTTTTCTGATCTAACCTGCTAACATACTGTACCCAAACATCATGAAGTTGGCATCTTAAATGTATGGAAAAATGCCCCAACTGATTAGCCCTAACTAACTCGACTTCTCATGCTGTTAGGATTTTCAAGTATTTTGACTTTAGTAATGTTACTTGATTTTAGATTTTGTTTGTAGGATCTGCTTTCTTCAATTTTCTTACTTTAACCCATATTGGATACCCAAAAAGTAATGCAGAACTTAAGGAACCAAAAAATAAATTGTGCAAATGATTGACCCAAGAAAGTAAGCTCTGTCCAAATTTTAGACCCAAAAAAGTAACCTGAGCAACCCTATCCAAGATAATACACCCAAGTAACCCCCCCCTGGGTTAGTTGTAGTCTGGTGTGATCTCAACTGGTTTTAGCTACACAGTTACATACATTATTCTGCTTTGATAGGAACAGTATATAACAAGTATCTTGCTGTAATAGGTCTTTCAATTTTCATTCATTTTCAGAATCCTGATGTGTCAAGCTATGGAATCTATGTGAGACTTGGCTTTTATTACCTGTCAACCTTCACTTAGCTACTTGTTGCTTTGCAAGAACATATTCCATTATGAAACTGTTGCAAAGAGACCAAACAATGCCTGCATCATATTCTTTAATTCAGATTTTTTAATTCAGACTGTAAACTAACTGCTTTAAATTTGTAATTTTGCTTGTTGAAAGTAAGAATCAATGAAAATAGAACATGCTGTAATATGGAACAGGCAACAGATTAGTAATTTTTGCAAACAATGCTCTGTTTAATTAGATATTATGCTAATTTGTAGAGAAAGGGAAACATTTACTGTATGCATGTGCCATCTTTTACATACTAACAATTAAACACAATAAAGCACAGATTGCAAAGTTATTACCTCAGATTGTTGCCATTTTATACTCAAAATCAACATTAGAAAATGTTTGTATCTAATTTACAACTGAGTGCCAAAGAAGCCGGGTCGATGGAGAATGATCAAAGGGTTGAAAATGGTTCAATACAATCATAATCAAGGGACTGAAACAATTAGAGGTGGTTGGAAAAATTGAATGTTCATTTTCACAAGAATTAAAGAGAATCGACATAGTTAAAAGCTGGCCCGGGCCAGGTCAAAAATATGACCTTTTGTACTTGACAACTTAGACACATCCGGTTTCAGTGTGTAGCTGAAGAAACAAAGGATTTGTGGGCGTTTCTCTTGCCTATTTATAGCGGCTACAAGATATAGCTATGTCTGTTCCCTTTAATAAGGAGGTTGGAATGAAAATTTCAGGAGGAAAATTTCTAAAGAAGGAATAACTGGGGGCAATTGATTATTGGGTACTCAAGTCAGTAATCAGGTATGGACCCCCATTCTCCCCTTGGGTAAGCCACTGGCCAGCAACAGAACAGAAGGTGCACACTGAGCCTATAAGAGTCTGTTTGGGGGTAGATCAAAGGGCCTTCATCAAGAAACTTCTCATTGGAATCTCAACTCTCAGTTCACCAAAAACATATGGGACTCTAGTACTCTGAGAAAGTACAACTTGGGAGATTGTTTGTTTTGATACAGGAAATCCTTGCTATATTCTAGCTTTATTTTCACTTATATTACTTTTGACTAGTATTTAAACATATGAAAAGCTTGAAAACTTTGTTAAAAAGCACAAGTAGTAAACATGAAGATTGTTATGGATCTTTTAAGAAACTTTCAGTACTGACCCAAATTCTTAGTTTCTTATAAAAATATGTGAAACCCTCTTAACAGAGAAATGTTACATGTCTTTTATAAGAAACTGGTTTATAAGAAAGTAGTACTAAGATGGCCAAAATTTTGAGAAACTCTAGTACTACTGTATATCTGAGAAATATTCAGAAAATTTTCAAAGTTAAAAGCATGGATATTGTAGCAAATATAGCATTGAACCTTTATCCTTGAGTAATATTAACTAACCATTTGTTTTTTCAACATAACAGAACACTGTTTATACTTATATGATGTTTTAAATGCTAAGAAACATATCTGAAGCACTGCTAGCAATCACATTGATAATTTTGCATTCACAACATAAGAAACCAATTAAGAAACTTTTAGTATTAAAATGGACAAAATTTAATGCAAAATTGAGAAACTCTTAGTACTATAGCCTGATCCTAGTTTCTTATAAAAACCTGTGATGATTTTGTGGCATAAGCTTTCAGAACATTAAAAATGGACAAACATAGCCAGCCTGTCTTAAGTTGTGGCTAGGTCATTGTCTCTCAAAAAGTTGCAGACAAAATATTCTTAATTTAAAGGATGGATGGGTATATATAATTGTCAGGCCCACCCTGAACTTTAGAGGATGGAAATCTGACACCTTATACCTTAAGCAACAAACAATAATGTAACTCCTTTTTTGTTGTCATAGCCAATTCATACTGAAGCCTCCACTTTATTTGTTTTCAATTACTACCTCTTTAGCATTCAAATAATATGCCTGAGCTACAGTTTTGACAAAATGTTCCAGGAATTGATACATCTCTCTGTAAAAAGTTTTCAAATGTTTAATCTTCAGCCAGTCATCAATTTCAGATCAAGTCCACATGTGATGTGCATGATAACATAACATAAAATAACATAAGCATCATCCTACTCCTGCTAGCATTCCTTTGAGGAAATTGGTATACATCAAGTCCTCAAATGCAGTCCTGTGCATATAAATTGTTTCAGTGTTATCCTCGTTTCATCGTGATGGTTTGCAGTTGGGGAAAACCAGAGATTAGCTCAGTTCTTCAGCATTTCCAGATTTACTCTCTTCAGTTAGTCAAAAATCATCAACTTGATTCATGATTGAATCCATGATTCTGTTTCCGTGTTCACTCAATAGAAAATGAATTAGACCTTGCCATCTTCCTCATTTGGACATCAACTGAGCAGATCAGATTTCAGCTCTAAACGTCCAACAGGGAAAGCTTTCCGATACTTGAACTAGAACTGTAGGCCAAGTCGTTACCAAATTTCACCTTATCTCCCAAGTAAGACTTGATGGCAGGTAGTTGTTGATGCTCCAAGCAAGTTCCTATAAACCATAACAGCTCTTTTCCTCAATTTCGTCTGTAAGTTAACTCTTTCTGTTCAACTTTAATGAATCCTTCCCTTCATCGTTCCAATCGCAGCAAGAACGCCATTGTTTGTAGGACGCAATTTGGTAGCCTCGTTTGGAAATCGTGCATCACAGCTCAATCTTCAAACATTAGCGCGTTTCGCCTCCCGCGCCTTCGGAGCTCCCTGCCTGTGACCTTAGACATCAAGCACTTTCCGCAAAATTCTTGCCGTACCAAGAAGAGCTGACTTTTGTATTAATTGAATCGTTACATTTACTCCAATTTCCTTCAGATAACTGTTCAAGTTTCTTGTAACTGTTCCAAGTGCGCCCACAATGATGGGAACAACTTTCGCTTTGACTTTCCACAACCTTTCAAGCTCTCTCCGCAACTCATCATATTTCTCTATTTTCTCTGTCTCTTTTGCTAATAATACTCTTTCATCTCCAGGAATCGCTACATCTATTATGTGACATGTCTTTTCAATCTTGTTTACGACGAATACATCAGGTCTCCTGGCTTGGATTGTGTTATCCGTCTGGATGGTAAAATCCCATAAAATTTTCACTTGTGTTCAGTCTCTATAACACTGTCTGGTTGGTGCTCGTACCATTTGCTACAGCATTCTATAGCATTTTGTTTGCATAGATTCCGGTGGAGTGATCTTGTAACACAATCATGCCTCCGTTTGTATTCTTTTTGCGCAAGCTTTGGGCATTGGCTTGTAATATGACAAACTGTTTCTACAGCAATGAGACCTTTTTCTTTTATCCAGTACCTCCTCTGTAGCTCTTCCTCGAATTTTGCTTTTATCTTAGTTCCCCTTCTTAGCTCTTCAACTCTACTTAAACCTTTTCTCAGCCGTTTTACTTGGCCCTCAAGGTGCCTCTTCCATCTCGGCTTACCTTCGTATTTCTTTTTGTTGATCTGAACTCCCAGTCTCTCTCTTGTGACTACAGCTGCAGCATAGATTAAGTCATTTGTCACTGATATATTCTCACTCCTTAATTTTGCTAGCAGTTGATTCATCTTATCCACTTCTTTTTTCAAGGCATTCTTATTAACTTCCTTTAGGTCTGGCAGCTTCTTCCCCTGGTTTTGTTGCATCACGACACTTCAAACAGCCTTTCAGCAATAGCAAGTTCCTTATCAGAAAATCATTCTCATCCAAATCTTCAATTATTTCTTCTTGCATTCCACTTTCATCAACAGGTCCCTCGTGTGTTTCTATTTGCACTAGATGTATTCTTTCACTTCTTTATGCAGCGTTACTGGAATGATGTTCTTCTCTGTTATTTTTTACTCCGGATTCTCTTTCCTGGTGCTTTCTCTTCATTCCTTCGATTTCTATTTCTGTTATCCAACCTTTCAATTTAATTTGTCTCACTTGAGCTAACAATCTTTGTTCCGACGCCTCCAGAAAGTGTCTGCTTCTCCAAATTGCAAACAAACGTTTTCTGTAACCTCGCTTTTGTGGCTCACTGGCTATGTAGCACTCCATCAGATCTCTGTTTTCCTATCTTGACCATTTATTCCGTTTTCTGCCTCCTTCTTAAATTTCTGCAGTAGCATGATAACAACCAGGGTGGGCCTGTGTAGCACCTCCACCCCTGCCGTATGTGACAGTACCACAATTATTTGATCCACTCCCATTGACGTCGTTTTCTAAATTTGCGATAGGATTCATTATTTTCTATTGAATATGAGATAATGGTTTTGCCTCACCAAAAAGCAATGTTTTTATCATGACACCATCACTAGGGAGGTTGCCAACCAAGGCTAATGGGTCCCCCCTACCCATGAGACAGACTAGCCCCCGCCGGACGCCAACTCGGTACTACAGCTAACAGGTATTACACATTGCTCAAGGGTGACCTGGAGGTAGTTGTGGCAAAGGGTAACCTCATTCTCCCACGTCCAGACTCCACTACCGGATGCAGTTTAAAGTCATACCCAGGACCAATATTATTATTATTATTATTACTATTATTATTATTGTGCTCATTCACAATGTCGTTGTACGAAGATGATTGGTATTATCTCCACTTTCCTGACATTCCATAATCTTGCCACTTCCCTTCTAAGATCTTCGTACTTTTCCCTCTTCTCCTCTTCTCTTTCGATCACTCTTCCATCAAACGGGCATGAAACGTCAATGATTTTGCATTCATTTTTCTCTTTATCGTGTATTACGATGTCAGGTCGGTTGTGATTCAACTGCTGATCCGTTTGAATTCTAAAATCCCATAAGATCTTTTACTTTTCATTCTCTAAAACACCTTTTCGAATATGATCATACCATTTCTCTGTACAATCGAACCCATATTTCTTGCAAAGCTCCCAGTGAATTACATTCCCAACTCTATCATGCCGCCAATTCTTGTACTGGTTCTAGGCCAATTTTTCACATTCAGCCACTACATGCGCAATAGACTCTTCTCGTTTTCCACACATTCCACACATTATTACTATTATTATTATTATTATCAGTCTTTATATCTCGGCGATGATATTATGCCGGTGTTCTTCTTGGGAGCGGCCTGCAACCAGCAGCTTTAGGTCTCAAGAGTCTTTCTCAGTATTCTTGCAGTGCCCAAAAGAGTGGCTTTCTGCAACTGCGCTGTGCTACTTTTCAAACTAATCTTCTTCATCCAGCCTTCCAAGTTCTTTGACACAATTCCTAAAGCTCCAACAATGATTGGGACAATTTCAATATGTGAGCATTTCCATATTTTCTTCAATTCTCTCTTGAGGTCTGAATAATGCTCAATTTTCTCTCCTTTCTTCTGGATGTTCTTTACCTGATCCACAATCCTCTGTTCGGTAGCTTCAAAAGATCCTTCAGTTCTCCATATACTGTACATTCGTTTTCTGTACCCTCTCTTGTCTGGGTCACTCATATAATAGCACTTCATTACACACACATTATCTTGTGTTGTCCACTTTCTTTATTATTATTATTATTATTATTATTATTATTATTATTATTATTATTATCATTATTATTATTATTATTATTATTATTATTATTATTATTATTATTATTATTATTATTATTATTATTATTATTATTATTATTATTATTATTATCATCATCATTATCATTATCGTTGTGTAACCATCACACAGAGTCGGTAGCCCATTTGATGAACTCTTGCAACAGATTTAAAGATCTTTACTTAAAACGACACGATAGGATAGTAGAAGCCATCTAACAAGGTGTTTTCGAAAGCAATCTGTAAGCGAATCACCCCCCACATATCCAATGAGATCGCATTTTGGCAGCGTGCTTTCCTGCCAGATCGTGACAGACAGGAATTGATTTTCAGTTTGAAAGCTGCAATGGATGATTTCAGACATTTGAATACAAAGTTTTGTGCAGTTTTCGTGGATTTTGCAGATGCATTTGGAAGCATTGAGCATGATTTCCTTTTTGAAACTCTCCGGGAATTTGATATTCCTTTGATTTATTGTTGTTTGGTCGAAGATCTTTACCGTTACTCTTCGTTTTCTGTGATTTGTGGGTATGAATTGAGTAAAGAGTTCAATATAATCAGAGGAACAAAGACAGGTGACCCTTTGAGTGCACTTTTATTCATATTGGTGATTGACAGAGTATGCAAGCCTATGGTAAGAGAGGCTGTTATTCGACAGGGCATTGAAGATGAAAGGAGGATAAATCCATTGCCATTACAAGCTTTTGCGGATGATGTTGTTGTTGTTAATTACGACGCAACTATCATAAATGAGATGTTTGATATTGGAAAGGTTGCTATGGAGATGGCAGGTTTAGAAGTGAAACCCAGTAAATGTGCAGTCATGTATGCAAGGAGGTCTGGCAATAACTGGTACAAAGGCAAGGCAGATAAAAAGCCAACTGTGTCAATTCAAGGAAATGCCATCGAAGTTTATCCCCGTGATAAACCCTATAAGTATCTTGGAAAATCTCTCTCACTTTCCGGCGAAGATTCTGTGCAGGTGTTAGAAGTTATAGAGAGTTATAAAGATTTATTGGAGAAAATAACAATCTGCAAATTACCGCTCGCTCTGAAGGCTAGTGCCTTAAATAACTTGGCTCTCGCGAAGATTCTCCACCATTTTTGCAACACAAGGTTTACAGAGGAGCAGTTGGAGTTCATGGATAAGTCCTTGGTGAAGGCAGCTCGAAATATGTATGATTTGTACGAAACAACGACACAACTCATTGTCTTCTTACCACGCAAGCACGGAGGGATTGGAGTTAAGCGCGTTTCAGATGTGTATAGGTCAACAAGGGTTGCATTTCTCATTAAGATGTTGAATCATCCTCAGTTACAGTTCAAGAACATTGCTCGTCAATCCCTAAATTTAGATATGGAAAAACGGAATGTTGCTGCAACAGATGATGATATGAATTTTCTTGGGTTTGAGATTAGTGAAGATGGCTATTTGAATAGTCGCACCAACTTTGGGTGTCAATCAGATTGGCCAGATCTTTTGAGATATGCTAGATAGCTAGATGTTTCCATTGAGTTCAGGCAAGGAAAGGCTGGAGTAATTATTAATGGTGAATTCTTTGATGAAGGTGCTCCACTTCAGAAGTTACTGTTCAAACAGACAGTTAATCGAGATTTGCAAAAAGCAAAGCGATTGTCAATTCAAGGACCCTTTCTCTGTATGACTGATATTCAGTTGAAATCTTCCCATTCAATTTTTTACAACTGGAAAGTAAGTGATTTACTGGTGAAGTTTGCCATAAAAGCACGGTTGAGTCTACTTCCAACAAACTTCACAAAGCACGTATGGAATCGTGATAATGACCCTTCTTGCCCCTTTTACCATCAGCACACGGAAAGTGTTGCACATTTGATGAATGGCTGTAGAGAGTTTCACAACTTTTACAGTAGACGTCACAACCGAATTGCTGACAAAATATTTGAGATGATCTCAGGAAGTCTAAGTGGTTTTCAGTTTCATGCAAACAAACTTGCAGAATCAATATTGATGGAATATGGTGATGAATTACAGCGTATTACGCATCGTAAACCTGACATCGTTATCATTGACAATCAGTCACGTAAATGCATTATCTTAGAGGTGACTGTCTGCTACGATCTATATTTTGAACAATCGCTGAACACCAAACAGGAACGGTATCAGCCGCTGTGCAGTCTGCTGCAGTCGTTGGGTTGGGATGTAGATCTGAAGGTGCTTTGCTTTGGCTCACTTGGTTGTATCAAGAAGGATGTTTGGACTGTTATGAGATCATTGTCAGTAGATAAGTTAATTGTAAAGAACACATTACAGTGGTGCTCAGTTTCAAATTTGATAATGGCTAACTACATATGGAGGCACAGGGTTAAGAAGTTATTCATGTGAATCTTTTTTTCTCTCGGTCCTTTTCATATGATCAGATACGCTAAGTTCTATATCGTGTTTTTCACATTGGATGACTTCTGAATCATGTGTCTTACAAAGAGTTTATGAACTGATTGTAGTGGATAACGCAAGCCTAGTAGACATAATTTTTTATGTTAACTGAGCTGTCAGCTCGGACACTGGCGAACACGAATTTAATGTATTATTATTATCATCATTATCATTATCGTTGTGTAACCATCACACAGAGTCGGTAGCCCATTTGATGAACTCTTGCAACAGATTTAAAGATCTTTACTTAAAACGACACGATAGGATAGTAGAAGCCATCTACCAAAAGATTCGTCGGTACAGTGAAACGTCAGTCAAGTTTGTTAACAGGATGGCAGAAACAGCATTTCTATATTTACGAACAGAACTGCAGCAAATTAATAACCGGAAGCCTGATTTGCTAGAGATAACGTCTAACGAAAAAGAATGCGAGATCATAGAAGTAACTGTATGCTTCGATTTGTACATGTCAGAGTCATATGAAAGTAAAGCTAGGAAGTACCAACAACTCAAAAACATATTGAATCAGAATGGGATGAAGACAAACATAAGAATATTGTGCTTTGGATCGCTTGGGACTGTTCACGAAGACGTAAGAAAGAACTTAAGAGGATTAGGACTGTCGAGTGAGGAGGCAAAGTCTACAATGAAATGGTGCAATGTATCTAATATGATATGTGGAAATATGATATGGCGAAACCGATGCAAATGGATTCACGGACAGACTGGAATTTGATGTTATGAGTATGCTGGACAAACATTTGACGTTGAGACATCTTAGTTAGCTCTCGTTAGTCAAATCATATCAGAATTTATTATTATCATTATTATTATCACTTTTTTGCACCTATTTCGCCATATGGTGCTACCACAAATCATGTTTGATACACAGCACCACTTCATTGTCTCTTTTGCCTCTTCCCCTGACAGTCCTAGCCTTTTCAAGTTTCCTTTCACATTCTTATGTACGGTCCCAAGTGATCCAAAGCACAAAACACTGATATTTGTTGCAATTCCATGTTGATTCAGTAAATTTATCAATGGTTGAAATAAGTATCAACCATTGATAAATTTACTGAATCGGCATGGAATTGCAACAAGTATCAGTGTTATGTGCTTTGGATCACTTGGGACCGTACATAAGAATGTGAGTGGAAACTTAAAAAGGCTAGGACTGTCAGGGGAAGAGGCAAAAGAGACAATGAAGTGGTGCTGTGTATCAAACATGATTTGTGGTAGCATCATATGGCGATATAGGTGCAAAAAAGTGCATGGACAGTAGGACTGCTGATTTCTGGTGATGTACAAGGAACATATTTGGCTATAAGACATTTATTACAGTTTGTTCTTAATTTGTCAAATCATATCCGATATTATTATCATTATTAATTATCTATGGTTGAAAAGAAGTTGATATTGGTCACAAGCGCGCTATTCATACGGACTCAATGCCTTTAAAGGCTGTTTCTTAAATTTCACCAAGCAGGCGATATGTTAGGATACGTTTTAATGGCGAATGACAACTTAAAGTGTCTCTATAATGATTGTCCAGCGTTTGCGGCAATGTGCTGTTGAGACAGAAAAAGTTAAAGCAGAGTTACTGATGCTTTCTTCAAACCAGTGGAAACAACAAAACGATCTCACAACTATCCCGTAACTGGCAAAGAAAGGACGTTGCAGAAAACAGGTCTTATATGAAGCAACAAGTGCTGCAATGATGGTTAATGCCTCATTCCTACTTATTTAGCCAATGACTAACTTCTATAGAGGCAACTTAGGAGTTTTCCACTTTAAAGGGTACTGAGGACGAAATTCCGTTTTTTAGATTTTAAATTGAGGATTCATTTTGTCACAAGATGGGTAAAAAAGAACGCTCCCTGAACAAATAAATGTTTTGCCTTAACGAGAAAATACCTCGTTTACAGTCTCATTGGATATTTAAGTTGCTTCACTATGACAACAAGATTAAAGAATTAAAAATGCAAGGATAAATGAAATGAAAGTGTTATGGCGCAGTGGTGTAATCCTCAAACTTTCCAGTCCGAACAGTCAGGCAGACAGGGCTCAATAACTGGTAGTGCCCCACCACTGGAGTGTCATGACAAGGGGTCACTGACTCGAAAAGTGCTTAGCTACTCCTGTGATCTCAGTGTTTGGTGCTAAAAACCGCAACGTCGCCTTCATCTGCACTTGATATTTTTTTTGTCTTAGGTAGTACAGGTGGTGCTATTGCTGGCGGTGTAGTTGGTGCAGTTCTGATTATCGCAGTTGTTGTTGGGATTGTTGTCTATTTTAGAAGGTAATAAACTCTGTGTTTTATTTTATATTGATGTGTTCACATCTTTAGTAAGCGAACAGTAACTGTTTCTGAAGGCGGGATGTCCCAAAAAATTCTTCGGTTTGAAAAATCACCAAAAATCGATTTTGAAATCTGTGACAAAATTTTCGTTTTCAATTGTTTTGTTAATGATCCAAAAATGTTTATAGATGAAAAATATTTGATTTTGTTGCTACAAGATAAATGAATTATACGTCGAAAACCTTATTTTGAGCCATATCTTTTAAGCAAGTAGGGTCATAGCTCCAGTCTGCGGACAGCTCCAGTCTGCGGACAACAAGCAAAAGCTCTGGCTTTCGACCATAAAAAGACCGTAAATCCTCGCACTGTTCTGGTCATTTTAACTTTGTTTTATACTCATTCGGAAATTTCCGTCGAGAATTTCATGGGGGAAAACTGATCATCTCCTGAGCAAATTAAACTTTGACAACTAAAAATCACTTCTTTTGCCAGCATCCGTCAACAAACCTGTAAATTTTAACTTTTTGTTGTAAATCGTCGTAAAATAATCCGTTGAAACTTTCTTCAGGCTCCGATTGTTTGACTATGCTTTGTTTTCAAATTCCCTTAGGAGCGCTGGTGAATTCGCCTCGTATTTTGGCTTCAGGGGAGTTAAAATTCAACCTTGTACCGACACGCCCCGTCTCCAGTCTGCGGACACATGTTCTTCCATTTGTTTCTTCTGCACTTTATACTTGCTCCAAGTCTCGTCCGTTCGTTATTTGGGCCACTCCGACTGAGTGGCCCGAATAACGAACAGACGAGAGATAACGAACGGACGAGACTTGGAGCAATTCTATCTGCACTTCGATGCTCTGTGGAAATGCGACATTTTAGGCCCAATTTTACAGGATGTTATGATCGATTTCTTTCGTTAATTTTGGCTTGGATATATTGCTTATTTGAATCAATGCGATTTGGAAAGTATGGTAATGTGACAGCAATGATCAGATTGTTGGAAACATTCTGAAATAATGCACTTCAAGGTAAATTTGTGGCGAATTCATTACTTGTCCGCAGACTGGAGATCATGTCCGCACACTGGAGAGAGACAACAACACAAAAAGGAGCCAAGAAATCCGTTTTCGAGACATTAATGAAATTTAATTTAGATATTCTGATAGCACATATTTTAAACTACTTTTGTTGCGATTCAAAGGTTTGTATGCAATTTCTAAGTGATGATGATTACCAGTTGAACAATACTGTCTGCAGACTGGAGCTATGACCCTAGTCACTTTTTCCTACGGGTTCAAATTTTCAGATTTTTCATCATCCGTGTACTTTTAACATAACTTCATCAATGAAGCTGCCTTGTGCCAATTAAAGACTTAATTTATGCGAGAATCTTAACCATTCGATAATTCTTATGGTTTGCATTAATTGCGTAGCTTTAACCTAAATCCACCAACTAATCAGTTTTCTAGCATAGGTTCCAGATCTTTAAATCGGGGATAAAGGTGGATGTAAAATTCTGTGACATATTTGTTCTAACTGAATTGCTTGAAAGAAACTTTAGCTACCTATCCATAATCCTACCGTTGGAATTTCCATAAATTTTGAATATTTTTTGAAATTACAACGTTACTAAAATTTTAGCTGATTTGAGGATATGACGTCATCAAATTTCTAAATCATGAACCACAAAAGTGACAAACTTTCGCTTGGTTCCATGTTGTAGAAATCCATAAACTATGGTTTTCTCGGAAATTATTTCATGTTGCGCCAAATGGTTTAGAGGTTGCGACAATTTGAAGTTTTTTGAAAAGTTTTCTTGAATTTTCGAAAACGAAGTAAAATCCTCTAAATCTGAAGACACTGAAGATTTCAGAAAATTCCAACGGCTGAATTATGGCGCAAGAGCTAAAGTTGCTTTGAAGCCATTCAGATTAAAGAACTAGCTCATTGAATTTACATCCACTTTTTTAAGGACTTGGAACCTATGCTCAGTTTTCTGTCAATAAAAGGACTTGTTTATGGTAAAATCTATAGTTTCAACAGGTCTTCAATGATAGTCCTCATTACTGCCTGTCATTTATGACCACAATAGAACCTTAACATGCACAAAGAAATTAATCTGTCAATCATCAGTGTTTCTTTACAGTATGATTCAAAACCAGATAACCCTAAAAAGAGCTAACTTGGCTAAGTTTTAAACTAATTACAAAATTGAGCTTTGTCTGGGAAAATAATTTCGTACTTGATCTACTTGAAAGCAAAGAAATTTGAAGATTGGCCATGTAATCACTATTTTTATGACTTTTTCAAAACGTGAGTACTTTTTGGGACATCTGGTAGAAAATATTGAGGAGCAATTAGTGGCACACCGAGCCGGGGAATTTGACTTATGACGATGAGTCGCTTGTATCCCGGCGGTAAACCTTGCTCAACAGGGACTCATAATGAGACACTGAAAAAGCTGACCCTATTTTCTGCAATCATCAATGGAATCATTCCCCGGTTCGGCTTCGCATCGCGGCTTCGAGTCTGGAATCCCGTGGGAATGCTATCAAATCTTCAATCGAATCAAAAATTCTATCACATTTACCGTAACCATAGTAGTTCGCAAATCTTACAATCTGATTGGTACTCTAGGAGACTCAGAGTTTGGGCCTAAATAGGGTCAGGTCTTTCAGAGTAATGTTATGAGTCTCTATTGACTGAGGCACCATCATCAGTTCAAAGGAGCACAGAGAAATAAGTGACTCCAGGTCGTAAGTCTATTTGTGAATGCCTTTACGCAACAGCCTGGATGATGATTTGTCATCGTTAAAAGGTAATCCTAGCCTTAAGACATCAAGGTAAAAGACAAGATGATCACAATTCTAGTAAAAAGACAGTACATATCAGGGAGATTAAGTAGGGAGAGGAAATGCTCATTGACGGCGCGAGCGATGTGTGATGCAACCTCTTTTGCACGTTCAGCATGGCAACGCCAAATTGATTGAGCTTTGCATGGCAACGGACTTCAAGGTGTGAATCATCAAGATGGATCTCGGCTGGCTGTTTGGTCCCGGAATAAAGGAAGGTGAGGATGACCATATGTTGCATGAAAATAGTGGTGGCAGGTTACATCAAGATGATTCAGTCGTAGAAAGTAGTCGGTTCGTAGTCGCAGGTAGATCTGCAGTAGAAAATGGTTGTTCGCCGATCTTGTCAGCAGCATTGACTTCTACTTCTGGGCTAGTCCAAGAGGTGATATTCGTAGATGGTCAGAAATAGCCTTTCAGCTGAGTCAAAGCAGGCATCCTTCCTAAATAGCTTCAAAAAGTCTGTTTAGGGATAACTGCGGGGGTGGGGCCCGCGGTGGTGGCGCTGGTTGTCCTTGGGTGGCGGGCTGGCTCGGGGCGAATGGCGGGCATGGTTTTGATCGCTGTTTGCTCTGGGTTGTCGTGTCGCCTGGGGGTGGCCGGTGCTGGTGCTGCGGGGTCTGCCCCCGTTAGAGTGAATTCGGTTCGTTCTATTTTTCTCTCTTTTATTTTCAATATGTATATAGATATTCAATTTTTGTAAATAGGTTTTTAATATTATGGTTTTCATTGTAATTAGATTAGGGTAGTTTTATTTGGTATTTTTATAATTAATAATGTTTTTATCGGAGGGCCCCTTGAAAAACGACTTTTGCCGAAGGGCAACCCTCCTTAAATATATGAAATGAAATGAAATGAAATGAAATGAAATGAAATGAAATGAAATGAAATGAAATGAAATGAAATGAAATGAAGTGAAATGAAATGAAATGAAATGAAAGAAATAATGTCTATTTTGAAATGGATGAATTGCGTTTTAGGTTGGCAGAGGTGTTGTCTAGACTTACCCCCTCTCCATAGCTTATCAGAAGTAAAAATTTATGCCAAGTTGTTATCAATACATTCTACATCTATTGCCAAAAAGTCTTTAGAGCATTGTGGCCAACAAATGCCTAGTTGTATGGTCGTCAAGAAACATATGCGAAATCTTAATGAGCATGTAGCAAGGGAGAGAAACTTTAGAGAGTTTCGAATTGCATGTGAGAGTTCTGAGGCATGGTTAGGTTTTCTTGATGCCTGCAACGTTGACCAGTGTTTTGCAACTTCTTGTTATTTGCAGCACATTCTGCAGCACTTTTGGACAAAGGCAGTGCATTCCAATGGGGGAATCGTGGCCAAAAGGTTACTGGATAGCTATTGAAGAAGGCATGAATACAGCCTCATTACAGTTTTAGCCCTCTGTTGCTTTCCAAACCCCTCCCCCCGGTGTCAATGTTGTCGTTTTCCATGACCAGATGGTTTATGAACTGAACGCTGTTCAATCTCTTGCAACAATATTGACATGGGGGAAGGGGGGACCCTTTACTAGCAAATATGTAGGTTTTGATCAATCGTCCAATAACTTTTGGCCACGATTGCAGCTCTGCCAACACTGCTAATTCAAACGATGATGATGATGATGATGATGATGATGATGATGATGATGATGATGATGATGATGATGATGATGATTGATGATGATGATGATGATGCTAATGATGATGCTAATGATGATGCTAATGATGATGCTAATGATGATGATGATAATGGTGCTGATGATATTCTAGAGGATGCAGGCTTCTTAATCATGCAGGTTAGTGCATTCAATGGGCCAGAGACGACATCAAGGCTATGTCCCCTGTTGCCAATGTTAGGCTGGGAGCAGACTCTTCAGAGACCATCCCAATTACAAAAGATATTGTGTTTGAAATGGTTGAAAGTATAGGGAGGGATGTTGATCATGTAAGTGATGGCTACAAATTTCATATACGGGAACATTTTCTCCCTTTGTTCAAAATGCTTCACAACAAGGCCTCCGTTATAACTGAACATGTCATACGGGAGCATAATAAAGATACAGTGCAAGAATGTTTTGCGAAATTTGCCAGAGACAATGAACTAATGGTCATTGTGGAGAGATTGCTTGAATTTGGAGGGAACAAGTGCACTTTGTTATAAAGCAGCGTCACTCGTCATCTTGAAGAGTACTGTTTTCAATTTTTTAAAGTCAAAACAGAAAGCTCTGTGCAAAAGGATTGATGTAGCTCCTGAGAAAAAAAGTGTTGCGTTACGTCTGACATTGAGGAGAGACAAGAAGGGAAGAAAAGTAACAAGTGACATTGCAAAAATAAAGGAAAGTTTCAAGAACAGTAAGAAATTGGAAACTTTGCTCTCAGATTTAAGACAACATAAAAAATTTGAGGAAACTGTCAGAAAATTCACAGGGAAGGAGCTCACATTCATGCTGAAAGCAATGAGAATGCCCAGCTATGGGGGAAAGGAAAATCCATTTTAATTCCCAAGTTCATCAATGCAATTGCATCAGGAAATATTACAATCACAATTGATGAAGAAGTAAATTCGCAGCACTGCCTTGAAAACTTTGTGCTAATGACTTCAGCAATTTGCTCCCTGAAACAGCAATATACGTACCCCATAAGAAAAAGGTCAGCTTTCAACAAGCTTGCGCAAGCTTGAAAGGAGCATGATTTTTGCTTGAAGGAGCTTGAAATGAGTATGTTGACACAATTTTGGCCAGTCTACAGGTATGATTAGAGCTTGATCAAGCTTGACAATAATCACATGCTAAAGTCATTCTTAAACTTATACTAGAATCAAGCCTGACTGAGTTTGCCTTCCAGTGCAAAAGATACGTACATGCTGCAAGCTAGTGCAAGCGTTGCAAAATTATTACTCACATCCATTTCTCAAACGTACCCAAAGCATACTCAAAACAAGTTGGGAGTGGGGTAAATTGTTTTGACAAATGCCAGGTAACGCTGGAAGCAAAAGCTTGAGTACTTCAACTGCAGTGGGGGCTGGGGAAAAATTAGCAATTCTAGGGGCCAGGAATATTTTACTTGCAAATGCTTTGGGGTGTCTTGTGAGGATAGTCAGGGTCAGAATCAAAGGAGACATAATGACAATATGGCCTTCAAAAAAGTGTTATGTTGCAAAGAGCTTTTGGTTACATCATAAATTTTCATTGAAGGTTTCATCCTAATAGCTCTGTTTGATTGGGCCTTTTTGCTGTTGTTCTGAGAATATAGCAATATTTCTGTTGATTTTTATTTCCTGAAGTAAGCAGTGCGATGGATAATTTCCATGGAGCTGCATTTTTGGCATGAGTGAAAAATGTTCAAGAGCATTTCTACAAAGCATACGCATTAAGGCAAAACGACAACTTTTTGTCTTAATGCACATTTGCTTTAGTGCTTTAGAGCATTCTCCACTGTAACTTCTTAGTGCCTACTGTATCACCATAGTCCGAATTCAAAGATTGATAAGATTCTTCAAACAGTCTTTATTGCAAATAGTAATATCACCCAATCCTGTCTCTTATGTAGAATAGCTAAAAGTACTGTGTACTACTGTATTAGTTTATTCTGTTAAAGGACAAGTCCGGAGTTGTTATCATTGTTGATTATTCAAGAGATTACACCGTTGTGAATGGTGTGTAGTACTTATTTTCAATTGTTTCCTCTTTTAACCTGCGAAACTACATATTTCAATCTGCTAAGAAGTGCGAAATGACATCATTTTGTATGACGTCACTTCATGTTGACCTGAACGAGGCTGCCAAATGTGTTCATATCATGACCTCATGACCTAGACTTATCCAGAGTCGTAGTTTCGCTATTTGCCTACCTGATATACCGCTACAACTACGACTCATGATCTAACTGTGTATTGAAACGATCACATTTAGGAAGCCTCATTTTCATATCGAGGTCACTGTCCATAACCAACAGTACCCCCTGAAAACTTTGCACAACGGTTACCAGGATACAAAGATGGCAGCTCGAAGCAGCGACAGAGCCCAGCCAAAGGAAACTGTGATTTCACACGAAAGGAGACTATGATCTTGAAAGGTCTTTGATTGAAAACTTGCGGAAAATCCTCAGTTGTTCTCGCATTTTCTGATGTTTCGCTCTTTTATCAAATCTGAAACATCGGTGTCTGGCACTACAATGGTCTCTTTCCGTCGCACGACCATGGTACGTCTCACAAGAAATCAGTTTCATTCATTGAATTGAACGAAATTTAAATAATGATTAACAAGATTTGAACATCGATGAGAAACACTCGGCCATTTATCTAATTGCCTTTCGACTTATTTTGAGGCCGCAGAATGCTCTCAGCTTTCGCTCGAGGTCTTGCTTGCTCTTCAAAATTAAACACTGGAAAGTTTGAAAAATTATTTTGCAAGGACTTCATGAAGCGGTACCCTCTGGTACCCAGGGTAATGAAGCGGGAATGAGGGGAATCTGAAAACAATCTTAAAAATTTAACTTGAGCTTGACAAGCAGGGGCGGACTGGCCTGGGTGGCTAGGTGGCAATCGCCACCCGGGCCCCTCAAAAATGTTAAAAGCGGGCCCTTCATAAGAAAATTTTTTTGAATTTTAAATATCGATTTATAACCTTTTGCATACTCCAAGGTCAGTTTAGTGTAACTCACAAGGGCCTCCGAGTTCTAGGGGCCCAAAGAGACTCCTTTGTAATAAACGTACTGTATATGGATAACCACTATGCCCCAAGATTTCAGTGAATTGAAAGGCGTTACAATATAAAGTTTGATTATTGATTTGATTTGATTTACAGTGATCCAATAGGCCCCATTAATCAAATAAAAGCCAAAAATAGAGTGCCGAATCTCAAATTGTCTTTGGATTCTATTTATAGCATAACCTATGGATTTTGCGTTAGGGAGTGGTGTTGATGGGGACTGTTGCATCCCACTTTTCTCTAAAGATGGTTCTCAGGATTCAAAAAGAAACAAAGGCTCACATTGACTCATACTGTATTGTATATAAGATAACTGTTACCAAACTGTCAAATGTTCCATTTTAGCACTGGTAAATATGGTATCAGGGGATGCTTTCTTAGCCAAAGGATGTTTCTTCTAAACCATTTACTTGCTCTCTAATTCATAGCATAACTGTCACAAAAACATCAAACTTTCCTCACTGCTAATGGCAAGTATGATACCGGGAGATGCATTCTAAGCCAAAGTAAAGGGCGTGGCCCAAAAAATTTTCCTGGGGGCCTCGTCCCCAGACCCCCTCCTTTGCCTGCTCTCACTAAAGCTCGCTTTGCTCACATTATATTATGTCTCTCCGTACTGTAACATGTTTCCCATTGTGATAGGCGTAGCCATTGTACACATTATGAAAGTATAGGGCCTAAGTTGTTAATAATTCTACTTTACACATTGTGCACCTTGACTGAAAACATTTTTTTCGTTTTTGTCGGCATATTTTGTTCTGTTCCACGTCCTAATTTTTTTCACAACTTCGTTGACATTTTGCGAGAATTTCTTGCGACTTTGAGTATCCTCTCATTCGTGTAATGGTGGAAATTTTATATATGAAATGCAAAATATACAGTCATGAGGTCATTCTCAATATGCTTATAGATGATATAAATTGAACGTTTCGGCTTAAGCAAGATGTCAGCTGTCAAATGTAGTTATATGCATTCAAAAATATCTAGCAGCTTGATTTCCCATAAGGTAACCCTGCAATGATAGATTCCAGTGCCAACAAGCCCAGAATTTGTATACATTCTTCTGATGTGTGAAATTAGGCTTGCCGAATGGCCACACCTATTGAACTCCTGGCCACGCCCCACGGGCCCTTCATAGCCATGAAGCCACCCTTGGAAAATAGTGCCAGTCCGCCCCTGTATGACAAGAGTACAAAAATATTGTTTGCAAGTAGTTGGCTTGTGCTGTTGTCAGAGATGGGCTGCGTGTGGGCTTTTGAATTGTGAGTTTTATGAATATTACTCAAAACAAAGGCTCAACAAGTATTTTCCAGCAATTTTCCTTGATTTGGCTTTAAAAGTCTTAATAGGTGATAGCCGATAGCTAAATTTATATCGAGATATATTTTCCATAACATAAGCAAAGACTACATGGCATACATTGGTGAGATATTTCTGCAAAAATCATTCCTCCATTTTCATGACAGAAAAAAGAAATAATTGCACTACTCATGATTTCTGTTCGAAGAACATTCATGTGAAAGAAACTTTTCTAAAAATCACTTACTTGAGAGCAATAATACCACTTAACACGTTTTGTTAGAGTTGTTTCATGAATTTTCAATAATAATCCTCAGGCAAAAGGGCTGGGCTTTGGCATTGAATGGTGTGACTATGGTCAAGCAAAATTATGAATCACCGTTGACCTTATGTTCAAACCATTTGAGCTCATGTGCAATTCCAGATTAGTCGCAATAGAATTTCAATCATACATTTATTTATTTCGATTCTTTGTAACAACAGCTACTGCAAATATTGTCAATATTTACTGAAGCTGCAATCTCAGTCAGGTCCAAAGTAATGAATTTTATTATTGAATTTGATCCTTCATTTTGAAATGAAGTAAAAACAATGAGACTTAAGGTTTTGAACGGAGGAAATATCAAATAAATGGTGTTACTTAATACAATTTGTGATTTACTTTTAATTTTGAAAGGGGGCTCGAAGGTACAAATTCTGATAATCAGCCAGGAAACCTAAGTGTGCTTCGAACAGGCAAATGATGACTTTTCCATTTGCGAAATGCAATCAATTTCAAAAACTTCTTTCACCTGAAATTGATGTCTCATTCTCAGAAGTTTAAAGCAATTCACAATTTATTCTTTTTCGGGCAGTTGAATGTTGACTTTCAGTGCTAAGATCTTCCGCTGAAGAATATTGTGCGGCAAAAATAGAAACAAGTTAAAATTGAAAATTTTTAAGGACTTACATGTTCCCATTTCTCAGCAACTTGGGTTTCTCGGCCAGTTTATCTAAATTTGTAGATTCTCCTTGGATTTTCTCTCAAAGGTAAAAAGTCCGTGCATCAAATAGCACCATTTAACCGATATTTCTGGCAGTCAAAACTTTATCCCATCCTGATCTCTGCCAGCCGTGTCATCAATTTTGTTTTGCTCCCTTCAAAATATTAAATAAGTCCACCATTTCGAAGTTTACCTCTCGTAAAGTCAGAAAAACATTGACTTGTCAATTCAACTTTTGTGATCAGACAAAGAAATGACGAATATTTTCCCGCCAAACCTGAGGTCTCGGTTGGAGAGAAACCGTTTGTTTTGTTACGAGGCAAATGGGCAACACCATTTTGAAGTTGCTGTTCGAAGCTTCTTTGAGGGGCTTTGAGTTCAATAAGTTCCTGAAGGAAGGCGAAGCAGAATGTAATTCAAGTTTCCTAGGCTACACCAGGGTCTGGCTACACCAAGCCCAGTTGCTGCACATAAAAAACATTCCTCTCCTCGCAAAACATTTCAACAAATAGCGCTTTGAAACTCTTACTTTGACACGACGTCGATCTGCCACAGCTTTGCGATTGATTTGGGCCGCCATTCTTCCATAACACCACATAAAGTCAAACGCAAAAGACGGGGGCTTGCTCTGCAGCTTTAACAGCAAAAATCTCGCTCTTAGCCAATCAAATTGCAGCATTGCTGTAATCACAATAATAATTTTGCGACAAAAAGTTGTCGCAATATTTCATCTCAATCAACAGTTAGATTATAAGACTAATCATGACCACCCACATTGCTAGCCTCCTTATCGCGCCCTTGCACACTCGTACAAAATACAAAATGGCGATGATATTTGGCCTAACTTACGAAGATTCATCAACAAATTTATGAAAGTTAAAGGCATCAAAACTTGGAAAGAACTTACGATTGGTGTTCAGTAGTTGGCAAGGTTGCTTTTTAACAATAATTTTATCAATCCCCTCAACCATCAACTTACATCATACTCTCGTTTGCCTAATACAAGGGGGGACGCTTATTAAAGGTAATGTGTCCATATAAGTACAGCGGCTTTGCGGGGGGCATGGCAACTTCACGTGAAATTTCATGTGATCACTGAAGCAAACAAACTTTTGCGATAGCCAGTTCTTATGCAAGCAAAGTTATGACTTACTTGCGGTTGCCTTTTCCAGAGCTGAACCACAGCAGGTAGCCTCGCTATGAAATTAGACTTTGAGTTTGCATGTGATCAGTTAAATTCTACCAATCACAGTCTGCTGCTTGAGCTTTCTTCATCAGCGTCTTGTCAGCATATTTTGACAATGTGTATACGCAGCTGTACTTACATGGACACATTACCTTTAATTTTCAAAAATTTTATCCACCCCCCCGGCCCCTATTAAGACTCCCCCGTTTATTAATTTTGGCAAGACAATGTCCAAAGCTCAATATGATTTTTATACGAAATTTTGTTCGAAAGATAAACCATTGCAGTGTACTCGTAAACTGATTCAAATGTTTTCTTTTAGAAAAGAAGTCATTGCAGTGCAATTGCAGTGTGTGTTTATTTACATTTGTTTCTTGAAGACTTGAAGAGTTCTAAGTATATAAAAAGCACTTGTCTCCAGTAGATAACGTAAAAACCCGTTTTTTTGTGAATTTCCGGCCCCCCCATTTATTAAGACCCCCCCGTTTATTAGTTTCTTTGAAGGGTTCCCACCCCCCCCCCATTTATTAAGACCCCCCTTGTATTAGGCACCCGAGAGTAGACATAGAGGTGCGAAGCCCCAGTTCCCTTCTACACTAAGGGCCCCAAGCATCTCTGCTACGCCACTGCTCTGTATCAAGCCTTTCTAGCCTGGACTTGCTACAAGTGTATCTTTTGATCCTAAGAACGAGAGGGAAAAGATAAAAAGAAAAGCCAAAAGATCAACTTGTAGAAAGTCCATCTATAGCCTAATGCAGTGGTATGTTACGGCACTGTATGTCATCTTATAGTATTTCATGTACAGTAATGTTATATTATGTAATGATACAGTGCATGTTCATTTAAGAGTTTTAATCTTCTATCTCTTTGTTTCTAGTCGACAACAACCAGTGAATGAAAATTTGTGACGAACAATTGCACCACTTGATAGATGGAATCAAACAACTGAGTGGCTTTGACTCAATAAAATCCTCACCTTAAAATATTTCTAACTGTAACTGTAAAAGCTCTATTTAAGTAAAAACAATTCGATGATTTTGTAAAAGTTATTGCTGTATGATACTGTATATATATATGATACTGCAAAGATCATGTTACATCTAATTTGAGACCAACTACTACTACAGTTACTTCTGAAAAGAAGATGTTGTCCATATTGTGAAAAGTCAATAGACCTTTTTGGCTATTCTTAAAAAGAATGTGGATCGAACGATATTTCATTACATTTTGTAGAATTTTCGAATGTGCACAATACTGATAGAGGCTCTAACGCCACTCAATCGAACAATGGTATAAAAATGTATAGAAATATCGCTCGATCCAGACTCTTTTGTAGAATAGCTAAAGGTCTATTGTGCATATTCCAATTGTCAATGTCCAGACAAGGTGAACGGAAGATAAAAATATCATGTGCAGATTTTTCAAACTGATTTGACACTGTAAAACATGGATAATGGTACTCAACACAATGCAGATCAATTTGGTATTTGGAACTCTTCAATGTTACATATTGCCAACACAAATTGCCCCTCCTAATGTGGCGCAATCTTCAATCTTCAGTGCAATCTTTGGGACAGAGAAATGTACAGATTTTGACATGTAGCCTTGTTGATGTATTGTTTGTGTATTTAGCAGTTATTGACAGACACTGTTTGTCACAATTAATGAAACTGGACCATTAATGGCTCAACCCCCACATCCTCTTGGCAAATTGCTAGACTAACCAACAGAAGGATAAAAGAGCTGTGTGCACGTGAAGAATTACCATTTATAGATAATAACAATATAGATAGAATCCACCATTTGAATCGAAGTAATCTACATCTGAATGCAGAAGGAGCACGCCTCCTGGCAAATAATTTTTTGAGGGCCTTAGGCCATTATTGACTGAGGAACGGTACAGAGTCACAACCAAGGGATTTTCTGAATATTAGGGACACTATGAACATGTTAGAAACTGATCAGTCATCGGATCTGCAGCAAGAGAATTCTGCAGATGCATCTGAAACCCCTGAGGGTGACTTCCCTGATAATCATGATGCTCCGTCTAAATTAAAGTTGCTAAGGCTAAGGAATGCAGGTCGAGTAATCATAGGGTACTTAAACATCAATTCTATTAGGAATAAATTTGATGCCCTTAGAGACATAATTGCAGCTAACATAGATATTTTGATGGTTGCTGAAACTAAAATCGGCTCCTCTTTTCCAAGAGGACAATTCTTGATTGATGGATTTGTTGCTCCCTATAGGCTAGATAGAAACAAAGATGGAGGAGGTTTATTGGTCTATGTGAGAAGTAATATCCTCTCACAATTATTGACATCCTTTAAATTTGAGGATGGTATAGAATGTGTTGGCTTTGAAAAATCAACCTTAGGAAGAAAAAATGGGCTATTTTCAGTGTTTATCGACCACCAACACAACCGCAACAATTCCTCTTCGAAAATTTAGGTACAGCTTTAGATCATTATAGTTCAAAGTATAGAACTTTATGTTTTTAGGAGATTTTAATGCTGAAGAGACGGATGAATATTTACAGAACTTTTTTAATACTTATAGCTTGAAGAACTTAGTAAAGGAACCTACCTGCTATAAGGCTGAGACCCCAAGATGTATTGATTTAATTTTAACAAATCGTAATCAGAGTATGCAGCACACCACTGCAATAGAAACGGGCTTATCTGATTTTCATAAAATGATTGTCACTGTGTTGAAAACCACTCCAAAGCAAGGTCCCTCCATCATAAATTACAGGAGTTACAAAAATTTTGACCAAACTAGTTTCAAGCAAGACTTGCGGACTGAGCTCGGCAACGTGGATGCTTTAAATACAAACTATGGGGCGTTTGAAACTGCTTTTGGTAAGGTATTGAATAAACATGCACCACTGAAGAAAAAGTATGTCAGAGCTAACGATGCACCCTTTATGACTAAGGCACTTCGGAAGGCTGTCATGTTATGTACCAGATTGCGTAACAAATATAACCAAAACAGAATAGCTGAAAACTGGAATAATTTTCGACGACAACGTAACCTTTGCGTCAAACTCTTTCGAACAGAGAAAAAGAGATACTACAATAATTTAGACGTGAAACTCATCACTGACAATAAACATTGTTGGAAAACGGTCAAACCACTCTTCTCTGAGAAAATAAAGACTCAAAGCAAAATAGTTCTTGTGGAAAATGACGAGATTATCTCTGACGATCGTCAGGTTGCAGAAATTTTTAACAATTATTTTGTAACTGTAACAGAAACCCTTGGTATTGCAGAGAATTTAGACAATATTCGTTCAACGGAAGGTATCATCGATCCAGTTGATATAGATAGCAATTGAAAAGTATGCAAACCATCCCAGTATAAAAGCTATTCTGACACGTTTCCCAGTTGTAGCTGGTTTCTTGGTCTCTCCTGTGAGCATGTCACTATTTCCAAAATTGAAACAGAAATAAAAAATTTGAATTCAAATAAGGCTACAACTTTTGGCAATATCCCACCAAAGCTACTCAAGACTAATTCAGACATCTGCGCTGAACCCTTGCAAAAAGTTTTCAACGAGTGTGTGAGCAAAAGTCAGTTTCCTGATGAACTAAAAGCTGCAGACGTTTCGTCCCTTTTTAAGAAAGACGTTTCTACTTCTAAGACTAACTACAGACCAATTAGCGTCTTGCCCACTGTCTCTAAAATTTATGAAAGACTCATGTACAAGCAAATGATGGAACATATGACTGCTTACTTATCAGATTTGTTATGTGGTTTCCGACAAGGATACAATGCGCAACATGCCTTAACTCGTTTTCTTGAAAAATGTAAAATATACTTAGACACTGGAGGAAAAGCTGGGACTGTCTTTATGGATCTTTCCAAGGCATTCGATTGCGTCAAGCACGATCTCCTTATTGGTAAACTGCATGCTTATGGTTTCAACCTTGATGCGTTGACCTTTTTGTATAGTTATTTAAGTGACAGGCAGCAACGAGTTAAAATGAATGGTTCGTTTAGTTCTAAGCAGAAATTGAATTTCGGTGTTCCACAGGGATCGGTGCTAGGACCTCTACTTTTTAACATTTATTTGAACGATTTGTTAATTTCTGTTGATGATATTGAAATATGCAATTATGCTGATGACACCACTCTTTACACATGTGACCAAAATCTACAAAATGTAGTAGAAAGGCTGGAAAACGTCTCTTTAAAAGTAATAAAATGGTGGTTCTCTGACAACTACCTCAAGCTAAATGAAGATAAATGCCACTTTCTTGCGTTAGGTGCCTCTCGTGACGAACCGGTCACCATTAAGATTGGTAATGCATTTGTGCAGAATAGCACTCAGGAAAAGCTGTTAGGTATTACCATAGACAATTAGTTGATATTTGAACATCATGTTGCCGGGCTCTGTCAAAAGGCTAGCAATAAGCTGTATGCTCTCTCACGTATTGTTCCCTTCATGGATCAAGGCAAATTACGGTACTTAATGAGAGCTTTTATAAATAGCCAGTTTCAATACTGTCCCTTGGCGTGGATGTTCCACAGCCGACAACTTCGTCACAAAATTGATAAAATTCAAGAGAGAGCACTAAGAGTTACTTATCAGGACTATGAATCCAGTTTTGAGGCTTTAATGGAAAATGATGGATCAATAACTGTGCACCAGAGAAACTTGCAGTATCTCATGACGGAAATGTATAAGACCAAAAATGGCTTGAATCTAGCTTTATGAGAGAGATTTTTTGTCAACAAGAAAGTCAATATAATCTGAGGAACTCTAACGACTTTTCTCTTCCTAGAATTAAAACTGTTACATATTGCTCAGAAACCATTCACTTTAGAGGCCCGCAAGTCTGGGCTACCGTTCCACAATTTATCAAAGATTCTGCATCTCTTACTGAGTTTAAAAACAACATCAAATCTTGGTCTGGAGAAAGCTGCCACTGCCGATTATGCCAAACTTTTGTCCCAAACTTAGGCTTCATTTGATTTTAACTTTTTTGGTTTTTTATGCTGAGCATTTCATTGTATATTTTTCTAATTTACCATTTTAACTACTATTGGCTCTTGTATATTGTAATTTTTAGTTGGCCTAAATTAGCTTTTAATCATAGCTATTGTATTTTTTAGCCAACTTTTAAAGAAATTGATGAAAATAAAAAAATAGAAAAAAAATAAATAAAATAAAAAGCATGAGTGCCAGGACACTTTTTCGGTGAATATAGACGGTATTAATATCTTTGCTTACCTTGAAATGCCATTAGATTCTCTTCCTTGCCATTAGCAGCCTTTCTAAGCCAAGTTTCCTCGCCTTGAACTGAAGAGCTCCATCACGTGGGCTGCTAATAATATATTTGCTGCTAATGGCAAGGAAGAGAATTTGATGGCATTTCAAGGTAAGCAAAGATATTAATACCTTCTACCGGGTGACCCAAAAAAAACTTCACGAGCTAGATCACAGCTGACTCCCTGAAATCAAAAGCTATTGTCAAATGCTTTGTATCAATATTTAGTTGAAAGGCTTAGCTATCTTTTGAGATGCTGCATGGTCGTTTTAAGAAATGATTACCATCCGAAAAACCAGATTCAAAGAAATTTCGATTCCAGGATTCCTCATTTTGAGCGAAATAATCGCCGTCACGTTCCAGTCAACATTTTGTGAAAAGTCAACATAGCGATGGATTAGAAGTCGTCTGGGGAAATTTTTTGGTTGCAAAATGATTGAGTTCTGTACCTCATTCGAATTTCATGCTCCAAAGCAAAGTTAGAATTCAGCGTTTTTCACATTTTCCAAAAAATGGACTGAAAAGCGAGGGGATGGTCTGAAAAATGAATGAATTCCCATAGTTTTAAAGCTGTTTTTCTGGACAGTAGGCATATCTTAAACTGACCAAGCAACGTATCAAAAGATAGAGGAGCCTTTCAGCTACATGCTGATACCTTGTTTGTATCCATAACATTTTCCTTCAAGGAAATATGTGCGATCTTGCTCGTGAAGTTTTTTTTGGGTCACCCGGTATATTCACCGAAGAAGTGTCCTGACACTCATGGTGAGTGGTAAATTTCAATATTGCGCCTTCGCATGGCAACATTTGGGCTGCAGCTGACGATAAATACACATTTCAAGCAGAAGAAAGATGTCCAGAGACTTTAAACACAAATGAAAATAGCTATCACTCCGAAAATCTGATCGGTTTGTGCAAACCATTCAACCCTGTGTAGATCCGCGCCTGGCCTGTATACAGTATACAGGAACAAGGAAAATGTAAGTCTATTGATGGTTTTGGATAGCACAACATGGTTAATAAAACAAAGCAAGATCGGGAGAGATGATGCAAGGTCCCTGTAACATAACAGTTATCCATAAATTGTCAGCATAGCTACTATTACTGTTATTAAATTCTTAATTTTTTAGATATGCAGTATAGTTGGTTACAGTGAAAATAAGTAGAAGGCATTTATATACAGGGTGTCTCAAAAAAATTGTTCGACGTTTGATTAAATATTGAAAAATATAGACAAAATGAACAGGTTCATGAAAAGATAACCCTGTTCCTAAGATTATGAAATAATTTTAGAGACTAAAATGGTGCAAATCGGTTGAAAATTCACTGAGCTACGAGCTCTCGAAGATAAAAAATATGCGATACCTGAAACCAGAGACATATTACTTGTATTGCAAAAAGCTCGAAGGTGGAGGTATGAGAAGCTTATCCAATGTCATACCTCTCGTTGATATCAGAGCAAACCAAATACGACTTCTAAAGTAAATTATTTCTTGCGATCATTCTCAAAATGCCTTAACATTGCATAGGTCCAAAAACAGTGGTTCAAAAAAAAACCGGCGAGAGACTGAATCTGTTTCCTCAAAGCATCCATATGCTTGACAGTTAGGTTATCGAATACCAGTTTGAATCCCACTTGGTTCGCCCTGAAACAATTGAGAAATAACAGAAACGACGGCCTATGGGACTTTTACCAAAAATGCCATTTTGAGGCCTCTGGTTTCAGCTTTCGCACAAACTTGAAGTTCAAAAGCTCGTAACCCCATGAATTTTTATCGGATTTGTAAGATTCTTGTGTCAAAAATTAATTTTAAATCTCAGGACAAGGGTGACTTGACCAAAGGTCCATTCAGCGTATCGTTATTTTTTAGTATTTAATCAAACGTCGAACAATTTTTTTGAGACACCCTTAGTCTTCATTTTCATTTCATCTTAATCTTTATTTATTTAGCTAATGGGGAAAGTAGCCCTTAAACAAAAGCGTTTGATTTACAAGGGAGGCTCTCCAATGAAATAAAAACTAACACTAAATTATAAAAAATGATGTGAAAAGCATGTGAGCAATATTTTGTAGAAAAGCTGGCAACAAACTATTTACCTTATCACGTATGTCCGCATATATAGGAACTGATAAATTAAGACAATTGATGAAAGCATTTGTTATTAGCCAGTTCCAATATTGTCCTTTGGTATGGATGTTCCACGTATGTATGTAAAACTTAGCCATCAAAAATAAATATAATTATTGATAAAAGAAAAGAAATCTAATTACAATATCTAAAATTTGAAATAATTACAGGCAAAATTACATACCTAATTCATAATCTAATTTAAAAACACCCCATGGTACAAGATGGCAGGGATAGCATTAAAAGGTCAATGCAACCTTTTTTCCATAATGGTCCCTCCAGGAGTGCTATTTAAAAGGAAAAGGAAAGAAAAAACGTATTTGAGAAAAGAGAATGAGAAGCTTTCATGGCAAATAAAATTTTGACTAGACCGGAAATAAAATCTTTGATTTCAATTACGAATAAGTATTGCTATTGGTTGTTTTTTTTAGATTTCTAATAATATATATAGGGACTATCATTAAGACTCTGGAGATTTTTAAAGAATTGATCTTTGATCTTGTGTTTGAAACTGTTGATGTTCGTTGCAGATTTTAGTTCTGAGGGTAGGCTGTTCCATATTTTTAGGTCCCATATATGAGAGACCATTCTGTCCTGTGTTGCTTTTTCGGAAAGGTTGAATTAGTTTGATTTTAGATCTTCGAGTTACTCGGCTCTGGCCAACTGGTAAGAACATTTCCGACATATAAGATGGGGCTGCATTATCACAGCAGAAAGATGAGTAACAAAATCAATAGGCTGCACGAGAGAGCCTTGCGAATAGCGTCTATAAAGATTATACTTCCACCTTGGTAGCCTTGTGTAGAAAAAGATAAATCTGTGGCAATACATCAGAAAAATCTGTAGGTGCTAATGATTGAAATGTTCAAAACTGCTAACAATTTTTAAACCCAAGTTTTATTGAGATCAATCTTTGTTGATCTCAGCTCAGTTGGGACAGTTGGTAGATTATTCCCTATTTTCGGCCCTACCAGATAAGGCAGATAAGGTACGCAATCTGTCCACCTTCCTTTGCGTTTGCTAAAAGTCGAAGTATCCATGTCCACCGTCGCGGTCCGGTAAATAGCTCACTCAATCACAGAGGTCGGTGTCGGTCGCCCACAAAGACGAATTTGCATTACGCATTGAAAGTGGCCAGTTACAGTCCACAAAAGCGAAGTACGTAAATATTCAAGACCGAAAAAGATGATCTTAAGAAATAGTGAAACCATTTGATTGGCAAGAAAAAGAAAGAACATGCTTTTAGCAATATTTTCAACAGCTTTGATTTATCAACTAGTCCAAGGTTTGTTTCATTTTCTGCATGACTTTATCACATTGGTTCGATGAATTAGGCCAGGCTGGTGCAAAGCAATTCACTTCCGTGATTTGAAACAAGGAAGTTGGCCATGGTGATTTAATAAAAAATATTGGTTTCGAAATTGTTAAACATGTAATACTTGATTTGAAACAATGTACTTGGCTTTTATTTGAGAGTTTACAAACAATGTAGTGAGTGGCGGTGATTTTATTTTGCTCTTAGTAGGTTTCGATGTAGGCTGTCATCAAAAGCCTATTTCATTTTATTTTCATTTATTTCAACAGGGTAAATACATTCAGTTACTATAGATATCTACTGTTTTACAATGTGCCCTGCTTTAAACCCTAACTTACTTAATTACATGAATTATTATCGGCATTAAAATCCAATATATAAGAAAGAAAATAAAACATATAAAAAGAAAGGGGACTCTGAAGTCAAAATATGTGGCTTTGGCTAACGTTGATTTAGATTCTCATTAAGCTCTTTGATCTTTCAAAAAAGATTATAATTTCGTTTTGAAAGCAGCTAGCGAAGGAGCAGTTTTGATTTCAAGGCTTAATTGGTTCCCCAAACAGTAACTCCTCGATACGAAAAGCTCCGCTGCCCATTTGAGGTTTTACACGAAGGAAATAGTGAAATAGTGAAACCATTTGATTGGCAAGAAAACGAAAGAACATGCTTTTAGCAATATTTTCAACAGCTTTGATTTATCAACTAGTCCAAGGTTTGTTTCATTTTCTGCACGACTTTATCACATTGGTTCCATGCCTAAGCTATTTTTAGAATTGCACCCGCAGGTTTCCTTGAAACAAACCAAGGAACTTTGCCTCCGACATTTTATTCTTGAAATAGGTCACAGAATTTGAAAACTAAAACTTGATAAAAACTTCATGCCCAATGCCCTTCCCTTGTTGATGATGACCGTACGTATTTTTGGTAAGAAGTCGAGAATTCGAGCCAGTGCGAAAATTTCTTAAAATTAGCAGATTTTGTGAGTTGTTAGAGTTTTAAACAGTTTCTGTGAAGTTCCATAACAATCTTCATGTTTACTACCTGTGCATTACTACTCTTGTGAACATCTTACTCCACACTCAAACACTACCACTTCAGTTCAGTTGATATTTAAACTTACACTATGCAAAATATTTCTAAAATAACATACAATTAACTATGAATTCCAAAGGATGAAACATAGATAACAGAGTGTACAACAGGATTACTAACTAATTTTTATGGAGAGGAGATTTCTCAAGAGGAGCTCTCTCGGTAGATAAACTAGTTGAGGAAAGACCACCTCCAATAGGAAAGCACTCAGACAATACCATAAGCTGGATATCTTATTATGGATCTTACATTTTTGAAACGACACAGGAGTCTTCATTGAAAACAGGTCATGTAGCGAATGATATTGTACAGGAAAATAAAGGGAATAAAATAAAAACATTCGAAAGATTTTCTTCATCAAAATCGATATTTTCTCAAGTTAAAGCTTCCCAATACTGCAAGTTCTTAATTTTTGGAGAGTTCAGTTTGTTATAAGCAGTTTCTTATAAGACAAAAATAGTGTCGTAAGACGTGAAGGCTTTAAATTTTTCTCTTTCTTGAGCCCAGTTTGGATGAATCACGGGGGGGGGGGGATTCTCGGCTAAATTTCGGGCAGGGGTGTGCCGCCCACAGTTTCAAAATGGCACCGTTGGCTAGACCAATTTTTTTGAAAATGATACCCTTGGCTAGACTAATTTCTACACCAAAAGTGCCATGAGTGGCATTTTCTGGACAAAACTTGCCAAATTTTTGCGTTCTAAGGACCAAAATTTGAAAAAATTGGGTTTCTTTACAGGAACTACCGAAGTTTGACATTTCTTTGACCAAAATTGCCAAAAAGCATACCCTTGCCCAGACTAAAATCGACTAAAACTGCCAAAAACGATACCCTTGCCCAGACTAAATGGACGAAAATTGGCAAAAAGTATACCCTCGGCTAGACTAGAAGGTTTGAAAAAGTATACCCTTGCGGGTGGCACATCCCCAGGTACCTTTACTATTTTACTATGGAAGAACCCCCCTCCCCTCCCGTGGGACGAATCGGAAATTCTGCTTGGTCTTCCCCCTATCCGAGTTCATTTCACCAGTGTTTCCTGTTCCCCTGTCCTAAATGGTGCAAGACCATGTCGCCATGGGTCAGTTTGAATGCCACTTTCAAACAGCTATTTCAGCTTTCAGCGTTGCACATTTTGCAGCCGCTTGTAGTGAACACTACTCTCAGATCATATCGCCAAAAAAGTAAGATATACCCCAGCCCCCCCCCCCCAGTACTTTACTGGGAATGTTTAACTCAAGAAACTGTGTGTTTTACTGAGCTGAGGGAAATCGTCAACAAATGTTTACCTTTTTCACAAGTTTCTTATATGATTTGGAACCTTTTTCTAAAGCATCGACTCAAATTCCTTGTTTCTTATAAAAAGATACATGTATTTCAGTTGTTATTAGCTGATAGATATTTTTTATACATCGAATGCACTACATACTTCTTCAAGGTATGTCGATATTAATGAATGAATAACTAGTGAAAACACAACTGTTACTTTGCAAATACGTTTTGATAAAAAACCTTCGTTAGTTGCCTTCACGATGAATGTAAAGGGTTTTATTCTGCTAATGGTAATGGTACATGGTGTGTTCTTGTCGTGCTTCGTGTCGCCCTGGATGGGTCCATATACTGTATCTCATCTTCGCCGCCTGCAAGTTTTACTGCATCTATCGTTTGAATCCCCGTGACCTAAGCCAGTATCAACAGAATAAGAAGTGCTGTGCATACCAAAAGACCAACTCAAGCACTCAAACAATACCATAAGCTGAATATCCCATTATGGATTTTATTGATAAAAGGACATAGTTCTCGATATTTCTTCTTGAGAGTTTAAAGAAGAGTTAACAAAAGCCTATTGTTTCGTAGCCAAAGACCAGCTGGATTCAAGTGAGGGCATGGTGAATGCTTCTGTTTACAGGGGAGCTCTCTGCCCAGACTCGAAGTGAAATTATTTGGCCATCACATAACTGAAAGCCTGTCACGATAAACAGAAACACTTGCTCGCCATTCATATTGTGACATCCGTGTGCCATAGATATTTGAGCCAGGACTGCAGAAATATTTGCAACAGAGGATTGGGATAAAGATGGCGGCGAGGAATTTTTTACCGAGATGCATTGCGTTCGAATTACAAATCTTTAACGATTCTATAGGAATTTGATTAAAGAGCGCAGTGCATCTCGGTAAAAAATTCCTCGCCGCCATCTTTAGCGCAATCGTCCAAAAACAATGGGATTGACACGAGGGTAGAGGACTCTATATTAGGGCCTCTTTTCTTTCTAGTATATATTAACGACCTAACAGATAACCTGATATGTAACGTGAAACTTTTTGCAGATGATACATCGCTTTTCACCGTTGTCCGTGACCCTTTGTCTGCCGCGAGTGATTTGAACCATGATTTGAATCTCATTAGACAAATGGGCAAACAAATGGAAAATGTCTTTCAATCCAGACCCAGCCAAACAAGCGGTTGAAATAACATTTTCAAGGAAAAGGAAACCGATTGACCATCCACCTATCCTATTCAATGATACACCAGTTTTAAAAGTTGATGAGCACAAACATCTAGGTCTAGTTCTTGATTCGGAGTTAACTTTCAATAGTCATATCAAGTCAGCTATCTCCAAATCTAGACGAGGAATAGGAATGATTAAATATCTTTCGAAGTATTTACCTCGACCCCGGGGGGGGGGGGGTAACTTGAGTTTCCAAGATACGGGGTTGTGCCATTCAAATCGTAAAAGTACCACCCATAAATCCGGAGAAATTTCTCAAAAGTATACCCATAAATCTGGAGAATTTGCTGAAAATCATACCCATAAATCCGGAAATGCCAAAACAGTTCGCCAATAAATGAATTTTTACACAAAACTATACCCATAAATCCGGAAAATGCTAAAAATAGTTGAAAACCATACCCATAAATCCGGAATCTATCATGAAAAAGGTACCCTAAAAAATGGCACAATCCGGTACCATGGACAAGTTAAGTTACCCCCCGGGACCTCGACAGACCCTTAATGAGCTTTATAAGCTATACGTAAGGCCGCATCTGGACTACAGTGACGTTATCTATCACATACCTGCCACTAACTGCGACTACAGTGAAAGTTTGAAACTGAATCATATGATGGAAAAACTTGAATCCGTCCAATACTCTGCTGCATTAGCAGTAACTGGTGCTTGGAAAGGTACATCCAGGGAGAAACTGTATAACGAGCTTGGATGGGAATCGCTTAATCTCAGACGTTGGAGCAGGCGTCTTGCTCTATTTTTCAAGATTGTTAACAACCTAACACCGGAGTATACAAGGCAGCCTATTCCACCGCTTCCACAATCTAACTATCGCCTTCGTAGACCAGCTATAATCGGGCAAATACGTGCAAGAACGATAAGCTTTGGTGCAAGCTTCTACCCAAACTGTCTTTCGGAATGGAATAAGCTTGACTCGGAGATAAGACAATTGCCAACTCTGGGCATGTTTAAAAAGAAGCTTTTTTCCCTAATTCGTCCCCTACCCCAACCAGTCTACAGCATTCACGACCCGAAAGGCTTGGCAATTCTAACACAACTTCGTGTAGGTCTAAGTAAGCTAAATCTTCACAAATTTAAGCACAACTTTAAAGACACAGTTAATGCAGGTGCCGTCTAGATGCAATACGTCTCGAGGCGGTTTTTCAGACCTCTGCGGGCTACTGAGCAGCACAATTCCAAACAATAGTGTGTGTGCCATGCGCAGAGTCACAAAGCTGGACTTCACAAATTTTTCCTTAACTTTCTCAGGCCTTTCTTTTTGACACCATAGAAATCGATAGAAATGAAAACAACAGGCAAGATTCATTTCAGACGATTGCTGTTCATGCAAACCATTCATGCAAACAAAAGTGTTTTCTCTTTTCTGGTATGCATCACAAACGAAAGTAAAGGAGCATTTTGAAATATTGAGCAAATGCAGTGTTTTTGATTGTTCAAATTCAGACAGGTGGAACAAACAATATTGATGTGAATGTTGCCTCAACAGAAAGCTCTTGCTGCGAGAGAAATTTTCGGAAGTTGTAAAGTCTCTCCCATTCTCGTTTACATGAACCATTTCTGCTCATTTTAGTTTGAAATCCTTTAAATCACTTTTTTACGAATGTGTAGAATTTGCAAAATAAAAGAGCTACAATATCTGGAGGTTTAAAAATGTTACAATGATTCGGGTGAAACAACGGGGAAACGACAGCCTTCGCAATTTCAAAGTCCAACTTTCTTACTCTGCGCATGCCTGCCTCCTAGCTTTCTTTCCTTTGTTTCAAAGTGTGCTGTGCAGTGGCTCGTAGGGGTCTGAAATACCGCCTCGAGACGTATTGCATCAAGACGGCACCGTTAATGCAATGTGCTCCATCAACGATGGAATTGAGGATACGGAACACTTTTTGCTGCTCTGCCATAGCTACGATGTGCAAAGACAGGATCTTCTCGATACCATTAACCCTATATTAGAACCTCAAGGCTTATCAAACCTTTCGAATAAAGCGCTTCTCAAAATCCTTCTTTATGGTGATGAAAGGTTGCCACTTAAGTCAAATACCATGGTCCTTGAGGCTACAATTAAGTATATATACGCAACAGAACGCTTTGATTGACCAATGCCATCTTTTCTTTAACATATATACAGTGTCCTCTCCGCATAGCGGATCCGCTGTTCAGTGGACCCTTGTTTTAAACACCTATTTTCTAGGGACATAAGCCCTTGCAGGCTAATTCTCAGTTCTCCAGACCCCTTGTTTAACGATGATCTAGATTCATTCGCGGGTTCTCTGACGGTTTCGTTGTGTGGAGTGGTCACTGTAGCGGCTCTTTTTTCTTGTAGTTCCTGTTAGATTATTTTCCCGTATTTGTCTCAGTATCTTTAGCATTTGTATTGGTATTAGTATTAGTATCTATGTTAAGTAGTATTTATGTTAAGTGTAAATATGCAATTAGTGAGTAGAGTAACAACGTAGTGTGATGTTAAGTGTAATAGTGCAGGGTTGCAATGTTTTTTCATGCTCCTTGCACTATCGTCTTGTAATGTAAATTGTTCGTTAGTATATTGTAAATTTTAGATGAAGACATATAAAAAAAAAAAGAGCGTAGAGGAAATGCATTGGAATTTTGGAGAAGAAAGGAACCGAGAAGGGAGGAACTTGTGACTGTAGACATTGCGTAGATGTCAAGATTTTGAGCCAGTATTGGAGGTTTCTGAACAGATTTTGATTTCTCGGAGTTTCTTACTTGAAGTTTCCGTAATAATCTTTATTAGTTTTGAACACCCCGAGTCATTTTCACTGTCAAACCTTTTATTGACTTTCAAACATTTCATCGCCATAGAATTAACACTGCGATAGCTAGCAACATGAAAACTCCCAATTAGACTAAAGTTTGGGTGCTAAGTCCGAATTTGGCCTCTAAAATTTCATATGAAAGTGAAGAATTTCCAAAACGAGGCTGTTAATTGAAGTGGTGTGTAGTGCACGAATCGGCACGCGCGATCAAGTGTGCACTCTTGATGTCACGTGACGGCTTTTTGAGTCCGTCTCAACATGATTCGAGAGAACACCAAATTTCTGTGACGTAATTCCAGGCTGAAAAGATCACGAGGTCGACGTGGATCTGGACTTTGACAAAGGGACTCATTTGTACGACAAAATTTTTCAAGAATTACGAACCCTTTTGCATGAATTTCAGAAAGTTACGTAACCATTTCTATCAATTTTGTCGATTTGAGGATGCAAGGTGTCTATTCAAATTTCCTCAATAGACGATTGCGCTAAAGATGGCGGCGAGGAATTTTTACCGAGATGCACTGCGTTCTTTAATCGAATTCCTATAGAATCGTGAAAGATTTGTAATTCGAACGCGATGGACCTCGATAAAAGTTCCTCGCCGACATCCTTAGCATAATCCTCAATTGTGACATGATTGTGATAACATTGATAAAAATTAAGATTGTGATAAAAACCTTGTATCAAGTATGACATCTTTCACTTTAATTTCTTCAGGTTGCCCGGACATATCTGGCTTAGGCCTCTCCAATGGCTTCATCAGAAACTATCAAATTACAGCAAGCTCCTACAGAAAACGCAATAGCAACAACAACAACCCATCACAGGCACGCCTTGGCATAAGAAATTCTTGGTGTGGAAATTACTTCGGACAGGCAAATATCGTAGATGAGTGGCTTCAAGTTGATTTCGAAAAACCTGCAATCATCAAAGCCGTCGCGACTCAAGGGGATCCAAATGACGTAACAAGTTTTGTGAAAAGTTTCTCTCTGGAAGTGAGTGACGATGGAAAGACCTTTAACCCCATGAATGATACAGCTGGGACCAAAAAGGTATTTTTTATTGTACGTTAGAAGCCAGGATATACGGAAGTATTTTATCGTCACAGCTAGACATCAATGGAAGTTGAAAATTAGCTCATATCTAATGGAGAGATAGATGTTAAATAAGATAGATGCTGTCTGAAAAGTATAGGCCAGATTGTAGTAGTTGTATTGCTGCAATATTACAGCAGTTAAAGCTTATTGCCATAATGACGATGAGTCCCTTGTATCTCTGAGGTAAACCTGGCTCAACAGGGACTCATAGTGAAGCAAAAATGTGAAAAAGCTGATCCTATTTTTTGCCTTCATCATTCGAACTTTGATGGAATCACGGCTTCGAATCGCGAATCCCGTGGAAATGTTATCAGTTCTTCAATCGAATCGAGAATTTTACCACATTTGCCACATCAACAATAGTAATTCACAAATCTCGGAATCTGATTGGTACCCTAGAAATCGCAGAGTTAGGGCCTAAATAGGGCCAGGTTTTTCAGAGTAAACTTCTGATTCTCCGTTCACCGAAGCACCATCATCAAATCAAAGGAGCACAGGGAAACAGGGACGGCAGGTCCAGGTCATATGGCTAAGTAGACACTAAGTATGAACTTGCAGTACCTGTAAGCGACTGAAATGAGTTCTCTTGCCGTGGTACAAAAGTGCTACATAATACGAGCACCAGAAATGTTAGCCTTCATAATTCAGGTATCTTTTTGTGCACAAGCAAAAAATATACATTTGTATCTTCATTCAAAATACATTGTTAGAAACTTCACTTAGCAGCGCCAAATTGTGAAACCATTTCTTCCGGGTGAGTCAGAAAAAACATGGGGTTCGGGGTATTTAACAAGTCACATTATGTTGACAAACAGAATCCAAACATCCTGTCCAGAAGTCAAACATGACATGAAAAACTTCGAAAGGACAAAATTCCAAGTGATTAAAAGTTAGGATAAAAGACATCATTTCAAGGGTTTTGTCAATTTTGGTCGTCTAAGGTGTTTCTATCATCAAGCAGTCTCGTTAGCTGGTTTCAAATTTTTAAATTTTGTTCAAAACGTTTATTTTCTAGAAGAAAGATTTGATTAGTGATGCAAAGTTAGTAAATTGAAATAGTTCGATTCATTCCCTATCTATTAGATGTTTTGTGGGTGTACATCGGGTCAAAAATTTAACCCCTCCTCGCAACCTCGCATTTAACTCCTTTAGGACTCCTCGCAAATACGTTTTTCTAAAATTGTTTCCTCCTCGCATTTCAAAAGTTACTAAGTTGAATCCTCGCTCCTCGATTTCACAACAAAACAAATCTAACAACGACGCAAAAGACCTTTTTTGTGCATTTTGCAGTCAGCGTATAAATGTTGTGTGAACACAAACAGGAGTGTCAAACTGGAGCTGTTTTGGACAGAACTGTCCGTCGGATGTAAGTAACATAACCTCAGACTAACGGCTACCTTAAGAGCTGTGTTTATTTGCAGTCCTGTTTTCAAGAACTGGTAAACAGAGTAATTGCAGTCCTGTTCATCCTTGTACAAGGAAAGAAAAAGGACTTCTTTCGTTATGGTGATTTTCAAATTTTAGCATCTTTTAGTGCTGACCAGGGGCGTAACTTGGCCAATAATTTTGGAAGAGTGATAAAGGTCTTTGCCCTACAAAACTGAGTGATGCCCTGCAGACAGTGGCATTGCAGGGGTAAATTAAAGGTAGCACACAGAGGTTTATACGACCGTCTCATTGGACAATCAATAAATAGAACGTAGAAAAACCCACACACTCTTTGTCTCCGAAGCTCTTGCACTCGCCAGTTTGACCCTGTTCGATAAAATCTTATTTGTGCCCAACCTTTGTTGATGAACAAACCTTTTGACCATGGCGATTACCTTAAAGCGGGGACAAATGAGTGATCTGGAGACAATGCCCCAGAAAAATTTTTGAGCCGCACCCTTTACTTTGGCTTAGAATGCATCTCCCAATATCCTGCTTGTTATTAGCAGCAAAGAAACTTTAATAATTTTCTAACAGTTATTCTATATAAATCAGTGCTCAAGAAAAATTTTTTAAAGAAATAGAGTTTACTTTGGCTCAGAAGGCACCCCGAGATTCCATATTTAACAGAGCTAAAATGGAAGCTTCGAAAACACAATTCAAATTGGCAGCAACTGTTTGCAAATTTCAAGACAGCTTCGCATGACTACAACTCTTGTTACGTGGTTACTTCCTGTACTGACATCAAATTTGACTGGGCGTACTTCGAAATCGTCGATTGCCCTGCAAAATGCGCTTTATTTGAGCTTGAAGGGTGTCACATCCCCAAACCCCCACCATTTTTGTTTCAAGGTTTTCTACCAATCAAAAATCTCGCTGTCTGTTTCCCTATGGTCATCTGGTATAAAAGTTCATATCGTAATACATCAACGCTAGAATCTGAAACCACAAAATCATTTTACGTCATCATGACAGGACAGCTATTGCTCTGTGCACTTTTTCACGAAAACTGGGCTGCGAAAAAGCATAATTCATTTTTATGACTATTATTCCTCCTCGCTGTTTAATGCAAAGGAAGACCTGAGCTCCTTGGTTTTCAGCGTTTTCTCTTAAATTTTCCTCGCACCTCGCTGGGTTTTCAAATTTTTTGATGCTCGCCATGTACACCCACCATTTTGGTAAAAAGTAACGCTGGGGTATCTGTGGCATAAGAATTTTCTGCTTCCTAAGTCGCCGAGTTGTACAAATCAAGAAATAGTAAGTTTTAACAAATCAAATTTTGATATTTAAGTAGCCTCTCTGCCATGCAATGAACTTTCAGGAAACGAATTGGCAAAATAAGATTCATAAAGAAAAGTGGGCAAACACCGCACGTCTTTTCTGACTCATTTGTTGTATAAAGGGGTCTTTCTGCACGACCTTACCGACCCAAACGACCTAGCGTGAATCAGGCTTAAGAATACGTATGTTTTGGACCAGAATGGATGACCGCGAGGGCTCTGGGCGGAAGGAAATTGTCTGAAGCAGGAACAAAGTTAGTGGCTTGTGCCAGTAAAGACTTTCTTTGCTCCGGCTTCTTTGCTTGCTGATATGACAACAAAGCATTTAATTCTATCCATGTTGGAGTTATTAATCTACTGAGAATGACTTAACCTCTTAGCCTTATCTTTAAGAAATGTTACATTGAAGCATACAAGCTAGAAGTACCGACAGTGTCCTTAGGTATCGAAAATTCTGTTTTAAAAAGCAAACTTTTTCAGTGAGAAGCAACCGCCTTTTCTAATTAGCAATTTTTGCAATATTCTGCATTATTTCAATCAATTACTCTGTTGGCTGTTTGGACCGCATTTACACTGTGCCGGTACAAGTTTGGGTCTGTAACAAAAATTTAACGAATCAGCCTCCCGTTTACCGCCACTTCGTAGCATTTTTGTTCCTCTCTCCAGTTAAATCAGCTTTACATGAATCAGGTTGAATTTTTCAAGTGTTTGGAGCAGTGTAAACTAGACTTACTACAGTCGTCGTAGTCGTAGCCTGCGTGGAGACTCTACTGATTTATTTTCAGCGAAGTAGGCTGACTGCATGCTACGTAGTTTCGGTCCTGGGTGGACTATGGTCTGGGTCAAGTTAGATGTCACCTGCAAATGCCTGCAAAAAGCAACAGTAGAAGTCATTGCAAAGGAATTTTGCGTTGTCGCAGATTTCAGTGACATCTAATTTGAGACAGACTTTAATAATCGCTGAGAGATGTCTTTCTGTTTAATGAAAAAACGGAAACTGGGACTAAAGTAGTTGATCTTGAACCGTAGTAAAAAGTTTGTAACAGATCGAAACTGTAGTGGTACAGTGTAAACGGGGTCATAGAATCGTCTGGTGAAATATTCGCGTACTCTCATACAGGTTTTCAGTGGCAACACAGATAACAATGGAATCAAGTTCAACTGGATTTCAAATCATGTTACGACAAGATATGTGCGTTTCAGAGCTGCACAAATAAACAGAGCGAATGATGGATCTGTTTGTGTAAGATTGGAATTCTATGGCTGCCAGGCAGGGACAGGTTCGTAGTGCTTTTAAGTTTTGTTTTAGCCTCCTCCGGAGGGGAGGGGTGCTTGACATAATTTTCTACTGGGGTTTGCGACAGTTTTGGTAAACAGTACAAGTGGATTTTATTGTTCCAGTTTAAAAGATTCTTGACAAAGCTTACTTTTAAGTACCCGTATGCGAGCGTAAAAAAAATAAATAAAAGAAGAAAGAAAAAAATGAGGCTCTGGAACCTCCCAAACAACAAAATAATGCAAAATGGCGAAGATGTGCTTGCAGCTGTGCAGCAGTTCATTTTTCTTTCTTCTTTTAATTATTTTTTTGAGGCTCTGGTACCCAGGGTAACTTTTAAATTAACCTCGACCATCTTGGTCCTTGAATTTCCATACCCAGATGAAGTTCAGGCAAGAAGAAATATGAGTCGATTTACCGTAAAGTTCTTAAGCCCCTATTAATCCCCCTCTTTAGTCTCGATTAAGTCTCTATTGAGCCCCCGCTTTAACAGGAGCCCCTCCCCTCTGAGTCAAAATTTGAAATAAGCCCCCCTCTCTATTAACCTCCCCCCCACTTATACAAAATTATAGAATTTACCAAATATTTTCCACTTATTTAGCTACACAGCCTTGCATGCTAATTTGTAGGTCTACTAATTTCTAATTTGATAGAAGAAACCCTGGACTCAGGTCCCAGAGTGATAGCAGCTGTTTTAGCTGAATCTTGTGACCTGTATAAATATAGTATTATTATTATCACTATTAGTATGGTTTGGGATACCTGGGGATACCCTGGGTACCAGAGCCTCAAATTTAGATGAAAGGAAAATTTTTTAGAAGAAATGGAAAGAGGAATGTTATTTTTTACTCTGGTTACCAGGGTAGGTTTGGGATAAAAACTGTGTCAAACAGAAGTAGCTTGCGCCACAACACCTTCGTCATAAGGAATCAAATCATTTCTTTCGTTATGTGTTTGAAACGAAGGTTAGGTGTTTGAGCAGTAAAACTGTATGTTGATTCCGCAAAAATAGAGAACTGAAAAGCTACCAAATATATCCTTGTTACTTGATTTTGTGAGTCGCCAGCCATTGCACTGCGAAGGAGAATAGAGGTCTGGCACTAGGGCGCGAAAGCAGACTCGTGCTCACGCCATCCATTCGATTCGTCTGCACAAAAATTTGCGAAGTCGAAGTGAATGTTATGATGTCGCAACTGTTATTCAGAATGCAAGTAAGTATAAAGAATTGATTTGACTCCTTATAACGATTCTAGATGTCCAGGAAGATGAAATGATACTTGTTCCAAACTGCAAAGCGAAAGAAAGAAATCATGCTGGCTCTTTCTAGCCGTAATGTTAGGCCTACGCGGATAGGGTCGCACCTGCAGTCAGAATGCGGACACTAGCCTATGTATTATTCAACTGGCACATCACTAGAAATTACGATGCTATAAACCTTTGACTCATAACAAAAGTAAATCTAAATCAAATTTTTCAATCAATTTCTCCAAAAAGGATTTAGATGGCCCTACCTATATTGATTCGTCTTGTTGTTGTTTCCAGTTGGTGGCCATCTGCCGCCCAGAGGCGCATTATTTCAGAATATTTCCAACAAGTTTAACCATTTCTATCACATTGCCATACTTTGCAAACTGCAATGATTCAAAAAATTCAATCCAAGGCAAAAAACAAATCAGTCGTAACATCCTGTAAAAATTGGGCCTAAATCGTTGCATTTCCACAGGGCATCAACAAAGCACAGAAGAAACAAATGGAAATACATGTGTCTGCAGACTTGAGATGGGGTGTTTCGGTGCCTTTGAACTCCCATGAATTCGAATGTGGTGGAATGATCAATGCTCCCAAGGGAATTTGAAACAAAGCATTGTGAAACAATCAGGATTTGAAGAAAGTCTCAGCAGAACATTTAACTGTGATTACAACACAAAGTTGAAACAACAGGAAAGATTTTTGGCTGTCAAGTTTCAATTTGCTTAGGAGATGACCAGCTTTACCTGAGGAAATTCTCAACAGAAATGTCCAAAAAAATATAAACAAAATTTAAATGACCAGAAAAGTGCGCGGATTTACTGTTGTTTTGTTGTTGAAAACTAGAGTTGTTGTCTGTTTTCTGCAGACTGGAGGTGTCTGCAGACTGGAGGTATGACCCCAGGCAATTTTCCGGTCAGTGGGATTTTCTGAGCGGATGGAATTTTACACAAGAAATCATCCAACTATAAATTTCTATTCAATTACAAAGTGACATTTTCTCTTGTAAACAGAAGAATCTCCTCTGCTCGGAAAATTCCACAATCCATCTGCAAAACAAACCCACATCTCATTTTCATGTCCCACCTTCTACTCAATCCTTTCACATATGTCTTCTGTTTTTAAAGTAATTAAATCCATGATAAGGCCATATGAGGTTAATTAGATGATTCTCATCAGAACTACGCAGATAAGTCGCCTGTCGTAGGTCGGCGACTGTTACAATCATATGGAAACCAGGCATTAACCATAATGAAAGTTTTCATAATCATCATATCACTTTTATTTTTGTTGTAAATTAAAGGGAGTTCAAATTTATCTCTAGTCAAGTTAAACAGCTGCCTAAATGGTTTTAAAATTTAGAATGTATCAAGATTGAACAGTTTTTTTTCCATTTAGATTTTAGAGATGGGAAATACTTATATCCTGTTGGAATTGAAAATAAGCAGATTCAAGATGGAAGCTTTTCTGCATCGAATCAGCAATTTGGAAAGGATGCCAAATTTGCAAGGCTCAATGATGCAAAGAGTTGGTGTGCATCATCAGCATCGGATCAATGGCTGCAAGTTGATCTTGGCAATGTTTATACAATTACAGCAATTACTACACAAGGATCTGGAGATAAAGATTCCTGTGAAGTTGTCACAAGTTATACAGTTGCATACTCAACAAGTTCACCTTCAAGTTTGAGTAACCTAGAAGACTTTCCAGGCAAGGCAGTGGTAAGATCATTTGCAAGAATTTCTTGGTTTTTCTTTTCTTGAGAGTTTTATTCAAGAATCACAAAAATCCATTCTTTTAAGCAAAATGCCCTTTGGATACTTTCAAGTGTGTACAAATCCTTTTCCTTTGAAGTTGCTCTTTGATGACTGACAATGTTTTGTGGGCTTGGTGACTTTATTTACTGCTACTTTGGAGTTTTAATTTAAGAGCTTCTAGCCTACAATTTTCAGCAGATGTTTGTAAACTGATGACCACCCTTTTTCAAAAAATAAGATGAAAACATTTTCAATTTTATTGACAATCTGCAATTTAGATAACTTTGAAGTAGCATAGGCTCCATTGCATAACTTTAGGTTTTAGATACCTATATTAGGAGATTTGCTAGCCTAGCAATGCTAGGCTGAGTTGAGAAACTGAATTTGTACAGGAATCATCCATTGAAGTCAAAACAAGCAAAGGGAGAATATGTTGATATTATTAGGATGTATGATTATTTTTAGGTGCTCAAAGCAATTCCTGATACAAATCAAGAACCAGTAATGAATGTTATGCCAAAGACAATAAATGCAAAATATGTAAGAATAAAGCCATGGAGCAAAGGTAGTAAATCTACAATGTACTGCATGAGAATTGAGATCTATGGATATCGTTCAGGTAAGGATTTCTCTTGTGAAAATGTCCCTTTGTTTCCTTGTGTCATCTTTTCTTCCCTGTCTTTGTTTTCAGAAGGGAGGCAGTGAAACAAAGAGCTTTATTGTATTTTTACAGTATAGATGCGTAAAAGAATGATAGGTAAGGTAAGCCTCTTGTGAGATTTTGCCAAGCAGTATTGTGTGCCTGTGCATGTTAACAAAGGGATGGGCTACTGGAAGTCAGAGTTGTCCTGATAGGTAGTATCTATTAAACTGTAGGATAATTCAAGAGCTGATTCATAGTAGCATATAAGATATTTTAAAGACAGTTAAGAATACTGGTAAGGTTTAGGTAAATGTGACTGTTAAAGCTCAGATTTGATGAACATTATGTTTGTATAAGTTAGTCCATATTTTTTCATCCATCTTATCATTTTTAGTGCAGAAGAGCTTGGCGTCTGAACTGTTGAATTTCAAGTCAATAGATTGATTGAAATGAAGGGAAATATTAAAAAAAACTTAAGAGCCATGTATGATAATATTTTTGGAGGTTTTACCAATGTTTGGAAAAAATGCTCCCTGGAATATCAATCTAATGATATTGAAAATGGTCTTGTTTGGTAGCTAATATGTTCAATTGGATTCAGTAATTTACCCAGCTTTAATTCGTTATTCCTCTCTTTCCTGTGAGTATGGCAGATTCTCTGTAGAAAGCCCCATGAATTAGTTATTGCTTTGATATTTAGGGAGCAGACAAATGGCTCCTGTAGTGATCACTCTTCAAAGGTGAATCAAGCCACTTAAACACATTGATGTCAAGCACAATAAGATGACTGAAGACAGTAAAATATATCCAGAGATGGGCAAGATACTCTAAGAAATATCTTATTACAAGATACTGTTAATAAGAAAATTAAGTATCTTATTACAAGATACTGTTATTCACAATAAAGAGTATCTTATTACAAGATACTCGATACTGAAGAAAAAAGTATCTAAGATAATGTTTCAAGATACTAGTTACAAGATACTTTGCCAAAGAGTGCATAACCAAAGTCTTCTACCATTATCCTTTATGGGTGGCACATTTTTCAATTTCTTGTGCATATATTGCAGTAATGCCTAACTGAGTGCATTTGATCATTCCTACTCTTAAGTCATGTGAAAACTCTCTCATGCCCCATTGTTGTGGAGACACAGCTCTCATGGAGCGTATTCGTTGAATTTATAAGAAATGTTCCATTTTGGTTCACTAGCCCCTGAATTGTCCTTACAAGTTCGCCGCATTGGATTATTTTTCCAAAAGCATCCAGGGATGCTGCGGAGGAGCGCAGTGGAGGCAAGGATCGCCAGAACATGACGTATTTGGTCTGGGGAGACAAGACAATAAATGATTTCAGGAGATAGAGTACAATGAAGTCTTCATAAAATGAACCAAAGGTGGTTTCAAAGTTTTCAATAAAAATCCTAGTTTGCCTTAAAGAACGCCGGTCAACCAGCACCCTTTGCGCGCGTTGCACTTTGCCTTTCGACTGCGGCAGCCATTTTCATATGACATCGTGCATAGAGCAGTGTTCAGCAAAGCGTGACCGCAAAGGACGCTGGTTGACCGGCGTTTTTTAAATATCAGGAGTCTCTTAAATACCCTGCCTTCGAGCCTTCTTCGTTTTGGATGTATAATTATGCCTCCAAAGCTGAAAAGTCTTTCAGCTTTATTCATGAAAATTGATTGACACAAGTATCTTATAACTTGAAATTGTTTTTTGAAAATATCTTATCAGAAGATACTATTATTCAGCCAAATTATTATCTTATTACAAGATACAGTTACTGGGTATGAGGAATATCTTATTACAAGATACTGTTACTGTTTTCAGTATCTAATTACTATCTTCAAGATAGAAAGATAAGATACTGCCCATCTCTGAATATATCTCATCTTAATTTTCTAATTTCTACAGATTGCTATAGCGATATAAGCTCAAGATTTGGCTATACAATAACATCATCAACTCTCAAATCAGGAACAGCGAGAAATGCATACATCAACTCAAAAGACAGTTGGTGTGCTAATGTCAATGACCAGAGTCAGTTCATAAAAATATCATTCGGTAATGCTATGAAAGTCAGTGGAATATCAATACAAGGAAGTGCACAAGGAAGTGATTGGGTGAAGACCTTTAAAGTGAAGTATAAAGCACCTTGTGGGACTGAAACTGAGATTACCACTGTGAGTTTGGATCTTATTTGTCTAAGTGTAAAGTCAGCATAAAAGTTGAATAGAAGCAACGTCTTACCACAGCTTGCAGCGTTTCTGCTAAGAACAGGGGACATGCTTTTGATTTCCTTCACAAATTTACCAGATTTTGACGCTTGATCCAAACCTATTTTTTAATAAGTAAAACGGTCTATTTAACATTCAATTTTTGGTTCTATTTTAGTCTCATCTGTAGGCTCTAGCCATAAACTTTATAGGGCAGGGATCAAATGCAGCAAAAGAGCACCCTCCTGATTATTTCGAATAGGTGATGTCGCCTGGGATGTCAGGTTTCAAACTCAAGAAACTGAAGGCAAATGTCAATGATATTTTTCAACATTCTCATCTGTAAGCATATCAATCAACAAAAAGCAACTTTAAAGTGGACAGAGAAAATGTGACTGCATAAAGTATTTTAAATTCCATCCATAGCAAGGAAGTTAAAATTTGAGAAGAACTACCTGTGCCATGTAGAACATACCAGGTGAGTCAGAAAAAACGTGGGGCGTTTTGCGAACTGTGACGCCTCAATTAGCCATCCGATTGTCGTGAACTAAATTTTTCTGTGCAGCCAAGAGTCTAACTTAGATCATAAACCTTTCCCCATCGAAATCGGTAATTTGATGCATTTGTTAAAAAATATTTTCTTCGTAAGACATTGTATGGGAGTCTTGCAAACTGGTGAAATCTTTAGCCAAGCCCCTTGTGCATTTTAGCCTTGCCAGAGTTGCAGGTACATGTGGTATTATCAGGGGATACTGAAATAGTTAGACATGGTTCACATCAGGGTGTTTGGGTCATTGCAGTATTGAAGAGAGACCCAAACGGCTAAGACTCGGAGTTTGAGTCCTTTGTCTTTTGGGTCTTTCTGCACGACTCTAACGACTCAAGAGTCCTTGTGTGCACCAGAGGCTTTAGGAAAAAGTGTTGTCTGCAAGAAGTCCCATTGCGATTTACAGAGCGCTGATCTGCTTGAAAGTGACCTCTTCGCAAAACAAAGAAGTGCGCATTATTAATGTCTTTCAAACATATTCCTCAGGCAGGGCAAGTTGTAATAGACATCCCAGGAGAGAAAATACTATCTCCTAACTATTTCATTCACCTCTGATAATACCAAGTGTACCTGTAACTTTTGCCAAGATAAAACGCGGAAGGGGCTAGGCAAAAGATTTCCCTACTTTGCAAGACTCCCATACAAGGTCTTACGAAAGAAAATCTTTTTTTAACAAATGCATCAAATGAACGATTTCGATAGGAAAAGGTTTATGATTTAAGTTAGACTCTTGGCTGCATGGAAAAATTTAGTTCACGACGATTGGGTGGCTTAATTTGACGTCACAGTCCGCCAAACGCCCCCACGTTTTTTCTGACTCACCCGGTAGATGTTGCAGAAATTATTTTGAAAATTTTCAGTCGTATTTGCAAGTTTCTGAAGCGTTATTGTTTAGAAAATCACTGTTAATTTTTGAACAAAGGGTTCAATTTAAATATGGTGAATCCTCAAGCTTAGGTGAAGATCTTTCAATTCAACAATGCAGTGGAAGTTCACTGTGACTCAAATTTGCTGTTATTTTAACGTTTGTTATGTTGATTCAAATAATGAGTGGAATGTGGAGATATCAGATAAAAATTGAGATTCAATAGCAAGGTCATGCTTTGCAAAAACCAAAATCCAAATCGAAAACCAAGAAGCCAATTATTCCGATTGTCCTCCCCGAAGCATAAACAGTACACCCCCCAATTTAGTTTGATCATTAATTTGTAAAGAGAAATGAAGATTCGATACCAAAATCAATTAAATCATCTCAAAGTGCCTAAATTTGCTTTTGACTATGAATAAAAGATGGACCATAATGCAAAAGACCTTTCTGATTTTAGGTATTTGATGGAAACACTGACAGCAGTACTGTAACTATACATTGGTTCACTTCAATTATCAAGACGGAATATCTCATAATATCACCGCAGACATGGAATAATAATATTTGCTTGAGATTCCAGATTATTGGTTGTGAAGGTATGTTATGATTTTTTTTAGTCGTGGAGATCTTCATTTGGCAAATTTACTGATAAATGATTGAACTTTCAATCTTAAGGCTTGAAACCTGTGTCTTGTAAGCAGTAGACAAGACGAAGAGCTTAAAGTTTGTTGACGGAGATAAATAGCTAACTAAAGAGTTGCATATGGAGTTAAATAGTCAAGAATTTCTCTGTTGTATTTCATGATTTCAACATCGTGTACACTGTTTAGCTAGGGAAACGGTGGTGCTTGAAGGCGTTTTTTCTTACTCTTGTTCGTAGATAACTGCATTTAGCTCTATTCTTTAATTCTAAACAATCTTATGTATGGGTGTTTGGTTCCCCATTTGTCCCTCGTCAAGATGTCCATTTTTAATCCTCCATACATTATTGAATCAATAGATGGTATTTTGCTCCTTAATGCGCAAATGGAATTATGAAAAGCTATACAGTTAAGCCCGAAATCATTCATACCCACACACCAAATACTGAGTATTTTGCATTGTTCTGTTTGAGAGCCAATTTTACTGTGGCTAAAGTTTTGTAAGAATATGGTAACAGCCTGAAAGATGTACAACAAGAGACATTTAAAGGAATTAGATATCTTGCAAACTGGTCCAAAATGTAACGATTCAAAATACTTCAAATATGTCATGGGTATGAATAATTTCGGGCTTAACTGTATATATTATCTCAATATCCACTGATAACTACATGAAGCTACTCTTGATCTTATCTCTACGCTCTCTTTAATTATTAGAATGACTGTAATGTCTGGAGTTTATTTGGTATAACTGACAAGGTTTTAGATTTGTTCACAAGAATATCATCCGTTTTTGATTCATTTTATGATACAGGTCTTGCGTACATTAACTTGATTTCCTGCCTAATAATTTTTAATCTGAAGAACGAAACTGTTATTTCCTGTAAAAGAACAACAACCAAAACAGTCCCGTAACTAGAGAGAAAACTGTTAGATCTTACAAGAGAAAAAACATCAATCTCAAACGCTGAAAGGAAAGAAATAAGTTAGTACCACTGCAATAAAGAAACAACGTTCAATAACCAAAAACGCTTTGATCTTTGGCAGCTGTTGACTGAGTTTAGCCAATCAGTGGCTTGGTTTTTCTTTTGTCCGTGTGTTATTTGTATCGTTAGTTTGTTATGAACCTAACTGACGCATGTGCGACGAAACGCGTTTTTGATAATTCGACGTTGTTTTTTATTGCAGTCACTAGTTGGTGAGGTATTAATTTATTTCTTTCCTTTCTGGGTTTAAGATTAATTCATTTTCTATTGCAGGATTCAGCAGTTTTCTTTCTTGTTACAGGTTTATTTTTGTTGTTTGCTCTTTCACATGATTTAACAGTTTTCCTTTATGCGTTTAGTATGACGAGTTCGTCATTTAAGGCTATTTTTAAAAATTTTTATCACAAATCATGGTTAATAATTCTTAAGGATTCTTAAGAATGTTTTAAATATTTTAAGAAGTGTTGTTTAAAATGTGTAGTCTTTCACATGACACAAGAATCCTTATCATCATGTAACCATTCTTGAGAATTCTTCGAAATTCCTGCCATGTCAGTTTACACAACGTCTGTAATGTACCTTTTTATATGGTCTGATGCCCATAACATTGTATTAAAGCCAATACACAGAGGATTCCACTTGGCATGGCAAATGGTTACATTCCTGCAAGTCGGCTTACAGCTTTCAGTGATGATGGTTTAAACTCTGGGCCAGAGCAAGCAAGGCTTGGTGTAAACATTCGCTGGTCAGGGGGTAATCCTGGAGCAAATTCTTTAAAGGATTATCATCAAGTTGATTTTGGTAGAGTAGTCATGCTAACTGGTATAGCAACACAAGGAGACCCAGGAAGTGCTACTGACTTCGTCAAAAAATTCTACTTGAAAATTAGTAATAGTTCAAGTTCATTTACGGAATTCAAAGACTGCAGTGCTGTTAGAAAGGTATGTTCCAAAAAACTGTTACTTCCCTCAAGTCTGACTTTGCTTATGATTATAGTAATGGGATCTTTGAAAAACATTGCACGATGGGTTGATGAATCTTTCGTTTCTTATGATAGCTTAAAAGAAACTTATGGGTATTTTGTTATGAGTGCTGATGGGGAATTTTTGATATCTTGATTATTTTCAGAATTACAGCATCTCTTTGGTTTCGAATAGTTCCCCGGTTGTGGCGTCATCAATTTACCAAATCGTAAACCGCAAAGCTGCAGATTTTTTCTTAGTGCCCTATTATAGTGCCTCAATTAACTACAGGGTGTCTCAAAAAAATTGTTCGATGTTTGATTAAATATTAAAAAATAACAATACGCTGAATGGACCCTTGGTCAAGTCACCCTTTTCATGAGATTTTAAATTAATTTTTGACACAAGAATCTTGCAAATCCGATAAAAATTCATGGGGTTACAAGCTTTTGAAGTTCAAGTTTGTGCGAAAGCTGAAACCAGAGGCCTTGAAATGGCATTTTCCGTAAAAGTCCCATAGGCCGTCGTTTCTGTTATTTCTCAATTGTTTCAGGGCGATACAAGTGGGATTCAAACAGGTATTCGATAACCTAACTGTCAAGCATATGGATGCTTTGTGGAAACAGATTCAGTCTCTCGCCGATTTTGTTTTGAACCACTGTTTTTGGACCTATGCAATGTTAAGGAATTTTGAGAATGATAGCAAGAATAATTTACTTTAGAAGTCGTATTTGGTTTGCTCTCATATCAAGGAGTGGTATGACATTGGATAAGTTTCTCTTACCTCCGTCTTCTGGGGGCTCTCTGGTTTCTGTTATCGCATTTTGTTGATCTTCGAGAGCTCGTAACTCAGTGAATTTTCAACCGATTTGCACGATTTTAGTCTCTAAAATTATTTCATAATCTTAGAAACAGGGTTATCTTTCCATGAGTATGTTCATGTTGTCCTTCTTTTTCAATATTTAATCAAACGTCGAACAACTTTTTTGAGACACCCTGTATGTGCTTTAACAAACTGATTTTCTTGAATATTGAACATTTTTTTCTTCATTGATCTAGGATTGACAACGATTTGAATTTTCCAAAACTTTTTGTGAATTCTTTCAATGGAAAGAAATACGAAATAATTTCAAAAATGATGAAGATATCAAAGAGTGCCTATGAACACTTAAAACAAAGTACCTGAAATTACTTTTAAACCATTAAAGCAAATCAAAGATGCATCAATCAATCGTGCAATGCTTTGTAAAGATTTGATTCCCAAAACAGTTTTCACTTGGTCCAACGATTTGTTTCTCAAAGAAATGCTTAGACTTGCACTTAAATATTATGAAGAATGTGGACGCAAAGAAAAGATAGGTTTTTACACTCTGAGGCCTTTCGAACCTACGTTCTCATTAGAATGTTTGAAAGCATTGGTTCGAAAGGCCTCATTGTGCCAAAAATCTGTCTCTTTTTTGCGTCCGTCTTCTTCATCGTATTCAAGTTTTAGTAACCATTGTAAGTATCAAGTGTTTAGACCTGCATGCAGATGTAGATCGCTCCTGAGAGCTATAACTACGACCAAGGAACCGAGAAGAATGCATGGTTCCGTAGCTCAGTAGTTTGGGCTACAACTTTTTCCATCAATGCAGTTCCTTACAGTTTTTTGTCACTTTGTAATTTTTGTCAGTGGTGGAAATATCTGAAGGTCTTTAGCATATCAACCCCACATTACTTACATATAATCATCTTTATCCTACATCTAGATCCTCCTATCTAAGCAAACTTCAAAATGAACACCCCTCTGTATGAACTACCCTCCTCCGTTTTCATCAGGCGCAAATGGTTTACAAAACTTTATGATTCCCTTACATTTCACCACAACACGCTATATGTTATATTCCATATTCTGCATTGCTATATTTGTATTGCAGGATTTTGATGGAAATATAAACAATAATGGTATCAAATATAATTACTTTCCTGATCCTATTGTTACCCGATATGTAAGATTTCACGCAACGCAACTCCAGAAAACAGATAGTACCCGAAAAGTGCGCTTGAGACTTGAATATTATGGTATGGAACTTCATGGCCAACAAGGTATGTGAGCAACCTTCTGTTTATCTTTTTTTCTTGGCTATTTTCAGTCTAGTTTAACATGACATAGCTGGAGAGTGAATTAAACGTCAATGGTTCAGTTATGTTGTATATCGGGTTTTTTTTATTCTTGCGTTTTGCTGCAGCACTAATGATAGAAAGTGATCTTGAATTTATGTCGCCCCAGTTGTGAAGTATATCTTTAAAATTGTTGGGTAATACTGTAGCAAAACCCTCATTGAAACTGCGCTGTTCTGAATGACATCCATTCGTATATTTAATCAACTGATTTATTGAAATTTTGCAGTAAACTTTGGGTTAGTTTACAGTAAATCCCCGCGTATAAGAAGCTACTTTTTCGAGAGCCAGGCTGATATTGGTTCTTATTTCGTAGGTACAAAGACTAATTTCAAGGTATAAAGGTTCTTATTTGCAGGATGCCTTGTGGAGTCCCCTTGAGAGTCTCACAAAGATGTTCAGCCCTATTATTTGTTTTGGAAGCGTTCTAATTGACCCAATAAGTAATTAGGGAGGGGAATAAAGCTTTCAAAGCCAATTGGAACCACAACGACCTTGATAACAGCTATCAAACATCAACTTTGCAACCTCTACAATAAGAATCTATGTTTCATCAGACTGAAACAGGTTCTTAATTGCAAGGTACATAATTTAATAAAAACAGCTTCTAGGTTCTTAATTTGGTAGGTTCTTATATGCAGGGATTTGCTGTAATCCAGCTCCTATCCTAGTAGACATTGTCCTTGTTTTGACTGCTTTGTATAATAGGGAGTATAAAGAAGCAACCACTCATTATTATTATTATTATTATTATTATTATTATTATTATTATTATTATTATTATTATTATTATTATTATTATTATTATTATTATTATTATTATTATTATTATTATTATTATTATTATACTTCATAAAAGCTACTTCAAGCCACTAATTAAGACTACCAAAGTTTGTTAGCCTATTGATTTTACAGTGTACACGACATATACAGTCTAAGTTCCAAATGTTCATTTCGGTTGCACCACTCCCGACAGTACTTTCCTCGTAATTGATTCACTGTCCATTAGCACTGTCTTCTGCATTTCTTTCACTATTCTTTCAGCCTCAGTTTCAGTTTCTATCACTTTTTGAACATTCTTCCACAATTTTCCAATTCCTCCACCCAAACATCCAACAACTAATGGAATGACTTCAACTTTGTACCCAACCCGATTTTCCCTTGTTTCAAAGGCTAGCTGCTGATATTTATCCAATTTCTCCTTCACCTTGGCTTCAATGTTATTTTCCTGTGGGCAATGTTATTATTATTATTATTATTATTATTATTATTATTATTATTATTATTATTATTATTATTATTATTATTATTATTATTATTATTATTATTATTATTATTATTGTTGTTGTTGGCAAGATGGAGGACAGACAGGCCTAATGGCGTGGTCTGCCCGAAGTTACTGTTGACACATAATCCGTCGTAACTGCCGTCGTAAAAGCTGTTAGACTACTACACCAGTACCTTTCGAATGATCAGGAAGTTAAAGAGAGCATTTAAAGCAGCTATCAACACTGGAAAGATCCATTTTGTTGGCACCAAGCTGGACTGTCATTTTGATTACGATTTCTGCAGTGAGGTCAGAGTCTTGGATTCAGAAGAGTGGGAAGCATTCGAGGTGAAGGAGAAGCAATTTAGGGCGCAGATAGCGTCCAAGAGAATAAATCATGGAGATTTTGTTTGCAAAGGAGATGTCGAAGCTTGGTTTAAAGTTAGTAAAATCTTGAATGGAATCTTTTTCCAAAATAATATCTTTCTCGACAAAAAGCTGTCCGGGGAGCATTGGAGTGAGAAATTTCTAAAATATGTTTACCGTATATTGAGACAGTTCCCAAGAGATGATAACTATGGCGTACGAAGCGTGGTTAATGATATATCGTATATTGAAAAGCAATTGAAATATATCAAAGAAACAATAAGGCCTTTCTTTTCCTTGAGAACAAACAACAACGGTCCAACAAATGAGGTATCTAAAGAAAAGCTAATTAATCTTTGGTTTGAAAAACGTAAGAAAGCTATTGCCATCATAAAAAACGATGGATTGTGGCCGGACAGTGTCCAAGCTAATATTTCAGTGGAGAGAAATGAAACATATTATCAGGAATCAAGTAAATGCACTGTAAGTCATGGTTTTGAGGAAGTTGAGCCAAGTTTCTTCGACCGATCAATGGCCGCAGGTACTGTGACCCAGGGAGATTACTTTGGCATTGATGAAATTGAGTCGATCGTTAATTCTTGTCCCAAACGGAAGAGTTGTGGATCTGATGGGGTGTTCTATGAAGACTTGAAGCAAATTTTCTTGGATTATGGGCACACATTTGTAAATGTCTTGAATGTCATGCTCCTAAATCAACGGGTATCTTCTTTATGGAAATGCTGTATAATCCAACGTATCCCGAAAAAATCTTTCGTGGAAACTGATTTGTCAACACTTAGGGATATTTCTCTTCTGCCAACATGTTATAAAATATTGTCAAAAGCTTTGTGTGGCAGGATCACTATCTACATAATGAACGAAATTGCGTTTTGGCAAAGAGCCTTTTTGTGCCAGAGAGATAGACAAGAACTGATTTTCACATTGAAAGCAGCCATTGATGATTTTCGACATCTGAGCACTAAACTTACTGTTGTTTTCATCGATTTTGCTGACGCCTTTGGTAGTGTCAATCACAAATTCATTTTCGAAACCCTGGAAAACTTCAACATCCCTTTGAAATATTGTTGCCTGATTGAAGATATTTACAGGCATTCATCTTTCTCAGTGATATGTGGTGTCAAACTAAGCAAGTCCTTCAACATCATTAGAGGAACCAAAACAGGGGATCCGTTAAGTGCTTTATTATTTATCATGGTCATAGACAGAGTGTGTAAGCCAATGGTTGCTACTGCTATAAGTTGTATGACCATTCAGAATGAAAGAATGGTCAATCCCATACCCCTGCAAGCGTTTGCTGATGATATTGTTGTCGTACAGTATAACTCAGAAATTTCTCAACTGATCTTTGATGCCGGGGAAGAAATGATGGCCCAGGCTGGTTTGGAAGTAAAACCCGAGAAATGCGCTGTTTTATACGCTAGAAGGTCGGGTAATAATTGGTACAAGGGTAAATCGGACATAAAGCCAAAAGTGAAAGTACAGTCACATGAATTAGCTGTTTGTGGACGCAATAAGCCATATAAATACTTGGGAAAGTCGTTATCGTTATCTGGAGAGGATCCGAAGCAGGTCAATCAAATATTAGAAAATTATAAAGAGTTGCTGGACAAAATCTCAAAATGTAAGTTGCCACTTTCGCTGAAGGCAAGTGCTTTCAATAACATGGCTCTTGCTAAAATATTGCATCATTTTAACAATACAAGGTTTACCGAGGAACAGCTCGAAGAATTGGATAAGGCTCTAACACAAACAGTTCGAAATTTGTACGATTTATACAGTTCAACTACGCAGCTCATCATTTACCTACCTCGCGAGGACGGAGGAATAGGAATTAAACGTGTATCTGCTGTATACCGGACGACACGAATTGCGTTTCTCCTAAAAATGTTGAATCATGAGGAAGATCATTTTAGAAACAGTGCACGTCAGTCTCTAAGTCTTGACATGTTAAGGAGGGGGGTAGCAGAATCGAGTGATGAAAAGAACTTTCTTGGTTACGAAGTCACAGTTGATGGATATTTGAATAATAAAACAAACTTTGGTTGTCAGTCTGACTGGCCTGAGTTGTTGCGCTATGCAAGGAAACTAGATATCTCCATCGTTTTCAGAGATGGGAAAGCAGGTGTAATCATTGATGGGAAGTTTCACGACGACACTTCATCGCTACAAAAGATTCTATTTCATTACACAGTTAAACGTGATTTGATTAAGGCAAAAGAATTGTCAATTCAGGGGTGCTTTTTCGGTATGGATGGCATTCATTTGAAGTCATCACATTCCATTTTCTACAACTGGAAAATAGACGACTTGTTAGTGAAATTCAGCATAAAAGCACGACTTAGCCTCCTTCCAACTAACTTTTCGCTGCACATTTGGAACCGTGAAAATGATCCTTTATGCCCCTTTTGCCGAAATCATACCGAAAGTATGGCGCATCTTATGAATGGTTGTCATGAATTTCGAAATTTTTATAGTCGTCGCCACAATCGAATCGCTGATAAAGTAGAAGATGTTATTTCTCAGAGTAACCGTCTTCTACGAGTCTACTCAAACAAGCTAATGGAGACAATATTCACAGAGTATCGCGAGGAACTGCTGTTGATTGAACATCGCAAACCAGACATTCTTTTAATTGATCATGTATCACAGAAGTGCACCATTGTCGAAGTAGCTGTGTGTTATGATTTGTACTTTGATTACGTGTTTCGAGAGAAGTTGGGGCGTTACGAGAGCGTTTGCTGTCTATTACGAGGTCATGGATGGAATGTTGAATTAAAGGTTATGTGTTTTGGCTCGCTTGGTTGCATAAAGAAGGATATTTGGAGAGAACTGAGATCTTTGTCGGTTGACAAATTAGTTGCAAAGCAGATGTTACAATGGTGTTCAATATCAAATGTTATTATGGCAAATTATATTTGGAGGCACAGGGTGCGGAAGTTATTCCCATAGTCCAGGCCTACATTTAGCACTTTTGAAATTCGAGGGCATTGCTCTCTTTCTCGTTTGAGAATGAGTCAGCTAAATGTCTGCCTGTGCTTGGATAGACTCCCCCCCCTTTGCTGAGGTAATTTCATGTGATACTGTTTGTAGTAGCTAACATAAACCTAGTATAGCGTATTCATACGTTAACTGAGCTGTTAGCTCAGGCACTAGGGCAGATACGAATTTATTATTATTGAAACTGTTATTGAAACTGACGAAGATTTCAAATCGAAACGTTTTTAGCAAAATTGCAGTTGTGTTTCTTTATTTTAATTTTCTGTTATTTTTAGATGGTGCTTTTTGTTTCTTTATTATTATTATTATTATTATTATTATTATTATTATTATTATTATCATCATTATTATTATTATTATTATTATTATTATTATTATTATTATTATTATTATGAATTGAATTTTTAGCGTTGATTTTAGGTAATGTTTAGTTACTAGCCGAGTCACTACCAGAGACTTAAGGCTAGCAACTATGTCATGACAGTCCTTCTGGAAAGTTGACCAAGTATCATAATCTTTTGATGGTTCCGCAAATCGATAACTACATTGAAAGGAATTTCCTCTTATTAGTATCATTATTATTATTATTATTATTATTATTATTATTATTATTATTATTTGTCTTTTTCACAGGAGTGTTCTTATTTCCTGGTTCATTTGCCACGATAGCGGACCACACCCAGTGGTCTTTGGTATCTTGACATCACTTCTTTCCTTGGTCTTTACTTTATATCCAATACTTTACGTATTATTCTCGCTGTTCCAAGCAAACATGGTCTCTGTAACATCTCTACCGTAACATCCAATTCTAACTTTTCCAGCCATTTATCAAAATTCTTTGTCACTGTCCCTAATGCTCCAATAACTACTGGTATAACATCCACCTTTTTCATTTTCCATATTCTTGCAATTTCATACTTCAGGTCACTGTAATTTGTGCATTTTTCTTCTTCTTTCTTTTCAATACGAGTGTCGAATGGGCAAGATGGGTCTATTAATTTACAACTTTTATTTTTCTTTTCAATCACAGTAATATCAGGTCTATTATGCTCCAACTGTTTATCAGTCTGTAAAGGGAAGTCCCATAAAATCTTGCAATCCTCTGATTCAAGTACTCTATTATTATTATTATTATTATGATTATTATTATTATTATTATTATTATTATTATTATTATTATTATTATTTCACATTTACCACAGCTTTTGATGTTAAAACTGGTTATGTAAAGTTCTTCATCAGGTGCAAGCACTTAAGATAAAGACTTGTCCTTCTTTCTTCTTCAAACTTCGTAATCATAAAACTTTTCGTAAGATCCCAGCAGTTCCTAGCAGTGCTGATTTTTGCCATATCATAAAGTCATTCCTTATGCCCAGTTTCTCAGCAAATGAATGTAGTCTCTTTGGGATTGACCCAAGGGCCCCGATGACTATTGGTATAACGAACGTTTTCTTGTTCAGCATCCGTGAAAGCTCTACCTTTAACTCAGAATATTTACTTATTTTCTCAAACTCCTTTTTATCTATGTTATAATCCGCTGGTACTGCAATGTCAATAATGAAGCATTCATTAGTTTCTTTGTTGATCAAGAGAATATCAGGCCTCCTGTGCTCAATAACTCTGTCCGTTTGCATATCAAAGTCCCACAAGATCTTAACTTTCTCGCTTTCCAAAACTTTATCAATTCTGTGTTGGTACCACTTATCGCTGGCATCGAAACCAAACTTTTTGCATAGATTCCAATGCACATTGCTGCAGATTTTATCATGGCGGCGTTTGTACTCATTCTGAGCAAGCATCTTGCACGAGCTGATGATATGGCTCACATTTTCCTCTTTTTCCCCACATAGGCGGCACAGCGAAGATTCACTGCAAGCATATATGTGTTGTTTTATGGAATTTGTGTTTAAGGCTTGCTCCTGGGCTGCCATTAGCAAACTCTCTGTCTCCCTTTTTAAATCTCCATTATTATTATTATTATTATTATTATTATTATTATTATTATTATTATTATTATTATTATTATTATTATTATTATTATTATTATTATCACCATTATGATTTGAAATGCAGGTGATCTTATTCCTAGTTCATGTTCTCGGAAGCTCGTGTAGTGCATTTGAATTGCAAGGTATCTTTTTAATCTAGAAACAGAAAATAGGAATTTTAAATTGTAGATTGTAACCATGAAGCAAGATGTCCATTGATTCGCTTTTCTTCATTTAAAAAAAAAACGTTATATTTTTCATAGCTGGAAGCAAAGCACTTTATCCATTGGGGATGGAGGATTCTATCATAGATAATTCGTTGCTTACAGCTGATGGCTTAGCCTGTTGTTCAAAGAATCATGCAAGGTTGAACCATATATATGGGTGGTGTGCTGGAAGTGCAACTAATAAGTGGATACAAATTACATTTGCTAAAGCAATGACTATAACTGCAGTTACGCTGCAAGGGCATGGAGGATCTGGATCAAGCGACAGAACGTACAAATACTATGTGCAGTACAAAGACGATGGTGCATCAAGTTGGATTAAAGTAAAAGATGTTGCAAATTCAGATAAGGTACGAAGGAATTAAGATGTCTTCTCTCTATCATTTGGTACTACTCTTGTCAAGTATCGTCTTGGGTAGAACAGCATCTGTTTTGTATTTAGTTTTTACGCATTGCCCGATAAAAACAGTAAATTTCTTATGCGAGGTTGTGCGTAGAATTTGAAAAGCAATGCACTGTGTAGATGTAAGTTTGAATTCTTTTAATGGAAATATTAGATAGCTTGAATTGAATATCTTCGCACAAAAGAAGATCGAACATCTTTGGAGAAAGAAAGTGAATTAGTCGTTGTTACGAAGTTCTGTAGTGATTTTGATCATTACCAACATTTTTATAATTTGGTACTACTGTTGTGGTATAGTTTGATGTGTTTGTTATTTCTTCTTAGTTATTAACTGGCAACAAAGATACTCAAAGTGATCCTGTCATGGATTTCTTGCCTGTTCCAGTTACTACTAAATTCTTCAGGATCAATCCACAGGCCAAGGGAACTGGCTCTTCTGTTATGTGCTTACGATTTGAAGTTTATGGATATGATGCTGGTATGTTTCCAAAACTTTTCATTCAAGCAAGTAAAGCTCACTTAGTTGATGAGTTGACTTCCTAAGAGCTCCAGGTCGTCACCATAAGATTGAATTTAATATCATGGTAAAAGCAATATTGTTATGTCGGAGCGTGATATCCACTTCCAGAAGAGGCGGCAGGACTTCCTTCGCATCGGACGAATTGCTTGAGGTCCCCCATATCCATCACTGTAAATTGAATATTGCCAATTAACATAGCTGTCTCATGTTTCTCGAAAAGATGATTTTTGTTTCCTACTTTATACCTTGAAATTTGAAGTTAATCCTCACTTTTCTGCTTGACGTCCCCAAGTAAGTAATCATACACTAGTTCTTATAATGCCTACATAATATTTTATCTTCAAAAGTAAATCATACATGCATAATCTTTCGATCTTCAAAACTCCTTTAATCTTTTTTTCCATTTAAAGACCTCTTACCAACTATCATTTGCTCCTCTGTTCTTTATAAATTTAAATGTTCTGGCTGCCATGCCTTGTACTTTGGAAATACAACCTGAAACCTGATTACACGCAGCAGGGAGCACTTAGGAATAAATAAGGCAAGTTAGGAAATAAAAGTTAGTCCCTCAGCCATCTTGGACCTCATTAACCAATCAAGTCACGCCGCGTCAGTGGAAAATTTTTAAATTTTCGCAGAGCTAACATTGTCCTCTCGGCTTAATTCATATTGTTTTCACGTAAGATGTATAAAAATTGTTGGTTGTGTATTATCTATAAATTGTATTGCCTATAAATTATGTTGTCTGCAAATGTTCATTGGGTATAAATTTTGCCTCATGCTTTTGGAAACCTGGTATTCTGGTCATGAAGCGCATCATTGCTTCGAAACGTCAATGTTAATTACATAATATAATCTAGTCATTTAATCATTAATTTCTCGGATCTTTCTTAACGTAAATTGGTCTTAGTCAGTAACTTGGATCTGTCTTGAATAACTTAGGATGAAGTACGAATGATGCACATGATTATCGTCGCTATTCGTGCTCTTCGTTTCCTCATTTATAAGTGGTATCACAATATCACATAGATAATCAAATTCTTGCAATATTCCTGAATGGAGGAACAAAACGTGAATTCCATCACTACGGTAAATCCCCGCGTATAAGAACTTATTTTTTCGAGAGCCAGGCTGAAATTGGTTCTTATTTCATAGGTACAAAGACTAATTTCAAGGTATAAAGGTTCTTATTTGAAGGATGCCTTGTGGAGTCCCCTTGAGAGTCTCACAAAGATGTTCAGCCCTATTACTTGTTTTGGAAGCGTTCTAATTGACCCAGTAAGTAATTAGGGAGGGGAATAAAGCTTTCAAAGCCAATTTGAACCACAGCGACCTTGATAACAGCTATCAAACATCAACTTTGCAACCTCAACAATAAGAATCTATGTTTCATCAGACTGAAATAGGTTCTTAATTGCAAGGTACATAATTTAGTAAAAACAGCTTCTAGGTTCTTAATTTGGTAGGTTCTTATATGCGGGGATTTACTGTATTGAAATTCGTTAGCTTTGTATAATATAAAGAAACTAGTCTTTCAATTGTGTTTCAAAGATGCCCTTTCTTATTTGCAATAACATTTTGTACTTAGGATGAAGAATTCCATCTATTTAAAGACTGAATACAGAATCAGGAATTTTTATGAAAAGGGAAATGCCTTCATTGGCTTTACTGAAGGAAAAATATAACAACTGTGACATTTTTCCTCATATTCTTTCCCAAAATTGTTTCTGATGCGTCTCGAATTGTACTGTCAATTCGCAGTTACAGTAAAAGATAGAACTATTTAAAGGAATGAGTCCATATAAATGAGCGTCAGCGCTGTCCCGAATTTTTGCTGACAAACCGCTAATTGCCTATTGTTATCGCACGAAAGTGCTAACGTCAATAGCAGTGGAGACCAAAGACTTCTTAATCCTTGCATCATCCTCTGGAATTTCTTCGGTTTAATTTCAACAGGGATTAAATGACAACTTTTGTTTCATAATTGAAAAGAAGTTGATTGATCACGAGCACGCTATTTATGCGGACTATTTTTCCTTTCTTTTCTTATAGCTCGATGCGTATCAAAGATGTGATTAGGAAGTTTGGAAAGAATACATTTAAGATTTGATTTTCGACGGCTTTCCACTATCAATCATCACTGAAAAAATTAACAACAATTTCGTCATCGTATTGAACAATCTCCTGCTATCTTTTTTCAATTTCATGTATTGTAGTATATATCATGGTTCTCTCCATTCGATTCTCCCCTTAGCTATTGATTAGCGAGTTTTTTAAAACACATTTGCCAGACACGAAGTGTAAACTGAATTTATCCTTTTATGTTTTATTTACAGAATGTTCTGACGATCTTACAAAATCAGATGACACAATGATCACTGCTTCATCATATAATCAAAACAATTATCCATCTATGGCCCATGTAAACAGTCCAATATCATGGTGTGCTGACAGTGCTGATGCTAATCCTTATCTGTTAATTGATCTTGGCTCTCCAAAGAAAGTCACTGGATTTGGTGTTCAGGGAGATTCAAATGGTGATAATTGGGCCAAACAGACGAAGATAAGTTATGGAAATGAACAATGTTGTTTGACTGAGATGTCCAACGTAAGGAAGAAATTTATGAGTTTTTCTTACGAATTTAAGTTTGAATCATTCCGTTGGTTTTTATTTAGCTTTAAGAAGCGTTTTTCATGCTTGCTGTTATTTTGCATTAATTCATTCGTATGTCACTTGAAACAGTAACTTCTTTTGGGATGAAATTGGAATAATGTACTAAGTGAAGTCTCTGGCAAGGAAGTTTTTATCAAGATGTACTGCGTTCTAATTACGTGTCCGCAACGATTCTGTCGGGATTCGAAAGAATACTATCTATTTTGATAAAAGCTCCTCACTGGCATGCGTGTTATTTGCAATGGTTACTTGTGTGATGTTATGCAGAGTATTGAGAATAAGTTTGAAGGAGATTGTGTTTGCAGTTTTACTACCAGATGAATATCGGACAAAATTAACCATGATTAATGGCTAGTGACCGATATCTAAATATTGTGTTTTTCTTGCAGGTCTTCATTGCTAATAGTGATCGCAATAAAGCCATTTACAATTGGTTTTCAACTGAAATAATTGCTCGATTTGTGAAAATAAAGGTTCATGATAAAAATGGAAATGCTTGCATGAGAGTGAAAATATTAGGTTGCGATAGAGGTAGACATCTTTGTTGTCACATTTCGATCATCCCTTATTGTTGTATTGTTTGATATACCATTTGGTATCATTCTGAAATAGATTCTCGTTATCTTCCTGTTAAAGTCCCCTCGTTGTTGTTGTTGTTGTTGTTGTAGTTGTAGTTGTTGTTCGTTAAGCTAAATTCGATTTTTTAGAAAACTTTATATCGAAGACTCGATGGAGTCTGTTTTCATATTTGATAGCTATGTTATGCTAAGTTTGTTTTGCCATATTGTAGGTCCCTGAATATGAAAACAATATTTCATCTCGCTGTGTAGTTCCTATAGATCTGTGGAGTGTTGTGGCGCTATGATGTAGTCCTCTGGATTGCAGCCATAACAGTAAGGCGGGCAGAATTCGATGTCGGGTAGAGCCCCACCATAGGAGCATCATGACAAGGAGTCGCGGACTCGATTAGTGCTCAGATACTTATGTGATCCCAGCGCTTGGCGCTAAAAACCGCAGCTTCACCATCACCTGTTCAAAGGGCTTGCTGCTTTCCAATAAAAAGTTTCCTTTTCCTGTGGGGTACTATCTTCTGTGATGATAATCTTTCACTTTTCACCGTGCTTGGCAAATATAATGTAGTGGAGAATATTATAATCTAAAGAAGGTATGAAGATTTAAAAATCTGAATATTGAAAGACTGACATCAGATCAGGTGAAAATGAAATATGGAAGATTTAAAGGACAGTTTGACTTTGAATAAATTTTTTTTATCATTTTGAGGAACTGATAGAAAATCAGGCAGCCTAGTTACTTATAAAAGAAGGAGTCTTCTCTATACTCATCGTAGTTTCTTGAACTTTCTTTTCTTAGATAAGAATCCATCTCGTTCCATGTTAAAGGATGCTTTATTCAAATACAACGAACGGAATGATGGACAAAAACAAACAGGATTTGACCCCACTAAACTCGGTCCTTACAAGAGTGTCCTAAGTTGTTGTTTCTTACATGCGAGGAATTACTGTTCAGCCTGTTAACAATCATTCACTATATTGGTAGTGAATGATTGGCAACAAAATGTTATTGATAGTTATTCATTGTATTGCCCTACACAGATTCAAATTCGGAATTTTTAATGATTCTAGCTATTTACGTTTTAGGTATACGGAGGACTGCTTTGGGTTTAACAAATGGATTGATAAGAAACATTGAGTTGTCAGCTAAATCTGCAAAGAGTAACAGCGTTGATGACCAGTCCAGTCAGGCGAGATTAAAAATCACTTCGAGCTGGTGTGCTGCATCTAATTCACAAAGTGAATGGCTTCAGGTTGACTTTGGACGAACCGTGTCTTTAACTGGCATTGCTACACAAGGTGATCCTGATACCGCTTCTACTAGTTTCGTTGGTCAGTTTTATTTGGAAAGAAGTGATGATGGGTCCAGTTTTTCAGATGTTCATTATATCGGAGGACGGTTGGTAAGTTTGCTTTATGATTCGACCCCTCCGAGTTAATTCTTTCGAAAAGTCTTCATGTCAATATTCCGACGGAAGTAAGGTTAAATTTATGGTCTGTATGTGGACGGATATACACCATCATTATTTTGCACAGAAAAGATACGTAACAATGGATTTCCGATATTTAGCAGTAGATTTTAGATTCAGTTTACTTGCTGAGGTAATCATTCATTGCCGGTTTGAACTAGCCCCAGTCATGCATGAGTTATATTTGATCTTAGTATATTTGTGCATGCTTTCATGATATTTACAATCTAATCACTCTTTGAAAGGATAGTCAAGTCGTAAAATGTTTCTATCTTATGCAAAAAAGAGCCTTTCAACTACTTACTGTTTTGGGTTTCATGTTCGTTGCTTGCGTTAGAGAACTGAAAAAATTATCTATGCTTGAATATCTGAAAAGTTACAGTTAATATTAAGGTTATTATGCTTATAGAAGATGTATCAGGCTCCAATTAATAAGCTACTACGAAAACAAGATAAAGTGTACATTCTCAACAGCGCTTTAACATTTTCTAGTGTTTTAACATGAAAATTTGTCATCATAAGTTTGTTTCGCTGCACTCTCCCTGCTCCCAGCTAAAAATGGGGCAAGTGATCCCTTTCCCAAAACTAAGACAATATTGTTCTAAATCGTTTGAATACTGATTTTTGATAGGTGTTCATTGGTAACACGGATAAGACAACCATTAACTACAACTGGTTTAATTCTGTTTTGGAAACTCGATATGTCCGATTTCGACCATTGATTGTTACTGGAAATCATGTTTGCTTGAGAATGGAATATTATGGAACAGGTAGAAATGCAGGTAAACATTTTATCGATTTCATTCCAAAACTACTCATGCATATGTCTGAATGCTGTGAACTATCTTAGAACAATACAACTAGGGTCGATCTCACTATTAATTGGTAGTCATCAAGAGATGCACTTTATGCTTCGTTTATAGCTTAAGAACTGTGCGTCGATTGAGGAGCTATTGAGTTTAGGTTTTTTTCAGCAGCATAGCTTGAAATCTATGGTTATATATACGAGAACGTTATAGATAAGTATCAAACCACTGAAAAGCAATTGGTGAGCAAGTAATTTGTGGATTATATTCATTTGTTTCCATGTGCATGATGTTTTAACTTAAAACATATGTAATGGAATAGATTACAAATTTTCAATCTTTAGATAGCAGTCCAAATTTGTCTAATTGTAGAATAAATTACATCTTTTCTCATTATCAGCATTGGCAAACAGCAAAGATTTATACTCACTTGGTATGGAAAATGAAGCAATTCCAGATGCAAAGATAACAGCATCAACACAACTTGCAAATGATCAGTCGTTTAAAGGAAGACTCAATGCTTTTGGTTGGTGTCCTACGACCGGTGATGCTGGTCCATATCTACAGATAGACTTGGGAATGCCATTATTGGTTGTAGCTATAGCAACACAGGGACATTCTTACCCTGGATCAGTTGATAGGGCCAGAGAATATAATTTGAAGTTTTCAAAAGATGGATCTTCAATGTTTACTGATGTCAAAATGAGAGATTCAAATAAACAGGTTTTTAATAGACGATTGTGCTAAAGATGGCGGCGAGGAATTTTTTACCGAGATGCACTGCGTTCTTTAATCGAATTCCTATGGAATCGTTAAAGATTTGTTACTCGAACGCGGTGCATCTTGGTAAAAAATTCCTCGCCGCCATCTTTAGCGCAATCCTCTATTGTCAAATCACCTATTCTCTCTTCCTTGATCTCTTATTTAACAATGTTGCCTACTCATGGTCAGTAGCCAAAGATAGACAGTTGATTAAAAAAATCCCAAATTTGAAAAATTCCACGCATTTAGCATCAAAGAGGATCTCATCCCACTGTGCAAGCTTAACCAAAGAACGGAGTTCAGTCATATTAGAATATTTTACTCGAATCCTGAATGGATGTCTTGGGGTGAAATTCTGGGTATGTCGGAAAGTTTCGTGCTCTCTTTCATCTCCAGGAGAGGGGAGTTGAATTTGTAACTTTGAATTCTAATCAATTGGAAAATAAATGGATATTGTAATGAGACTTAATTCTTTGTAGCCCTAATCGGTTAAGGTTTGTTTTACCCCTTTCAAGTAATGTAGCCATACTTTTGAAAAATTTTAGTATTATGCTACCTTTTGCACCCATTGTACAACTTTGTGTGGCACAAAATATGTTAGAGAAATGAAACTATTTCTCAACAAGAGATTGATCATATGACTTGTCATCTCAAGGCTCTTTGAAAAGTTAGTAACAAATCAGCTGTACCATTATATGAATGATGATGGACATTTTTCATCTGGCCAATCCGGCTTTGTGCGCCTTCATTCAACAGTGACATGCTTGCTTAAAAATACTGACGATGTCAAAATGAGAGATTTCATAGTCAAAATGTGAGATTTCATTTCATAGTCATACTTCATAGTCATGGTTGTAAACAAACCTTAGCTGATTTTATCTGTTGAGCTGTATTATCAACGTTAGCGTTTTTTGAATTGTTTTTAATACTTATAGCTTTTTTGCAGAGGGCTATGAAAGTAGCCTGCGTGCAGACTCTCCTGATTTTGTTTCTAAGAAGTTTCTCCGACTGGAAGAGCAACCTCTGTAAAAATAAGTCTGCATGCAGGCTACTCTGGATGATACAAAGAAGTTTCACGCAGATCTGTTCGTTGAAGACGTTTTATTGATGTTTGTTTTCTCAAAATTGAAACCTCACTTTTTTTTCGCCAGGTATTTGCTGGGAATGTTGGAGCCAATAATGATCCTGTGTTTAGTTTTCTTGAAATTCCCGTGAAAGCACAAGTCATTCGTGTTGTTCCAACTGCAAAGGGATCTGGTGCAGCAAACTGGTGTATGAGAGTCGAACTTTATGGGCATCATTCAGGTATCTGGCAATAAATGCATCTACACAGACTAATGATGCAATCCCCACAAATAAGAACGTTCTTTTAACCTTCTGGGCATGGAGGTTCTTAAATTTTTTATATGACGGGAACATTGTGCAAATCTTTTCGGAATCTTTACAGATATTTTCAACCCTTTCATTTGCTATGGTGTTGTAATTACGCACTTAATAAAGGAGGAAATTCAGAGTCTAACAGCCAACTGAGAAGAATGAAGTTAATAACGATGATAGAAATCAATTTTATTACCCTTGTAATAAGAATATTTCTTTTTATCAAATTGAAGCAGGTTCATGATAGACAATTATGTTAAAGATGGTGGCGAGGAACTTTTTACCAAGATGCATCGCGTTCTAATTACGAATCCTTAACGATTCTATGGGATTTCGATTAAAGAACGCAATGCATTTTGGTTAAAAGTTCCTCGCCGCCATCTTTAGCATAATCGCCTATTATGGGTTGCATAAATTTTGAAGAACATCCTGTAGGTTCTGTATTCGAGAATTAACTGCCCACGCACCTATCTACCAAACGTTATGATGATAATTGACAAAGCTATCTGTTTCAAGAAGATTCAGCTCGAAATTACGCTGTCTTCGTTTCATCTTGTATCCTTTGCAGATGTCTTAAATGTAGTATAAACAAGATAAATGCTACAGTACTGCTCCATATTTAAGAAACCACCTTCTCACGCCCTAGTATAGTCTAAAATGTTTCTTATATTTATGATACTTGTCATTTTTTAGTCTCAAGTTTCTTAAGTTTCTGATTTATTTTCTCGAAATTCCTAGCAAAACAAGTTGTGATAGAATTGATTTTCATTGATATATCAGCCATATGTGTATGCTGTCAAGCATTGTCATGAACATCAATTAAAATTTGGGTAAAAAGCTGTTAAATCTGAAGGTATATTGGTACCTTTTTATTATGAACTCTGCATGAATTAAAAAGGTTCCAGACCATCAGATCAGGACTTAATGTCAATCAAAAAAAGAAACTTTATTTTGGGTCTGAGCCTCAAAAGTTTCTTATAAGTAAGTGGGCTAATCATTTTTCAGTAGCTTAACAGTTTTGTTTAGATGGTTTCATTAATGCAGGGCCTTACTGTACCTCAAACAGATTTAGTGTATCAATCCTTTCATCAGATAGAAAATAACTTTGTTCATTGTTCTCATTACAGAATGCTCTCATGACATGACAATTTTAAGAGACGCACGACTGAGTGCATCATCTTCAAAAAGCGGTAAATCCCCGTATTCAGCAACAATAGATAGTGCTCATGGTTGGTGCCCAAGCACGACAGCAAGTACTGAATACCTTCTAATCGATCTTGGAGCAGCCAGGAGAATCACAGGTGTTGGAATTCAAGGCGATTCTGAAAATGATAACTGGGCAACGAAATTTAAGATCAGTATTGGAAATTGCTCAAATCCAATGACAGAAATGACACAGGTATCGCTTTAGTATCATTACTTTCCTTTAACAATTTGCAACGCGGTTATCTTATCGAACTTCAATTATTGCCCTTTGATCTGGCTATTTTGCAACAAAGGTGCAAACAAAGAGATTGACCGCACACACAAACGTGCTCTTCGGATCCTCTATAAAGAATACGAATGTCCCTTCGAAACATTGCTCACGCGCAGTGGCAGTTTTTGTATACATGTTAGAAACTTGCAGAAACTCTTGACAGAAATCTACAAGTCTATGAATCATCTTAACCCATCGCTTGTATGGGAATTTCATGAAAAGAAGCATGTAACTTATGATCTAAGAATACAAAATCTTTGTAAACTGCCGCAAATGAAGACACAGGGCTATGGGCAAGAATCACTGTCGTCCTTTAGAGGGAGCTTCCTCTGGAACACCCTTGATGATACTATTAAAAATCAGCCAACACTTGCGGCTTTCAAAAAGAGGATCAAAGACTGGGCTGGTGATAAATGCACCTGCAAAATATGCCGCTAATGATTCTTTCTTTTGTATAAAGTATATCTCTCTTGTAAATAGTTGGTGTGAATTAGTATTTTATTATCTACTATTGTAAATACCAACTTTAAATATGATTTAAAAAATGAAAAAAATTTCCTTTAAGAGTTTCATTTCATTTCATTTCATTTTCATTTTCATTTTCATTTTCATTTTAAATTATTTATACAGGGTAAAAACATTCAGTTCATACGGAAAAAAACTGCTTTACAATGTGCCCTGTTAAAACTGAAAAGAAAAAAAAAGAAAAAATTAATTACTCAATACGAGACGAAAGCGAAGTCGTCGCTGATTCACAGTGGGCCAAAATGGTGATTTTGCAGACATTCGTGGATATCTCAAGGGAACTAAATGTTGCAGGGGCAGTTGGCAGCTTGTTTTGACGTATGAGAGGGATAAATCAAATGGTTCACAAAAAGCTTTAAAACTTTTATATTCAGGGGGGTTAATACTATAATCAGGGCCTAATACTCTATATTTACACTCTGAGCCCAGATTCCCCGTTACACTTCTCGGTCTCAAGAAAATCAGCAATAGTAATTGATGGATCTTTTCAATGTATTCGGTTGGAACAATGGATAAAGCTGAATGTTTCACCATATTTGGGGGATTGGGACCTATATTATGGGGACTGGGACACATTTTCCAATTTTGGGAATTCTAACCAAAAGTCTCCTTTCTGGTACATTTCAGTTTAAAAAAAGCTATGTAGAAGTTTCCTATGCACATGATATTACCTAGGGGATACTCAATAATTAAAATTTCTCTAGTGTTCTCAAAAAAATAAGCATGGTCTCAATATCTTTCCTTGGAACAACCTAAATTTCCTTAAAAATACCTTTCCCCCCTGTTTATTTGATTTTTCCGAGGGGAAACAAAATGAAACCTTCAAAAATAAAATTTTCATAAACTGCTCTTTCAGAAAATGTATTGGTGTCTTGTTTCTCCTCGTACTTTTTAAAATATTCTTGATGAAAGTCAAATTTTGCCCTCTGAAGAAGAGAACAGATCTGACAAGTTGTCTGAAGAAAATTATTGCAGCTGTACAAGTAGACCAGACAAAGAATTTTTGTTTTGCTTTTCAATAAACAGTGACCTTCTACGACTTGGTTATAGCTATCAAACATTCTGCAACCCATTTTTCTAGCCGAAAATCATTTATCCGCATTCTCTGCCACTAGAAAGCTGGGTGTAACATTTTGAAAGATTTTGTTCAATATTCTCAGATTCAAATATCTATAACTCTGTGATAACACAAGATAAATGAAAACTTTAAAAGGCACGTTTAAGCCCAGTTGTTCGACTTTCTAAAACTGCATAACAATTTGCATTTTTGAGAACTTCAAAATTTCCGAATGTCTGCCTCTAGCCCACTGTGTGATTGGTTGTTTTCGCGCGTCTATAGTTACCAGGTAGCAACGGTTTTCAGAAGTGAGCTGTCAGTCTGCAACAATCATGACTGCTAACTACGTTGTCAGTTTGTCTGGTTTAATGAACTTTTTTCGAGATGATCCAAATTGCATTGCAAAAGGGGAAGTTAAATTTACTTCAAACTATGTGTTGGAGGTTCGCGTGGATGGTTTTGAAGTCATTGCAAAAGTACGAGCTTCGATGAAGGATCGTTCGTATAAGGTGGGCCTAAAGACAGATGGGAAGGGTGCGATAGTGTCTGGCGGCTGTGAGTGCCCAAGAGGAGAGTGGCTGTGCAGCCATATGGCAGCTACCGCGATTTATGCAAACAAGAAAGGATTCTCGAAGACTGATTTACCAAACAGCTGGATTGCTAGGCCCAAGAAACACATGAAATTGTCTGACAATGTTAAAACAACGGATGACTTTTTCCAATCAAAGAAACCGGAGTACAGGGCAACAACAAGACCAGTCACCGAAGAAGATAAAGCCGTCTTTTTGAATAGTTTGAAGAAAAACAACGTTGACTGTCCATTCAGGTGGCTATTGTCACCTGAAACCACAGAGGAAACGGACCCAATAGCTCCTCCCCTGATCGAGGAATTGCTGCCCCTTTTTGCAAGCAACAAGGACTTGTTTTTGCAAAGAGTTCAAGTAACTCCAGAGCAACGGCAATGGGTGGCTGAGAAAACGAAAGAGCAACGGAAAAGTTACTTTTGGGGGAGATACAGGCGATTGAGATTGACAGCTAGTAATTTTGGGAAGGTGTTAAAAGCTATCCAACGGAATGAAAATACTGGCCGTCCTTTTCCACCTTCACTATTCAAGTCCCTAAAGGGAGAGTATAATTTGCAAAAGAAAGATGCGATAATCTGGGGGCAGATGCATGAAGAAACTGCATTAAAGCAATACAAGATGTTAACTGGAAACCAGGTGCTGCATTCTGGATTGCAACTGTTTCCTTGTGGATATCTTGGATGCAGTCCTGATGGCATTATTATTGCAGATGCTTCTGCTGGTAATTTGGTAATTATGGTGCCCTTGAAATAAAATGCCCTTGGAAATACAGGGAGTTTACCATGAAGGAGATGCTGTCAATGGAGAAGACAAACAATAGTCTGTTTAAGGATTTTTATTTTACAGAGAGCCTGCAGCTCAACCCAGTGCACAGCTACTGGCACCAGGTACAAGCAGAGATGACTGCAGTTGGTGCAACATGGGCTCATTTTGTTGTTTGGACTAAGAAAGACCTTCATGTGTCATTGGTCTTGAAGGATCCTAACTGGAACACTGTTAATATTCCAAAACTGTCAAACTTTTATTTAAATGTTTTACTTCCAACTTGTTACACTGAAGATGAATGACTCTTTAGCTGTTATTAGGTCATATTTAAGGGAGAAATGAACTGAAATTCAACTCAACTAAAAATTCAACACACCATAAAGAGAAGAGGATGCATGCAGTCTACATTAAAACCCCACAAACAAGAAGGAAGATGTGAACCTACATACTTGGTGTTTTCTAACGGGCACACAAAGTTAGGAGCCAAAGTCAGACTGATTCTTCCATGTTCTTAAACTATGATGCAATTATCAAAAGGACAGTCAACTTTAACAGTCTTCAAAGTCGTAAACTACAATTACAAGGAAAATGACTTGACTGAGTTCATATACTTGGCATCTATATTCTTTTGAAACATCTGATCACACTAGTTTAAAGAACACTGCCTGAAAAAATAACTAAATAAATTTAAGGAAATTGCTTTGAGCAACTTTTCAAAATTGTTCTTTGACTTCTACATATTTCAGTTTGCTCAAACATTTAAAATGCATTCATGTATCCCCTGTGTTTATAACTTTGTATTGCACAGCTTTGTGCTCAGGGCATATCCATAGGGACCTTAGGGTCAAGAATATCACCCTGCATGCAAAAACAGTACCACATTCATTGAACATAGTCAGTCTGATTTGTAGAATATATGTTCTCATTTGTGGGGTTTTCCTGGATTGACAGTTAACTGTATCTTAACTTTAGCATACTTACTTGAATACTACTCTTAGATACAAATCACACTCAATTGCTTCTCACAAAAAACAATTCAGAAAGTCAATGACAGTTGTCTCCATTGGACTGTCCTTAACTGCACTAATTACTGTCAGGATTCATGACACCTGATATAATTGGCGATTGAAGATTTACCAATGCAGAGCATACTTGCACAATTAAAGAGGAAAATGGTCTAAGATTTGTGGTTATCTTTTCCAAAATCCTGTAATTTCTAAGTCGCTCAATAGCTCGTTCAACATGAATCCTTGATCTGGAAATTTTCCTTGAAAATACTGCTTCTGCTTTGGTGAATTTTTCTTTAGAGCTCAGAAATGCTGGGAGGTTTAATGATACACCTTGTGGCATCAAATCATGCAGTAGGAAGCCTTTGTCAGCAAGCAATAGATCACCAGCCTACAAAATGTATGATTCATTTGATTAAAACTCATCATCTTCAAAGCCAATCAAGATACCTTTGCAAATTATTAATGAGGGAATCCTACAACCAAAAGGAAAATAAGCATTAACACACACAAGGATGTCAGAATGAGACAAATGCCTTTCAAGGAATCACTAATCTTAGTATGTTTCCAATTTTGGTGCAAGTATTTGTATTTGATTCTCGCTTTTGACTAAAAAATATATGTCCCTCAATCCTTTTGCTGATGAGGAAATCAATACGGTCCTTGCTTGAAGCTTTTTGGCCAAAGTAAGGTTTGAAACTTTTTACATATTAAATGGGTTGGAAGCAAACCTACCTTTAAATGGCTGAGGACACCACTTTGCTCTGTCACTACCTTGTCACTGGTACTCCCAGGAAACCCAGCACTTACAAATGTGATTGAACCATTAGGAGCAACACCAATCAGAAATTTGCTGGTTAAGTTATGTTTGTAGTTGCTGTAAGAGGCAGTTGCTGCATTGAGATCTTGTCTAGGAGTGGTAATTCTGAATTCGGTGCAGTCAATTATCAATCTGCAGTTTGAAAAATCCCCAAAAGTATCTGGTAAACTTCCCTGATTTTTTGTCAATGATGGTATCTTATTCATCATTCCTTTGTACAAAATCTCATTTAATGCATGGAGGTAAGTCAGAAAAATGTTATGAACTGTCGTTCTACTGACTCCATATCGTTTTGCAATGTCAAATAGAGGCGTGTCCAGTTTGAGTTTCAAAAGACAAATCAACAGCTGATCTTCATTTCTAATCCTAACGACTTCAGAGCCAGTCCAATATCTAAGAGGCCTGAATCGATCTATCAATGCATTCAAACTCAAAAATGCTGGCTTTGTTAGGTTTGTGTAATCTTTGACTTCAACATCTGACAAATTATCGAATCGAAACACCTTGCCTTCAAGATCTTCAACTTTAGCATATGTTGCTTTCAACTCCTTTCTCAGTGCCTCTAATTCTTGATTTCTTTTATCTAATTCATCCTGAGAATCAAATGTAAAATCCATTGGTGTGTAAAAGTTGGCTGCAGCAGGTTTCTCCTCCTTTTCTACTTTTGATTTTAATGACAAAGGCTCAAGGGCTCTTCCGGCGGTGTTGGTTGTTCGAGATTTTTTTCCATCCACTGTTTCACCACGTAAAAGCACACTAGGTATTGTTCTCCTCTTAAGTCTTGGTTTCTGAAAGGCTAAAGGGGTATCTTTAGAAGGAGTTGTGAAATCTTCAGGTCTGAAATGCTTGCTGCACACGTAGGAATATTTTGAAGGCTCAAAACCTTCTCTGCGAATCCGTATCTTCCATGCTTTGGCCTGCTCATTGTTTGAAGGAAAATCGTGGTAAGAAAAGTCTCTGTTTTTTTCAGAATTATTAAAGCAGCCATAAACACTACAATACCGCGGCATACTATCAACTTCTGGACGAAAATGAGCACATAAATACAACCTTCGCAATGTTTCACAGTGTAGGCCATGCGTTTGTGTTCGGTTGCTACCTGGTAACCATGGACGCGCTAAGCGACCAATCAGCGATGACTTAGCTTTCGTCTCGTATAAATTCCTAATACCACTTAATACATTGTCAGATAAATTCCCTAAAAAAACCTTTTTAATTTTAATTTTAATTATTCCTATCCAAACGAAAAAAGGAAATTAAATTGCAACGGAGAGGAAAAATTAATAAATGTTCTTGATGGAAGGAAGTACGTAAAGTTTGCTTTATAATAAAGATTGGTTCCCATTGCGCGATAAGTGCCATCGCTTTCGCGATCGCTGTCCTTATCGCCAATTTTTTTACGGTCCAGAAAGTGTGAAGTTGGAACATACAGCAAGAGAATTGTGATGGTTTTGTTGATTAGAAATGACCCCGACATTGCTATTGTCTTATTAAATTCCTTCAAGACTTGTTCTCAGTGGACGATAAACTGTCATCGCCACCCTCGAAAAAGCTCATGGTTGAGTGAAGACAGCATTGTGATAGAACAGTTATGATTAGCTTCCTGGTCCAAGATGAATGTTTATTTGATTTAAAACTTTACTTTTACCTTAGTGAAGCACAAAATTTGGCACAAAAGTAAGTCTGGTAAAAATTTGATCCAAAAGTATGCTCCTTCTCGTCCTTGTGTTTAATATGTTTAGATATGTCGGAGACTTATAAAATAAGTCGGAGACTTAAAAAATAAGTCTACTATCTGATATTACTCATTTGTCGCTAGTGCTTTGAGTTAGGTTGATATTACCTGTCGTTTCTGTTCCTTAAATAATCATAAATTTATTGTTGAGTTCCATGGCAGGTCTGGTGATCCGTAGCCCAATGCGCGAAGAAACAGATCCACTGATGATTCTGTCATTAAGACTGAAATATCATTGTTTTAACCATGCCTAAGTTTGTTTTCAGGAATACCTTGCAAACAAGAACAGATTTGATGTTACACGTCATTGGTTTCCAAGCTACATTTCTGCGCGGTTTATCAAATTTCGTGCTACGACATTTAATGGTGCCGGTCCTGTCTGCATGAGGGTTCAAGTGCTTGGTTGCAGAGAGACTCTTCCAAAGAAAGGTAAAGTGATCTAACATCTTTAACAGTTTAATGAGAAGACTCTAGAACGTTGAATAGCACTGGTTGAAAACAAATTTCCCAAGCTTGTTGACATGAGATAAATCTTCCTAGTATTATGTTATTGAGTACTGATGATCTGTAATATTTTATCACAGCAGATTTTGCAACCCTGATTATTTCCTATTTCTACTTTTCATTAGAGCTGTCGAGAACGCCTCTTGGAATGGGCAATGGATTAATTGCTGATGCTCAAATAACTGGTACTTCCAAATACACTCCCGCGGGGCATGATGACGCATGGAGTTGGGAAAATGCTAGACTGAAATTACTAGGTAATAGATGGTGCAGCAAGCAACCTCTTAACTACGCAGATTACGTTCAAGTTGATTTCAAAGAAGTTATAACATTGACAGGAGTAGCAACTCAAGGTGATGACAGCTATTCTCAGAACTATGTGAAGAAATTCTATTTGGAAGTCAGTTATGATAGCACTGTTTATACTGATGTAGCTGACAAATGTGGAACACGACAGGTAGCATTCATTCCATTACCTTGAATAATCAGTTATTTTTTGGTTACAAATTTCGTTCTACTGAACTTTCCAAGATGACAATAGTTTTCAACGTGCCAACGTGATAAATGATATCTGCTTGGCTGCGTTAATAGTGAATGTTTTCAAGCAACTACAGGCTGAATGCGTACCCAGTGCGTACCAGCTGCAAAATGAAGGTGTGAAAATGAGCATCACCACGATTACTATTAATCACATCGATAGAAAAGCGAATTTGTGTTTCTCCCTGCTTCTTTTTTGCATGTGTGTGAGCCTTTTCTTTGTCGGAACGTTCAGGCGTTTAAAATTATTTTTATTCAGGTAAGGATTTACAATGCAGCTACACTCCTACTATACTTTCTAATTACAACTATACGACACTACGGGGACGATACCAGTTCGAACACATGACATTTTCCTCGTGTTTCTTAGCATTAAAGACACATGCGATTTTACGAAAGCATTATTTGCGCAATGCACGTAATATGGCCTAAAAATGTCATTTTGTGTCATTGCTGCGAAAATTGTAGCAAGCTGCTGGACGCATCACATAAGTCGCAGCATCACCCATTGAACTGAATGCTTGATAAAACATTCAGACTAAAATGTTGAACGAATACAAGGAATCACATCAAGTCTAGCAGGTTGCAGCAATTCATCATTTGTTGTCCTGAAATACTTGCCAACCTCGAGACGTTTCGGATATCTTATTTTGATTATTTTCGTAGTGCAGGCCAGTAGTGTTTTTATTTAGTTACAAAATGTACAAGGATACATTTCGAGGTGTTGTAGGCTTTCAAAATGCTTTAGGCTTAAGGCTTTGACTAAATCGAATACAGTTGGCTTTCAAACCCTGCAGAGGAAAGAAATGTTGGATTTGTATCAACCAATGTTGTATGCAGTGGGATGCAGTGGGACTTTCAAGTATCCATTTGAATTCCCTTGCCGGCACGTTTAGCAAATTATGCAAGTATTGAACGTGCATATCTTTCAATGTGTAGAATGTGCATAGAAATATGCCGACTTTTCGTTTATTAACTGTTTTGTTCTTTGCAGGTATTTACTGGAAATACCAACAACGATGGGATCGTATACAATTGGCTTTCAAACCCCACAAAAGCAAGATATGTAAGGTTTAGAGCAAGCAATGTTTCTGGAACTCATATTTGTGCTCGTTTCGAATTCTATGGCTCTTCCGGCTCCAAAGGTATTGTAACGAATATATATTTACCATGTTGCAGGAGTACAGGTATAGACAATGATATTCTTTTGGGAGGTAAATGGAGTGATTCCCTCTTGCATGAAAATAAAAGATTATTTGGAGAATTTCTGTTGTTGTTTTTGTATTGCAATCGCACAAAGATTAACAAGTAAATACGTTAAAAGATAAGGACTTTGATGTGTGCTTAATCCAATTTATATCAAAGTGCTTTATATTTAATTTCATTTGCATGTTTATAAAAAGTCATTACCTTTAAAGCACTAAGTCAAGAATCATTCATTACACTTGCTATGCATGTTAACATAACATTTGCACTATAGGTGTTACATTCGCTTTTTTTCACAATTATCTTGAGGCTACCTCTAAACCCCCATTTTTCTGAGAAGCTCTAATTTGGTCTATGCATGAATTAATGGAAATTTTTCAACCAGGCTTACGACTTCTCTGAAATTGTTGTTGAAAGTTGTGCTTCTCTAGTTATTGTATAAAATCTGGTGTGTCTAGTGATTTGGCAATGAAGTTAACTAAACAGTAGCGAAATTCATAATGATACAAAAGAAACACGGTTTAAACAATTCGTAAAAAAACAGAAAATTTATGTCTGGAATGATTTTGATAAAGTTGAATGATTGAATGTTAGGAATTGCGTCAAGCGTGAAATTGTATCATTTAGTCATTTACTGTTAGCTGACATTTAAAGGGGCAGGGTCACGTAATGTAAGCAAACTTCTTTCGAAACGACAACTTTGGAGTAGTTTTGATAGGCCATATCACAGAAGTTTTCCACAATTTTTCTCAAAATATAGGTTCTATTTTGAAAATGGACTCTTGAACTTCGTCGAGAAGCAAACGAAACGTTCATATGTTGTGCGATTGCAGAGATATTGGTGGATTTTAGGAGTAACTTTATCGTGAATTGACCCTATCACCAAAATCTGTGCAGAACACAATGGCCACGTGTGGGCAACAATATAGATTATAGAGATAACAGGTTTGTTTACGGTTACTTGACCCTGCCCCTTTAAGTAAGTCTTGCCATCGAATCCCGGATTTCAAACAAGGAAGATTTGATTCAGAGGACGCTGCTATGATAATACCTTCAGACAGCATTTGGTTGTTGGAAACAATGCAACGGCGAAGTAGTAGCCAGGTTTTACTTTATAAAACCATTCACTCACACTAAACTTTATCCAAAGATAATATTCTTCAGGCTGCAGCATAGTGCAGGGTCACGATTAATATCCAATAGATTGTGCCTAAGTCTCTGTACAGCAAGCTCTGTCATATGTTGGGATCAGACATTTTAGCGAATACTCTTCATTTGTACCAAATCGTTATCTTTTCAGCTGGAAGCAAATCTCTGTATGCACTTGGAATGGAGAATGGAGTGATTTCAGATTCACAACTGACCAGTTCTTCTGCGATTTCTACTGATCCTCCTTCTAAAGGTCGCTTTAATTCTGCCGGTGGCTGGTGTGCAACAAGTGGTGATTCATCTCCCTGGCTTCAGATCGATCTTCAACAACCAATGGTCATTACAGCAATAGCAACTCAAGGGCGTGGAGGCTCAGGAGCTAGTGATAGAACATACAAATATAACTTGAAATTTAAATACAACAGCTCATCTGCATTTCAATTCGCACAAAACAAATCCAATGGAAACATGGTAATTTCTTTATTGATGTGCAAAATTTTTCTTTAAAATGGCAAGATGTCCTCTTTCCAAGTGACTAAAGATTAATGGACCACATGATGTTTCCAATAATGGTTCCTTTGACTTATGATATTAATTTTTCAATTCATTTTTCAAGGCCATTGCCATCTAAGTATACCGTCTCATGGGCTAATTTCATTATGCAAACAGTCAGGGGGTTTTATTTCTTAATAATAACTCATTGGATTACTCCTGAAGATTTTATATCATGATATCAATGGTGTTATTGAGCATTGGGGTCGAGTCTTTGGAAAATTTTGGAAGACAAATATGTAAAGTGTTATTGCCCTATTCTTTCAATTTAGTTCCTCAATGGGTCAAGGATACTGTAGGAAATTTCCCATAAACACAGAGAGGCATTTTTCATGTCATCATTATTCTCAGAGTTACAGTATTTTCAAATTTCTGTTATTTTTTACGTTCTTACGTTATTGAATTATCACATCGGAAACCAGAAAAGCCACATACTTTCACCTGCTACCATCTTGTAGACCTCTAAAAATGAGCATTCCGTGCGTTGGTCACATTGATTTTCCGCAATCGGTTTAGAATTTATGGATGTATGTATGTATGTATGTTATATGAATGTATGTGTCGTTTGCCACAATAAAATTATTACAAGTAATTATAGTATAAAAAAATTGATACAATGTAATTGGCCCGCACCAAAGCGGGGCTAAGTAGTACTCCATGCGTGAAGAATATAGATGGCGAGAGCATCTCAATGTTTCGGAAAAAACCTGTTTTTTTGTCGTTTCTCGTTGAACCGGTTTTTGACCTCTGATTGGAAAAGAGGCTGTGATCACAGGGGTTGACAAGATGGCGGATGCGGATAGCGTTGTCAAGCTGCAGAAAAGATAAGTTTGATTTTACTTCACTTGAGCCAAATGACCTCCATATTTAGGCGAAGCCAACGCTACAACGCAAGCAAATATAAAATAATGATAGGCCTAGCCTCTGTCTAGGCCTTTCAGACCAGGTATTTATGAAGAAATCAACAACTTTATTTTCTTCACCATTCCTGCAGTACAATATGGTGGTTTTGGTTTAGGGTCTCACCGGTCTCACCGGTCTCACCTATGACACTCATATTAATCCAGTGTTTTTGTTATGTTACAGAAAAGGCTTTAAGGGCTATTTTTCATTTGAGCATTTTACTGCACCTTCGCTTCGGGTTGAGGGTCGTCCAAAAATCCACTTGTTATCGCTTAGCAGTATTGGGCCGCTAAGGGGGGAGGGGGTTGCATCAAAATCCGTAAGTGATCATTGTTGGAACTTAAAGATTGGTAAATTGTATGCAGAGAATTTAATATATGAAAACTGAAACGTTAGGCCCAATTCGCGAAGCCTTATAGAACCACCTACAGATTGGGAGCGGGGCATTTAGTATTTACTATTGCTAGTATATACTGTAAGTGCTCAAACGTAAAGAAAAAGCCCCTAATTACAGTGACAGCCTGACAGGGACACCATTAAAGGGTCAAGCTCACCTTACTTCCTTAATGGTCCCCTTTGAGGTGCTGGTAAAACAAAAGAACGTAAAAATAACGTTGAAAAGTACTGTAGCTGTCTTCTTTACAAAACATTGCAAACAAAAGCAAACATGATCGGGTGAGACGATGGTAATTTTATGTTTGTCAAAACTTTAGATACTTCTTCCAGTACATCCTTTCATAAAAGAAAAACGCTTTAATTCCAAAAATCGTGATGGTATGAAAAATACTTTTTCTGGACTTATTGCAAATTACACAAAGTTCCCAAGTAAAATTCATTTGAAAGAATGAAGCAATAACATTTTACACATGTAATTTTTAACTATATCTTGGTTGGTAGATTGTAGAAATAACAACAGTGTTTTTCGTTCTGGTTTTTTAGCTGTTTACTGGTAATTACAAATTCCAAAATGTCCCTGTTCTCAATTTGCTGCCAACACCAGTTACTGGTCAGTTTATTCGAATTTACCCAACAGCATCTGGTTTAAGCTCAACGTTGAAATGCTTGAGAGCTGAACTGTATGGATACTTGCCAGGTTTGTGAAATTTGTTTATATCAATTTGGCAAGAAAGCCGCGGTAGACCTGACTATGGCAGTATGATGCAATGCAACTTATTCCCAAGCACATCTGTAATGATGTTGTTGCTGCTGCTGTTCTATTGTAACGTTTGATACTGAGCTCTCTTGATGATCTCTATTTAGAGGTAGTGCATGTAAAGGCGGTGATTTGTTGATCTTTTTCATGATTTGTTCTTTTCAAGGTTGTTCTGATGATCTCACAGCCCTAGCTACCACGCGAATAAGTTCATCCTCCTCCGCAAATGGTAAACCATCATACAATGCAATCATAGACAGTTCTGTTGCATGGTGCGCTGCCACTACGGCAACTACTGAATACATTTTAATCGATCTTGGAGCAGCCAGGAGAATCACAGGTGTTGGAATTCAAGGCGATTCTGAAAATGATAACTGGGCAACAAAATTCAAGATCAGTATTGGCAACGTTTCAAATTCAGTGATAGAAATGACACAGGTATAGTGAATAGTTACAACGATTCTCCATTTTTTTCCAAACTTAGACGTATCTCCTGCTGTGAATACTTATGTTTACTGATTTAGCTATCCAGTCAACGCTTTACAGCCTATATAGTTACACAAGCAGACCTATCACGCTTTTATTAGTGCTACGGTTTTTATTGAGCAGTTTTGATGGATTTGGAAATTTAGTTATCAGCCTCACTAGCATAGGTGCCTGAATGCATTGTATGTATTTCTTTCCAGGAATACATGGCAAACAAGAACAGATTTGATGTCACACGTCACTTGTTTCAAGGATACATTTATGCACGGTACATCAAATTTCGTGCCACGGCATTGAATGGTGCTGGCCCAGTCTGCATTAGGGTTCAAGTGCTTGGCTGCAAGGAAAATCTTCCAAAGAAAGGTAAGGCGATGGTATAATATCCTTGTCAGTTTAATGACGTTAGATTTACAAAAATTCAGTATTTTGCTTCTAGAAAAAAGATATTATGTGCTTAAAAGGGATGTACAACCCTTCCTCTCTGCATGACTCTGCGTGGAAAATCAACGAATGTGTTTTGGCTAAACACAACGCAGTAATGTACAGTATCTGTAACCATCTCAGTAATCGAAGCTTTTGTAGAGGATTTGTTGCATTTATCTAACGCCAAATATCGAAAGTTTACCTAAAGTTCCATCACATTTCATAGGCATAGATAAGGAAACAGTGCAGTAAGATTTACGTAGAAGCTGCTCTGAAGCTGGCCGCCATTAAATATGAAGGTTTTAATCACGTGCGCTGGTTGTCCCGTACTTTCCGATTGTTAACAAAAATCTTGCACAGCCCCTTTATACACTTGAAGTATATATTTGAAAAATAAGAACTGTGCAGAGGAACCAACACTATGATTTGACGCAGCTACGAAGCAAGCCATCCAAATGAATTTAATTATTTCAAATTCATAGGATGAGAACCATTGAAACGACTTTTTCTGTGTAAGCACCCTATTGCTAATCGCTATCATAGTTACATTTGGAATTAGATTTGAAAGGGATTTTATAGCATTCTCATGTAGCAACAGGATCTAAATCTCTCTCAGGCCATGAGGAGATGGAGGTTATTCTATTTTGTCTTTTATTTACAGAAGAAATTATTATTTCAAGTCATTCTTACAAGTATGGACCGACATCAGTAGGAAGTCTACTACCTCAGTCTACTATGTACAGTCAGTCTTTGGGCAATATGCAAAAAAGAAAAATTTGAAAACGGGACGAGTGCTTTATTTCTATGGATTATCAAATAGACAAAGCCAGCAGTCACAGTGTACGCTAATTGATCTTTTGCAATATGACAAAGGACAATCTTTATGCCAAAACTGCAGTCCACATACTTCCAAGCCTTTGCCATCAACGTCATATTGCACGTGCTTAGGCCTTTGCATTCGATTGATAGCAACGCTTGCTAGGTCATCTTGGTCCTTTATCCACTCTTTTTGATTTGTGATTCACGTCATGAGGGCTTTGTAAACATTCTTTGTAAGATATTCCTTGAAAGCAAGCAAACATTTTTCAATTTTCTTGATGATACTTATTTCAGATTTTAGCAGAGCACCTCTTGGAATGGGCAATGGATTAATTGCTGATGCTCAAATAACTGGTACTTCGCAATACACTCCCGCGGGGCATGATGACGCATGGAGTTGGAACAATGCTAGACTGAAATTACTAGGTAACAGATGGTGCAGCAAGCAACCTCTTAACTACGCAGATTACGTTCAAGTTGATTTCAAAGAAGTTATAACATTGACAGGAGTGGCAACTCAAGGTGATGATAATTACTATGCCAACTATGTGAAAGAATATTACTTGGAAGTCAGTAATGATGGGACTACTTTTACCGACGTATCTTTTTCTGAGTGTAGCACCCGAGAGGTAAGATTTATGACAACTATTTTACAACCGTAATACGAGTGTTTGATAGGGAATGATCAGATGTAGTTAGTAGATTGTGATGGATTGCAGTTTGGGTGCTTGATCTTACAAATTTTTAGACTTTGCAGCTCGTACCGGTTGACCCAAGACGCTTCACGAGCCTTATAACTATCCTTATTAACTCAAAAGTTATTCACAAATGCTTTGTATCACCGTTTTTTGTTTTGGAAAGACTTGACTATGTTCTTAGATGTTGCATGTTCACTTTAAGCTGCAATTACTATCCGAAAAACCAGCTAACGGAAAGATAAGAATTTGAGAGTACAGGTATTTGCCGCATATTCTCTAAACAAGGGTCATTTTTACGCAAATTTTCCTTACACATTACATTGGTTGGTTTGGTTGGAGTAGAGAAAACTTGGTTGAAAATTGGCAGTTTTCAAGCAAATTTCATCGTTAAAGTTGGTATGAAAGGACATTTTGGCAGTTAGAAATTGGAAGCTCTCTGAAAACCGGGTGGGAGGCACCCTTTCATCCCTAGGTAGAGTACCCCTACCCCCCTCCGGGAAAACCAATGTATGAAGCTATGACGATCTAGCTTGAAAAGTTGTTTTGTTAACCGGTGGTAGTGTTTGCTAGCTACCTAGCCAATGGACAGACGATGCAGAGATGGCAAGTTTAAACAAAACGAAGAAAGTCTGTATTTTTGGCACATTTGGATCTGTCATCTTATTGTATTGTCTCATAATTTCGATCATTAAGAAATTGACAAATCATTCATGTCTCTGAAGATATTTCATAATCCAGCAGCCCCTTTAATTCTCAATCGAGGTTTAGTTTATTCTTACGCTTCAAGTATTTTCCTTAGGTCTGTGCAGGTCTGGGAATTAGTCGAGAAATTATTATGACTTTCAATCAAGCATAGCATTTTACATCATAAGAAAGATCTTTCTCGTCTCCCTCTTCTCCTTGTTTTCTCCTACTCTAGCAAATGTCTTTGATGATTTATCGTGCAGAATTTTAAAACAAGAAACTGGCCAGAATGGCAAGGGTGAGATCGTGGACAACAGGCCCTGCGTAATAACAATAGTGACATGCAGTGGTGAGTGGGATATCCTAGGCATCAATGTGAGTTTCCCTGTCTTCACCTTTGGCAAATGGTGCAAGGGATTGCGTTTTTATGTGCTAAACGACCATAGAATTATGCTGGCTTTTCATTTTTTAACTATTTTGTTCTTTGAAGGTATTTACTGGAAATACAGATAACACAGGGATCGTATACAACTGGCTTTCAAACCCCACAAAAGCAAGATATGTAAGGTTTAGAGCAAGCGATGTTTCTGGAACTCATATTTGTGCTCGTTTGGAATTCTATGGCTCTTCTAGCTCCAAAGGTATTTTTGGCTGCTATACGTAGAACCTTTGTTTACATCCTCTTTTTGCATGTATTATCTCCTAAAAATACAACAGTTACAGAAGATTACGAAAACGATGCCATAAGGAGAATGGACATACCTATCAACCCTTTTTAGCTGAGGTACTAGGAGAGCCTGAAGAAAAGTTTCCACTTTCCAAAGTTCATAACACCAAGTGGACTTGATGGGTTGGAATGAATCGACATGGATAATTGTCGAAATACCGAGTAATTTTGCGATTTTTTTAGTTTTAGGCACTGAAAGAATGGGTAAATTTGACTTGACGAAAATTTCTTGGTTGAGAAATGCCTGGAAAAGGGTCATTTGATTTCACTTGACTATACGTTTTTTATAAGAAACTCAACTCACAGATCGCCAAAAATTAAGAAACTCCAGTACTGGAAAATTATAACTTAAGAAACTACTCAATTTTATAAACGAATCCTTAACATATTTTTTCAACGGGGCGGGGGGGTTCTCAGCTAAATTTCGGGTAGGGGTGTTCCGCCCACAGTTTCAAAATGGGACCGTTGGCTAGACCAATTTTTGTGAAAATGATGCCCTTGGCTATACTAATTTCTCCATTAAAAGTGCCCTGAAAGGGGTTTTTCTAGACAAAACTTGCCAAATTTTCACATTCTCAGGACAGAAATTTTTTTCAAATTTGCATTTTTTACAAAAATTACCGAACTTTTACAGTTCTTTGACCAAAATTGCCAAAAAGCATACCCTTGCCTAGACTAAACTCGACTAAAATTGCCAAAAAGTATACCCTTGGCTAGACTAGAGGTCCTTAAAAGTATACCCTTGTGGGCGGCACATCCCCAGGTACCTAAGAACCCCCCCCCCCGTGATTTTTTCTTTATTTCTACTATTTTCTTGTATATTTCTTGTAAGGTACTTGAGAATATATAGTTTAAATATCGGAAAGGCTTCAAAAACCATGTTTTGAAAAGTTCTTGATGTACCAGGTAGTGGACATAAAGATTGTCATGGAACCTTTAAGAAACTCGTTAGAAACTCCGAGTACTGAAAATCTGATAATTTTAAGAAACTTCCAGTACTGGCCCGAATTCTTGGTTTCTTATAAAAAGATACGTGTACGCAAGGACTTTTTACCTCACTGAGAGGTTCTAAGAAATAGATTTTCAAGCAAAAGTTGAAGATTTTTCAATCCTATAGCGATGCATATGGCGACAAGTATCCGTCACCCATAACAATATGTCATATTTGATTGTTTTGTACGAGGAGTTTCATAGTATTTTAGGCCTTTTTAGGCATTTTGCTACCATACGATTTTCAAAAAGTCAACTTTGTTTGCATATCAAACGCTAAAAAAATGCAAGAAAATCACCAAATGCTTCATTCTGTCTTCTAGCAAACAGCATTCAATGCATACTAGTCCATTAAATACTCTTGATGCGGTGAATTTTTCTAAAATAGAAACTTTTCTCTGGCTCACTTGGTAGTCGTATGTTTAATGCCATTTTAGATGATTCTGTTTCGTTCAGCGGATATATGTGATTTTGGTTTGAATTTCAGATTTTTCTGTCAATTATGTTTAGACTTTCATTGATCAAATATCGTCATCAATTAGTTGAAGTATTAAAAGTGATATTATTCTATTCAAGCCGGAAGCAAAGACTTGTATAGTCTTGGAATGGAAAGTGGAGTGATAACCGATTCACAGCTAACCAGCTCTACAGCTAAATCGGGCGACGATGCTTCCAAGGGTCGGTTTAATTTGGCAAATTCCGGATGGTGTCCAACTGATGCAAATCCCTGGCTACAGATTGATTTTGGACAACCGATGATCGTTACAGCTATAGCAACACAAGGACATGCCACGTCTGGAAGAACATACGAGTACAACTTGAAATATAAGAAAACTGCTTCATCTTCATTAGAGTATGCCAAAGATAAATCGAATGGAAATATGGTAACTTATTTTCTAATTTATACCAGGTGAGGCAGAAAACTATATCCAATGTTTGAAATATCGGACATGATTACTTATGGAACCAATTTGTTGTCTTTTAATTCCATATCTTATACCCCATTCACACTGATGCAGTTAAACTAGTTGACCCCAAACCAGGTGACAGAGCAGAAACTGGTTAAAATGACGTCATCGAGCAATTTGAGTTAAGAAGGTGTTTGGATACATCAATGTTTTCAAATGATAAATCAAGAGTTTAAGGCAAATGAAGAAAGAAACCAATGTTGCCTAATATATGAATCTGTTGCAGGGAGCTCGGGGGCCTCAGAGTTTGGAGTTTAAGCGCATGCGTACGCAGTCTCTGCTCTTTCAAACTAAGTTAAATTTCAACCAATCAAATGCATTCTCTTTGTTGGATTGGCCAGTTAAAATGCAGCCTTTGATAATCTTGTTTAGTTTAATCTTGTTGGCCTGCCTGCGTGATTGGGAGTATTTCTGAGGCTTTAACTCAATTTTCAGAATTTTTCTAATGATTTTCGTTGCATTATTTCCTTCTGAAATTAGGAATTAGTCGAAAGTCCTCTTCCTTGACATGCCCAAAAACAGCTAAAAATGTAATGTTGATAACCATGTAGATTTGGACTTTTTGATGCCCTGTATTAATGGGAAGTATCGTAGTTTTCGTATCATTAGAATGCATTGCATGAGTAGAAATGAATGTTATTTTACCAGTTTGATTGTCGAAACAGTGATCAATTGAGCCAATCACTTTTAGTTTTAGGATATGACTTACATTTTGTCATATTCTATGGTTGTAAGTAAAGAATTGGCTGAAAATTCATTCTGCTGTGTTCATCCCTTAATCTCCAACTGGACGCCTTGTGCTTGGAAGATCTTCTTTTATTTTTTCAGTTGTTCACAGGAAATAACAAGTTTCAGAGTGTACCTGTACTCAATTTGCTTCCAGTCCCAGTGACAGGTCAGATTGTGCAGATTTATCCAATAACTGCGGGGGCAGGTGCCGGAACGGAAAAATGCCTTCGAACTGAATTATTTGGTTACCACCCAGGTATATATATTTCATACTATTTATTGTACTATTATAATGCAGTAAGAAGGGTGTTTCAGTTCATGGGAACCTTTTATGAAGGATTTGATATAGCTTTCTGGGTTGATTACTTGACATTTAAAGAGTCTAATTGTTCAACGTTGCTCCTTATTGCAGTTACTAACTTATTTCTTTCGTTTCTGGGTTTAAGATTAGTTTGTTTTTCTCTTGCTGGTTTCAATAGTTTTCTCTCTAGTTACGGGTTTATTTTGATTGTCGTTCTTTTACAGGAGTTAGCAGTTTTTCTTTCTAAATATCACATTTTTATTTTGTGTTGATTGGTTTAGTACGATTAGTCTGTTTCAAATTCTGTACCAAAAATTATCTTTTATAGAGTTTAATAAATTTTCGCTGTAGATATTAGAAGAAGCTGTTAGTGACATAAGCCGAAGTAATGGCAACTCTTATTAAAATTGTAACTTCTACCTTGTTAGCATATAGTTTTTCATTGTGTTGTGGTATTCCTGCTTACCAAACTTGGTAATTAATTGCTAAAGATACTGACGAATTCTTTCTTGTGTATTTCAGTATGCCATGATGAATTGACCGCAGCAAGTGGCCTTAGTGCCTCCTCGTCCTCGCTAACTGTTCGTGATGCTTTGGTTCACAGTAATTCAACTTGGTGTGCAGATACATCAGACGCAAACAAGTACATTTTGATTAATCTAAGAGCAACGAAAATGGTGACAGGTATCGGAATCCAAGGTGACTCCAACAATAATCAATGGGTGAAAACTTTCAAATTGAGCCATTCACGCAAGAATGATGATTTCACTGAGCTTTCCAAGGTATTGAAAATGCTACTATAATGAAAAACCCCAATGAAAGCCAAAATTAGATACATAATGTTACAAGATAATCATAGACTTGTCAAGGAAACCTACACGTTTAAGAAAAGCTTAATAATGTTATTTTGAGGGTTGATCCCACTTCAAAAAGCTATATTAATTATTTGTTACTTCCCAGTTTCATTAATTGCTTCTTAAATATTGTATTTACTAATTGTTCAAATATTCATTGAATTGGTAGCAATGTGAAGGTTAAGTTGCGTGTTTTGCGCCAAGGCTAAAATCGCAGAAATAAAGCATACCTAATGGAATCCTTGACCCGTTGTCATGATGCTCAAGTGGTGGTCCATGTGATACAGTAGAAACCTGCATGAATTACATTCATGAATTACAACTACACTAAGGTTAAAGGTAATTGAAAAAATGGCACAGTGGGTGGCTCTTAACAAAAATAATATATTATTATCTAAGTTTTCTCTTATTTTTTCAAGGACATTGTCGATTTAGTCGATGTGCCTCAAGGGTTTGCTTAGGCCAAAAGCCAAAACTCTGGTTTTGAGGGGGATGCAAATCCGAGCTTTCGACATTAATATCTCTGCTCTCACGGCACCAATACAAACAAACAAGATATCCATGTGCAAGTTAACCATCAAGGAACATTTTGAGAATTTCAAGGAAAATTTCAAATCTAGATTCACATTGCTAGAGCCAACTAAATTTGTATACTTTTTTCTTGGACACCGTGTATATATTAACTACCGTATAAATGTACAATAGCCATTTTAGCCGGTGGTGGAAAAGCACAGGCTCTTTTATGCAGGTTGTTACTGTTCGAATCCTCCTGTGTATCCTATCAGCTAATGTTATTTTGTTAATGAAAATATACCATAGCTAAAGAGCTGATTTATGTTATTTATATTGACAGGTATTCATTGGCAATGCTGATAGGAATTCAGTTGTACGAAATTGGTTGCTACCTCCTTTATTTACGCAATATTTGAAAATAAAAGTCGATACTTCGGAAGTGAAAGCTTGCATGAGAGTACAGGTACTTGGATGTTCTAAAGGTGTGTAAAGCTCAATGAGTTTTATAGGAACGATTTTTAAAAAGTGATTGCTATATTTTGGTAGCTATGGCGCTAACAGTTGAAATACAGAATATCTGATTCGAACAAAGCGAAGGCCAACTTGCTTTATTGATATTACGCAATTGCACATTAGTTTAGGCGTCCAGTCTTTAAAATAGACAATATAAATGGTTATTACATGTTTGTTTTGATTGAATGATTTGAAAGATACTTCAGCTATTTCGCTATGATTATACAATTTGATATTCTCGAAAATATATTCTGTGTATTTTATTTTTCAACTATTTTAGGGATGTAGCGTCAACAAGTTTCTAAATGGTCGTTGTGGACTTCAAAAATTGATGATTTTACACGTTTTCTCGAACAGTTTAGAAATGACGATGCTTTTGATATGTCTTTCAAACCCCTGATTGAATTCTTGAAAAGGAAGAAAACTTTCTAATTCAGAATATACTGAAGATTTCAGACAAAGCCAGAGGTGGATTCTTGGCAACTTAGCTTAAGTTTCTTTCAACCCATTGAGTCCAGAGAAAGAAGTTAACGCCGTTAATGCACGCCAGATTTGAAGCGCAGGTTTGCACATGTTATCAAATTGAAGCTTCTGGAAGTAACTTAAAGCTGATTATTCCCTTTATCCACATAAGATCCTGCTATGAATGCAAGGAAAAAGGAAAGAACCAAAAATAACTTATTTCATACCATCTAGTGAATTATTGCCCTAGACTATTTGCTACGAACAAGGTTGCCTGGTACAAGCCTAATTTCTTGTGTTTTAGTTTCATGCCATGTGCCTTCTTATACATATTTCTCTGGCTGTATGATAGGCAATTTAATGTAAAGCAAGCAAAACACGGATTTACGTGCTAAACGACTTGTAGCAATACAAAATTTGGCTGTTCACTTAGCATTTCTTTCATTTTTGAGGACATCATGATTATTGTATGCTGATAGAGTTTTAAAGCTTTTTCTTGGTGATGTGAATATAACAGTTTCTAGAACATGAAATGTTTCAAAGTATGTTTTAGACTACGTTCACACGATGCCAGCACATTTTGAAAACGGTGAAGAATATGACGGTGGCAAAATTTGAGCTAGCGTTCATACGATGCCGGAGCAATTTGACAAAATACGGTACGAAATTTGACGGTAAATATTAAGTCATTACAAGACTTTGATGCCAAAGAAATCTACCTGCACCCTAAAAATCGATTAGTCTTATTACAGAAGCGTCGAAAAATGTTCTGTTTTAATTTTTTCGAGTGTTCACACATTGCCGTTTCCAAAATGTGCTGGTTAGAGTTCCGTTTTCAAAATCTGCCGGCAAAATATGTGCCGTTTTCGTGTGAATAAAGTATGTTCCTTTTCACCATTTTCAAGATGTGCCGGCATCGTGTGAACGCAGTCTTAATCTGTAATAGCTACTCATCAGTCTAATTACATACAGTTTTTCAACATTTCATCCAAGATATCCTACAAAACAACGATTTTCGTTGCTGTGGGTATTTTACTTTTAGCATCATCTTGACCTCCTTCACAGCTGTCTTTTTCATTTTTGTTTTATTCTACGTCACATTCTATTAGATGTGCTATCTTTCTTCCAGGGTATTTAGAAATATTTCCCCTCTTGTGACCAAACAAAGGTAATGCTTGCAGTTCCTGCAGGATAAAACTATAAACTGTACATGAGATGCAACCTTTGTTTGGTAATTTACTTGATTTTAAACGTAGTTTTCATTGGGAAATATGACAAAACAGTGCATGATACGCGAAAAAAAGATATATTTTGGAAAATTTCCTGCAGGACATTATGAACAGAAAATTTCCTGCGACCGCCCGAGGTGCGTTTTTATGCCGTGCTTTCCGCTACTGTATCTTCCGATCTTTCCACCTGTTCCTCTTACAACTTCCTTAGGTGTATTTCCTTGTAATCACGCTCAAATCCTTATCAACAGATTATGACATTCTGTCACAAATCAAATCAATTGTTGTCAACATGAGAAAAGTAGAAGTTCATTGGTCAATCGTAAATAAAGTATCATCAACCTTCTCATTGCAATACAGAAAGACAGATGATAGTTCATGGAATGAAACGATAGCTATAAATGGAAATACTACAACACTGACAAGTATTGAAAAGTATAAGAATTATATTGTTCGATTGAAATCTGCAAATGGAATTCTCATGTTAAAAAATTATGTATTTGGAGGATCGTACTCGGAGACGTCAAAATTTCTTTTCAAAAAAGGTAGGCAGTATTTTGTTGTTTTTGATTATCGTTTCATACGTTTGTTGAAATCTTACATATGTTCCTACAATAAATCTTTTATGCTACCTTACTTATCTAATTTCTATACAATGCCACAGGGATGATAACAAGGGGAGCGAAGGACAATGACTACCCGGGACTACGTATGCTGCTCGCAGTCTGCTACCCAAGTAGGCTAATGATGAAGGAGAGATGCAAAGCCCGAAACGTTTAGTCTTTTTTTGCTGTATACTATTTTTAAAGTTATCGTATGCAACTAATGTATAAGCAACTATGCAAGGAATTACTTTGACCTGACAAATGGCGAAATAATCAACACTGAGAAGGCTTTCAATGAAAGATGCGATCAATATTCTTTTGATTTGGTATTCTATATTTCTAATTAGCACCAAGTTTAGTTTTGGACATTGAGAAGAAGCTATTATTACTCATTCAATCACTTTAGTTGTTTAATCGCAGGCATTTCTCGTTGTGGCATGAAATTTGAGACAGAGTAGTTTTAATCTCAATGTTCAATTGGTCTCGGGGTAGTCTTAGCCTCTTGCTCCTCGGGGTATCGTTCTAGTAGTATTGTATAGTCGTATAGTAATTTTGTAAAGTAGTGTAGTTTGTAAATTTACATTGTAATTTTTTTTAAATGATATAAAAAAAAGAAGAAGCTAGGCTTATTAAAGCAATGTCGTGGTCCTTTCCTCTCTATGTGACCGCGCACACCTCGTGATTCCTTAAGGATGGAATTACAAAGAGTTGGTGATTCTTCTCACTCTATGTAGGATGTAGCAGGTTCGACATGACAGGGACTCGAAATACCAACCATCGGCTTGCGCGCTACTACTTACCGTTTCCCGAAGCAAGTGTGAAGTTTGTAAAAGAAAGGAACCAAGCTCAGTTAAGGCAATGCCATATACTGGTTTACAGAATAGATTTCTCACCTCTGAGTAAACTCGGTCCAATCAAAATAAACACTGATGGTCAAAATATTTGGCTGGTTGGCTTTACTGAACGTGTTTTTCGAAATTCACTCTTCCTGGTGTTCGATGTCTAGTAAATTGTGCATCGTCACGAAAATAAACGGTGAAATGTTTTGCTCGGATTTGCTCGGAAAGACTTCATTTTCCTGACTTGTGCTGCACACTTTGCTAGGAAACTGCTTTAATAAAGTTTCATGCAGATTTTAATTTATTTAAAAGCTGCAGATGATTCATTTTCATCGGTCCTCAGTATTTTAATGATTTTGATAAAATGATGATGATTTCCTCTCTTTTGAATTTACAGAGCCAGGAATTGTGCCAAAGCTGGTAACGTCTTTAAATGTTGGATCTCGAGGTTTTACAGTCGGGTGGACAGTAAGTAGATTTATATTTCTTAAATTTTATTTTTTACCAGTTTACTGCAGCAGATCTCAAACAAATGCGGATAACCATCATGGAACAGTTTGACTCCAGCAGTAACCCTTATGTTGCAAAGGAGAATTTGATTGCATGTAGTTGGACACTGTTCACTTGTGCCAATTAATTTATTAAATTTGAAGGGAATATTTGATGAATTTACTGATCCCCGGAGATCTTGGAGTGGTAATGTTCCTCTTAGAGTTTTGCATAATGCAGTACTGTCTAGGAGTCACCCAAGCGAATATATAGTATATAAGGTTTACACGAGGCAAGATGTTTCACAACTCGATAGTGATTTCGTATTGCAGGACCCCTCCCCCCCCCACCCATTTCAACCCATATCTTGACATTGGAGGTGTGTTAAGAGTTAAGAGGAGTACTCGAAACTGCGTCTGAAATGCTTTTACTAGACTGACCCTACTATACTTTGTGTTAGACCGTAACATTTATATCTTGTGTTGCATCTTTAGTATTTTTAACCTAATTAATGCATAGTGTTGATCAGTAAATAAAGTTATCTTCGTTTGAGTATAACGAATTAGAAAATAACTTTCATTATGTTATTGTAATCATTGCATTTATACCATTGCTAAAATACCACTCCAGTTTCATGAAACTTGAATCATATTCTCCACTTTTCTTTCAGCAAGTATCCCAAAGTGAAAAAGATGACTGGGACATTCAAGGGGTTCAAATTCAATACAAATGTTTGAATGACCCAAACAGTGCTGATTGTATAAGCTCTACTCGAAAAGATCACAACATCACAGATTTAACAATTCATTCATACAATGCACCTAACTTAAAACCATGGACAAATTACACAGTGAAACTGCAATTTTACAACCATGGTGGTCGAGGATTATTTAGCACACCAATCACCATAGTGACCAAAGAAGAAGGTGAGGTTCAAATGATATTTGATTCTGTTAATGATCACAATTATCGATTAGTGGTATTGAGTACTGACCTATTCATCCAGGAAACATGCCACATGATTTTATCAATTCATGCTTGAAAATGAAGGAAGATAAATGCATCTGTTCATGGATCTAATTTTGCGTGGCAATGGGATTTTGAAGGTGTTTCGTTTGTTTTGCGAAATGAATACAAGTAGGAAGCTGATTAAGTCATTTGACGATTTTCGCAAATAGTGAGGTAGTCATCGAAATAGACTTGCCCAAGTCGTCCTGTAAGAAAGAAAGAGACGACTTGTCGCGAACTGCTCACAGCTGGATAACACAGCTCGATGGCCGGATGTTTTTGGTACGGTTGGCGGCACCTTTGATCATGATTTATGACCAATAATGCCTTAATTTTCAGTTTTTCATTCTCAAAGCTGCTCAAAACAAGAACCTGCTTTAACTTCCAACGCTGATAAAAAAGCAGTAATTTTACAACCACTTCATGCGTTACAATATTGGCTGCATTTTCGATAGATGTACGCCGCATCAAGGCATAAAATAAGCCAATAAGCAAGGAAAGTAAACGTTCGCTCTCAGAACTTGTTTTGTGTCACTACACTGTGATGTATATTTATTTCAGTCCTTCTTTTTCAGTTCCAAGCGATGCCCCTGTGATTCAAAGTTCAAGCGTTCAGGAGAGGAATATAGATATCACTATGAAAGTGAGTTATTCATATATGAATTTTGATAGTAAATCGAATCAAAAGCACACATAGCTCATCCAACTATAACCTACCATAACATGTATGCGTGTTTACTCAAAAAGTCAGGTAGTCATATTAAAAGTCATGTTAATGATCATTACACTCTAGATTTAAAGAACTTACTGTTTTCTGTTGATTTGAGCTCTTTGATTTATCATTTTCCAATATATATTCTCAATTTTTCAATTTTCAATTTTTTATACACGGTAGCCCCATCAGTTGATTAGCAACTGCTTTTCAGGGGGCCGTGGCAAAAATCTAAAAATTAAACAACGTACATTCTTCGTACATATGTCATATATCACACTTCAATTTTAATTAATTATTTCAGGTGAATAATGGAGCCACCAGGCTGATTTTATTGGTTTGTGCTGTTGAGGACTTAGCTTTCATTTAATCAATCTAATTTTGCCATCTCAGCAACAGTGTTGCATTTCACGAAGCCGCATGAACACCTTGGTACACTTTGATAAGACCTGCCCAGAAAATGGACAAATTTGCAGCCATTATGGATTTGCAGTTTGCTAGGCAACGCCAAGCAACGGAAAATGCACGTTGCTCTAGCACTATTTCTGCAGAAGATAAATCGAGAACCTAAAAACAAACACTTAGGACCTTATTTCATCCTTTTTAAAGGTATTCGAACAATAATCTGAGGTTAGCAAGTGCGTTTAATGTGAAAAAAACCACGGTTTTGTTTTGTGCGAAAATGGGCCTAAGTTGAAAATTAGAGAAACTTTCACCGTAGCTTCGAAAATGAAATGGCTTATTATTCTTCGAATTTTGGAAATAAATTGCACATGATGGCGGGAATGGGTAAATAATACAGTTTTACGTCGAATTTTGACATGGCGCGGTCGTTTATCCCATGCAAAATGGACAGCATAAAATAATGAACAGCCAATCAGATTGCCGAACGGCTTCTTGTATCCCAGAATAGAGGTAGAGCAACGAGCTCACTCTTGGAACGAGATTGCCTTTTTATCAATTTTAAAAAGCCATTATCATCCATGGTCTTTTGCGGCATGCTGCAATTCATACTGTCTGAAAATCAAAGTTGGCCGAACGAGGCAGAAAGTATTCAAGTAATCAAGTATTCAAGTATGAATCTACACTGCAGTGCTTGAAGTGATATACCTTTTTCACACTGCAAGTTAAACCTTCCTAAACTAAACTAGGTTATGGTAGGTTACATTCTAATTGGCTAATCCAGCGACTGGAATTCATTCGATTGGTTGAAATTTAGCATGGTTTAGATAAAGCTGGTTTAACTGTGTCAGTGTGAATAGTGTAATGCCTCATTCACACCGCAAGTTAAACCAGCTTGAATTAAACCAGGTTTTTGAATAGGGCCTTCTGATTGGTCAATCAAACAAATGCAGCCATTTGATTGGTTGAAATTTAAACTAGTTTACATAAAGCTAGTTTAACTGTGTCAGTGTGAATAGTTTACCTAATAGAAAAGTCAACTAAACTCAAAGTTTCTTATCATTTCAACAACTACAAAATGGATGCACATTTTTATGTTTGAAGAATGAAAACATTATGGAGGGGTTTTTGCTCCAACCGGAAGGAATACACCTATATACCTACCTACCTACCTATAGTGGAAGGAATCAGGAATGTTGTAACAAAAGGCATTATTTATGCACACAATCCAAACAATCGATAAAGCATTTGAAGTATTTATTGGCATTGTTAATTTACACAATCAAAGCAATTAAGAGATATTTGGGCCAACAATCAAATTTAGGTGAACTGCCAAACTCTGGCTGTTAATGAATTCATCAGTTGAGCTGCCAACATATTAAAATGTAATTTTCCAGAATCTGACCTCTGTGACCTGGCAAAGTTCCCTTACTGTTTGAAATCTTCAACATGGACGACTGTTTTCAAGGGGCAAGCAACTCATACTATAAGCTATCAAGGAACAAGTGTTGCACTGTTTAGGTAGCAGCTGGTTTCTGACTAAAGTAAAAATACGTCAGTAGTGTCCTCCGCCATTTTTTTCCCTACATCAACATGTATGATTTTGAGTACACAGAGTTTCTTGCGAGTTTCTTAAATGTTCCATGACAATCTTCATGTTGATTACTATCTGTGCCCTCGGGGTAATTTCAAAAAAGACTTTTTGAAGCCTTTCCAATGTTCAGACATCCTCTAGTAATTTCTGAGCAAAGTGATACAGGACGCTAGTGAAAATAAAGTAAGTGTAGGTTAAGGATTTTCTTTGTCAAAGTAAGTAGTTTCTCAAGCTATGTTTCATGTTTGAAGACTGAAAACATTCTGGAAGAGGTTTCAGGCAAACCAGAAAGAATATACTTGTATAAAATCAAAACGATCGAGCAAAATAAAATCTCTATCAAGTTTTGATGAGTTGCCAATCGATTTCTCCTGATTAAGGCTAATTACTAGGTGTTCCTAACAAACTCTCGCTGTTAATGAAATTATCAACAGAGTTGCAAAGTCATTAAAATGCTATTTACATAGTTTGATCTGGCAAAGTTCCCTTACTGCTTGAAATCTTCATACGGACGACTGTTGTCAAGGAAACCAAGCAACCCATATAATACTATCAAGAAACAGGTGTGGCACTATTACAGTGTCAAATCTTGTCTGGCTAAAGTAAAGCATTTGTCAGTATCATGTGCCATCCTTATTTTCGGAACATCCGATGTAATAATTCTGATGCTTATCAAGAAATCTGGTCTCGTTCAAGTGGGCTGGTTAGGCTATTGCCAAAGATAGGGGAAATTTGCATTGCACATGCGCAGGAATCCCACAGGGGTACAAGGTGAAATTCGAATGCGGGGATGGAAAATTAAAAATTAACCGAGTACTTTCGTATGAAGGGTAATTATGATTCCATGACCTGTATGGACACTAAAAGAGTAAGTAGAAATTAGATTAATCATAAACTTTGTTTCATCGACCAAATTGTTTCGATTTAGAAGATAGAAGTGGATAGAAAGTTTACCTTGATCCACACGCTTTTTCTGCCATTGTGAGCATTCGCAGTGATCTTGCCAAGTGAGTATTTCGCGGCGTGCGCCTTTCTCATATTGGATGCTCCGCAGCATCCACAGGGAAATGGAATTGAGTGGCACTGGCAGCAAGACAGGAAAACAAATCTAGCAAAGGTTGGTCTACCCAGCATACTTATGTCGTTAATCGATATTCTCATGTGATTATTAAATCAGCGCTACTCTCGGTGCTCGTTATTATGAAGGAATGCCAAACATCGATGGCCTACTCTTATTTAGGCCTCTTGTTGACGACGTTTGTGCTTATTTTTAGTTAGGCCCTTTTTCATTTTTCGTCTTGATCTTTGCATCTGTTTTAGACCCAGCAGTAAAATTATCTTTTGAGAAAGCAAGCGGAATGTCATTCTTTGAAAGTACAGTTGATCTATAGGCCAGAATGCATATTCAAGCCAAGAGTTATTCAAGTGGTATTAAGTAAAGAAGGAACACTTTAAGTAAGGTCTCAAAACAAATGACCATTGCTTTAGGGCGATGTTTAGTTGGGCAGTAATGATGGAGGAAGGGGGAGGTGGGTATAAAACAAAATCTAGATGTTGTTGGCCCCGAACAGTGTTCCCAAAGGACAAGAGATCCCACACCAATGAATGAAACATGAAGAAACATCGCCGAAACTGAAGAAAATTTCTGATAAATTTAAAGGAGAATTCCGGGATAATTTCATGTGGAGCTAAACAAGGGTAGTTGAGGGTGATAAAAATGATCGTAAAAATATTTTTTGTGAATGGTTCATAGTTTCCAAGTAATTGCGCTTTGAAATCGTCGTTTTGCTGCGGGACAATTCTCGGTTGTTCTCGTTTCCGAGAATTAATCGCCTATTGTGATGTCATATGTGATCACTGGTTTCCTGCACGCGATCAAAGGCCTAAATAAATACGCTGTGTTCGTTGTTGATCAAAGTTTTCACTGCAGCTCGGCAAGATATTTAACTTTGAAATGGTTCATTGCAGCGCATATAATTGTTTAGCAGATAGCAGGAAAAGGAAAGGAGATCGAAAAGAGCAGGGTAATGCTGAAGAAGCTGCTGCGACGAGAGATTCACTGCCAGGGCCTAGTCAACCACCACCACCAAAGAAAACATTCTTCCAGTTCCCATCTGATCCTGCTTTACAGAGAGTTTGGGTAGCAAAATTGAATCTTGTTAATTTTAGAGTGAAAGCTCATTCTAGATTATGCCAAGACCACTTTGAGGAGAATCAGTTCGAAGTAGGTCCAAAACTGATAGCATCGCTAGGACTTGAAGGAATCAAGCGTCCTTCGTTGAAACGTGATGCAGTCCCAACCATATTTGACAAGGGTTCACCGAAAGCTAGTGGGCAAGTAAAAGGCAAAAAAGTTTTCAAAAGGAACACTGCGAAAAAGGTAGAGTCAAAGTTCCAGTCAAAATTTTCCCCGAGATCAGCAAGCCCGAAAAAGTTAAGCCCAAAGAAGCGCTATGGAGCTTTTGCCAAACGGCGCAGGCTTGAGGTTGGTAAAAACTTATCATTGCTTGTTGTAAAATCGGATGTATCTATACACTCATTTTTGTAAGAAACTATCATTTTTTACAAGAAACTGAGGTCTAGAGCTGGTAGGTTTCTTATATTTTTAAGCTGTTCTGTTCCTTGTAAAAAGATATGATTTGGTTGGTTCAAAAAACAGTCTTCTGCACGCTTTTTTATAAGAAACTGGTTTATAAGAAACTAGTACTAAGATGACCAAAATTTAAGAAACTCTAGTACTATGTCTGAGAAGTACTAAGAAACTTTTCAAACTTAAAAGCATGAATTTTATAGGAAATAGATCGTTGGACCTTTATCATTGGGCATTATTATCTAACCATTTGTGTTTTCAACATAATAGAACACTGTTTATTCCTATATGATATTTTAAATATCAAGAAACATATCTGCAGAAGTGTTAGCGACCACATTGACAATTCATGCATTCAAAAAATAAGAAACCAAATAAGAAATTTTCAGTACTAAAATGGACAAAATTTCATGTTAAATTAAGAAACTTTTAGTACTAGGCCTGATCCCAGTTTCTTGTAAAAAAAACGTTCATCTGCATAATAACACAACATGACATGACATGACATGACATGACATGACATGACATGACATGACATGACATGACATGACATGACATGACATAACATAACAAACCTAACATAACATACATAACTAGCATGATACAAATACAGTACACTCTGTTGAGGCTCAAAGCCTTTCACAGTTCTTGATTTTTCTTGTGTATAGTCTCATTCTAACATAGATACAGGCACTAGCTGTAAGGGTAGGATGATAAAAATGTGAAAGAATGAGCCTGATTCTGCATTCAGGGTCCCTAGAGAACCTTATACAGTAAGGTGGTTTGTAACTAATGTATGATGCCTGAGTATGTTAGAGTGTGGCTTTATCTAAATAGTAATCTAAGTAATAGGGTACTTATTGTTTGTCCACGGTTTTTTTGCAGCTAATTTCTGATTTACTCACTGATGATGGAAAGAAAAAAGGTACTGAATGTTCTCCTCTTATTGATGAAACAAGCAACCCAGTTACATCAGAGTCACCTTGTCATTCATTACACGTGGAAGAACATGAATCACATAAAGATCAGACCACACAACTGACATCATGTGCCAATGAATTGTATCCTGCTTCTACTGCTTGGACACAGACTCCTATCACCTGGCATATCAAGGGAACACAGACGTTTCCAAGAATGATTACAAGAGGTAAGGATATATTCATTAAACCAAATTTTCACTTTCAGCCTCTATCAAACAGCAACACATTTAAGGGAAGTTTGCAGCTCCACTACCCAGAGGCATATCATGCAAATGTACACCCCTATCAGCTAAAACAGAATTTTACCTCAAATTTTACCAAAGACTGAATTTTAATTTTCAGGAACTCAGACAGAAATAGGAACAAATATGGTGGAAACTGGGACACAAGTGGAAACTTTGTTCAATCCAAGGCCACTGACACACACTCCAACAAAACACGCATTCAACGAGAGCTTTGAAGAACAAGACGTATTATCATTTCAAAGCGAAGACAGTGAGTGGTCACCAAATACAGAAGTATCTGATTCTGATGATTCAGAAGAGCATGAAATGAAGCTTCAATCCATTCGTGATGAGAAGACCTATCTCATTTTTGAATCCTGCTTGATGTCTCTGTTTACATTTTGCAGCATCTGCTTGTCACCTATTATTGATATAAGGAAGAGTCTATGTGGATCTATGCTGAGAGTGGAAACAGAGTGTATAGATGGCCACAAGAAAATTTGGTTTTCCCAGCCCACAAGCAACAGAATGCCCTGGGGTAACTTCAGAATAGCTGCTGCCTGCCTCTTTTCTGGTTGTCAGCCTTCAAAAGTTATGGCATTCCTAAGGCATATGAATATGGCAAGGATTTCAAAGACTGTGTACCATGCAATACAGCGTGCATATCTGATACCTTCAGTGTTTTCAGTATGGGAAGAGTCACAACAGAAGCTGTTTCAAGCATCAGAGGGGAAGACATTAGTATTGGGTGGTGATGCTCGCATGGATTCCCCAGGCCATTCAGCCAAGTATGGGTCTTACACACTGATGGACCTGGGAAGTAATAAGATTGTTGACACACAACTAATCCAGGTAATATTCTAACTATAAAACGAAATGTGATGGTTTAGATTTACACCAAAATTCAGATATAAGGAGACTTCTCTGCTTGGCTATCAAAATTTATTAAACATTGCGCTGTGCATTGTGAAGAGATTGTTTAGACTGATCATTTGAATCTACATACACATGAAATGCATGCAAATCTTTTTTTGTTTTCAACTTAAATTTTGATTCTTGATAGTAAATACTTGACAACTCCTAATACTTATAAGATATTGATGGAAAGCCATATGCTCTAGATAGCTAATTGGAAACATTAATATGTAGATCATATTGTATAAATTATAGTTTACCTGAGAAATGTCCAAACAGCATAGACCTTTTAGCTATTCTACAGAATGGATCAAGTGATATTTTTCATACATTCTTATATGAAGCCCTCAATTGAGTAGTGTTTGAGTTTCTCTCTTCTGCTGTTACGCACATTTGAAAATTCTACAAATGTCTGAAAATATCATTCAATCAAGATTCTTTTATAGAATAGCTATTTTTTATTCATTGAAATATTACTGTCTGGTTTAAAAGAGATGCTGACATTTAACTCTTTTGTGTGTCCTAAACATCACTTTTACAAAACGGAAACAAAGTAAGGTATTGCCTGAAACCATGTTCCCTTGAGAAAAGGGTGCAGAATTGGAGGGAACATAAATGAACAAAAAAATTACTGGGAGAGTCATTCATTAACTAAATGATCTTATTGAGAAATCATTGTGAAATAAATTTTCATGGTTGCAAATATTTATTCAGAGTAATGAAGTTGGTGGTGCCAATAACATGGAACTTGAAGGACTAAAACGAGCCCTTGTCAAGATAGAAGAAGGCAATGTACAATACAAGATCCTAGTAACTGATCGGCATGGGCCAGTGCGGAAGTACATGAGGACAGAAAAGAAAGGCAAAAAGCACTATTTTGATGTATTTCATGTTGCAAAGTGTAAGTATATTTTACAGTTTCCAATCTCCGTAAATGTGAATGAAAGGATGTGGCTAACTTGCTTTTACCCCTACTGTACCTGACAATTGCTTTTTAATATTGTTTGCTAAGCAAATGAAAATTCAACAATTTCATGGAACATATTCAGTTTCAAAAGGCAGTTTCACAGGCAAATAAATGTCACCATTGAACTATTCTGTGCCTGTTTTTCCAATTTTTCTTGTTGAAAAAGATTGGTCTGAAAATGGCTCATGAGAAATAAGATGGGTGACTGGTAACTAGCAACTCAAATTTCTAAGTGCACAACAAAGTTTGAAAAGATTAATTGTAAAAAGTGCCTCAAACAATGCCAAAATGGTGAATCAAAGACAAAAAGTTTCTATCATGTTGCATGACAAATTCTTTTTTTAAAGCTATTGGGAAAAAGGCAGAAAAAATTGGAAAGAAGAAAGGCAATGGTGCAATATTAGATTGGGTCCAGAGCATTAAAAACCACGTCTATTGGTGTGCAGCAACATCAGAAGGAAATGTTCCAGAAGCAAAAGAGAAATGGATGTCGCTATTCAACCACCTGATTGATGTTCATGATAGCCATGGTGAAATCTACAAGGAATGCCCACATGGCAACATTGTTCGTGACTGGTTGAAAAAAGGTAAGATGAACTTCAAGTTTTGATCAGCAAGAAAATGCAAGATTTTACATTGTTTGATACACTGTTTCCTACCAGGAGCCATCAGCAGTGCGAAACGAATATGGCCAATGCATTCCAAAGACCTCAAGTTGGATTGATTGATGATCTCTTGATGATCAACCAGCAAATCTTGTTTTGAAGTTGTCATAATGGTAAGATGAATGTTAACATAAGTATATGGTTAAAAATGTGAGAAACCTGCACTGGAGACAGCAATATTTGAAATTAGTACACAGGTAAATGCACACACCCTCCTATCAAACCATAGTGAATAACTACAAATTTAATGAACATTGTTTTAAATTTTTAGGTGACAAAGGTTACAAAGAGCTGAAAGCTGTTCTAACTAGAACACAACTTGTTAATGACATTGCAAAGCTGTCACCGTTGGAGCAGACAAGTGCATTAGAATCATTTCACAATGTTGTCATCCGTTTTGCTCCAAAAAGCAGTCACTTTTTCTACTTGTGTATGAAAGCTAGGTAAGCCCATAAAATCATACCAATTTGTTATTGCTTCAAAATTCTAGAGAGTGGCTTGATTCACTCATACACAAGGGGGCATTGAAGCACAATAGTTCAATTCAACAACCCTCAGCAATTTTCAATGAAATCACATTGGAATGAAAATTCTGTTTGTACTTTGTATCAGGAGTTTGATCCTAAACTCAAGATGACAAAACAATCTCAGAGAAACATTGAAAAATTTCAAAATCCAAATGAAAATATTATGATAAGTTCAATATTTGAGGGCAGAATCTCCCACTAAAACTGAAACAATGTCAAAAGAAAATGTTACTTTCTATTATCTTATAGAATTCTCCTTGCTGCCCTTCATTTTAATGAAAATGCTGATAGGAGCCAAGCAACTAGCAAGACCACAGGAGAAAAAATGTGGAAAGTATCCTATCGAAAATTCAAGGATGGAGAAGGCACAGTTCAAGCAGTGAAAGGAAAAGTGACATATGGTAAATGAATGATCCATTTTTAACATCTAACAAAGAATACAAGGCCTGTATTTCATAGAAATTTGTTTAATATTCCAGAATCTACCTCACAGCTTCTGTTAGTGACAATTCAAAACATATGAAGTAATTTGGAGAGATGGTTACTCAAAAGATGTACTGGTAGAAAACCTTTTTCAACCAGGCCTTTTTGGGAACTTTTCCAAAATGTCTTTTATATAAAGCTTACAGCACTTGATCAGTGTTTACAGTCATATTGCATTTACAGCCACATTGCAATAAAAGACATCAAATATTTCTGAAGCAAGACCATTTGTGGTGAAGGTACAGTGTTTGTCCATTAAACTAAGCTTTGGCATTTTTCGCAATTATAGAATATGTCACAATGTTGCAAGAAAAAGCAATGGAGCTGAGGCAAAGAAACCCAAGGGTTCTTGATGCCACAAAGGAAGTCGCAAGATCTTGTGAAACGTCTATTCCAGCATTCCTCTCATCAAATGCCAAGAAGATGCCAAAGGCAGAAATTGTTGCAAAGCACCATGCAAGATTTGCAAAGTCACATGAAAAACAGTAGAGGATTGATTTTGTGATGGAATATGGTTATCTACTTTATGTATAGTATGCACAACACATTTTTATCCAGTGCAGTCTTTCTAGTCATTCCAATGCACATCAAGTTTCTAGTGCTGGAAAACATCCTCTTCACTAGTGCCCGTGCCATTTAAACAAAATTCCTTTCCCCCAGAAAAATTCATAAGAAATCATTTAATCAAAGAGTCTTCAATGAGAGAAATGAAATACAACTCTCAACTAATCTCCTTTTGCTAAGTTTTAAAAGTCTATTTTAGGGTACTTAAAGCCAGTGTATTCATCAGATGGAAATTTCCTCCTTATTGATGAAACAACACAAGCTGGCAAAATCTCTCGTCTGTGTTTTCCAAGTCTGTGCCAAATCCATCTAACAAATTGCCTGTAGCTGATGTATCTGTACAACCTGCAATGAAAAGCAATGCACTTGGTTAAGCTAGGTTTTTTAATATTCCTCTTTAAAAATTGAAGTTGTAAAACGTTGCCTGTCTGGTTATAATGGGTTTAACCTGGGTACAATAGTAAAATTTATAATCACTATCCTCCAGTTTTTTTGGGAGCTTTTCAGCATACTGCATGAAGGAACTTTATAGAAAAATGTCTTATGACGTTAAGGTACTTTTTACAGTACCTCATACAAGTCTTTCTCAAAAGCCCATCACTGTACCATAATTTGTTACAATCATTGCATATCATTTTTCCATTCAAATAAGATTTGTATGCAGTGGGCCAAATATTTCCATGAGAACTGTTTTTATCTGAAACTTAATCATTTATAAAGAATCACTGTAGAACTTACTCAAAAGTTTCTGTATCATCCAGGTATGTCTCATCTTCAATGTATTGATACAATGCTGTCAGGACAACAGCTTGATTCAGGCAGATAACTTTGAAGTCGTCATGGTCAGCAATGCAAATGAGATCATCTTCATCAGCTTTCAATCTGACTCTCAATATCTCTCGACAGCATAAACTTTCGCGACCCGTTGGCATTTGTGAGCAATTTCCACACTCACACCTGAAAATAGATTAAAATAGATTAGTAAATATTCTTTTCAATAAGTTTTGCTTGGAACATCGGCTATGACGTGACCCTCCTAGCAATGCCCCCATCCAAATCGACACCACTCGATGCAGTTCAGGGGTCTGATAGTTTGAGGGTTGATGTTGTTGATAGGCCTGCCGCAGCCTTGTTGACAGACAGCTAGACTCTATTTTGCTTGTTTCTCGTTCCTGTATCAGAAAATCAAATAGAGCTAAACAAGAACAAGCTTTCTTACCATGCTGTGTTACCAATTCGCTCTGCATTGATGTCTGGTTCTTCCTCTTCGCTGCTGTCCTCCGTTGAGAGCTGTTCACTTTCTCGGCCCGTGTTGTCCTCTCCACCAGGCTCAAACATGAAAGGTTGTACTTGATAGCGATGGATGGTGATTACTTCGTCCTCGAATAGTTCCTCGTCAGAACTGTGGGCCATTTTAATCGTAAGAACAAGACTGAAAGTGATTGTAAACAAACAACGTATCGCACCCAGCCGCAGCACTTGAGCATACTAACCAGACTCTAACCGAGATGTTGCGAAACACCAGTGATCACATTTGACGTCAGAGTGTCCCGCGGGACAAAAGCGCAATCAAACCCGTGCTTTCTCGGAAATGGACTCGGGGTGGCCTTTGGGGGCAGATAACTCAAAATATGTTAGGAATTTCGCAAAAATTTTTTCAGAATTGAAATCAGCGTCTTAAAATGCATATTACGAACTAAAGTCAAAATTATCCCGGAATTCTCCTTTAAGAATTTTGTTCCCACTGTTTTTCTTACTGTCCCCTTAATTCAGTTGTAAATTTGAGAGTTCCTTTTTTCAGTTTTCCAGGACCAGTTGTGATTATTCTGAGAAGATGTCCATTGATGGTCCATGTCCAACAAGGAACTTCTCCTACATATTGCACGAGATCAACAATCAACAATCGAGTCTGTGGACATTCCTGTAACTGATGATGTAATGTATCTGTCCACTTGTGTAAGAGGTCCCTTCCACAACGTTGTCAGCCATTAAAGCAAAAACTCTGGGGATACACACAGCATGACATGTTGAGGTTATGGGCAAGTAAACCCATGTGGGTGGCATCTGGGCCAAAAATTTTGAAAGCAAGGGTCATGTTTGGTAGATTATTCTTAGAGATGGGTGGGTTTGGCCAAAACTGAAAAAATGATTTCAAAATGGTTTCCACCAAAATTAATTAAATAAGTGGGCACAAAGGCTCATTTTGGCAGTTAGATGTGAGTAGCTTTGGGGTGGTGTATCTCTGTCCATCCACAAGTCATGTACAGTACCTCCATGTGTAAAAACTACCATGAAACAAGTGGCACCATGGATGGGGGATTAGGGGACTTATCCTCCCAGATCCCAAAGTTTGGCAAAAATTTTCAAAGAACAATTTCATGTTGATAAGTTGGGTGCACCTTTAGACTGAAAAATTATGTCAAAATCCCCTCCCCCACTTTGTTTGGATTTTTCAGAGCTGGCACCACTACTGTCATGAAACAATGAAAATAGGAACATCTAAAGTATACTAACTGTATATAAATATAGGGCTAAAGTTGATACTGCTGCCAGTTGCAAATCATTATGATTTCCAGCGTTATGCACGTTGCTTGATGATCTTACAGTTTTAAGTTATGCTTGATGATTATACAGTTTTAAATACTGTACAATTTCATTTCAAGATATATGTCATGTCATGTCCTAGCATTTAAGATCAGGCCTGTTTGTAGCACCTAGCTTTGTAGTACCATTGTAGATAATTGTTGATTTCAAAAAGATAAAATATACACTGAATTCAAATTAGAAAGTTGGATTGTTCGTTCTGCAAACATAAAGTTCATTTTGGCACACCTGTTGCTTAAATAGCAACACAATAATGCATTAAATCATGTCTGGACATTGTCAAATGTACTGGCCACGTTTTGCTGTGTAATGAGTACAGTAGGTTGACCACCTTTGTTTATAGTCATCTTTCCTCAAGCAGGGCAGGATTTTATTCATAGTTTTCAGGTCAAAATTTTTCAACATTTTATATTTTATATTTTGCAGTGCATTAGTTTTATGTGACTGATTGTCATTCAGCATGCTCATTTTGAAATTGTTGATCATACTTTGTCATTTATGCTCTATATACAAAATCAGACCATGGGTGGATAGCCTGCCATCAAAATATTTGACCATGTCTTGACTATGGGTCAACTACAAATTTCAAACCCAAACATGATCAAAACCTGGTCATTTTATTGTCAAAACATGGTAAAACATGGTAATTCAGCCATCATCCTTTTTCACAACTGAGCCTGATTTTCATAGAATCAAGTACACATTAGCCTTGAAGTAATGCAAAACCTGATGCAAAGTGATGCAAAAACTGTAAGCCTTGACTCAGAAGGAACCATTAGGAATTACTTATATCTGACTGGGAGGGATCTGACCAGGAGTTGCCAGATCCACCTATTACCCTGGATTCCTCTTAACCAAAATTTCATTTTTCAGGATACTTTTTCAATGGGGTGTAAAACATGAAATTCTTGCAGAATTCTCAAAAAGCACAATTTTCAAATCCTTGTAACTAGTGAACCACAATTTTGCCAAAGTACCCCTTTATATCAGATGAAAGCCCAGAATTTCCTCTACAAACCCACATATAGGAAGTTGTGCGGCAAGCCTATTTTCTGAACTAAAAATTTATTTTTCAACTAGTTCTCAAAGGGGTCTGGAAGTAGGAAATCCTTTAGCATTCTTGCAGAATTCTCAAAAAGCACAATTTTCAAATCCTTGTAACTTGTGAACCGCAATTTTGCCAAAGTACCCCTTTGTATCAGATGAAAGCCCAGAATTTCCTCTACAAACCCACATATAGGAAGTTGTGCGGCAAGCCTATTTTCTGAACTAAAAATTTATTTTTCAACTAGTTCTCAAAGGGGTCTGGAAGTAGGAAATCCTTTAGCATTCTTGCAGAATTCTCAAAAAGCACAATTTTCAAATCCTTGTAACTTGTGAACCGCAATTTTGCCAAAGTACCCCTTTGTATCAGATGAAAGCCCAGAATTTCCTCTACAAACCCACATATAGGAAGTTGTGCGGCAAGCCTATTTTCTGAACTAAAAATTTATTTTTCAACTTGTTCTCAAAGGGGTCTGGAAATAGGAAATTCTTAGCATTCTTGCAGAATTCTCAAAAAGCACAATTTTCAAATCCTTGTAACTTGTGAACCGCAATTTTGCCAAAGTACCCCTTTATATCAGATGAAAGCCCAGAATTTCCTCTACAAACCCATATAAAGGAAGTTGTGCGGCAAGCCTATTTTCTGAACTAAAAATTTATTTTTCAACTTGTTCTCAAAGGGGTCTGGAAATAGGAAATCCTTAGCATTCTTGCAGAATTCTCAAAAAGCACAATTTTCAAATCCTTGTAACTTGTGAACTGCAATTTTGCCAAAGTACCCCTTTATATCAGATGAAAGCCCAGAATTTCCTCTACAAACCCATACAAAGGAAGTTGTGCGGCAAGCCTATTTTCTGAACTAAAAATTTATTTTTCAACTAGTTCTCAAAGGGGTCTGGAAATAGGAAATTCTTAGCATTCTTGCAGAATTCTCAAAAAGCACAATTTTCAAATCCTTGTAACTTGTGAACCGCAATTTTGCCAAAGTACCCCTTTATATCAGATGAAAGCCCAGAATTTCCTCTACAAACCCATATAAAGGAAGTTGTGCGGCAAGCCTATTTTCTGAACTAAAAATTTATTTTTCAACTTGTTCTCAAAGGGGTCTGGAAATAGGAAATCCTTAGCATTCTTGCAGAATTCTCAAAAAGCACAATTTTCAAATCCTTGTAACTTGTGAACCGCAATTTTGCCAAAGTACCCCTTTATATCAGATGAAAGCCCAGAATTTCCTCTGCAAACCCATACAAAGGAAGTTGTGCGGCAAGCCTATTTTCTGAACTAAAAATTTATTTTTCAACTAGTTCTCAAAGGGGTCTGGAAATAGGAAATCCTTAGCATTCTTGCAGAATTCTCAAAAAGCACAATTTTCAAATCCTTGTTACTTGTGAACCGCAATTTTGCCAAAGTACCCCTTTGTATCAGATGAAAGCCCAGAATTTCCTCTACAAACCCATATAAAGGAAGTTGTGCGGCAAGCCTATTTTCTGAACTAAAAATTTATTTTTCAACTTGTTCTCAAAGGGGTCTGGAAATAGGAAATTCTTATCATTCTTGCAGAATTCTCAAAAAGCACAATTTTCAAATCCTTGTAACTAGTGAACCGCAATTTTGCCAAAGTACCCCTTTATATCAGATGGAAGCCCAGAATTTCCTCTACAAACCCATATAAAGGAAGTTGTGCGGCAAGCCTATTTTCTGAACTAAAAATTTATTTTTCAACTAGTTCTCAAAGGGGTCTGGAAATAGGAAATCCTTAGCATTCTTGCAGAATTCTCAAAAAGCACAATTTTCAAATCCTTGTTACTTGTGAACCGCAATTTTGCCAAAGTACCCCTTTGTATCAGATGAAAGCCCAGAATTTCCTCTACAAACCCATATAAAGGAAGTTGTGCGGCAAGCCTATTTTCTGAACTAAAAATTTATTTTTCAACTTGTTCTCAAAGGGGTCTGGAAATAGGAAATTCTTAGCATTCTTGCAGAATTCTCAAAAAGCACAATTTTCAAATCCTTGTAACTAGTGAACCGCAATTTTGCCAAAGTACCCCTTTATATCAGATGGAAGCCCAGAATTTCCTCTACAAACCCATATAAAGGAAGTTGTGCGGCAAGCCTATTTTCTGAACTAAAAATTTATTTTTCAACTAGTTCTCAGAGGGGTCTGGAAATAGGAAATTCTTAGCATTCTTGCAGAATTCTCAAAAAGCACAATTTTCAAATCCTTGTAACTTGTGAACCGCAATTTTGCCAAAGTACCCCTTTATATCAGATGAAAGCCCAGAATTTCCTCTACAAACCCATATAAAGGAAGTTGTGCGGCAAGCCTATTTTCTGAACTAAAAATTTATTTTTCAACTTGTTCTCAAAGGGGTCTGGAAATAGGAAATCCTTAGCATTCTTGCAGAATTCTCAAAAAGCACAATTTTCAAATCCTTGTAACTTGTGAACCGCAATTTTGCCAAAGTACCCCTGTATATCAGATGAAAGCCCAGAATTTCCTCTACAAACCCATACAAAGGAAGTTGTGCGGCAAGCCTATTTTCTGAACTAAAAATTTATTTTTCAACTAGTTCTCAAAGGGGTCTGGAAATAGGAAATCCTTAGCATTCTTGCAGAATTCTCAAAAAGCACAATTTTCAAATCCTTGTTACTTGTGAACCGCAATTTTGCCAAAGTACCCCTTTGTATCAGATGAAAGCCCAGAATTTCCTCTACAAACCCATATAAAGGAAGTTGTGCGGCAAGCCTATTTTCTGAACTAAAAATTTATTTTTCAACTTGTTCTCAAAGGGGTCTGGAAATAGGAAATTCTTAGCATTCTTGCAGAATTCTCAAAAAGCACAATTTTCAAATCCTTGTAACTAGTGAACCGCAATTTTGCCAAAGTACCCCTTTATATCAGATGGAAGCCCAGAATTTCCTCTACAAACCCATATAAAGGATGTTGTGCGGCAAGCCTATTTTCTGAACTAAAAATTTATTTTTCAACTAGTTCTCAGAGGGGTCTGGAAATCGTACATACTAAAACGAGGAACGAGCCAAAACCACCCACAACCACCCACAACGACCCACAACCACCCAAAACCAGCCAAAACCAGCCAAAACCACCCACAACCACCCAGCCAAAACCATTGCAACCAGTCTAAACCACCCACAACGACCCAAAACCAGCTAAAAACCATCCACAGCCAGCCTAAACCACCCACAACGACCCAAAACCACCTGCAACAATCCACAAAGACCAACAACCACATCATAATGACCCAAAACCATCCAAAATACAAAATATATCCGAAAGGGGGGTATCAGGGATTTTTCCTGAAAATTAATTACCTTGCAAATAGTCGATGGGATTGCATTCATTTCGTCTGACACTGTTCACAACTAATTTGTGGACTCGCTATAATTCTCTCCCGTGGAAAATCCACAGAACGTAGAATGTTAAAACGCCTTTTCCTTTCTCTCAGTTTTTCCAGTTTTTTCTGTGAGGGGCTTGTAGCAACTCTAACAATTCCGCAGATCAGACTTAAGATAATAGAAGAATAATACAGCGCACTGCGTACGTTCTATTTGCAGCGTACTATTTCATCAAAGACAATTTGTAAGAAACTAAACTCACAGATTCCCGAAAAGTTAAGAAACTGTAAGATAGCGCTAGCGAAATGTTTTTTACTGCGTCTGGAGCTTTTTTTACACCACTTTGTATGAATGAACAGATGAACGGAAGAATGTACAACTAACAGCACGATTAGTATCACTAAACTGGCTCTAATGATTCACGGAGACACAGGAGATCCCTATGGATAAGGACAACATGAATTACAGAAACCTATCAATCTCCTATCAATAAACTGTTGATTAAACTACATATCATGTTATTACGTAAGAATCTCTTCATTTTTATCCGTTTAGTGGACAGTCCTGTTCTAATAAGCGGAAAATTGTTCTTTTATTAGGTGCATTGATGCAATACCACTAACTCAGAAAGCAATGGACCATTCAATTTGAAGCTATTTTTACGTGGGAAAGAACCCTATTTCCATACGTTTCTCAACCCTGATGTACTCTTCAATAACTAAAATTGTTGCAGTGAGCTGCCATCTTGACTTTTAGTGTATAACAACAACAATAGCCTCACGACATGGTCCCAGATATCGCAAAATAGCAACAACGACAACAACAACAATAACAACAACAACAACATTTCCTTTTTTGCTCAATCTGGGCCTTATGGACTTTGATATAAATTTTTGAGACGGACATGCACACGTTTACGTGTGCCCTTTGGAACGAGGCTGCAGGGTAGTCTCGGAAGCGAGGCAAGTGACCCTCAACAGTTGGAAATTCTCAACAAGGACCAAGATACAAGTTTTTACATGAGGGGGCCATGGGCAAACCGGGTGAAGGGCAAAGCGAAACAAGACCTTGAAGGGGTCTGAGTTACTCCCCTTGAAAAATTCGAGACCACTTTCTGCAGATTTGTTTCAAACAACGCTAATTTTTGTACCTCAATACAAACAGACTCTACAAGTAAATTTACATTGGGATGTATGTACATATCCCCAAGAAAACGAAAAAGTTTTTGTGGTCTGACATCGGTTTGAGACAAGTTTGTTAACTTGTAACCTCCAAATACACCAAATGGTTTCCTAGACTAATGAAAGATAGAAAATGAACGGGAAAAACATAAGAACATATTCTGAAACACTAAAATAGTAAAGAATAAAGACTTACTGCAGCAACTACTGAGAATTTTTGTGGGGGCCATGGCCGCCCTGGACCCCCCTGTATCTCGGTCCTTGATTCTCAATGCTGCGGTGAAGTTCGTGGAAGCTAATTGGCTTTAAAACTGAGGAACTCCTGATTCACAGTGAAAGGTTTGTTGATTCTTGGATTGAGGAAACATTCGTATGGATACTTGTGGCTTTTGTTCATGGCTAACATCACTGTAAACTTGAATTCTGAGCTGTTTTAATATTGGAGGTTCAAGCCGGCAACTTAGGCCTATCCACCATTGTCTGGTGTTCGTACAGTGTTGCTATGGTTTCCATATCTAGTTATGAAATCGACAGGGGAAACTTCATCCCAAATTTTAGTATCAAAGTCCATAAGTCGTAGTTTGAGCGTCCATCAGTCTATCAATAGCGATAACCACGAATATGCAATCAGTCTGCAACAACAACTGTAGTAGCTGTATGAAAGAGAGGCTAGTTAGATATGGGGGACATAGGAGCTAGCTTAAAGGCATTGAGTCCATATAAATAGCGCTCTCATGACCAATATCAACTTCTTTTCAATCATGAAACAAAAGTTGTCATTTAATCCCTATTGAATTTAAACCAAAGAAATTCCTTAGGATAATGCAAGGATTAAGAAGTCTTTGGTCTCCACTACTAATGACTTTTGCACTATTGTACGACAACAAAGGGACGTCAGCGGTTTGTCAGCAAAAATTGAGGACAGCGTTAACGCTGAACTATTTAATGGACTCAATTCCTTTAAGAAACCTAAAAGCACGACACAAGCTAGGAGACTTGATTTCAAGCTAGGATACTTTAAACCCAGGAGCTGTTGATTGAATTTCATTGCTTTTTAGCTCCCAAATAACTGATCTGATGCTAAATTTTAAAACTTTGGATGCTACTAAATGTTAACAATTTTATGGTTTGGGTCTGAAGTTTGGGAAATTTTGGCTGGTTGTTGGTGGCTGTGGCTGGTTGTGGGTGGGAAATTTTGGTTGGTTGTGGGTGGTTGTAGCTCGTTGTGGGTGGTTGTGGGTGGTTGTGGATGGTTTTGGGTGGTTGTGGGTGGTTGTGGGTGGTTTTGGCTCGTTCCTCGTTTTAGTATGTACGGTCTGGAAATAGGAAATTCTTAGCATTCTTGCAGAATTCTCAAAAAGCACAATTTTCAAATCCTTGTAACTTGTGAACCGCAATTTTGCCAAAGTACCCCTTTATATCAGATGAAAGCCCAGAATTTCCTCTACAAACCCATATAAAGGAAGTTGTGCGGCAAGCCTATTTTCTGAACTAAAAATTTATTTTTCAACTAGTTCTCAGAGGGGTCTGGAAATAGGAAATTCTTAGCATTCTTGCAGAATTCTCAAAAAGCACAATTTTCAAATCCTTGTAACTTGTGAACCGCAATTTTGCCAAAGTACCCTTTATATCAGATGAAAGCCAAGAATTTCCTCTGCAAACCCATATGAAGGAAGTTGTGCGGCAAGATTTGTATTTGACCTAACTTCATGAATTATTGTACTTGCCTTTGTTCATCAACACATGGGCCTAACTTCATTTTCTCCTCAAAAGACATCCACTCAGATTTAAAACCCAGCAGTTTTCTGTGACAATCCCAATAGATCTTGATACTGTCATCATTTTTAAGCAATATTGACTTCATATTCCGAGTCATTCTACCTTATTTTGCGATTTCTGCCTTGATGTTACGACCCCTTTTCGAAGATTTCTAACCTCATGCAAAATTCGCGGCTAAGTGCGCGCGCATTGGATCTGGCGGCCATGACACGTAAATGCAAATTTCCCCTATCTTGCTATTGCCATCCCGATATATACTAAATCCTACATTAAACAGTTGCAATTTGCAAATAAATATTTATTACTTTATGACGCAAGCTACGTGCATGATCTCATTCTTCAAACATGGCTAATGGGAGCCTTTAATTATGTTTGAAGAATGAAAACATTATGGAGGGGCTTTTCTCCAACCGGAAGGAATACACCTACCTACCTACCTACCTACCTACCTACCTACCTACCTACCTATATACCTATATACCTATAGAGGAAGGAATCAGGAATGTTGTAACAATAGGCATTGTTTATGTACACAATCGAAACAATCAACGAAGAATTTGAGGTATTCACAGACATTGTTAATTTACACAATCAAAACAATTCAGAGATATTTGGGCCAACAATCAAATTTGGGTGAGCTGCCAAACTCTGGCTGTTAATGACTTCATCAGTTGAGCTGCCAACTCATTAAAAAGCAATTTTCCAAAATTTGACCTCTGTGACCTGGCAAAGTTCCCTTACTGTTTGAAATCTTCAATATGGACGACTGTTTTCAAGGGGCAGCAACTCGTACTAAGATATCAAGGGAACAAGTGTTGCACTGTTTAGGTAGCTGCTGGTTTCTGGCCAAGTAAAAATTCGTCAGTAGTGTCCTCCACCATTTTTTCCCCTACATCTACATGTATTTTGATAAGAAACTAAGGATTTGGGCTCCTGATCTCCTTAAAATTATCGGATTTGAGTACACAGAGTTTCTTACGACTTTCTTAAATGTTCCATAACAATCTTCATGTTGATTACTATCTGTGCCCTCGTGATCATTGCAAAACAAGGCTATCTGAAGCCTTTCCAGTGTTTAGACATTACTCTAGTAATTTCTGAGCAAAGTGATACAGGACGCAAGTGAAAAGAAAGGAAGTTTAGGTTAAAGATTTTCTTCGTCAAAATAAGTGGTTTCTCAAGATATGTTTCATGTTTGAAGAATGAAAACATTCTGGATGGAGTTTCAGGCAAACCAGAAAAGAAATATACTTGTATACAATCAAAATAATTGAGACAAATAAAGTCTCTATCAAATTTTGATGAGTTGCCAATCGATTTCTCCTGATTAAGGCTAATTACTAGGTGTTCCTAACAAACTCTCATTGTTAATGAAATCATCACCAGAGTTGCAAAGTCATTAAAGTGCTATTTAAAAAGTTTGATCTGGCAAAGTTCCCTTACTGCTTGAAATCTTCATACGGACGACTGTTGTCAAGGAAACAAACCAACCCATATAATACTATCAAGAAACAAGTGTGGCACTATTAGAGTGACAAATCTTGTCTGGCAAACGTAAAGAATTTGTCAGTATCATGTGCCATTCTTATTTTCGGTACATCCAATGTAATAATTCTGATGCTTATCAAGAAATCTGGTCTCCTTCAAGTGGGATAGTTATGCTATTGCCATTACAATATAAACTAAATCCTACATTAAACAGTTGCAATTGCAGACAAATATTTATTACTTTATGAAGCAAGCTACGTGCATGATCTCATTCTTCAAACATGGCTAATGGGAGCCTTTAATTCGCTTTAGATCAAATTTGATTTTCAGGCAATCTGAAATTGCAGTGTGCCGGCAAAGGACTCTGGGTGGCAATGACAAGTTGGTTATTTCAGTATAAGGCTGTTAAAACGGCTTGTATTTGATTCCAATGGTTTATGTTCGCTTTTAGTCAAGTGTATTTTGGTTTTGGTTGAGATCTGTGAAGTGGCTTATTCGGCGTTGATAAGGAGTAACTTCAAACTGTAATTAAAGGCCTTGGTATTAAAAATATCATCGTTTTCAAGTCTTTCTTTTTGGTTTCATGTTTTGGTATAGGTTTCGTCATTACAGAAGAACATAGTTCTGAAAATTCTTGTAATTTATCCTTCATCTATCGCTTTATTTTAGGGATATCCCAAAGAAAAAGCCAATGGTAAATTATTAGGTTATCATATCTCAGTACGATGCATGCAGACAAGTTCAACGAGAGACTGCAGTAACACAAACTGGAAAAATAAGACGATTTTGGACACAAGTAAACTTACTATTAATGTGAATGGCTTGATCTCTTGGACGAAGTATGAGATTCTCATTTCTGTTTACAACACGGCAGGAGCTAGCCCTGAACAGAGTTTGATCATCACTACATCAGAAATAGGTAAGGCAACGTGGGATGCTCAATGATAAGAAAATATAAAGTTGTGTAGAGAAGAGTCTATGTGAAATTGCAGAAATACATCTTACCAAAAGATTTGCTTTGCTTTACATCATTACCACAATAATCGATATTATCAAGTTTGGATGAGAAGGATTAACATTATATCAATTTATTTCTTTCAATCATTGTTGTCAATTTCGGAAAATTTTTTATAGAAAATTTAGATAGACCCGCATCTTTACTGGCAACGAAACTTTGAACTTTAAAGTTGTCACAGGAATAGGAGGACCAAAAGAAGAGATGAACTTAAATACTATTAAGACTGACAGTACCATTATAACACAGAAGAAGATTTTATAACTGAAACGTTGTTTTTGATATTTTATTAGTTGTTACAGCTGAGACTGATGTAGTTTGCTGAATGATTGAAATCCCATTGAATTTCCGAGTTTCACATTAACTTGGCAGTATTGTAACAATGCTGTTAGACTATTAAAAGTCGCGTTTTACTTTTGCACATGTCATTATCTTCATCATCATTATCGTCATCATCATCATCATCATCATCATCATCATCATCATCATCATCATCATCATCATCATCATCATCATCATCATCAGCCTTTCAGGTCACTGCAGGCCGGCGGCCCCCCTCCCAATGTTTTCCAGCCTAGTCATTTCCCAGTTCTTCTCATCCAATTGACCCCCGCTTTTTCTACAATTTCATCTCTCTATCCCTTTCTTGGTAGTCCTCTGCTGCGCTTCCTTTCATAATGTGCCCATTCCGTGCATTTCTTTGCCCATCGGTTATCTGCCATCCTTCCTATGTGGCCTGCCCACTCCAAATTCAATGATTTTGCCTTTGCTTTGCTATGATGTCTAAAACTTTTGTTTGCTCCCGTACCCATTCGTTTCTCTTCCTATCCCTACTTGTAATAAAAATTTAGCATTGCTCTTTCCATGCTTCTTTGAGCAACTTGCAATGTTGATGCCTGTTTATTGGTTAATGACCACGTTTTTGCACCGTGTGTCATAGCTTTTGCACATGTAATATTTCAAACATATTTAAGCAGTACGTAGCTTTATGATGCAACTTTCATCATCGATTCATTTTATTATAGCACCCTCTAAAGCACCAACAGGCCTATCTGCAGAAGTTAAAAGCTCGTCTACAATTGACATAACATGGGCCCAGTTGAAGAAAAACGACACAAATGGTGTTATTACAAAATACATTGCAGAAGTCGTACGCCTTGATACTTCCCAAAAGCAGACTTTCGATGCAACAAGTAATTTCGGAAGTGTCACGGCCACTGGACTGAAAGCACATGCAAATTATAGCATAAGAGTGGCAGCAGTAAATAAAATTGGTACTGGACCGTTTACAGCCACGATTACGAAAGAGACAATGGAGAAAGGTATATCTTTTGTGTTATTTTATGCTACCGGGTTTGCCAAACAGGCGTTTGCAAAATGTCGTTCCTAAAGAAAGTGCTGCGTAGATTGAATGAATCAAAATTTCGTTTAATGCAGAAATACTGAAGTATTATCTTGATTGTTCTCGTGTTTTTGTGAATTTTGAAAAGATAAGTAAATTTGTTTCGAAAAAGGGCCAAATTGAAACAGTCTGGGTAAAGCAACGACGCCGTGTTTCTACCAGACAGTCGTCGCATCGGCTTAGCAATGCCGTTTATCAAAAAATAAGTTAATTGCTGTCTTTTTCAGTCATTGCTGGCAGATCGCTCAATGATGACAAATTATTTATATCAAAAGTTTATCAAAGTCTGGAGAATTTATAAAGAGGCCCCGGTGGCATAGTGGTAAGGCATCGGGCTCATGATCCAAGGGTCGTAGGTTCGATACCGGCAATGGCCACATTTGAGGAAAGCATCCTTGGGCAAGGTGTTAACACAAATTGTGTCACTCTCCACCGAGGAGTATAAGTGGGTACCTGGTCCGTAGTTGTGAGTGCCGTCTGTGGCTGAATCCTGCTATATGCTTGCTAAGCATAGTGACCAAGGGGTAAGGCGTAAAGTCGGTTGAATAGCCTTTGGCTAATTATAAGACTTTAAAACTGCTTTACTTTTACTCTAAAGGATCTCTGTCTGTTAAGGGAGAAAACATTCCATAGACCTCTTAGTTATTTTACAATAGAATCGAATCGAACGATATTTTGATACATAGAAGAATATTGCTCAATCCAGTCTCTTTTATAGAACAGCTAAAAGGTCTATTTTGTACTTGGGGCTGTTTATTTCATCAGGGGTTTTGTCAATTGGATTGCTTCTATTGCAGTTGGCTTTGCTTCTAGTATTCAGAATGTTGGTTTAGGTGTGATTAGAGGTTTAATGAAAGCACCATCTTTTCTAACTCTCATTGTTTTCCTGAAGAAGTTCGGACACAGTGCATTTAGGAAACTGGGACTTTTCTGACTAAACTAAACTGTTCCGTTTAAATTAGCCTGTTGTATTATATATTCCTAATATTAAATTCCTTATATAAAAAGGTGCTGATTTCTCTATATCAAATCAGCAAACGTACAACTCTACAAGTATACATAACTACCAACTTGAACTACTAACACAAGGAAACTGCAAAATTACATGAAGTGAAATTCGATGGAGTTGAACTAGCACATCTCCCCTATAACCAACGTTTAGACATAGAACGAAACAAGGAATACAGATCAATACTAGGTGTTTATTTAATAGGATAAGTAGTGGCTCGTGGCCTTCTTTCGTTCAATTTTTACACTAGATTGTTATATGTACGTCAATTATCTTTACGTTATGACAGGTGCGTATCAAAGAGCCTTAGATTTCCCATTTTGTGTTTGAAATTCTTCAGCGTTTTAATGTTTGTACAATTATCAACCACGATGCTAACTATTCATATTTGTCTTCTCATAGCTCCTGGTGCGGCGCCTACTATTAACAGCATCAAAACATCAAAATTCTCTGCTGAAATACAGATATCGGTATGACATGACATCATTCCCTATGTTTAAAATCTGTCAAGTAACTTTTTTCCACTGATGTTTCACTGTTTTCAGTCTTTGAAATATTTTTTTTATTTGATATCAAAATGCTTATTAGATAACCAAGAAGCAATATTTTTACACAATGATCAAATAAACACTTTAGATTGTCATATTTGAAAACTGGATCAATGCATTGGTTCTCAAAAATTAGTGAAAAGACAGAGTGAAAAGGTTCTTACGTCAAGGAGAAAATATTGAAGATGTTAAGCTGTAGGCGCTTGTCCTATTTGAGGAAGGATCTCTTGTACGGGTTTTTATTGCATGCTCATTTCACTGTATTTGCCAGTGAAAGTTTGTCTTGGTTTGTTTTGTGATAGAATGTCTGGAAAGAGCAAGAAAATGGTGTGATTCTTGGTTACAAGTTAGAATATACATGCCTTGGTACTGCATCAACTCGTCTGTGCTCCAGCAGTTCAGCTAAGCAAGTCACCATATTGGGAAAAGCCAAGAATTCCTTAAAATTGTCATCACTGGTTTCATGGACAAAATATAAAGTTAAGATATTGGTTTTCAATAAAGCTGGAGATGGGCCATATTCTTCTGAAAGTGAATTTGTTACGAAAGAAGAAGGTTAGTAAGTTTTTTCTTGATGAAAATCTTGAACATGTTAAAGCTGATATCAAGAAATCCAATTAATACTACATCTGTATTTGGACTTTGTGGTATGTATTTCAATCTAGCATCAGTTTGAACTTTCATCCAAGGTCATTGGTTTGACCTCTGTCAGATAAAGACCCTTTCTTGACCAGCATCCTTTGCGGAACTCGATTGCTGTTCTCCACAGCTTCGACTCGTTCGCGATAATTTCTGACATCCTGAAATCATCACAGTTGTAATCCGTCTTAATCTTCAACTGAAATCGCTTAATTGATCAAAAAATGATATCAATAGTCTCTTTAGTTCATAAACAATGTATTTAGGCATATATTTTCGTATTCCATGGTCGGAGTTGTGAAAATTAGACGAAAGAATCTTGGGTCACAATGGCTGAGAGAGTGAACAGGAGTGGAGAGGAAATTATCTAATTTACGGGAAAGAAAGCTTCTAAGGTCGAATATATCTTGTTTGTTTGTTATGGTCAAGCATTAAATTCGTCAAATAAATGCATGTGAACGCAAGGATTAAGACTGGGGGATGCAATTAACTGTACAGTACCCTCCTCCTTGGATTTGATTCCTTGTTCGAGTAACAACGGGAAAATTTGCCAGAGTGAGAACAGGTAGGTGAGAGTTTATCAATTCAAATTGGTCTTCTTCCTTTCAGGAATCATATCTGCAGTTATTTCTCCAATATCCAACTGGTCTTGTACCGAGATCTGGCAGTAATCCTTCGTCGATACTGAATTGCCGCCATAATTTGTTTGCGATGGAATGACCACATGACTTATAACACCATCGTAACATCACTATAGATAAAATGGCGGCAGTTTTGCTTTAATGATAGATAACTTTGACTCGTTGTAATCAGTCTATACAATTTTTGTAAACAATAATAAAGGCTTGCAAAGGGTGCCGGTCAGTAAAGGGTCTTTAAATTCAGGTCAAGAAGACTGTAGGTCCCGCTGTCAGGTTTTTGGTTGGCTGAAGACGTTGTTACAAGATGGCTATCGCTCAGTAATTTTGGCTTTAAATTTTGCAGCTTACCTTTGTTTACCAATGTCAGCGTGAATGTGCATAAGTATTTGGGTTTTTTATGTCAGTTGGACAGTCTTTCGTTTTCTATTCGAGATTGAAAGTGATAAATAATTGACTAAAGAGCTGCATATTTGCAAGTCTACAATTACCCTATTGTCTTTGATGATTTCGACACATGCGTTTGTATTTTGTAGTCAGAGGAACGATAGCGTGAGCGTTTATGTTGTTGTATTTATAGACTGCCTCCATTTATCTACGTCAACTAACTTAAACTCTGTGTGATTCAGCTCTAAGGTATTCCAAGTATGCTCCCTTTCAATGTTGTTTTTTCTTATTTCTTTATATTTAGCCCCCCGATTGGCACCAAGAAACATCATACTGCAGATTACTGGATCAAGATCACTTCTTCTCAGTTGGGACCATTTGTCTAAAAATGACACTAATGGAATTATTATCAACTACTCTGTTTGCATACAGCTAGGTGCAAATACTCCGATTTGTGTGAATATTTCAGCTACAAATGACAGATACCCTGCAAGTGGCTTGAAACCATATTCAAATTACACTGTCAAAATTGCAGCAATAAATTCAGCTGGTTTTGGACCATACAATGTTGGGATTACAAAACAGACTAATGAAGAGGGTAAATATTTCGTTTATACTTATCATAAAATTTTATATTTTGAGTTATTTACGTACAACCAGTATGATGTAATGAGAAATTCGGCATTCTTTGTTGTAACTTCGAGTTTCAAGCTATGCCGCGCTTTGGGTGGGTTGGTATACCTTTTATTGGTGGGATAATTCAACTGTTTTATTTTTCATCAAAAATTTTCATAAGAGGAGTTGCTTATTACGCTGCCTACAAATTGCTCCACGAGACACTACAAGGATGATGCCACAGAGAGCAACAGACTATGACATTACATAGTCTCATTCCCCGCGGCCATTACATGGAAGGAAGCAAAATTGCCTGGTGAAGCCGCACCCAAAGAACCACCAAACTGATTTGCATAATTTGGCATAGATTCTATCAATGCGTCGAAGAGGCTTTGACCAAATTGAGTTCAGGCCTCAGTCGAGGAATTGAAGTTGGAGTTGTAGACAAATCTTGAAGTATATAGATGATCTAATTTTGATTTTCAAGACGTTTGTTGAACCTTGCTTTGTTTTGAACATCCCCAATTCATTTTATTTAGCTCCTGCAGCTGCTCCTACGATACAAACCATTTCAACTGGCAAGTTCGATGCTACCTTGACGATCACGGTATGACTTACCGTTCTGATATCTTTCTCCTGCTTTGAAACTGACGAAGATAAGAGCCAAACCCATTTTTTGATAGACCATTTTAGCCTTTCTACAACAGAATCCGGATCGGACCGCACCCCCATACATTGTTCGAAAATCTTACGAGTTTTTATGTGCACAATAGTAGGATCTACCCTATACCCTGGCGAAAATTTTATATTAAACTGTATAAAACTGCCCCTCGATCTAGACTGCTCTTTAGAATAGCTAAAAAAGTCTATTGCGTTTTACATAGATATGATATTTGATTCCACATCGAAGAGTAGGGTTTATCCTGAAAGTGAATTTTGTAATTCTATCAGTTTAGTGCCCTAAAGTATTTTCCTTTTAATAGTCATGTTCATGCAGCTAGAGGCACTCAAGTTTTAAGCATGCCAAAAATCCTTTATTCATCTGACATCCATGAACTGTTCGGCTTTTTTTCAAAGCTTGTGTCTCTCTGTTTCTACATTTTCTTGTTTAAGTCGATCTATTTAAGATCGTAGGAGTACTGAACACTGTTGACCAAAACGCGGGCACCCTAACTTTGTTGTATTATCTAATAAAGAAGTTTTGGGCATATCCGTTGGTTGAAGAAACTTTGTTTTGTTACAACTTTCTTCCAACACGCAAAATATCTAAGCAACATCCATTGCGTTTGATGATCGAATTTCTATGGAATTGCTGTTCAGTCTGTTATAGAATGCAATACATCCTGGTCGATTGCCATTCGACACCATCTTTTCTGTCATCGTCTTCTGTGTAATAATGAACGGTACAGCAGTTTCATGTTTCTTGTCTTCTTTCTTGGTAGAATATTAACAAGAATGATGCAAATGGCAAACTATTAGGGTACTATATTGGATATGAATGTGTGAATAATGGAGTTAATTCCAGAGATTGTCCAGCAAATTCCAAAAAGAATGTGACAAAACATGGCTATCCTAAATCCACACTATTGTTTTCGAATTTGATGTCCTGGACAAAATACAAAATTACAGTACAAGTTTTTAATTCAGCTGGTGGCAGCGTAAGAAGTACTGCGAAGGAAGAAGTTACTAAAGAAGATTGTAAGTTTTTGAAGTGAATGACATGAGCTATATTGTGTGCTCTATAAAAACGACAGAGAAAGGGCTAACCATACCACGGTTTTTTGGCTTCTTTGGCCACATGCTATATTATCAGATACAATCAGCTATTTATAAACGTATGAGGTCTTATCTTTTAACTGAAGTTGTTATGACCGTTTGAAATTTCATTGCTTTCGATTGTTTGTACAAACAATGTTTGACGCTTGGGAATTTATCAATGTCGTGAAAGAAGGTTTGAGGCGTCAAGTAATAATCCTGTGAAAATGCCATTCTATCATATAACTTCTACTTCGACGTTACTTTGACTTTGAAGTAGTAAACTAAACATAAAAATATCACTTAAAGCTTTATTATCTCTATATAAAGCGTGCCTGAATTATTGGCAGCCAATAATTCAGTTGCCAGCCTCGCAAGTATCGTCCGGTCATGAGGATTAGCGCGGTTTCTCTTTGAAGCTCTTTGAAGATCAATAAGGTGTAACTTCTTAGAGGAAGGAAAACAAAGGGATCTGACGATCGTCTCTCATAGCATTAGAAGACAACTGATAAAGCAAGGCCAGGAAAGTAATTATAGCGATAATAAAGCTTTAAACTTTGTGGTCATAAGACGAGACAGACTTTTGTGCAGTATTTGTAGTTGTGGCAGATTTTACTCCTCTTTTTGTTCACCTACTTAGTCAAAGTTTGCTCGATTAGAGTGAGAGATATTTTCGCAGATGCAACGAAATATAACATTGCAGTACTAGTACAAGAACAATTTTAGGGGATAATATAAAGGCACTTGCACTTTGAGATAACCATTCTCTCCATTTGCCTATGGAAAATTGATTAGCCAAACGATAACTCAACGACCTTTATATTTTGGTTCGTTCAGTATGAATGTGAACATGAAAGAATAGGACTAGCATGCCCGGGTTAGTCCACCGCCTGGTGCCATGAGTTGCAACAAAGAGCTTTTTTACAGAGAAATTTGATAGCAACAGTACGGTGTGACTTTTTAGAGGTTTGCTAACCTCGTGTTTCCAAGTTTTCTGATTCGCTGCAAGGTGATTTTTATCGCAATTCTTTCTTACTGATACAACCGTTTCTTTTAGATCCTTCTGCTGCGCCACCAAACATCATTGTTGGTAATACAGGTTCACGTACTGTTACAGTCAATTGGAGTGTAATGCCAAAGAATAGCACAAATGGACCAATTATTGGCTATGAAGTGAAATTAGATTACTTTCGACGTGGAAATCCAACATTTAAAACAACAGCTACGACCACATTGAATGTTGACATTGGAAATCTTTTTCCTTATACCACATACAATGTTACTGTTCGAGCAAAGAATAAAGTTGGATTCGGACCTTATGGTGAAATGAAGTCAGTCAGAACCGATCAGGATGGTTTGCTTTACTTTTTTTTTCATTGGTTGTATTCTGTCTTTCATCTCATTTTATTTGCACAGTGGTCCGTTGTTGTATTTGTTACTGAGGCGCCCTTGCCTATGCAGTAAATTCTGTTGTAAATCGCCAATAGCGGGACATGTCTTTGTCAAATTTCATAATCTTCTATCAGAATGTTGTCGGTTTTAAAAAAATAGGTACCATCAGTCATCATGTAAATGTGTACGCCGTATTTATGAGGAAATTCATATTTCTTCACGCAAAATTTGGAGGTTCTGCTAATGAGTCCAAGGAATGCTAATGAGTCCTTGTAGTACCATTTGAATTTCTTATCTGTTGTCTTCATTCTTTAGAGGTAGATTTGTGGTATATTTGTACTTTTTTGTTACCAATGAAGGGAGCGCCTTCTTGCAGATTTACGAATTATTAGCCCTATCAATTGATGTAATATGATGATGATGATGATGATGATGATGATGATGATGATGATGATGATGATGATGATGATGATGATGATGATGATGATGATGATGATGATGATGATGATGATGATGATGATGATGATGATGATGATGATGATGATGATGATGATGATGATGATGATGATGATGATGATGATGATGATGATGATGATGATGATGATGATGATGATGATGATGATGATGATGATGATGATGATGATGACGATAATTCTGTTTGCTAACAATGATCTATCTAGACTATAGTATGTAATGTTTCTTGTGATCGTCTTCCAGCTCCATCTGCCCCAACTATCACGAACACTGTTCCACAAGGGACAACGAGTATCGAAGTTCGCTGGTCTCCACCAATTGATCCAAATGGAATAATTCGACATTATGAATTGAAGTATTGTTTACAACCAACAAACTGCTCTCAAATCAGAGTGCCTGGAAACAAGACAGACAAGATTGTAGAGAATTTGCAAACGCATGTCAATTATACGTTCCAGGTACAGTTTGTAATAAGAATTTTTAATCACGCACGCTTAAATCTACATATCGTTGTGGAGGTATGATCTGAAAAATATTTCATTTTAGCAATTTGGACCATCTTAGCTGTGGTGGTTTATTGGCTACCTGATAGTTTGAAGCACAATATAAAATTTCTGAGAATTTTCAGCAGATCAGATCTTTTTCTTTGACCTATTGAATTTTCGAAAACTGTTCAGAAATATACGACATCAAAGAGTGGACCAACATCAAAGAATATGGACAATTGAAAAGGACAACACAGAACAGAGAACAGTGGAGATCCATGATAGGAAACCTTCGGACTTACGAGGACGCTACATAGGTAGATCGATAGGCAGGCGGGCAGCTGGGTAGATAGATAGTTCAGAAATATGCAAAACCTTGTGAGATACTTTGATATTCATCATCTTCAGAAACTGAATGAGATTAGTGTGGAAACTTTTAGCAAGTTTCAGTATATTTATGAACTGTCTTCTTTTTAGAATGAAGACGACGATGAGAAAAGACATATTGACATTCCAGTTATAAAGAAAAATTTCGACAATCCAGTTGACAATCCATGATTATTTGATTAACGAAAAAAAGTTTGACAGTCCAGTTGAAAATTAGTTTAGTTTTACGGCATAATTAAGTACGTTTCGACTCTGGCTAGAGTCATCTTCAGCAAAGGAAAAATGTGCACGAGGGCCTTTTAAACTAAAACGAAACACGGCATGTGAAGGGGAGAAGTACCTAATAAGGTAAAGTAAACAACAAACCAGGGAAAAAAACAAAAGAATACTAAAATGTGACATAAAAACATCTTCTTTTTGTCTGTCTTCTTTATACCGTTAATTGGCGCATGAATCATCGAATTCATTATTTGATTTATTATGCCAGAATGTAATCTTTTGTTGAAAGACCATCGATAGTCAATTTGAAATCCCAATATTTTGGCTTTTGCACTGTTTACCATGCGTTATAGAGCCTATTGCTCAAAATAGGGGCTTTCAGGCTATCATAGAAAGCTTTCTCAGAAGGCAAGTGTGAATTTTGTTTTATAAAAGATTCAGGCTTCCGCGAAGGCAAGACGATATGCCTTTAAGAAGAATGGATTTCATTTCTTTGAGTAAACCATGTCAGGTCGAAAAAGACAGAGAGGGTAGACATTATGGCTGGCTCTACAGAAGGTGCGAAATCTTTTCCTGAGGCTGTCAAATCGTTTGTCTTAAAGGACAAGTCCGGGGCTGGAATGATTAATGCTAGAAAGGAAACTTATCATCTACTGATGCGAATTCTCAACTTTTTTTCACATTTTGAATATTTCAATTGCTGTCGTTTCCAAAAATGTTTGACAATTCAGGCCGTATCTCGTCTCTATGTCGCCTTTCTCTTGCGAGTGCATACGAAACGAAGAGGAGGCTAGCAACGATTAAGAGGCGAGCGCGATATGACGTCATAAAAATAATAATGATAATATAATTTATTTGTAAGTTGGCGACTGTAGTAGCAGCAGTTCTAATTAAAGCCAACTATGTACAATAGTAACCTATTTACATTAATCATAAATCTAAAATATACGTAGAAATACTAACTAAATATAGCCAAGGTTTGCTATTATGTTTTGCAGAGCTTGCAGTTGCATTTGTCTGTAGTCCAGCTTTTGATGAGACCCTTAAAGATTTCTAGCGTTCGAGACTCTTTGACTTCACTTGGTAATGTCTGCCAAAGTCTACTTCCAACATATCGTATGGTTTCGATACCATGAGCAGTTGTATTTGCCCTTGGTACTAGAAGACCATCATTATTTCTAAGATTGTATGATATGTTCGTTCTTTCGACAAAGATGTCTTCCATGAAAGGTGGATTTAAACTGTTTTTGGCTTTATATATCTCTATCATCAGCAACTGCAAGTTTCTTTGGTGAACTGATACTGAGTTATCTTTTGCTAAAAGTTCATTAAAGGAGGATTCAGTCTCTCTGTATACAATTCGCAAAGCTCTTTCATGAATTTTATTAATTCGACTATTTGCGGCTCTGTCATGAAACATCCAAATTAACGGACAATAGCTGAAATGTGACATAATAAAAGACCTCATTATCAGTTTTACTTTTTCTGTATCCATGTAATTGGATACCCTTGCTAAGGCGTAAAGTTTTTGACTTGCCTTCATACATACTTGATTAACATGAACATTAAAATTTAACTTGGAATCTAATGTTACACCAAGTGATTTTTCAGATTCAGATTCTGATATTTGCGAGGTGCCAATATTTAGTGTCATTCCATCATTTTTTGCTCCGAATATTAAAAGATGACTCTTTTCTTCATTTAGTTTCATGAAATTGTCAGAGAACCATTCTGACAGTAAAAGTGTGTCTTTTTCTAATTTTGAGAGCACTGTCCTAAGGTTCTAATCTCCAACATATAATGTTGTATCGTCTGCATAATTGCATACTTCAGTATCATTCACTAAATAAAATATATCATTGATAAAGATATTGAAGAGGACGGGCCCTAATACTGATCCCTGTGGTACTCCCATTTTTGAGTAACACCAGGTGCTAAATGTACCATTTGTCTCCTTTCAGAAAGGTAGCTACATATCAACTTTAGAGCGTTGCGACTAAATCCATAGGCATCTAGTTTTGCTAAGAGAAGGTCGTGATCTAAGCAATCAAAGGCCTTTGAAAGGTCTATCAGGACAGCACCTACATATCCTTTCTTGTCGAGAAACTCTTTACATGTTTCCAAAAGTCTAAGTAGAGCGTGTTGGGTGCTATAGCCCTCACGAAAACCACATAAATAACGTGAAAAAGGAAAAAACACTTTTATTTGGTCATACAAGATTCGCTCGAATATTTTGGATTCGGATGCAAGGATAGTAATGGGGCGATAATTCTTTTTTATCATAGCATCTTGATTTTTGAAAAGTGATGTGATCTCCCCCTAAAGTGATGTCATGTCGCGCAGATCGATGGAGAAGGTGAAGAATACTGGGAAAAGTATGATACACCATTTATAACAGTATTCTCTCGTATTTTATCTTCAATTGTACCAACCACGGACTTGTCCTTTAAACAGAACTGTATCCTTTGTTTCATGAATTTCACCCTTGCTTTTCTCGGAGGAAAAATATAACTGTTACTGTGTCTTGCTTAGTTTTTCATTCAACTATTTGTTCACTTGCAGATACGGGCACACACAGTAAAATATGGCAACTGGAGTAATAATGTGACTGAAAAAACCATAGAAGGAAGTGAGTTCTGATTTTGACACCCCTATGTTTGAAATCCACTGACATTTGTATGTAAAATCAAGATACTATCCATTTTAACACTGTTTAGTGAATAAAAATCAACACTGAATGATGCGAAATTTCCAGATCGGGGCTCTGCTATATTTGCAGAGGTGGGTGTCCTGAATTTCATGTAACCCACCAACCCCTATATATTTTGCAACCCATCCAGCACGACTGACATCTGCTGTCCCAAATTCTGACGAAGAAATTATAATTAGCTCGTGATGGCGATTGTTCGAGATAACGGACAGTCGAGAAGCCGGATATCTTGACTGTATGATCAAAGATTTCCTTGCAGCCTGTATCCGTTATACAAGGAAAAACTAACACTTAGCTCAATCCTTCGATGGTAAAACAATTCTTATTCAAATTGAGGAGTATTACCTATGGTAGTGAATTAATGCGAGTAAGGGGACTAACTTGGCTAGGACATCTCATGCGCTTGCATCCAGAAACACCAGCAAGGAAAGCCCTTAATGAATATCTCAGGAAAGTGGAACGGCCACAAGGAAGACCAAATACGACCTGGATGCAGACAGTCAGACAAGATTTGGCAAGCGTTGGAGTTAAACTGGATCTATCAAAAGAAGCACAAACATTGAATAGACTTTCTGATCTGACACGGGATAGAAAGAACTGGCGTGTTGCATGTTGATCAGAAAGAAGTTGTGATTATTTTTCTTGTAAATTGGTCTTCAGAGAATCAGACTTTTTGATGCTTATGATTTATTTTGTCATTTATTCTAGTTCCTACAAAGCCATTAAATGTGAAAATCCAGAGCTACGAGAAATCCCTAACATTGACGTGGACAGAGCCAGCCAAACCAAAAGGAGTCATTTTGTATTACAAGGTATCTTAGGGCTTTGTGGTTCAAGGTATACTACTGATCTGGCAGTAATGAATAATTTTTAGCAGCAAGGCGATTTCATTGTACAATAAAATTACCAAAGTTGGCATGAACTAATGTTATTGTTTAGAAGACAAGGTCTTGTTGCCCCGCGCCGAAGCGGGGCTTATGTAGAACAATGCACGTAAAGAGAATAAAAGGTGCTGTGGGCTCAAAATCTCGAGAAATTTCAGCCGGTTTGCCATCAGAAAACAAGTCTGAAAACTAGTATTTCTTGAATTCCTCTCTCAGGTCTGGAAATTAGGAAGATGCTTGTAAGGGGTTTCTATGGAAACGAGAATTCTACGTTCCGTTCTTATCCGTTCTGATTCTTGCTATTGAATGCTTAATTGTATTTCTGAAACGAGTTTTTCTATTGAATCTATATTTTAGTGGCATATAAATCATTGACCAGAATCGAATTTGGAATTCTTTTTCCTATCCAAACCCGTACCAGCATTTTTCCAATTTCTGAGTGTAAAATATGAGTGCTTTTAAAAAAGATTTCACATCTAAGTTAGCCTTTCACTGCTAGATAACATTTTACATTTTAGTTTTGAATACCGGCCACATACTTATTATTCCATAGCCCGCCAAATGCGACAACTTTTTTTCCACCCGGTAGTTTGTTATATGAGTTAAGTAAACAGACCATATACCCAGCTGCCAACTTAGTATTTAGCTCTTGCCGACTAATATCTTGCATGTAATTCAATTTCTTTCTTTGCATAAGTACCGTAAAACCTCTATTAAGCCCCAAACTTATACAAAACCCTCACTTATGCATGATTCTAGAATTTACCAAATAGCTTCCATTTATTTACCTACACAACCGTGCATCTTAATTTTAGTATGGTTTGGCATAAAAACTGTGTCGAGGTTATTTATTTGAGCCGTAAACTGTATGTTGATTCCGCAAAATATGGGATAAAGGAACTGAAGGGCTACCAAATATATCCATGTCATTTGATTTTGTGAATAAGAATGCGTTCACATGATGCCGGCACATTTTGAATACGGTGAAAAATGTGACGGATAGGCCTCTCGTTCACACGTAAAAGGCCCAATTTTTGCCGGCAGATTTTGAAAACGGTAGATTTTGAAAACGGAACTCTAACCGGCTCATTTTGGAATCGACATTCTGTGAACAATTGAAAATGATGAATGCAGAACATTCTTCGACGCTTTTGGAACGAGACTGATCGATTCTTTGGGTGTAAGTAAATTTCTCTGCCATCAAAGTCCTGCAATGAGTTTTTTACTGTCAAGTTTCCACCGTTTTCAAATTGTTCCGGTATCGTGTGAACGCTAGCTCAAATTTTGCTACCGTCACATTTTTCATCGTTTTCAAAATGTGCCGGCATCATGTGAACGCAGTCTAAGGCCCCTTCTCTAATAAGCCCCCTCTCTGTCAAGCCCCCCTCTGGAAGGTGTGAAATCAGATAAGCCCCCGGGGGCTTAATAGAGCTTTTACGATACGTTGCTTTTCTTTGATACATTTCAGGTTTATGGTACTGGTAGGAAGCCATATAACAGTTCATTCAGCCAAACAATTGATAGGAAATACACATGCGTTTTAGTTCAGAATACTTTCAAAAAAGAGTGCCGAACATCGTACGCTGTTGCGAACCTTGTTCCTGGTACTGACTATGAATTTGAAATCGCTGCTGCAACATCTAAAGGACTTGGACCTCGTTCGTCAAAAACAAGTGGACGCACTAATGTTGCAGGTAAATCGTATTCTTCCAGATAGGATGATGTCATAAAACAGTGTAAAGACATGACCCCATCTTGTTTTGTATTGGGGCGAATTTCACGTTGATTTTGATACAGTAACTTCATATGGGACGTTTGTAAAAATTGTTTGCACATTTACCATCATGGTACCGAGGATAGAAAGAACAGAGAATGATTGTTGATCAGACGTAAAATCTTCACCAAAATACTTGAGACAAATCACAAAATTGCAATAGACGATAACGCTAAAGATGGTGGTGAGCAACTTTTTACCAAGAGCTTTGCTATCTAATTACGAATCTTTAACGATTCTAAAGGGGGTCGATTAAAGAACGCAATGCATCTTGGTAAAAAGTTCCTTGCCGACATCTTTAGAGTAATCATCTGTCGCACTACTTTGGCCTTTGATTATATGTAACCCATTCCCCCGTTTCAAGGTTGCTTAAATAAAAACTCTTCCACCTTGGCAACATTGAGTTGGGGGAAGAACGATCAGAAGATATCAAACATACAAACGATCGAATACTGATACATGCTAGAGTCCTTTTCACGTTGGATGCCAGGCTAGCATAGGTGCATGATGCTGAACAACAGAAACCCCAGAAAAGGGAACAACAGCAACAATAATTCATGTGACTATTGTTCCCCGCCCAGAATCCCGCTGCACTGAAGCCTTTAGCGATAGGACAGCCATTGTGTAGCAGTTTGAAATTTATATCAGAAAGGAGCTACCTTAATCTATTGTTTTTGGGCTTTGAACTTATTTTTACTTGGTATACAACCACCTTTCACTGTTTCATAATTTTTCGGTAGTGAGCCACCCTAAGTGCAGAGCCACTTTAACCGTAAAGTTCTAAGCGGGAAAAAACTGCTACACACTGGGTGTCATGGTAAAACACTGCGCCCATACATATCAGGTGGGTTTACCAATTTCCAGTATAATTGATCGGGGAAAGGATCGAACGTGGGTGAATTGTCATTAAACACTATTTATACTTTACATCAGATGTGAAACAGACTTAACAAACAAAAAGAGAAACAAGTTCAGAGGAATTAGTGGCCTATTGGCACATTGCAAAAGTTAGGAGTTATCTTAATCAAGCCGACCAGTTTAGTGGATAAATTCAATAGTTTTAAAGACATTACAAATACATGGGACTTTATCAGGGCCGAAGACAATGGGGACTGGGGGTGGAATGCCCCTTTTAAGGCTATTCATGGGAAAGTTTGATCTACTTATCGAACATGTTTGTGTGATTGACAGGTTTGCTTCAAAAGATTTTATCAGAGAAATGATAGATCATTGGAGCCAATAGTGCCTCTGATAAATATTTGACCAATTTTTCCCCTTCTCACATAGCGAAACCATTATCTTGCAAATTCTTGTGGCGTTCTTTACATGTCCATTCGCCCTATTAAACCCTTTAATATATTGATGCTTCATTTTCATTTCCTAACAAAACTTGTTTCTTTGCAGCTGCTCCCAAACCAAGATTACAGATATTTGCATCAAAAGAAATTGGAAGTGAACTGAACCTCACAATTAATGCAGTTACAAACTACTACGGGCCAATCATGTGAGTGGATTTTTATTTCAAGCTGAAAATAACAAATTTTACTGACCTGTTTCTTTTACAAATAAATCAAAATGGACTTCTTTGAACATTTAGCTATATAGTGGAGTGTTTTAGATGTAAAACCATTTTTATACAGGATACAGGCCATTGAGATTGACTACGATGAGTTCTAGTAATCACTTAAAACTGAAGCCAAACCTAGAAGCCTCATACTTTGATTAGAAGGATGCACCGTTAATGCGTCCGGTAAGCGTATCAATAGCTATAAGTGACCCCGGGTATTGAGTCTTTTGGCTATTAATTGATGAACTTAATTGTTTTAAGTTAATGTATTGATAGACCATTAAAGAAATATGGCGTTGAGGGGCATTGACTATGGTGCCCTATGTTAGATAATTGAATTTCTATAGGATTCCTGTTAATTCTATTATAGAACGCAACGCAGCTAGGTCAAATGCCCCACCGCCATCTTTTCCGTAATCTTCTATTTTGTAAGATGAAACACAGGGCCTCGGTTGCTCATGGAGCTGTTTTTTTCGAAGGTGAATCCCTCGTGAGATTTGCAGAGATTTCTTCCACTTTCTTTGTACAAGCTCAGCTCTCTTGACTTTGCTAGAAAGAGGATCATTTATTTTTCAAAATCCAAATTGGGGTACACCAATCTCAAATTAGCTTTGCCCTTATGAATTTGATTGTATTTTTTGCAGAAATTATCAAATAATCGTTCAAGTGATAGAGAACAGTAATGAAAAGGCCATGGCTAGCTTCCCGGACCTTCTTCAAAAGAATGACGCTTTGGCAAAGAATTTGAAATACTTTTTGGCAAAAAGTGTTGATCCTTCGAAAATGCCATTCTTGATGAGTTTCAAACCTGGTGTAGCGTTGGTAGATGCTCTGTCCCTTGAGCTGGAAACTCCTGGAAATTACTTCTTACATTTGAGAGCTGTGTCACAAAGAGCCGGGGCATTGAAGGTGAATACATAACATCGTCATTATTTTGTTGCTAAGAAGAAAGAGTATTGTATGCTTGCAGAAGAGCAACTAGCATTGTTGTGATTTTTTCACTGGTATTAAAAATCCAGATCCAAAGCAACAAGAACGGCGCACAATTAATGCTTCAGACGAACTAAACCATAAAGTAGTAAGAAGTTTCCACTTGTTTCAATGTTTTCTGTTTATGAAGATCAAATGTTGAAATTTATAAATTTACTGCATATTGAAATTCTTAGCTACCACTGTAAACTTTCGCGTTAAAGCTTGATGCACATATGTGAGAGGAACTGAAGGAAATTCATGTCGAAAACACCTTGGTTTGGCTGCTTCACTACTCTCAAAAGTCACTTCCACTACTTGCTGAAGAATAATCAATAATGTCCTGCTGCGTCTGATACATTTTAGACGCAACGAATTGTTTTATTGATTGGAGGAATTGTTCACATTTTATCAGTTTATCAAAGCCAAAGCCCTCTAAAACTGACTTTTGAGTAGTTCTTTATTTGAGTGTAAATGCATGCATTGCAAATTTCGAAAGATTTCCGAAAGTCAAGTTAAAGCCAAGCCTTCGACTGCATAGACCATGGATTGTTGATAGCAAAATTGCATGCCTATGGTTTTGGTAGATGTGCCCTACTCATGATTCACAGCTATTTGTCACAAAGGAGATAACGAGTTAAAATTAATGGGTAATTTAGCACTTGGAAAGAAGTTCAAAAAGGAGTCCCACAAGGATCAGTGTTAGGGCCTCTCTTATTTAACGTGTATATTAATGACCTTTTTCTTCTGATGAATAGAGCCGAAATATGCAACTATGCAGACGATACCACTATCTACATATGCGGCTCTGAGGTCGAAAATGTCATTGGCGGACTAGAACAAGATGCCATCCAACAATCAACCTGGTATCCTGAAAACTATATGAAATTAAATGCGGACAAATGTCATTTTATGATATTTGGCGAGAAAAAAGACAAGATGAAATTACATGTAGGAATGGCGGTATTAGAAGAAAGTGACGAAGAAACATTATTGGGAGTTACACTAGATACAAAACTTAACTTCAAAACTCATTTGCAGATTCTTTGTAAAAAGGCCAACCAGAAACTGCATGCTTTATCTCGCATTTCAATTTTCATGGAATCCAAAAGATAAAATTGATGATGAACACATTTATAATGTCACAATTCAGCTACTGCCCATTAATCTGGATGTTCCATGACAGAAATGTCAATAACAAGATAAACAGGATACAGGAAGGGCCCTTCAAATCGCATACAAAGACAACACTTCTTCTCCTTACGAGAAATTGTTAGAAAACGATAATTCGGTCTCTATACAGCAGAATAACCTACAGTTGCTCATGGTTGAAATTTACAAAACAAGGAATCACTTGAATCCTTCGTTTATGATGGAAATTTTTGAGGAAAAGGCAATGCCGTATCAACTAAGAAGCTCGAGCGATTTAACCTACCAAAAGTGAGAACCGCATGCTGATACCGGAAGGTTCTTGAGTCAAAGAATATGGGCATAATTACGTATGGAAGTGAAAACTTCAGTCTCTTTGACTGTTTTTAAAAAACATCTTAAGACAACAAAATGCAAACATTGCAACTGTTGGATTTACAAAACTTTTATATATGCTGTAGGTTTTTTGTAATTATTATGTATTTCTTTTGTAACACCTATTGTAAATAGTTGGCCTTAATTAGCTTTATCTTTAGCTATTTCGAACAGCCAACTATAAATCAAAGTAGTAATAATAATAATAATAAAACCACACTGTTAAAATTTTTCCGAACGTTTCGATTAAAAATCTTCATCAGCCTAACTTTACAAAGCAGCAACCGAGCATTTATAACCTAGGAACATTAAATTACAATAAAGAAGAGCCAAACAATTAAATTCATACCAAGCCTGACAAAATCGCCCAACTTACACTGAAATAAAAGCGCAAACGGGAATTAAAAGCTTAAAGATTGGAGAGTAAATAATCCCAGTAGGTAAACCTATAACCAACCCAACCCCTGAGAGACCCCCAAACCCACCCTTCCAAGTCTAATAAGAATACCCAACTTTTTTCAAAATAATAGCCCCAACGGGAATTGAAAGTAACAAGTTTTGAGAGTTAATAATCCCAGTGGGTAAACCAATAACCGACCGAACCCCGAGAGACCCAAAAACCCTCTCTTCTTCAAAAATACCCTGATTAAAATCCCCCAGGAGAAGTCCGGGCACACAATAATAATAATAATGATAATATTAATAATAATATATGATAATGATAATAAAGCATCGGTCTAAAGTAGATAAGTTTTCAATTACCTTATTTTCCTATTGTCATGAAGATCCTGTTTCTACAGCTCTACAGTGCTCGTTACTGGAAAGCATCTTTTGTTCCTTTCAGGGCCCAGTGGTATATGGAAATATTACAGCGTACAAATTAGGTATGAAGTTATGAAATTATATGTGTTTAGGATGTCTTTCTCGTTTGATCTCGCATGCAGCTCATTGACTTTTTTATTCGCATTTACGTTTCTAAAGTTGTTGAAGTCGTTTGATAATCTATGCATTGATTGTGCTGCTTTTTTGACATCTTGTTGTGTTGTTAGTAGGAAAGTATATTAGACTACTGCACTGTTCCTCATCCGACCCAAGTTACACAATTTTTAGGCATATATATGCGTTTCTTACGTTAGCAAAATCTCAAATCATATTCTAGAACGCAAACAGATGAAAACGCTTGCAAAACCAAAGGACAAAGATATTGGTGCAAATACGATAAAACTTGACATGACAATCAATCTTCCTAAAGGATTTGTTCCAACGTAAGTTGTTTAGCAGTTTGTTCCCATATTGATTTAATCACTGACACAAGTACTGCAACAGGCAAAACACCTTCATAATTTTTTTATTTCCCCAAATTTTTCACTTGCTTTCGTTTCATTTGTATTTTTGCATCCTATTCTTCTCTGCCTTCTACCAATGCACCTGTTCTATTAATCATTCTTTTTCCTCTCTAACTATTTTCTGCTACTCTTCTTTGTCATTAGACTGACTACATGAGTCTCAGTTTTTTGCATTGAATTGGATAATGAATTGGATGATGCTTATTGAAAACATCAGATTAAAAATGCTGAACGAATACAAGGAATCATGTTGCCAGTTTACTTTGTCAATGTAGTTGCAGAAGGGTTGTGCCCAAGAAGTCTAATTGTATCTTTCAAAGCTACCGTATACAGTAAAACCCCGCAAACAAGAACAAGAACAAGAACATTTTTCTAAAAACACTGACTAGGTTCTTGCATATGAAGTACTTATGACATTTTCAGGGTGTGGTTCTTATCACAAGGACACTTTTGACTATGATGAATATATAGCTATACATTAAAACTTGAAGTGGAATGACTGCATTTAAATATTAGAGGGTATGGTATTTTGTTGTTGACAAAGCAGTTTATATCATACAGCTTGATAAAGCAATTTGATATCCCTGAAAACTGTTAGAGCTGTTCGCATAGCAATAGTTGGGAGTTTGTTCACACTGATATAATGAAATTTCTTGATTAAGTGTACCGTCTCATAACAACATTGAAATAGATCAGTCTTTTTTGATTCGTATCTTTGGGTGTATTTTTCCACAAATCAGTCTGCAGGTTCTTATTTTGCTATGTTCCATTTTGCGGGGTTTACTGTAGCTCTGTAAAGCCCCCGGAAGGCTTATCTGACTTCAGAGACTCTGGAGGGGTAGGGGGCTCAAACAGAAGGAGGCTTATTAGAGAGGAAGGCTTATTTGCAGAGTTAAATGAAAGACCATGGTCGTATTTAGGTCTTCACATTTTATTGGACAGATACAATTTTACAAGTTAATTGGACAAGTTCGAAACAGTTTTTGTCGCAAACCATTTAAAAGTAACTTCTGAGATTGTTTTCGTAGCCAACTAGAAGTTGTTGGAAACCGCTCGCATTTGATGAATGTGAGCGGGGGGGGGGGCTTAACAGAGATGGGCTTGTTTCAGTTTGTTTGCTTAGGAGGGATGGGCTTATCAGAGGAGGGTACAACATAAAGCTTTTACGGTATATCGTCATTGATTTTCAATTGGCAATGATATTTGTATCGATGCATATGCACTGCTAGTCAAGAAAATTCACAGATATTAAACAGCTTACGCGATGTAATACTGTCTGTCTCCTTTCAGCTTTTACTACGTAATTGCAGTCAAAGTAATACCAGGTAAACACTTAAAAGATTCCACATCTTACAAACCAGAAGATTTAAACAAATACGATGTGTCAAATAAAGGCAAACCATATATTGCAGCTGTTCTTTCAAAGGCAGAATATGATGCCATGTCTGAGAAAATATTTGAAATTGGGACTGGAAAGTCAACTACTTTTACTGTGGCAAGACGAAGTCGCATGGCAAGAGCTGTTACTGAAAACTATGAAAATGTTCCTTTGGATTCAGATTCAACATATAGAGCTTTTGTCATGGCACTTGCATCTAAGGTATGGTTTTTATAATAGACCTTTAAGCTATTCTAGACTTATGATGATGAGTCCCTGTTTCCCCGTGCTCTTGGACTTAATGATGGCGCTTCAGTCAACGAAGACTCGTAATATTACTCTTAGAAACTTGGCCCTATTTAGGCCCAAACTTCGCGATTCCGACAGTACCAATCAGATTGCGAGATTTGTGAATTACTATTGTTACAGTGTAAATGTGATAGAATTTTCGATTCGATTGAAGAATTGAAAACACTCCCACGGGATTGAGATTCGAAGCCGTGATTCCATCATAATTCCATTGATGATTGAAGAAAATAAGTCCAGGTTTTTCACTGTTTTATTATCACGCCCGACAACCCCTACTGACGTGTGACGTCACATTGAATCCTTGAAGCTGTGGAGTCAGGTGGAGGTCATGTGATTTTTGCGCGCCCTTTTCCTGATTTCATCACGCGTACACATCAAAAAACATTTCATTTTTGTAAGATCTGATATTGAGCGTGTTTAGTAATAAAAACTGTGCATAAATTGAAGATTTTGATGATTTGGAAGCAGAGAAACAAACGCTATGGATGCTAGCAGGTAAGCAGATCCTCTTCGATTTCACGAAAATCTCGTAGGCCCGGAATCGCAACTCAACATTAATCTTTGAATTTCTTATCCATCTGCTGTGATATTCCAAAGATGTTTGATTTTATTTGGAAGAACAGTCTTCACAAACTTAGTTTTCTTTTGTTTGGGATAATTTGGAAATGAAATTACCCATTTTCAAGAAGTGTTTAATCGTAAGACTCCCTTTAGATTTTTCTTTCGTTTCGTAAGACGAAAATTCATGATTTTTATTCAGGGTTGTTTTCTCGAGAAGTGACGAGTTTATTTGAAAAGCGAACTATCCTATACCATGCAAAATTCATTTTTCTTTCATTTGATATGGCACTTTGCATCTTTTTGGCTTCCGTTTCAGATCCTTTGAATTAGGCGCGGATCAACTTCGCTTTGCAATTCCATTATTTTTGTTAGGCCAACAAGTCTCCACCTAGACTTTTTGGCTCTTTCTCAATCATAAGTCCTCTATTTGATCGATAAGTTGGCATTTTCTGGAACGACATTCATACTTTCTTCCAAAAACCAATTAAATTGTGATTCTGTAGCTTTTTCTGAACTTAGAGTTGCATTCCACCTGCATGTTGAATTGCTGCAATTCCGCTCGTCGAATTTTACCAAAATTTCACTTTTTCATTCAAGGCCAATTTTCTTCCAAATGCTACGTCCTATGAGAAAGAAACCCTCCCTATGCCATGCAAGATTCATTTCTCTTTCATTTGAGCTAAAGTTTGGTATATTTTTTGTTGTTGTTATGAAACCTATAAAAAAGGCGTGGACTAACTATGAATTTTGTACCCATTATTTTGGTTTGGCCAGTCTGTCTCCATCTCCATTTTTCAACGTTTTTGCGGCTTTCTGCCGCCTTGGTGTCCAATTTTTTTCGATTTTATCTCATTATATCCATATTTCCATGCGAAAATCACTTCTCCCAAGAAATTTTGGCTTTATCTTGTTTCTAGGGTTTCTTTCAACTTGCACGCCATTCATTTGCTTATCGCTTCGTCAAATTTTACAGAAATTGATCTGATTCATTAGGAGTGTATTTTCTTGCAGAAATGACAAGTTATAGAATAAAGAAACGTCCTAAGCCACGTAAAAATTATCTGCCTTTTTCGTGATGTAAAATATAACTTGCTTATTATTGGAGTTTGTGAGCCTATCAACTAGGCGCTGGCTAGGTTCATGTCTTGTTCCCTTCATTTTGGTTAGGCCAGTCAGTCTCCGCTCCAACATTTTATGCTCTCTCACGGCTCAGAAGTGTTCTCTTAGTCTACCATTCATGTATATATCATCCATCATCTTACAGCTGAATATACAATATCAAACTCCTAGATTGTGTAAGTAGTAGTGTCATATTTTGTAAAATTCAGTCCCGTGACAAGAAAGTTTTCTTCCCGAAGCGGCTCGTCGACCTATTTGATGTTGGAAAAGTTGTGCCAAATAAGGGTGAACCAATACCATATATGGGGTTTACCAGAAGAATTTATGACCTGTCTTCAAAAACAATTGATACCCGGTCATTTAAACTTTTGGAATGAAAACAAGTTTGAGGTGAACAAAATCTCTGATAAATTTGCTACAAGTTTTGCTCAGGTTGGTTGATACAGGTCATATATTTCTTTTGCAAAAATCAGGCCAAAGTTCGAGAAAAATTATGCTCCTATAGAAATACTATTATCATCAGAACGAGGCTACGGAAGTCGAATGATGGGTTGTCGGCCGTGATTATGAGTACCTCTTGAGCAAGGTTTACTGCAGGGATACAAGGGACTCATCGTCACAAGTAGTAGTAAAGCTATTCTACAAAACACTGTTGATCGAGCGATATTTTTATACATTTGTATACGAGAATTTCGACTGAGTGACATCAGAGCTCCTATTCCTGTTCAATTTTGGAATTCTACTAAGTGTATCAAAATATAGTCAAACAGCGTTTGACTCAATTACGTAAAAAAGATACTTTGGTAAAGAGTCGAGTTTCGCCACTTTGTTTAATAAACAATGTCTCAAAATGGCTGTCGTACGTAAAATATCCGCGAATAATGGTAGTTGAAGTTTTTCACATGATTCACTTAGCGTTATCGCAAATCTCAGGTAACATCTAATTTGAGATAGACTTTAAAGAGAGTACTGATTGAAATTGTATTGATGAAGTAGCAAAATAGAGGATAGTGACAGGTAAAATGTACCACGGTACCACAGGGGCAGTATCAGGTACCAAAATGTCCGGTACCCAGTATCCTTAGGACCAGGGACCATCGAAGCAGGAAAACAGTACCACGTAAAATAAATACGGCAAAATACTAAGAAAAAGTCGGAATGTAGAAAATGATAATTTCCTTCCAGTCCTTTAAAATTGTCCTCGGTACCACAATCATTCCTACCAGTACCCAATATCAAAGGTATCAGTACCAGGTACCGTAGGGGCCAGTGCCCGGTACAATCATAACCCATAACCCCCTGTCACCAACCACAACATAGCGAAGACATATGTCCACGTTAAAAGTATCATGTCAAAAATTTCAAGTGGAAATTTGACCAGCCATAACGCATAGCTCCTCAAATATAAATTTCACATGTTCACATACAAATAAAGAGTGATGGAAACTTTTTTTTACCATATAAAATTTTTAAAAAAACTACAAAGCTGATTTAAGTTTTCTATGGCTGCCGTAGCTGGAAAGGACATGATATCAGCGAGTCCCAACTACGACAGCCATTTGCAATAATTTCAAAGTATATATACATAAAGGAAAAAATTAATGAGGAAAAGAAACTCGAACGGGCGTCTCAGAAAGAAGAGCTCCCCCACCTTACTGCAGGTGGTCAATGAAGCACCCAAACAGTATCTTGGAGACTGTAGTATGCATTTCAGCTATCACGGTGCAAATGGGAAATATACTTCTTTACAAGACGCCCGTTACAATTACTAAAAAATAAACGAAAATGTTGCTGCTGTTTTGTGCTTAAGTTCAATCTGAAAACCTTTTCGTGTTTTTGATGAAAGAAATTGTTGCTTCAAGGATTATTCGATTGGTGATGACACTATTCTTTGAGTCTCCGAACAGAAGCAAATCACACAAAGGTTTATCATCTAGATCAATATTTAAACCAGGGATTTCTGAGAGCCGCCCAAAGAGATCTCGCCGCATCGCATCAAACTGGGGGCAGTGCAGGAGAAAGTGCTCGTTGTCTTCCATGTCATTACCACAAGCACAAAATGGAGTAAGACTATCAAAGTTGTGTCTAAATTTATGTTCATTTAGCACACTAAACCTTAAACGCAACTTTGTGAGTAATCTCACACCTTCAATATCAAAAATATTGTAGACAGAATTCCCCTCCGGTCTTATGATTTTTAATAATTTGCTCTTAAACTGAGAAAGGGATATTGAATTTTTGATCTCATCCCCAAGTAAATTCCACTCAAACAGGGTATTATGAAAGTAAGTATTAGAAAAGCGATTGGTTCTGGCAACTTGTACTGCATAATCATGAGGGTGTCGAAGACCGTAGTTAAGTTGACGTTCGGGAGGGATTTCATCAAAAAGGTAACTTGGTGATTTTGATTTCAATAAGTTAAAGAAATGGCACAGCCTTTTGTACCATCTTCTGTGATACAGACTTTCCCATCCTAATTCTTCATACAACCTTTGCCTATTTGTACCTCTCCAAGCACCAGCAACAGCTAAGGCTGCAGAATATTGGGTCTGTTCAAGCCTTTGCGTAAATGTTAAGCGCATTTCTGGATCATATTTGTGATAAATGATGTCTCCATAGTCTAAGTGTGGTCTCACGTATAATTTGTATATTTGGTTTAGCACATCCCTAGCCACATACTTAGACAGAAATCGTATCATTCCTATGCCCCTTCTAACCTTGCCAATAGCCTCTCTAATGTGACCGAGAAAATTCAGTTCAGAGTCAAGCTGCATTCCAAGATGCTTGTGCTCAGATTTTCTCTCAACTTCATCATTGCCTAGCAAAACGTGAGGATGGAACGGTTTTCTTTTTTTGCAAGAGAAAACAACCTCTCCAGCCTTATTTGCATTAAACTGCATCTTCCATTGCCATGCCCATAGTCGCACCCTGTCAAGATCTGCATTGAGCTCATCAGCAGATCTTCTTTCATCTTCAACAACCGAAAAAAGAGAGGTATCATCCGCAAACATTTTGACATCACAGTTCACATTCTCGACAAGATCATTAATGTAGACAAGAAAAAACAGTGGACCCAAGACCGAGCCCTGTGGCACACCAGCACATATCGGTGCCCATTTTGAGCTTTTACCGTTCAAGACAACTCGCTGTTTACGATTTGCTAAGTAGTTCTGGATCAAAGCAAGGACGTTCCCATTTATACCATTGCATTTTAATTTACACAAAAGGCCCTCATGCCAAACCCTGTCAAATGCTTTGGAAAGATCAAGAAAGACGGCTCTAGTTTCAAGTGTAGGACAAGCTTCAAATGCTTTGTAGATGTTGTGAGTTATAGATAACAATTGATTAATAGTGGAGTCTCCCGGCCGAAAGCCTGATTGTTGTTGGGCTAGAAGTCCATTCTCACAAAGATGTTTATAAATTTCATCAAACATTACTTTTTCAAATATCTTCCCAAAGATAGGTAGAAGCGAAATGGGCCTGTAGTTCATTTTGTTCTGCCTACTGTCTTTTTTGTGGACAGGAATTATATTAGCCTGTTTCCAGACAGAAGGATACGTTCCCGTCTCCAAAGATTTTTCGAAGATTAAACATAGGGGCTCAACTATTGAGGCATCGCATATTTTAATCATGTGAACAGATATGCTGTCACAACCACCAGCTTTTTTGGAATCAAGTGCCCGAATTAGTCGTAAAACTTTATCCCTGTTGATGGCAACGTCCGTTAAAGATGAATTGCACGGAGGCAAAAAGTTGGGAATTGTATTGCCGGTTGAAATTTCGGAACATTGTTCCACAAAGAAATCATTCAAAAATGTTTGCCTTGATATCTACAGGGTGTCTCAGAAAAATTGTTCGACGTTTGATTAAATATTGAAAAATAAAGACAATATGAACAGGCTCTTGGAAAGATAATCCTGTTCCTAAGATTTTGAAATAATTTTAGAGACTAAAATCGTGCAAATCGGTTGAAAATTCACTGAGCTACGAGCTCTCGAAAATCAAAAATGTGCGATAGCCGAAACCAGAGACCCCCCCCCCCCTCCCCCGATTACTTATATTGCAAAAAGCTCGAAGACGGAGGTAAGAGAAGCTTATCCAATGCCATACCTCTCGTTGATACCAGAGCAGGCCAAGTACGACTTCTAAAGTAAATTATTTCTTGCGATTATTCTCAAAATTTCCTTAACATAGCATAAGTCCAAAAACAGTGGCTCGAAACATAATCGGCGAGAAACTGAATCTGTTTCCTCAAAGCATCCATATGCTTGACAGTTAGTTTATCGAATATCTGTTTGAATCCCACTTGGTTCGCCCTGAAACAATTGAGAAATAACAGAAACGACGGCCTATGGGACTTTTACCAAAAATGCCATTTCGAGGCCTCTGGTTTCAGCTTTCGCACAAACTTGAACTTAAAAAGCTTGTAACCCCATGATTTTTTATCGGATTTGCAAGATTCTTGTGTCAAAAATTAATTTTAAATCTCAGGAAAAGGCTGACTTGACCAAAGGTCCATTCAGCGTATCGTTATTTTTTCGTATTTCATCAAACGTCGAACAATTTTTTTGAGACACCCTGTACGTTTGTAATAATGATTCCATTTTCTAGAATTGGAGGAATTCCCGCAATGCTCTTCTTATTCATTAATTTGTTCAAGGTAGTCCAATATGTTTTGATACCATTGCTGGGATCGGACAAATTCCTACCTAGCTTTAGGCAATACTTTTCTTTGGCATCAAGAATTATTTTTGATGTTTCTTTCCGAACGTCCTTAACTTTGATCCAGTCCTCTTGCTTTCTACCACGCTGTAAAAACTTTTTGTAAACCCTATGCTTTCGCCTTATTGCTGTTTTTACTTCCGCTGTCACCCATGGGGCATCCTTGTCACTACATTTCACAACTTTGTTTGGTATGTTAGAAGATAATATGGAATAAATCGTTGCAGTGAAGACTTCGCTCATCTCATTAGGACCAAAACCCATAAACCGCGATTCCCAATCGATCCCGTTAATTCTGTCCCTTATTGACTGGGTGTCGGCTTTTGCGTAATCCCACATGGTCCTCCTATAGGGTGATGGGGCAGGGATAGACAAATTCAACTTGCCATAAATAAGCTGATGTTGGCAATGATCATCCAAGGAAGGGTGAACTCCAGATTCAACAAAAAGATTTGGTTGGTCAGTTATAATAAGGTCGATACAAGACATGCTTTCACAACGTATGTTTGTGGGCTCATTTATTAATTGGTATAAGTTATTTGTCTCTATAAACTCATCTAGAGCAGTTCCTTCTGGATATTCATTATCTCCCTCCCACCACTGAGATGATCTACAGTTAAAATCCCCCGTTATAATCAATGCAGTTGGTTTCTCCTGTCTAAGACGAGTTAACGTCATCTGCAGTTTATCCATGAACACTTCAAATTGTTCACTGTTCTGGCTAGGGCTGCGGTAAACAGTAATTATGAATATCTTCTTTCGCCCTATTTTTATATCGGCTACAATTATTTCCGGTAATAGTTCAAGGTCCTTCCTACGTTGAATTGGCAAACCCTCTCTAAAATACATGCAGACACCCCCGATTTTGGAATCGCTTGGATGATCATTGCGAAACACCTCTTTACTAAAACCCTCTATGGAGACCTCCTCATCTTGATGGAAACTGATAAGAATGGTATGTTAGATAATAGTCACCACTAAGGGAAAGAATGTGAGCTAGCAGAGTGAGATTTGAACTTGTGACCACAGACTTTTTACGCCAATGGTTTAACATCTGTCCTGTCTGCTTATCCTCAGTGCGTCAGTTGTCGAAAAGTGCTCCTGGTACACATCTTTTCTCAGCTTTTATGTTGTATTATTTATACAGTTATCCATGTATTCATTTATTTATTTCTGCAATCATTTATTTTTCATTTATTCATTTGCCTATTCACTCATCCATACCGTTTGATTATTGTACCCCATTCACATTTGCAAGTAAATCCAGTTTAAACTAAACCAGGTTTTGGAATTTAGCCTTTTGATTGGCTAATCCAGCAAATCGAATGTATTTGATTGGCTGAAATTTAACCTGGTTTAGATAAAGCTGGTTTAACGATGTAAGTGTGAATGAGGTATTAACCTTTCCTATTCTTCGTCTAGACAAGCTACTTTGCTACTCCATGGATCCCAGAAGTCAGAACTAAAAGTCCTCCTCCAAAGCAACGTAAAACAACGAGTAAGTAGCTACTGCTATGTAGTTTTTAAATAGCCATTCGACCTGCAAAGGATCTTTCGTATTTAAAAGCAATGTCAATCTGGAAGTCACTGGTTGCATCGTGCTGTAGCTTTAGCTGTAATCTTTAAAGGAATTGAGTCCATACAAACACTGGAGCGTTAAAACTGCCTGAATTTTGCTGACAAACCGCTAACGGTCCTTTGTTATCTCACAATATTGCTAAAGTCATCAGCAGTGGAGACCAAAGACTTTTTGGTCCTTGCAATATCCTTGGGATTTTCTTTGGTTTAATTTCAATAAATATTAAATGACAATTTCTGTTTTATGGTTGAAGAGGAGTTGATATTGGTCGCGAGCACGCTATTCATACGGACTCAACGCCTTTAAAGGCTGTTCCTTAAATTCTATCAAACGGTATGTAACGATCATGAAAACTTGAAGTGTCTTTTCAATAATTGTCCAGTGTTTGCGGCAATGTGCCGTCGAGACAGAAAAAGTTCAAGCAAATTTACTGATGCTTTCTTCAAACCAGTCTAAACAACAAAACGATCTCACAACTATCCCAGAACTGGCAAAGAAAGGATTTTGCAGACATCAGCTCTTATATCAAGCAAACGAGTGTTGCAATGGTGGTTAATGCCTCACTCCTTCTTATTTAGCCAATGATTAACTTCTATAGAGTATCATCGCCCTGAATCGTCGCCTTTCAGATGAATAATCTATTATGAGCGTTTAGATAGGGACTTCAAAAAATAATTTGCCATCAGAAGATTCTTCAGTTCATGGTGTTTGTTTACTGTATCACTTCATCAACTTAATCCTGATGTCAGACATCAGCTCATATATCAAGCAAACAAGTGTTGCAATGATGGTAAATGCCTCACTCCTACTTATTTAGCCAATGATTAACTTCTATAGAGGCAACTCAGGAGTTTTCCACATTTAAGGGTTCTTAGGCCGAAATTCCTTATTTTAAATTTTAAACTGAGGATTAACTTTGTCACAAGATGGGTAAAAAAACGCTCCCTGAGCAAAAAATGCCTTGCCTTAACGAGAAAATGCATCGTTTAATGTCGCATTGGATTTTTAAGTTACTTCACTGACGACAGAATTAAAGACTTGAGAATGTAAGGGTAAATGAAATGAAGGTGTTATGGCGCAGTGGTATAATCCTCAAACTTTCCAGTCAGAACAATCAGGCATACAGGGCTCAATACCTGGTAGAGCCCCACTACTTGAGTATCATGACAAGGGGTCGCTTACTTGAATAGCGCTTAGCTACTCCTATGATCTCAGTGCTTGGTGCTAAAAACCGCAACGTCGCCTTCATCTTCACTTAATTTTTTTTTCTTAGGTAATCCAGGTGGTGCTATTGCTGGCGGTGTAGTTGGTGCAATTTTGATTATCGTAATTGTGGTTGGGATTGTCTATCTTAGGAGGTAATAAACTCGGTTTTTATTGTAATATTGATATGTTCATATCTTTAGTAAGCGAACAATAACTATTTCGTGACATCTGTTGTCCCAAAAATTGTTTTCCGGCTTAAAAGCTTCACCAAAAATCGATTTTCATACCTGTGACAGAATTTTCATTTTTAATTGTTTTTTCAATGATCCAAAAATGTTTATAGATGACAAAATGTTTGCTTTTGGTGCTACAAGATAAATAAGTTACACCTCGAAAACCTTATTTTGAGCCATACCTTTTAAGCGAATAGTCAATTTTCCTAAGAGTCCAAATTTTTAGATTTTTAGACATCCATAAAGTCTCCAGTGATAGTTCACGTTACTTACTGTCATTTATGACCAAACTAGAAGCTTAACTTGGACGAAGAAATTAATCTGGCAATCATCAGTGCTTATTTGCAGTATAATTCAAAACCAGGCAGCCCTAGAAAGAGCTGAATTTGCTAAGTGCTAAACTAATCACAAGATTAGGCTATGTCTGGGAAAATAATTTCGTCCTTGATCTATTTGACAGGAGAAATTTGAAAATCGGTCGTGTAATCAAATTTTGATGATTTTCAAACAGGAGTACTTTTTAAGGACACCTGGTAGAAAATATTGACAACAAGCAGTAAGTACAACACCGAGCTTGCCTTTACCCAACGTCCGGATGATGATCTTTCGTGTTTTAAGATGCAAATTACGCAGGCCATAGCTTTAGAATTGGTGCAGCAACAACAGCTGCTTCAAGTTAAAAGAAGACAAGATGATCGAATTCCAGTACAAAGACAGTACATATGAAGCCAGTTGATGTTGTTCGGTTCGAAGCTGAGTTCTTGCATGTGGCACTCATTTAGTTTGTTAAGTCTCTTTCACTATTTGATGTAAGGTATGACTAGTGTGAATAACAATTCATTCACGCTTAATCCCATATCCGTGATTAATTATTTTGGAAATTGAAAAGCCTCTACCTGATATGCATTGGCATAGTGTTTTTGTGCTGCGCGGATCCTGGAGAGGGAGCAGTGGCGGCATCAATTGTTGTTGCTGATGCCCTCTCGTCCGGAGTTTCTGTTGTTTAGCATCATACACCAACAGGTACGCTAGCCTGACATCCAATGTGAAACAGATTCTAGCATTTGTGTCATTTATCAATATTCCATTGTTTTCCGAGCTTTTGAAGTTGTTTTTTTAGTTTTATCTATGAGTATTTTGTTTTCTTTTTTTGTGAAGGTAGATTTGTTGCCGAGGCAAGAAAAGAGTTTGCATATTGCATAATACTAAAATATATAAAATATCTCATACTCTTTCGACACTCTTAAAAGTCAAATTAACAGTTTTAAAAACATGTTTCGACCTTTCGATCCTCATCAATCGACGCCATATCGCAATGTGGTGTCGACTGATGAGGATCGGAAGGTCGAAACATACTTCTATAACTTTTTCTTAAACTGAACTGTATCATGTGTCTTGCAAAATTCACCCTCACTGACCATAGGCTGGTAAAAGATTGTAAAAGATTGTCTTTCATCACATATGGTTTCATTTTCACATCCTGTGATAGGATGACTGTTGTTACCACAGTGTCATGAAATTTTTACATGATGCCATCGCACTAACCAAAATTTGGATGTGAAGTTGGTAATGGTAGCCAAATTAAAATTTACGACCATCTATTCTTCATCATAAAACGTTGACTTGTCATGTCCAACCCCTACATGAACTTTTTATTTTTGACGAATCGTTATTTAATTTTAAATTCAAGGAAAAGAGGGAACGCAGATGGGACCGATCATTTCGATAAAATTGAAGAACAAGAAATGAAGCCAAAACTGAGAGACGCCCCTCCACGAGTGTCGCATTACTCAAATGAAACAACAGATGGTGAGTTTTAAAAACATACTTGCTTTGTCTTGCTCTTTATCTCATGAAAGAAATGGAAAAAGTTGCTGGAACATGCCATGGTTTTTTATGGAGAATGACTGGAAATTGATTTCGAAGTACCGATATTGGATTCTGGTCTCGGTGTCGCGACAAAAGTTTACGATCGTTTAAAGAACTCGTCTATGAAAATTTTTCTTTTTGACACCTTTGGAGGGACCATTATGGAAACAAGGTCGCACTGACTTTTTAATAATTTCCCTGCCATTTTAACAAAGGGTTGTTTTTTAGATTAAATTTTTACATAATATCACACGCCTGTAATTAGTCTTCTTCTTTTCAATGAACTTATCTTTATTTTGAAGTTAATTTTGGCGAATTTTACATACATAAATACATACATAGAAAGAGTAAGCAACTCATTTGATTACTGTCAATTTTTCCGTTCAGTTGATGGTTTTCCGACAGAACCTACCAGCTTAGAAGTGACTAAAAGCCCAATGTATCCACCCTTTCCTGCTAAAGACATCGTGCAAGTTGTTAACCGTAAGAGTGCTCAAGATGACGCTGGCTTTGATGAAGAATTCAAGGTACATTTTAGCATTTTACTTGTCATTTTAGATTCGTTTTCAATCACTTCTAAATGCAGTTTTGCATCAAAATTTGCAACTTCGTACAATTCCTTTAAAAGACAAGTCCAGTATTGGTATGATTAAGGCTAGCTATAAAAAACTTACCAACTGCTGCCACGAATTAAAAAAATCTTTCCCCACTTTGCCGTTTGTAACAGTTGCAAATTCGTTGTACATTCTGCAAATTTAGGCCAAACAGCCTTGCAATTTCGTCCCCATTTGTCATGGAAACACGTAAAGAGGCTAGCTGTGATTAAGAGGCAGGAAAGCAATAGGATTGTCTAGCTTTTGTTGAGCATGACACAGATTCTTTGCGCTTTATGATGTCACTGCTCTCTGGTCGCTCATATGACTACGCAGTCTCGTAGGTAAAAACAAAAAAATGACAGGATAAAGTATGACATGCAATTCATAACAGTATTTTTCATTTCATCATCAGTCATACCAACTCCGGACTTGTTCTTTCAATGTTTCAATGTCTTTTGTCAAGAATCCCTCCGAAAATTCTTTGTTCTCTATAGAGCCTAGCACGTTTTCGAAAGAGTGAAACGCCTCTCAAAACTGGCAAACTGCATTATTGAAAACAAACAGAAAGGACATTGCAGGATTGTAAATAGGAATGCTACAGAGGTTGAAATTGATGCCTATTTTGTTTGTTGGGCTGATTCATTGGCAGATTTGGTCCAGGATTTTGGGCCTGTTCTCGATGACTTTTAGATAAAAAATTTAAAAAATTGTTTTTAATTGGGGAACGATAAAACTGATTTTCACAAACTAAACTTTGCATCTAAGTTGGCATGTTAGCTGCACAAGTATCATCAGTTTACCATAATCTAATGGACAGTTTCAAAGTTACGGGGTTTTAAAATTCAGTGTATTTTTCTGAATATTTCAGTATACTAATAGAGAAAGAGAAAGAGCCGACCTCATCTCACGTAAAGAGGAAACCAAAACTTATTTATTCAAAATATGTAACAAAGATAATGCTTTAATTTCAAAAGACAAGCAACGAATGAATAATGACAAAATCTACCTTGAAGCACAAAATACAACTGTTGTTGGATGCTACTGTTGAAGAACTCATAAAAGAACCTGTGATCTTTTGTAACAAGCTAAAATGGCTCGATACACTTCTTCAGTGGTTATTATGCAGAAAGATTTTTGTATTTGTTTTCAATTTGTTTTGAGTGGGCTTGTCTGGATTTCTAGCTACTGAAAGCTAATTTAGGCCCACTGTGCATGCCGCATCCAGGCATGGGACCCCTAGTTTAACGTCCCTTCCGAGGGACGACGAGGTGAGTTGTGAGGTCAGGCCTCCGAGGTCACCCATCCGGAGTTTGACCTCACTCGACCGAGCTTAACTTCCGTTACCTGGCGACAACTGTTTAAGCCATTCGGCCACTCACCCCGTACTTCATTAGCCACAAATCAACTGGACTTGCTACAGGCCTATCTTTATTTTTTGCAGGGTTTTACTGCAGTAGGAAGTTAGTTTCTTATCGACGAGTTCAAGACAATGATGAGTTCGTTCAGCACAGTCATCTTTTGTCTCTGATTTTTCTAATTATTATGATTAAATGATTTTGTGGTACTTTCATTTGTCGTAGAACCTGCCAAAAGGTCAATTATTTGCTTGGACCATTGGTAAAGATCTAAGCAACAAACCAAGAAATCGGTTTGCAAATATTGTGCCATGTAAGTCATTTTCGGTGTAATATTCTTCTGAAATGTTAGATCATAACGTCTGCAATTCATTAACTTACCCATATTTTATTGAATTGACACAAGCAGCCGCGTTACAGGCATGGAGCTTCAATCCTTGCAAATATTTTCAATGAAATGTGTAAAATGTTATTGCCGCATTCTTTTAACTGAACTATTCGAAAGAATTCGATGTAATTTGCAATAACCCCAGAGATAACACATTTTCATATTGTGATTATTTTAAGAAATACAGCAGCTAAAAATATCTTGTTAGTTTTGAAGTTATGACGTCATCAAATTGCTAAATCGTAAACCATAAAGGCTACAGACTTTTTTAGCTATCATCTTCTAGACCTCCGAAAACTGAGTTTTTCTTGTTTTTGGTCATAGTGATCTTCCCAAATTGGTTTAGAAATTATGGAGGTTTTAATATTTGTAAAAGGCCCAAATATCTCCTTTCTTACATCCTTTGCATAGAATTTAAAAACTCTGTAATCATGATATCAAAAGTGCTCGCTCTGGGAAATTTGATTAATTACACAAAGCTTCTTTCGGTTGATCTTGAAGCAGTCGAAGGAACTGGGTAGTCACTTTTTACAGATTTCATTTTACATTTTTGCACAAAGATTCGAGCTCTATGCTCCAAGTGCAAACAAGGTTATTAAAAACATTTAGCCATCGATGGTCAGTGAATATAAAGCTCATACGTAAACATGGCTTTGCAATTATGGAAGAAAGATTACAGAAATAGCTGGGTACACAAAAATTGGGGCACTGCCGTTCTCAACGCAAAATATGTTTGCATCAATCTCTTGATATTTTCTTCCAGATGATTACAATCGGATACAGCTTCAAAAATCACAGGACGACTGTGACTACATTAATGCAAGCTACGTTGTTGTAAGATCGTATTTATCATTATTACTCTATGTGACTCATTCACTTTTGATTAAATACTGTAAAAGTTCTTTCCTACAAGCCCTCTCCTTCTGAGCTAAAATTTTTAGTAGGCTCCTCTTTATTAAGCCCCCCCCCCCTGTCACTTATACATATTTAATTCCAGAGGTTACCAAGGAGTTTCTATTTAGTTGGCTTAGCAAATTGGCATGTTTATTTTGATGGCGTTCGGGATGAAATTGTGTCGAATTTATGTATTTGACTCGTAAAAGTGCATGCTGAATTCGCAAAATATGGCGTAAAAAAACTGAGAAGCTGTCACTTATATCCTTGTCATACGATTTTTTGAATACGCCCTATCTCTTTTAAGCCCCCCTCTGAAATGTCCGAAATCAAATAGGCCCTCCGGGAGCTTAATAGAGCTTTCACAGCTTTGTGTTCCAAAGTTCTTGATGCTTTTGTTCATTTGATACACATTCATTTGATTTTCCGTTCTTCTTATGCATGTTCTTCTTCTTACCCAATATACCACCCTTTTTCCTTTCTCTCCTCTCCCTTCCTTTCCTCCCTCTCTTCATTTCTTCCCCTTATCTTCCTTTCCATACGTTTCCTTTTCCTTTTTTCCCTTCTTCCTTCTTGGGAAATTTGAGCATTTCAGCTACCTTCCTCGAAGCGCCGTTACCACGCCACTTCGCTTTTGTAGCCTTGGTTCTTGATGTTTCTGTTCAGTCGATGATATTGTAGAGTATACTCAGTATATTGTACAGTATTGTACAGTATATTGTATAGTTAAAGGTTTATTTCAAAACACTTTGCTGGAAAGTTAGCCTTGATTGCTAGGCAATTTTAGACTGCTGGGTGCAACAAAAACAGTTAAGGCGGTTGAAAATTGGTAGTTATTAAAGTAGTAGGTGCATTGGAATGGATCGCATCTTGTCTAATAGCGGTTGAAAGGAAGTATTTTTGGATCGTTTCTGTAGTTTTTGAGCACTGAAGAAAATGTATTTTCAGTACTTCTAAAAACGCGAGAAAAATCGCAAAAACACTTTAAGCCAGATCTCCACTAGGCGGAAAATTGTCGAGCCGCGAAAAGTAGGACGTATTCCTACTATTCGCGGCTTTCCGCGGCGACAATTCGATCAGCCAATTAGACTGCCGGAAATTTCTTCCTCCTCGACAGTTTTCTGCCTAGTGAAGATCCGGCTTTAGTCTCTAGGCAATGAAGCAGAATTTGATTCATCCAATCCATCCACTACTCTAGGTGTTAGAAATTTTCAAACTCCTGGAATTTTTTCTGATGCATCCAGTAGTCTACTCTTAGTAATGATAGTAGATATAAAATCATATTTTTTTAATCCCAGGACTACTTTGGGCAAAAGAGGTACATTGCTGCACAAGGTGAGTTGTTAGTTATTCGAATAATTAAGAAACTTGTTTTATTCTGAAATAATCCCTGTTACCCTCCTCTAGAAAATGTGGTTCCATGTTGGCTGTACGAACTGAGTATTAATGTTACGTTGCACCAATAATCAAAGCTTAGATACGAAATGCGACCCTTGTCCAAAAGCACTTTTTTGTAGATATGTAGTACCCGGGAGAGGGGGAGATACTTTTGTTACTTAGATGGGGATGTGCCACTCAAGAAATTAGATAGTGGCCCATATTTGTGCCAAATTCCCAAAAATGTTTCCCCTTGTATATATCAAAATCCAAATGGATGTTTGCACCGATCGCAAAAGCAAAACACATATTTAAATCAAACTCTTTAAAGTGCATACCCTTTTGGCTGGCACAATCCTAATGCCAACTAAATAGCCCTAGTATGTTAAATTCTCTTCCTCCCGGGATGTTACTCAGAGCTCTGTGGTTCACCCATGCCATAAGACCGTAGAAGACTGATTAGCCTTAGATTGTACTTGAATTTTTTTCATCATAAATGAAAACAACGAAATTGCAACTACATATAAATATCATATCGACTGCCAAACCTGGAAGAAGGGACGTGATGTCATCTGCTTTCGAACCGATTGGCTATAGCAAATGCTGATTTTGCAAGGCTTTGATTATAAATCTCTTTGATTATAATTCAACCTCTGTTTTTCTTGAAAGCTGTGTCCGCCAAAGTGCATTTGTCCCCATATTTAGGTCATGTTGACGCTCTCAAGCTAGGGCGAATTAATCGAATCACGTTCGAATTCTGCATTATCCAATCAGATGATAGGATTTCTATCACTATTGTTAAGAAAACCAATCAGCAATTTGTTGTAACAATACAATTCAATTCAACCTCTGTTTTTCTTGAAAGCTGTGTCCGCCAAAGTGCATTTGTCCCGATTTGTATTCTAAAGACACTTTCAGTTTTGCTCAGTAGGCTTTTGTATGACATCACAACTATGATGACTTCATTTCTTATCTTTATCTTCCCAAATCATAGCTCCTGTTCCAGCAACTACGCCAAACTTCTGGACAATGATCTGGGAGCAGCAAATCACTGCCATTGTGATGCTGACGAGATGTGTAGAAGGTAGCAAGGTGCGCCACTTTAGATCATCCTGTTTACTGATTTGTATTTCAACTATACTGACGCGTTATCACAAATTCTCTTGTTTCAGCTAACTTAAGACGGACTTTGACTGTCTCACCTTCCATTCAGTGTGCGATACACGTGTGAAATCAAACATAAACTGTTGATTTCAAAATTCAGATTTCTCAACAAGAAATGGCTTGATAAAATTACTTCTTGCATTTTAATCGTATCTTCAATGGCCCTAACTAGAATGGCTCAGCTTTTCTTGGGTCGTGTAAAATACAATTTTTATCATGTCATGTACTGTATTTGGTTTTCGTGTCCCAAAAAGGAATTAAATTGAATTGAATTCGGCTGTATCTTCGATTTGATTCCCATATTGACGAAAGGGGTTACAGAATCCCCGATTTAAATCTTTCTGAAGACTGTTGAAGAGATTTCGCTCAGCTTTCGTTCACAGGTTGCTTTACATTCATCTTTATTCGTGTTTGTTACTGAAAATTCCGACCATTCACATTGCTCCGTTTTCAGACGAATACGCAATGAATCAGGAACGCGTCTCACTGCTCCAGAAAAACGGTGTTGTTAACTCCTTCTCAATACAAACTTTTTGTTACTAGCTTTCAAAATGGCGCCAAACAAGAGTTTGTATAGGCCATTCTAATCAACAGCCTGTGCCAAGAAATACTGTACATTTTCAAATGTCTGCCTGTTTGGTGTTAACGCTGAAAACAGAGCACAAACAGAGTTTTCATGGTTTTTTCTAAACATATCATTTCAAGGTTTATTCGTTTTCATTAGCGCATTCGAAAAGCTCTATCTTCACAGCGGAGCAGTGTGATGGCAAGGCAGAAAGAGATAGCTTTTTCCCTTTTTTCATATGAAAACGGAGCAGTGCGAAACGGGCCTTGGAGTTCTTTTTGCAACTTAGAGCAAGGTTTGTTCTACTTATTTTGTTTTATCATTATTTTGACATCACTTCTTACCTCTTACAGAGAAAGTCAGAGGAATACTGGCCAACTGAAGGAACAGAAGAATATGGGAATATATCAGTCTCATTCATGTTTGCTGAAGAATTTCCTGAATATGTCATTTCAACCTTCGAGATAAAAAGAGTAAGAGTAAATTGCAGGACAAGACATAATATGATAAAACCTCTTTAAAGAGAATCTACCAGCATGCAACTGGGCCTCAAGCATTTCTTTTATTGCCTTAAAAAATACAACCAATCAACCAAGTTAGGTTCAGACGGAAAATTGTGCTATCTGTATACTGTTACTAAACCATCTCATACATGATAGTCTATTCTTATTTACATGAAATGCATCGTGTTACAACGGTTCCTTTTTTATATGGGAGTACGTTCAGGAAACTTTTCTTTTCAAAACTTTAATTTCTGAATAACAATATTTTTCTTGGCCTGAAATCTGTTTGATTCGTTACTTTGTTTTCCTATCTGTTCTTGTCATAAATTTGTTGCCAGAAACGTAAACTTGGTTTCGATTATGCTTGCTGCCTTTTTCATTAAGCTGTTTGAGCAAGAAGATGGGAGTCAAGAAGAAGCTATCATAATTCTTTTGTTCAAGGATGTCAATTACAAGTGAAATCAACTTCAAAACTTTTGCGAGTCTCCAGAGACTTATGGTACGCTCTTTCTGAAACTGACAACCTGAAAAAGTATACTTTTGAAGGCCCCACTGCAAAAACAGGAAGTCGAAAAGGAAAGCAAAATACAATATGAGCACATTCGCAAATGATGGAAATGCGAGAATGCAAACAGTTTTTAGGAAATTTGTGTGTCTGTGAGCAGCTTTCTGGGAGGGAAAAGGCTGGAAAATTAGAATGCTTTGAAAACATAAAAAAGTAGCTGCGTTTTCAAACACGTCCGCGTCTTACTGCTAAAAGAGCCTATTATTCGAGTCACGCACAGTTGATACGACTGATCTCCAATTTATATGATTTGTAGGGCAATGCAACGAGAAAATGCCGACATTTCCATTATCTCACATGGCCAGATCATGGAGTTCCCGAATACCCAACTGCTATACTGAGCTTCAGGCGAAGAGTGCGACAATTTGTTTCATGGGAGAAACAGGGAAAGAATCCTGTTGTTGTTCACTGCAGGTTTGTTTGCAAGATTTTTGCTTCCATGAGATCAGTAAGGGTCTACGAAACTAAGAGCAAACCTTGCTACAGCGGTCTCCATTTCTCTGGAACTTAACTGATATCTTTGTTGACGGGCATCTCACGTTATTTGAATAGAGGATCGAATTGATATGGCGACCTCGTTCTCTTTTTAGTAGACCCTTTCTTTTTTTGCGTATAAAGTGTACTGATGGGCCAGTAAATCCCGACAAATGATTTATTCAAATCAGGCTAAGTAAGTTTCCTGGGATTTTTGCAATGGACAGGCTCAGACTAGTTGTAAATGTAGCTGTACTTCTTTTGTCTTTTGAAAATGATGATGATGATGATGATGACGATGATGATGATGATGATTATGAATATGATTATGATTATGATTATGATTATAGATAAGTCGAGGGAATTTTATTTGATCCAAAAGTAGGGTGATATTGTATATGAAAAGCCAAAATTTGAATCACAAAGAAACCACACAAGTCTTTGCCAATGTCTTTTTTGCTTTAAAGCATGAATCTACCCCCCGGGGGGAGGGTTACTCCCATGCTTGACTTGATGGGATGTGCCGCTTGACAGGGTGTCCATTTACGGTAAAATTTATGCGACAGGGTGTCCTTTTCTGATAAAGATTATGCGACAGGTATTGCAATGAATAAATATGCGACAGGGTATCATGTGGAAGGATGCCTTTTAGAGTTCTCTTGAAACAATAGATTTTGGAAAAATTTTTATACGACGGGGTATACTTATGGGCCATTTTTTTATGCGACAGGTACAGGGTGTGGAGAGATTTGCCACACAAACCCCCGTCACTTCCCTAGTCAATTGACACACTGTAAGACGAAATAAGAGGAGGTGCAAGCGGCCTAGAAATATCGAATTATAGAACTATGCTGCATATGATTTTAATGAAGTACCCACTTCGCAAACCATGTCTCGTAATCACGTAGCTGGACATATATTTGAGTTATCATGGTGCTATTGTAGCAATTTGGGCATCGAACTGACAAATCGTCAATCAGTGCTAGATCTTGATTGTTGATGACTTCAATTGTTTGCGTATATTTTGCAGTGCTGGTGTTGGTCGAACTGGAACATTCATTGCAATTGATACACTGATTCCTTTGATTCACAAATCAAGAATCATTGATGTCTTCGGTTATGTTCAGTTGTTAAGAGTTCAAAGACCTGAAATGGTTCAACGCCTGGTGAGTTGTATACATTGTAAGTCTCAAAAGAATGATTTGCAAATAGCCATTACTGACGGACTTTTCGTACTAAAGCCATAAACGCAACAAAATCTGAGGACCGAGATGTACGGATTGACTTCACAGGTAAATCTACGTAATGTAAAAAGCCTAATTTGTCACTGTAGAGTTATGGTGAGGGACAAGTTTGTTAGCTTGTAAATACCCCCAAAGAGCTCCCTAGACTAATGAAAGGTAGAAATTGAACGAGGTATACCCGACATAAGAACATTGAGTACCTATCTGATATTCTGAAATACTAAAATGATAAAGAATAAAGATTTACTGTAGCAACTGATAAAATGTTTCAAGGGGGCCATGGCTCCCCTGGACGCCCCCTGTATCTCGGCCCTTGACAAACACACCGTAACCTGTAGAAAGACGACTGTTTACTCTTGTAAAAAAAGAATAACAACCAAAATAAGCCTGTAACGAGAGATGGAGCTGCTGATTGCTGCAAGAGAAAACGGATTAATCTTAACCCCTGAAAGAAAAGAGCTAAGTTAGAAATTGCAAGAAAGAACGTTGAATTTTCTACAGATTACGACGTTTTTGTTGCGTTTATGGGTTTAGTACGATAAGTCGGTTATCAAAGGATATTTTCCATTTTGCACCACAAATAATTTTTAAGAATGATTTACGTATTTTTAAATTTCGACAACCTGAGGACTATATTCAAATTGCCTAAACTAATTTGAATCACGACATTAAACTTGCGTGCTTGTCAGGGTTTCAAGAAATTCTTTTATGTCTCTGATTGCAGAGATCTACATCACAAGTAAGGATGCGAGTGACTGACGAAGAAATTTTAATCAATTTCTGTCGTTTAGAAAGGATGTTTCTTTGGTCAGATACACTGCTTTTTATCCTTGATTTTAAATGGCCTGACAGTCTAGCAAGCATTCAGGTTCATGACTTATTAGACGCGATTCGTTTTGTGAGACTTTTCTGCTTGTGTACTTGACGATTAAAATTTGAGCTTCACTTTTACGGCCCATCATTTTATTCACTGCCAATGCTGATAACCTTTCATTTGATCAATCATAGCCACAATACAAATTCATCTACGAATGCCTTTTGGAAGCTGCTGTATGTGGTGTCACTGAGATATCAGCACAAGAATACAGACAGAGATATAACAACCTTTCAAACATTGATGCAAAGACGGGCAAAGATGGATTCAATCGTGAATTCACAGTAAGTGTCAGAGAACTATTTTGCGAATTATTTATCATTGTGATACTGTTTTATCATTTATGTTGCCATCCCTGGTGGAGACCAGATGGTTTTGTATCTTTTCCCGCGATGAACGGCACATGTACCTGCATCTTATTTGTGTCTTTAAAAGCGCATGGTTTGTTGTTTTAAAAGCACGTAGTACCCTGTTTTCTGGATTTTACGCCTGTCCACCATGTAGGAATAAGAGTAAGCCTATGGTATAGTAACTGTTTCCGAGGACAATACCAGAAAATATAAACAAATATAACCCGAATCCTTCAGTTGTGTACTGAGGCTGAGGGTTGATATTTTCAGCATTGGTCCACGGAAATATATGTTGTATGGTTTATTATCCTATAGCAAAGTGAGATAACTTCTTGTTTTTAAAATATTAGTAAAGATGAAACCACGGAAAGATTAAAAGATAAAAATGATCGAAGCTCTGGCGTGAAGGCTTTAAAGATGAAGGAACTTTATGCCGTTCGAATCTGAGCTTATTGTGGTTGTCAACTTCCATTTTGTTTCCATACTGACCCATCGGTTTGTACGTTTCAATAATGACCACAAGTTTCGTTCTACAACTTAGAATTTTTTGTCCATTTACAGAGTTTGTCATTTGTTGCAATTGATATTCCTGATGATGAGTTCTCTTCTGCAAGACAAGCCTCAAATTTACACAAAAACAGAGATCAAAATATCTTACCAAGTATGTATTTTCCCTTGCTTGTATCTTTTACCAACAATCTTGATACCTGTTAAAATATTTGGCCTCTAATCTTTAGAAACTACCGTTGGGAGGTCTAATTCTTATTTTGGTGATATAAAGACCAGGCGCAAAGCGAAGTCTTGGTGCCTGTTTGAATAAAGAAAAGCTCCTCATCAGCCAGCTAGATGAGGGGATGACAGGCGAGATTCAACCGTTTCATAAGTGAAATCACACCTAGGTGAAGTGAAATTTTCCACATAAACGAAGGACTGCCCATGTGGTAAGGTGATTTGCTCTTATTTAATTCTTATTGGTTGAATTGTCCTGATTTCACAGGAGTGAGACTTTACTCAATCTTGCCTCTCAGCACTGGAGATGACAGGCAAAGTGAAAATCCTATGTATACAGTGGCTGAAATTTACTCTACCTGTCCTATCCTGGTCTGGCTGGTGAAATGCTTTCCTCTCATGAAATGCCACTTGTTCGTGTTATTTATGCCAGCTTTTAACTGGTAGCTCCTTTTTTTCCTATCATAGTGGCCTAACCATTGGTATGTTTGACCGAAAGTTTTGATCTTTTGTGACCAAGGCCCTCATTAATTGGCCTAGAATAACATTTGAACTCGAATTCGATATCAGAAGACAATTTTGAAGCAATGAAAACAGGGAAACTAAAATTTGTTCAGTACTGCCCCCCCCCAAATAGTATATTTCTTCTGATGGCTGCAGAAAGATACTATTTGCTCTTTCTTCTCCCCTTACAAGGACTTAGCAGTCTTTCCTCTGCTCTAGGAAATACGCAGCGAGTGTTTTTGCCTGCAGTCGATTATTCAGATGGCTGCAATTACATCAATGCTACTTTTGTCGATGTAAGTTTGCTGTACGTTCTTTTGTCTCTTTCTGTAAAATTTTTCCAAACAAGAAATCTGCCTATGTTTTATTCTGTGTTATGCACTGATAAGCGTAATATGTCATACCGACGTGTGTCCCGTAATGATGTATCGAGGCTTGCAAAGATGAACTTTCATGAATTATGCACTGATTTGCATGTATTATTTTGTAGTCGAAGGCCTAAATTAAATTTAGAAATTTATTTTACTGAATTCTTTCATACAGTAGAAACCCGCATTAAAGATCCTATTTTTATAGGAACCTTGAGGCTGAGATTCAATATTTAGACCCCCTAGATAAGAGCCTGTCAGAGGCCGACACTTGGGATGGTTCTTATATGACAGGTTTCATGTCTTCAGAATTCCTCAGAACTTTCACGAATTCTTGACATTCTGATCAGAATTCTTTTTGGTACAAAAGGCTATCAGACTTTATTCGAGCCTAAAGATGTTCTTAAGAATTCTCAAGGAATTCTCAAACAAAAAGTCTTTAGATTTCTTGTCCTGAAAACAGTGTTAATGTATGCAAGATGAGTACTGTAGCTATGTAAGAGCCTCTTGAAGAACCTTGCAGGCTGCCCAAGAAAAACCAAGGTTCTTTTATGCGGGTTTCTACTGTACTCCTTTGGAGCTTCTGGTTATTTTGCTGGGGAGTTATTTTTCAACACAATTAAAAAAAACTTGTCAAAGTATTGAAGCCAGCATGGTCATTCTCCAAGGAGAATACTCACGACATTGATAAATATATGCATTCTACATTTGAAGGTATACAGGTTTCTTTTTAAATTCCTAAGAAGTCTGTTTATAATCTTATTAAAGCTGTAAGCTGTGAGCCATTTGATCGTAATCTATAGGGTTTTCTCAAAACTCTTTCAAAAATGACTTCGAAGTAAAATTGTTTACAAGTTTAGACAGGCAGGATCTATTTCAGTGAAATATTTTTTTATTTCAAATTAGCAATTTGCCACAAATTCTAGGTAATTTATTGAATAATCAGAATTTATTGAATTCAGACCGATGAATAATTGATGACGATAGATACTTTTTAGCAGCCGGCAGACCCTGAGAATTGAATTTAGTGCCACAACCATTTGTCCTTATTTCTGCCCTTCAAAGTGCAAAGTTATTGCTTAAATTTGACGCCAATTTCGTTTCATTCAAGTCGATGGATTAATTGATGTCGATGGATTCTTGTTGACACTCGGCAGACCAGACCTTGAGAATTTTCTCTCGTGGCAGGGCCGCCACTAATCGACATTTTGTCTCGTTTGTGAGCGCAGTGATAGATTTCAATTTCATGCAAATTTTCTGAAAGTTGTAAGCTCAATGAGCAGAGAATCAAGGGTTCGATTCTGTAAGGATTATTCAAGATGATGATGATTATCTTCACCTTCTTCAGAGCAGTTTTAAATGACATTTACACTCTACCCGTACCGATCCATGCCGTGAAATAAATTTTCCTATAGACAGAAGGAACAACAATGGTACGGATTATAGGGAACAGTTTATACGCGGGAGGTTGATCCGTCACACTTTGTTACGGATCCAAAATTCTGCAGGTACGGTATAAACGGGGTCTTGTGGGATGCACCTGTAACTTTTGAACTGCTGCTTGCATGTTTCTGGCCACATCACTTGTGTCCTTGATAAAAATCCATAGAGTCACTTTCAGGATTGTTATGATACACATTCTTAAAATTACGAAACGATTTGCCATTGCTCCTCATGGAATATCTATAATTCTTTGTGATTCTCTTCTACAGGGTTCTCATAATGACCAGTTCATCGCCACACAGGCACCAGTGGAAAAAACTGTTAGAGATTTCTGGAGAATGGTCATTGAACGGGGCACTGTTGCCATCGTATCCCTTGTTGAAATCAATGAGGTCATTATTGCATCCTATAACAGTCATAAAATACGTCAAATCTTTTTTCATTTCAGTTTTGTAATCTGTTAGTAATGACGGTGGAGTGAAGATGAAGTTACTGTTTCAGCACAATTGATTTCAATGATTTCAATGATTTCATTGATTTCATTGATTTCATTGATTTCATTGATCGCAGAAGCAGCTAATCGTTAATCACGTCTGCGACCCCTTCTCTTGGCGCTCATGAGGTGTCAGTAGTCTCGATCCAATCCTTTCGGACTTTTCTAGTTGCATATTCAGTGGATTACAACATCACACAACCAGACATTCATACTGTTTTGCTCACTCACAGTTGGTAGCCAAACCAGCATGCCAACTACTTTAGAGATCATTTTTCTCATCATAAGTAGCAGATATGTTTATCAAATAATGTGCCATAAATTGACGTTTTGTAGAAGTGTAGCCATCATAGCAACACGTCGAAACACCTGTAAATGACACAAAATATCACAACTCATGAAGATTCACAAATGTGTGATTATTGTGCGGCGGGGATGGCTCAGTGGTAGATGGCTCAGTGGCTCAGTGATAGACGCGCGACCACCAAGCTGAGCGTAAATGGTTCGACTCCCCTCCCAGCCAAACCTGCTACATAGAGTGAGGAGAGTCACCCACGGGGGGAGTTCTCGGCTAAATTTCGGGTAGGGGTGTGCCGTCCACAGTTTCAAAATGGCACCGTTGGCAAGACCAATTTTTGTGCAAATGATACCCTTGGCTAGACTAATTTCTACATCAAAAGTGCCATGAGTTGGCAGTTTTAGACAAAACATGCCAAATTTGTGAATTATCTGGACCAAAATTTGAAAAAATTTGGGTTTCTTTACAGGAATTACCGAATTTTGACATTTCTTTGACCAAAATTGCCAAAAAGCATACCCTTGCCCAGACCAAATGGACTAAAATTGGCAAAAAGTATACCCTTGGCTAGACTAAAAAGTCCGAAAAAGTATACCGTTGCAAGCGGCACATCCCCAGGTAACTTTGCTATGGAAGAACCCCCCCCCCCCCCTTGGAGTCACCAACTCTCTGTAATTCCAAGCTACAGTAAGCACGAGATGTGGTCACATCTTGAGGAGGGACCAGGATACTACTTAGATAAACAAACTGCCTTCGGATGCTATGTTGATCTATGGAAAAATATACCGGGTGAGTCACAAAAGGCCCGGTTTTGGAGAGGTTCCAGTTCTTTGAGTATGTAAGCAATAATAAATTGCAATATCTGTTCTAATGGCTAACATGTTCAATTATTTTCAGAATTTTTCCTGGCCAAAATCGGTCAACCCGTTCAGATTCTGCTAGCGATTTAATTTAAAAAATTCCCTTCGAGAAACGTTAAAACATGCTAAAATTACCAGCAATTTTCCCTACTGTGTTTGTTTTACAGCGATGACTTTTAGCACGCTTTAGCATGCGCTTTCCTCTCGTCAGGTTGAAAAGTCTTCCCCCTAGTGTGAATAACTTATTCAGGGGGATTCCATTCTCCCATGAGGGCAATATACATAAACACATCCAAGTGCCATTATTGCTAAGAAGGAGAACAAAGGAAAACCTTGCTTGGTGTTTTGCTCGCTTTTGCAGGTTTTCGAAAGGGGCTTTCTACAGAAAATATCCCACTTCGATGGGATGAAGGGCTGGTCAAAGCCCGGTAAATCACAGAACCTAATTGACCTTATCGGCAATAAAACAGAACAGTCCTCAATATCATTACTTTGATATTCAGGGAGCAGAATTTTCAAACGCTGGGCCTTTTTATTGACTCACCCGGTAAGTGTAACTATGATCTTGACCTTGAAATTTCTTTTCTTACATACATGTCAATAGTCAGGTACAATTTGTTCCATAGATTGTTCAGCAAAAGCTTGTGAGGCAGAACTTTCGTTTGGTGTTTGAATATGCACAGAATAAGAGGAACTAGGGATTGCGACTAGTTAGATGAGCACCTAAACCATGATTTAACGTACTGAAGAAAGTGATTTTTTCTCTTTTTTCTTTGACCACCGAATATTGATACACCTTTGTATGATTTATTTTTATTTTTTTTTCAGACAATTCCAAAGCATTGGCCTGAATATGGTGAGGCTCAATATGACAATGGAAATATCACCGTTCAACTAATTTCAAGCACAAATATTGGCAATGATATTGTTCATTGCATATTTTCCGCCACTGATAAATTGGTAAGCTCAAATACATATCTGCATTGACCTTTTGTTCATGTTTTTGTACAGTAAAGACCCACAGGTAAGAACCACGACTATTTTGCCTCAGCCACTGAAGGCTTTCTGAAATTTGAAATTTGAAGGATAATGCATAGGAGAAGTCGCATTACTGTAACAGTAACCGTATTGGTTACATGCTTTGTGTATATGGCACTTTAAAACATCTGTCTTTCAATTTTAATGCTATCTTTATAAAGCTCAAGTTTCCTCTTAAATGTTTGCCTCAATGTTCCTAAAATTTGTGGCTTTTGTATGCGTGGTTTTACTGTGTTATTATTATTTCTAGCTTAACTTCTTTGATTCGGTACTCTTCTTGTAAATGCTTTGAATTTTCTATTGTGTTATTGACAAAATTCTGTTTTTCTATGTTTTTAGTTTAACCGTTCATTGAATGAAATTCACTGTTATAATTTCAACCAATGGCGTGATCATAAAGTTCCTGCAAATGTCACCTCATTGATTAAAGTCGTCAGTGAGGTTGAAACAGCTCAACGCACATCTAATGGAACTCCTATTGTTGTTCATTGCGGGTGAGTTCTAAACATAATCATCATTATTCCAGAATTCATTTTTTTGGGAGATAGCATACAGTAAAGGGATAATCTTCACTATGCTGAACCGGCACACTGTGATCCATTAGGCCCTTTTTATCAAATTTAAGCCAAAAAATAAAGTTCCAAATCCTTATAAAATTTTAGACTTTTGACATGAACCATAACCTAGGGGTTAATAAGCTGCAAAAATTTTCAAGATCAGTCAACCGAAAGCGAAGATATTGAATTTTAAAGTTGGGCCTAAATCAGATCTTTGTTTATATGAACGGAAGAGGCATGACACTGTTTTTACGCCAAATTACAATTCCTTGTATCTAGGCTCATATTTCACCGATATTTTTCATTTTAGTCTCATTCTGATCCTCTAAATGTGTTCTTTGAGGCAATGTTCAGCATAATCAAATATTTTGCCTTTTTAGGACCGTTTTTAGACCATTTCTAAACGGTACTTTTCTAAAAAATTCTTGTCTTCAAAAATCAATCCTAAAATTGAAAGCTAAAGACAAAAAAAGTATGTTTCGCTGTGCTCTTCAAAATAATTTCAACAATTAGAAACACCTTTCTAACAAGTTTCTACCAAAGGGCTGGTGCCAATTTGCCTCCAGAAAATTGTAACAAAAAATTGAATTTTACAAGTTTTGTACATGATTTTAACATTTTTGCACATTTCGTGACGAAAAATTAGATAAAGTGAAACGGAAAGCTTTGCATTTGTTTTAAACCGATGCAGAGTCAAAAGTATGCCATTTACTTGTCCTTTAAGCCTGCTAAAGCCTCGAGTCAAACATTTTTAAGGCCAAAATGGTATTTTGCAGCCATGTGTCCCTAAAGATATTCATAATTTTTAAATTTTGCAAGAATTTTAACAAATAAGCCTTGCAAAGTGTATCAAATGTTAGTCATTATATTGTTTTATCATGTACGTAAGGTTTGGTCACCTTTGGTCCCTTCACTGGATGTCTGTTAAAGCTTAGTGGCTATTATATACAAAAATCTTAGATGTCAAATTAAAAACTTGTGAGATGAAAATAGTCATAAAAGATTTTTTGGTTCGAATTGGCACCAGCCCTTTGATAGAAACTTGTTAGACAGGCGTTTCTTATTGTTGAAATTATTTTGAAGAGCATAGCGAAACATACTTTTTTGTCTTTAGCTTTTAATTCTACAATTGATTTTTGAAGACAAGAATTTTTTCGAAAAGTACCATTGTGAAATGGTCTAAAAACGGTCCTAAAAAGGCAAAATATCTTAGCTTGCTTTACATTGCCATAAAAGACACATTTAGAGGATCAGAATGAGACTAAATTGAAGAAGATCGGTGAAGTCTGAGCCTAGATACAAGGAATTGTAATTTGCAGTCAAAAAAGTGCCATGCCTCTGCCGGCCATGTAAACAAAGATCTGATTTAGGCCCAACTTCAAAATCAATATCTTCGCTTTCGGTTGACTGATCTTGAAAATTTTTGCAGCACATGAACCCCTAGGTTATGGTGCATGTCTTTAGCCCAGAATCAAGCAGAAATCTAAAACTTCAAATTTTGGTTAAATTCGATGCTCTGGATCACAGTGCGGCATTCTACTATCATGGCTTTAGTATGTTTTTAGTTATATGAATTGTCCTTATTTTGCAGCAATGGTGCTGGAAGAACAGGAACTTTCATAGCAGCATATATTATTCTGGAGAGACTGAAAGCTGAACAAATGGTTGATGTGTTTCAGACCGTCAGACGTATCCGCAAAATAAGGCCACAATTTGTCGAGAATCGAGTAAGTTAGCATTTTTATTTTGCTTATTTTTAGTATAGTGTGTCTGTTATCAATTTCTTTAAACCTATAGAATCTGGAAAGCGTTAGACGTTATAAAATGGATTTGAGAAGATAGGTAAAGGGGGCAAATCAATCAGTCGTAAACAAAATCGAAACAATGCATTGACGTACGTAAATAAAAGGAAACTTAGCAATCTAGTCTAAAGATATCACAAATGACATGCTCAACTTATGTTCTTTTTGTTTTCATCTGTTGATAACATCCAATACGGTTAGTTATGTTTGGATCGACCCAGCCCCAGTGCTGAGCTACTTTTAACTCCGTTGATTTACTTGCACATTGGCATTTCGAGAACAGACATTCTAATTTACTGATGATCAATCTTGTGGATCACGTTTAGATGGGCTACTTGTTGTACAGTAATTTGCAAAAGTGCATCGTGGTTTCTTGGATCCGTTGATATTTTAGTGATCTGTCAACATTTGAGAGTTGTCATCATTTCAGTAAATAGTAAAATGACGCATCTTTACTATTTCAAATTCTTTTTTGTAAGTGAATGAAAATTTTCAGAAATATGGCTGAAGAAGAATCGCAAATAAACATTTTGATTGAGAAACGGCATGGAGAAGAATTCCCATATTGAAAATTACCCAAACTGAGAGTGTAAGTCAATTTTGCACCACTTTGACGTTTGTAAAAGCATCCCGGAGCATAAGTATAACTCGTTTTATTTCGCATTGCAGGAACAATACAAACTGCTTTATGATGCTGTTGGTGTTTACTTGGAGCAGTTCTCAACATACTCAAATTTCTAAAGCAAAACATCTCCCACATGATATATTTCATACGTAGAAAAAGATATCGTAGAGAGTTTAGGCCCTGCCAACAATTTCTGCTGTTCATCACAAGAAAATGTTGGCAGACGTAGCTAGTGACAGCTGACAGTGGCGCACTTTAGATGGATGTTTTTCTATGTTCATAGCAACAGACTTGTATGATTCTGTGAGTAGAAGACTTAGGAACTTTCAGAATTGATCAATTAACTTTTGACACAAGGAAATCTTTCGCTACAAATTATTGGAAACCAGCCTTTAAACCGCTTAACTACCGGAACCTATAAAAACTTAGTTCACTTTTTTCCGAAGATATAAAGTGGTGAATGTTTCTTTTAAATTTACAGGAAAATTTGATCTTTTAAGGCGATCTTCGGCTGGTCCTTACCTCAACACCCGAATTCACTTGTTCTGCAACTGATTGCCTAAATTGCAATACCCGAATGATTAAATTGCAGCTAGAATTTCGCTTATGGTAGAATTTGGTGGAAACCAACTAGTCAGTTCGGATGATCCCGTAGTCTTGTTACTTTTCACATTGGCCGCAAATATAGGTAAGGATGACATGTGAATTTGTATTCGTTCGTGTCCAGTAAAGCATGTTTTTTCGTCAGACGAGAGTTGAAGCCTTTGAAACGATTGAGATCCTTTCGAAAAACTGTTGATGAGAGTATTTAGTCTTTATGAGTTTTCGAATAAAGAGCAAATGTCCTGAAATCATCAGGATAAGATAGCGATCCTCGTATTATTAGAAATTAGAGTGATGAATTGTTTGAAATCCCAAAGCATCTTGCGATTTCTTCATGACACAAGGCAGATGGCCGACTGAAGTTAATTTGAAAATTTATCTGTAGCAAAGGCAGCCAGGAAAGATTAAAGCTGCCAATTTTTATATACCTTGGATGAACCAGGAATGTTGCATGTTTATTTTTTATGTTTTTAGTCCCTGTTGTGAGAATAAATCTAGTTTAGTGAAGACAATTTTGTGCTAGTTTGTACAAATTCTAGGTATGTTTTATCTTCGATCTTTACATTGTTCAACAATTTGAAGTAAATTTATGTTTGATTACAATTAGACTATGCGTCTCTACACAGAATTCTTTACTCTTAGCTCGATACTATCTCTACCAAATCAACAGCTAGTGACGTAGACTTGCTCCAAGTCTATGTTCTGAAGTCTGTCTGACCAATCACTGTCCGAAACTTCCAGGATCCAGGGATTGGAGCAAGGGTGAAGTTTTGTAAAACAAAGGATACAGTTCTGTTGATTTGATATTTTTTTTGTCAAGTAAAGCCTAAACTAAATATACTATACATAATTTGCCCCATCCTCAGTGGGAAAAGACACGCGGTCACCTAACTCCCACTGCAGATGGGACTTACAAATTAAGGCACACAATTTCCGAAAAGAAAAGGCAACAAACAATCAAAACAACGAAATACGAAACAAAAATAAAAGACCATTAACAATCAAAATCAAACCGAAAACGATTTGACATTCTCAAGAGCCGACTTCAACTCAACCAACCATGATACTAAACTTATGCCATTTCATCCCTTGTTTCCTTGCGTTCTTTGACTTGCTGATATCATTTGGTCAATAGGGACTCATAATATTACAATTAAAAAGTTGACCAACAATTTCAAAATGGCCTAGAGTAGTGGAAGTTCTCTTACACTTAACAAAATCGCTTCAAAGTCTAGTCTCAAGAGCTTGAATATTGAAATGGAAACTTTAGTACAACGACTAATGTTTTCCTGACCTACAAATCGCAAAATGCATACCTTTCAGGCAGTAATCTTCCTCAGTAGAAACAAATAGATCCATCGCAGCTGCGAGAACTCTAGGCATGATTACCCTATTTTTATATGCATCAACACCTATCTAAATAGAGCCTCCTGATTGGTTAAAACTAAATTCTAGCAATTTGATTGGTGAATAAGGAATCACTCTACGCAGCCCTAAATTACGCCCACTTTTTAAGAGTTCCTGTTGACCAAGTGATATCAGCTAATCAACGAACGCATCGAAACAAGGGATGAAAAGACATAATGTACCATAATGCCTTGCCTTCTCTGTTTATTTTGATTTGATAGAGTGCACTTAGAAGTGTAAAATCCATTCTTTAGAAGGCACATCGCTTTTCATTTCGGAAACTTGAATATTTTGTCTTGCGAAATTTGACCTAGCTGGTGACTAAAAATGTACAAATCAAAAACATTTCCAAACACATGCGCTACTGAAAGATAAAGTTACTTCTAAGTTTCTTCTCAGCATTCATCAAAATCTTGCTTATCTCGCTCCGTGATTCTGATATCGACCAACTTCGAAGGAAAATGGCGAATACTTTCCATCTAAAATTGTTTAAGGCAAGGTTTCCTCTTCATTACGAGGCATGTGATTCATGGGACACCCGTCAGGCAACCTTTAAGGCAATAATCTTTTTCTCAAGGCTCTCTCAATTTCAGCCATGAATTTAGAGCCAACAGTTTTGAGAGAAATCTGTTATTCGTAGAAGCTTTGTGGCAGCCATTTACCAGATTTGTGTCTACAATTTACAAGAACAAATCACTATCCCCAGTCTCCCTTTCTGAATTGTCAAAATTCTCTATAAGGTGAGGGTGGCTTGCTGACCAAAGTTCAACATTGATACACATTTGGTGTCCTATCGCTCATGGTAAGACACTCTTTTTGAGTAGATGAAGCCAATGCTCAAAATTGCTGGCTGTGACTGTATAATCAAGATTTCTTCTTCCTTTCTTTCCGAAACAGCTGATAAATTGACAGTGCTTTTTTCGAATTTAAAATTTGGCAAATGTTTTGGTACGCTCTTTGCAAACTCCAAAAAAATTCAAATCAGGGCATCAACTGATCAAATATAGATATTAAACTTTTACATTTATTATTGATAAAGTTAGATAGCTAATAACGGTTTCGATCTCCGTTGAACCTTGTTCAGAATACAGGCCTAGGGTGACATGACTTCAATATCATCAGAGTTTTACAGCAAGAACAGGCATTAATTGTGGTTCATTGCTGCTAACGTTGCCGGGATGGCTCAGTGGCAGCGCCCTTCACTGAGAATAATCTGATTTTTGAAGACTGCTGGTTAGAGTTCAAGCCATGTCCAGTCTGCTAGAGTCACCAACCGTGAACCGCATCACCATCTCCAGTAATTCCTGGGTAAAGGAATCAAAGTACATGAGAGAGAACGGACACTGCTTGTCGTAGAATTACCTTGGGGTTACCAGTTGGTAGGAATAAAGAAACTTGTAGGAAAGATTTTCACCAAAGAGCAAGACAAGGTGACTGTCTAAGGGAAGACAAGCGCGAACCAAGATAACTCGAACCAACAACTTTGTGATACATTTTAGACAAGGTAATCTCGGATGTCCTAAGTAAACTTGCTGATCAAGCATCCTCGATCACAGTGTCAAAAAGTAGCTATGATGTCTTAACTCAATGACATTTAAGGATCTAGATCTAGTCACTTGGTCAAGATAGTATATACGCAGGTTTGATTAAGGTTGATTTAGAGTTCAGTTTTACAGAATGTTTAAGAAAAAACAACTCAACTTCAATCAAAATTCTTCAGGAAATAAAGCTACCTTAATAAATTCGACCCATACCATCTGAAAGCACAATCCATCTTCTTTCCAATGATATTCAAGTTGAGAGTGTTGATAGAATTGTTCATTGCTTATTTGACGTGTTCTTTGGTATGGCCTATTTCAGATGCTGGAAAGTGATATTTACAAAGACGAAATTCATCTTTTGGGAGTTCTTGTTTTAGCATTCTTAATAAATGCATCCCATTGGGATCGCAATTTTTCACTGAAAAAATTTTAATTGTGCTCTTACAGCATGCTGCATTTGAAATGGCCATACCATTAGAAAGAAGGGAAGACTGTATTTTCAGACGGTACACGTACTTTTTTATAAGAAACTAAGAATTTCAGCCAGAACTGAGAGTTTCTTAAAATTATCAGATTTTGAGTACTCGGAGTTTCTTGTGAGTTTCTTAAAGGTTTCGTAACAATCTTCATGTTTACTACCTGTGCCCTCCTGAGCATTTCAAAACAATGTTTATTGAAGCCTTTCCAATGTCTAGACATCACTCAAATACCTTGTGAGTAACATGATACAGGAAAAACAATTGAAAATAGAAAAGAAATATGTCAAGGATTTCCTTTATCAGAACAAATAGTTTCTTTAGTTGTACTATTTTCCAGTACTGGAGTTTCTTAATTCTTTGGCGATCCGAGAGTTGAGTTTCTTATAAAAGACGTACGTGTATACGTTGCCTCAAATCAGGGGCGGACTGGCAATAGAGTTGGGGCCCGGGCGATTTGGCATTGAAGGGGCCCGAAACTACGTGAGCGAAAATTTTACAGGTCATTCACTAGGAAAATTGTTACGGACAAACCCCTAGATTGGCCTCAAATGATATTGGACTCATTTCTGACAAATTTGAATGGCTTTCCATACGAGTTTGCATTCTGCTAGGTACCTTCTCAAGCGATTTTTGACAGGCTCAGGAGAACGAAATGTACACTTGAGGGAGCTGAAAACAGGAGCGAGCATAGCCAAGGAAAGTGGGGATCCGGGGCTTGTCCCCGGGAAAAATTTGCATGATCACTCCCTTTAGGTTGTTAGAAAACACCCTATTTTGGAGAATTTCCCATTTTAAGAGGGAAGGCATCACAAGCGTTGGGGGGGGGGGAGCCTTCCGGGAAAATTTAAGAAAGTGACTGCAATTCCACGAGTAGATACATCACTTTTGAATCGCACATTATAAAAGGGGATGGTTTAATAGATTCTGGAAACTTCCTGGAATAAAAATAAGTTTAACTCTTCATTTCTATGAGCTTGTCTTTCATAGACTTTTAGGCTGAAAAATTACGTCAGAATCTCGTCTTTCGAATTCCTTAGAGAAGGTACCCCAGCTCAAGTGGCATGCCTGCCATGATGAACTCTGGAGGACTTGTCCAAATGGAGGTCCGGGGGCGAAGAACCAGAAAAAACCTCAAAGACCACGCCAATTCCGCTAATGAGGAACGTTTTTGATTCATTGCTGAGAAGTGCTTTTATTTGTTCTCAAACTTCAAGATCCAACAACGTACTAAAGGGGATGCTTTAGACGGAAGGGGGCCTCCCTGGGAAAATTCTTGACAGTAGAGCATCAACATCGTCCACAAATGTCTTTGGTCAAGTCAATGAATGCTTTTGTATCATCGTTCTTTTGAAATTTTCATTTCATACCTCAAAATTATCATTTTTGTCATCATTATCATGTTAAATGCCTCCATCTTTTCTCTAAAACCTTATTCACATTTCAAATCCAAATATCCTTAACAGGGTCTCTTAGATCGCAGTAAATCGAGTGTAGATATAGGCAAAGGGCAGTAGCTGAAATCAACAGAAATTAACAGACTGGCAAGGGTAAGGAGGTAAAGTGAGAAGGGGCCCCTGCTTATAAGACACCTTCCTCGATGGGGCCCCTTTGGCCAGAGCTGCTCCAATTTCGTCAAGTTCTACAATTGCAGATTCCCCAGTTCATCTACCAGTCGAAAACGAGACAGCGCCAATTGGAATTTTGCAGTAACCTTATCTTACGAAAAGGGGCCCATGTGCACTCTTTTGACATCTTCAACTGTTGTTTGACAAACAAAAATAACTGTTGAAAGAAATATTACAGGGCCCTTTGACAAATTTTCCGTTGATTTCAACTGATTATTTTGCCACTGTCATAAAGTTCTTCCAAAATTGATTATCTGAAAAGTATTTTTTCCAGCATAGAAGGGGCCCATGGGGGCCCAAGCTGAGGGGGCCCTTCGGGCCCCAGCCCGATAGCCCGACTGGCCAGTCCGCCCCTGCCTCAAATCTTATCATTCCTGTATGATTTTCAGTTATAGTTAGGTTGCATTGTCTAAAAACATTCTGAATTTCAGTTCGTGTTTAAGTTATCCCATGCTTTCTTCTTTAACCGCGGCCTCAGGCACATCTTTTTAAGATACCGTTGATATACTAGAAACACTGTAGTAGCAAAAGTTTCGGCTTGTGAAACAAGGATCGAACAATGGCCAGGAGACAAATGCACCTGTAAAATATACAGCTTCGCTAATTAATTTTGCATAAGGTTTATGTCTAGGGAGCTATCTTTTTTGTAAATAGTTGGTTTCATTCTTTTTATCAGGCGGCCTCTACTTGGAATGCATAGTGAGATACAATTTAGCTGAAGAAGTGAAATGATCAAAATTGCTGTGAAGTCACTTTAGCTTGGCCTGAATTTACCACGGCTAAATCTCATATAGGGCCATACAGGTTTCATGTAAAGCTGCATTAGCATAAAGATGTTTTTCGTATATTTTCGTCGGAAATATGATTATTATCATTCATCATCCCCAGGGGGATTTACTTGGGTATAACTTGGATATGGATTCTCAGGTTACTTTTGTGGGTCTTAAATTTGGACAGAGCTTACTTTTTTAGTCAGTAATTTTTTTGGGTTCCAGAAGTTCTGCATTACCTTTTTGGGTCTCAATATTGGTTGAAGTATGAAAATTGAGATAAGCATATCTTACGAACAAAATTTAAAATCTAGTAACATTACTAAAGTCAAAATAATTGAATGTCCTAAGACATTAGTTGGACACTTTTGCATAGATTAAAGATACCGACTGCATGAACTTTGGGTATTTTGGATCAGAAATGATTTTTTAGTCTATTTTTATGACAGAAATTGTTTGTTTGGATGTTTTGTACCCTAGCCTGAGCACCCTTTTCCTAAATATACGTGAGTACCCCCTCGGTCATCATCATTAATGCAGCTCACGAAGAGTTTTGGTAATTTGCTTGAAGTTCCAGTGAAATCGTCTTATCTGAACATAGCTAATGGCAAATTGTCTAAAAATTGGGCGCTTTTTTTCCAAACATCGAAAGAGCGTGGTGGTCATAAGAAAGTGTCCCGGGACCTACATCCTGTACCATCATTCTTGTTCACTGCACTCGCACCTAGTTTTAGTCTCCCCCTCACTCAATGTGAATTTCAATCCAACGGGCCTGTGGTAGACATCACACTATCTTTTTTCAAGATCTGAAGACCTGGAAACGCTGAGCATTTTGCGAGAATGTCTGACTGAAATGTTGTTAAGTCTAAAAAAAAATAAATACATCTTCTAGCTAGAAACATGCAGGCTCCAGCAATAGACTTACGAGATATTCTACATACAGATCTGAACGAAATTTCATACATTCTGTAGACATATGAAGAGATTTTGAATGTGCACTAAAGCTCAATCGCGGCCCCCTCAAACATTTCGTAACTGTATGACATGTCACTCGATCCAGACTTTTGTAGAATATCTAAAAGGTTCTAACAAAGAATCTGAGTCGAACATTGTTTTGATATATATTTTGTGAAATTTTCAACTCCACTCAGACTACGTTCATATGATGATGCCGGCACATTTTGAAAGCGGTGACAAATGTGACGGCAGCAATATCTGAACTAGTGTTCACATGCTAATGACAGAATTTCAAAACGGTGGGATATTTCACGGTAAAAAAAACTCGCTGCAATGCTTTGATGCCAAAGAAATGACCTACACCTTAAGAATCGATCAGTCTCGTTCCAAAAGCGCAAAAAGATGTTCGGTTTTCATCATTTTCGAGTGTTCACACGATGCCGTTTTCAAAATGTGCCGGTTGGACTTCCGTTTTGAAAATCTACCGTTTTCGAAATCTGCCGGGAAAAAATGTGCCGTTATCGTGTGAAAGGGAGGCCTATCCGTCACATTTTGTACCTTTTTCAAAATGTGTCAATATCGTGAAAACGCAACCTCAATCTAACCCCTCGTATGAAAAGGTATACAGAGATCCTTCATTCCAAACTCTTTGGTAGAAAAGTTTAAATTTAAAAATTGCCTTGAATAACGGATTAAGGAAAGAAATACAGAAGTGTCCCGCATATAATAAACAACTTTTTCAATTTCAGGACTGATTTATTTCTTATATAGTGAGATAACTTTCAAATTAGGGTAGTTTCTTACACATGTTTTTATAAGAAAGTAGGATAGGCCATAGTACTAAAAGTTTCTGAATCTAACATGAAATGTCGTCCATTTTAGTACTATCGGTTACACTGCTGCAGATAGGTTTCTTGACATTTAAAAACATCATATAGGAATAAACAATGCTCTGTTACGTTGAAAAGGGCCTATTTTTTAATTAAAAAATCTGTCGGATGGACATTAGATACTTTGAAGCTTCTACCTGCCCAAACCTTAATGCGTATGGCTACCTTTGTTATGAACCTATCTAAAACATATGATTTGCCATAAAATAAACAATCAGGATCTGCGTTTCACCCTCCCTGTTCTGCAGGAATCCAGGTTTTCCTTGTCTGTCGGACGGACTAGATAGAAAGTGAAATTTCAATGCATGTTTTTGAATTGCATCTCTGTGCTGCTAAAAAGCACTTTTCTTTACACTCTTGGTATCTATGCATTGCTCAACTCTTAAAGATCGCGTTTCGATGTAACTTGTTGCTTAAAATGATTAATCACAAGGCATGTGATTACATTAAGTGCATGCAGTTTGACTGTCGGACGGACGCTGACGGATGGACAGAATTTTCCTATCCTTTTGGCAACGTCTACTTCATACTGGAAGTCCCTATGCCTGTGTGGCACCATTTCGAGTAAAATTCAACATAGTCCCGTGCAAAATTTTGTCCTCAGCCCCATGTTGAATGAAAACTTCGTCTCAATTCAGTACCATTAAGATAAGTTCAAACATGGCTCGTTTTAGGTCAGAAATCAGTTTTTATGCAGCAAAATTTTTACCTCATGATTTTTTCGTGAAAATGATGGTAGAATGAGTCACTATCTTCCGCCTGCAGATACTCAAAACAGTCTTCTAAGTGTGACCAATTTCAAAATAGGCCCAAAACAAAAATGGTTAGTCAATATTGCTCAAGAATAAATGTTCAACTGTCAACAAAATATTTATTACAATATCCATGTTCTTCACTTTTAAAAGTTTCTTAGTGCTTCTCAGACATAAGTATTACAGTTTCTTAAAATTTTGCCCATCTTAGTACCAGTTTCTTATAAACCAGTTTCTAATAAGCCAGTTTCTTAAAATAAAAACGTGTATCATAAAAGTCATGAGTGTAGTATCAATTACTCAGAAGTGAGTATGGTGCAAAATATATCATTTTGAGTAAGGAACAAACTTTTTTAGACCTGAATAACAATCCATTTTATAAAATGGATTGTTATTTTGGCAATCAGGATCTGTGTTTCTGAAATTTTTGTTTCTTATATGCGGGACACTACTGTAAGTTTCCCCCCTAGTTACAGGTTTAGTTTGCTTGTATTTCTCTTAAAGGAGTTAACAGCTATTTGCAATGGTTTATAGTGTTTTTGTTGCGTTTAAGGAGTTAAGTACAATGAGTCCGTTCTTCAGGTTATTTTCAGATCTATTCTTGTAAAACTAGTTTTTACAGCCTTTTTGTTCTTTAATCAAACAAATTTACGAACTTCTGTTTAGCAAGTGAATAATTAGTCACTTTACGCGGCGTAGATTTAGACAGGTAATAGTGACAAGTGTTTAACTTCTCGTCAATAGTGAATGAATACAGCATAGCATGTTGTTAACAAACTAAATGCCATTAGGTTTCATATTCATTTAACTATTGCAGGTGCTTTTATGAAGGAATAACTGGTTCACGTCACAACTGATATAAAAAGGTACGAATGCGCTGCTATCGAGCTAATCACATATCTTGGGTGAGTTCACATCGGAGGTAAGTTTTGACTTTCATTCGATTTTGTTTTAATGGCTCCTTCTTGATTCGAACTTTACTTTTACAGCTTAAGTTCTTCATTTGAAATTTATTTTGTATCAGTTTGAAACTAATAAATTATCACAGTTCATGGATGATTGTACATTAAAAATAATTTCTCAATTGTATTTCTTTTGTTTTGATGACTTCGTCATAATATGATCCTTGTTTTTTCAACTTTATTTAAAGTTCTTTAGTTGAAATTTTTTTACGTGTTAGTTTCAAATTAATGCAATTATCACAGTTTGTGGATAAGCTTACATTTAAAGTAATTCTTACACTGGAATCGTTTTTGTTTCGATGACTTCTTCCTGATTTGATCTTCAATTTCTCAACTTTAGTTTTTTTGGTTTGAAATTTAATCTGTGTTATTTCAGAATTAATAAATTATCGCAATTCATGGGTGAGTTCAAAGTTAAGATGAGTTTTAATTTTTTCTTTACTTTTATAGTTGATGAATTCTGGTAAGAAGATTGATGGTTCGATCAGTCTTACAACTTTGGTTTCTTAATTTGAAAATTTTTCCTTTTTTTGCTTTATACGATTGGTATCCTCCATACTTTTCTCACTTTTTGAGCCTTCTTTGTGGGAATGAGAAAAGTAAGCACAGCATAGGAATCAAATCAGTAAAAATCATTACAGGATTGGCTGAGGCACCTTTCGTTTGATCTAATAGCTTGGAAGGAGCTTTCAGGCACTTCGCTAAAAGTGTTCTTTGGAGTGGCGGCCTGGCTGGGTGAGGGGGGCGGGGGGCATGGCTCCCAGCGGACCTTTTTGATGGGGCGCCAAAGTTTAAGAAGGGCGCCAAAAAACTTTATGAAGATCACGGGGGGGTTCTCGGCTAAATTTCGGTTAGGGGGGTGCCGCCCACAGTTTCAAAATGTAACCGTTGGCTAGACCAATTTTTGTGAAAATGACACCCTTGGCTAGACTAATTTTTCCTTCAGAAGTGCTCTGAATTGGCATTTTCTAGGCAAAACTTGCCAAACCTTCGTATTTTCTCGACCAAAATTCCAAAAAAGTTGGGTTTTTTACCAAAATTACCGAATTTTAACATCTCTTTGACCAAAATTCCCAAAAAGCATACCCTTGCCTAGACTTAACTCGATTAAAATTGCCAAAAAGTACACCCTTGGCTAGACTAGAAGGCCGAAAAAGTATACCCTCGCGGGCGGCACATCCCCAGGTACCTTTACTATGGAAGAACCCCCCCCCCCCCCGTGATGAAGATTGATGGTTCGATCATGCTTTTTCCAGCAACACCTACAGTAGTGTCCCGCATATAAGAAACACTGTTTTCAATTTTTCGTTTGATGATTTTTTTATGAAATGAGATATAACCTTCAAATCAGGGTTAAGTTTCTTAAGTTTCTTATTAGAAATATCATGTACTATCAATGACGTACTCATACACAAGCTCTATTGTCATATAAAACACACTATTGCCAAGAAAAGCTACAATTATTCCAGAAAGGTGCTATTTCAACTGCAAAGGTGAACTTGTTATGCTTTTCAAATTTCTGATATATGCACAGGTTTTGAGTAAGAAACAAGCCTTTTCAGACCTGCACTAGTTTCTTATGAGATATGAGAAGGAGTATTATTTTGAGAATCAAGGTCTGGTGTCTCTTAAATTCATGTTTCTTATATGCGGGACAGTACTGTAATAGGTCACACGGGCTGTCCATACAGATACATCTGATGCAAATGCATCAGTCATTGTCATGGATAAATCATTTCAAATCCATGCTACGTTTTGCAAAACTGACACAAGCTGTTATTCCATTAGCCACAGCTTTTATGTGAAAAGAGAAATTTAGGTCAAGTAAGAAACTCGGAGATGTCGGAGCAAGTTTCGCTGACATTTCTCGATCCCTACTTTTTTACTTAGCCCCATGTGCTCTGCAAGGTATCGCAGATGTCTTATCTGCGAAAAATTTTGATTCAATTCCAGTTTTTTAAGAAAGAAAGGCATGCTTTACTTCTAAAAAATAAACTTCGCTCTCTTTTTTCATTGGGGTAAGCCATCGCCTATTTTTACTCTTTAATATATTTTGTTATATAGAAAGCCAGGTTTTGCATCCTCTTTAAAATTTGAGAACGATTAAATACCTAGAAAGTTACGGTACCATAAAAAATCCTTGTTATTCATATCGTGCCAAACATTAGCGATGATTCTTTTCCCACTGTTGATCCTACATAGCAACCTCGTAAACTTGAACTCTGATGAAAAAGCCATAGCCGATAATTAGACCCAATTTACCCAAAAGAATAGTGTCCATGAAACAACTCGACTAACTACAATTCAGTTCTAGTTTTCACTTTGTTTTTTAATTGGATGTTGGCACTCCGCTTCAAGTGGGACTGATAATCAAACTATCTGAAAATCCGGCCAAAATCACCGTGAAACTGGCGTGACCAATGAGATTGCAGAATTCCAAACAATAATTGACTATGCTCAAACTGACCAATAGGATATCAACATTTCAACCTCATTCCAAGAATTAGCCTTGATGGAAAGTGCAAGGATCACTGTCGATTGCTGTTGCGCAGGGATGGCGCGACCGGGGTGCTTGGGGGGGCAGGAGCCCCCTAAAAATTCACTGAGCCCCCCCGTCGGCACTTGAATTTTTGAAAATTTCTTTGCACTGTCGGCACTCTCGTAACTTGCTTGTTATGCTTTTAGAGAGTGTAGTCGCATTTTAAGCCAATCTGAAAGGTGTGGCCCGTAAAAATTTTGCTCGCTTCGCTCGCCGTCGGCACTCTGACAGTTTTTTTGTCCCCCCAGCATTTCTTCCCTGGCGCCATCTCTGCTGTTGCGAAATCTAAAGAATGATTTGGCCTTTAAAAGCAGGTTTCCCATGTCAAAGTGAAGGAATCTTCAAGGAGTGCACAGAAGAAGTACTCATCTTGACTCAGGTTGGTTTGGCTTTTTTACAGCCTCAATGAAATACGAATTTCAGACGTTTTAGAATTGGTGAGTTGTGATCGTGTAGAATGGGCCTTAGCTCTCTGAGCTCTTGGTTTTCTGCACCAAAGCGAGGTTTATCAATTTCTGGCCGAACTTTTAATTGCTTTGATAATGAGTCGTAGTTGTAGCGATTATCATCCTATCAAGGAGCGAAACTACGACGATTTTCATCAGTTTACGAAACAACTACGGTCGGAGAAGATACTTCCTAAAGTAAAATAACTCTTCCTAGTACATAAGATGTGCAACCTTCAAAGGAAGGTCTTCCTGCTCAAGAAAATGTCTGAAAGGGTTCCAAGAGTTTTAAGGTCTACATCCAGCCCTGGACCAGGTCAAAGTGTCAAAGAGTACCAGTAGGAAAATCGCGAAAATTGCAATGCTGCCAATCTCCTCGGAGACTTGATTACAATGTTTGCTTTGAAGGGGCGCCATTTTGCTGCTGGCCCCCCCCCCTGACGAAAAAAGCCAGGCCGCCACTGGTTCATTGGCAATCTTCAATATCTTCATTATTTCAGAATTAAATACTGAAAGCAATGACTATATAGGAGACTGTCAATGACGGGGACTGCGCAGCCATTGAGTTAGCAGGGGCTAAAGTATCTCCCCCCCACTTTGTTCAAAGACATGTGTTGGAATTTTCGCAGATTGAGGAACTATTGTTTGGTGAGGTTGAAGTCATATGTTTTGACAGGCCCGTCGAAACAAAATTTACATTGGGGGGGGGGGGGCTGAAACGAGGTGCGAAGGAAGCGACGAAGAAGGGGATCCGGGAGCTTGCCCCTGGGAAAATTTTTCATGACCTCGCCCTTTAGATCGTTGGAAAACGCCCTATCTTTTGAAAATCTGCCATTGACAGAAGGTCAAAAGCAAAGGATCATGTCTCATGAATGTCTTTCCAGAAAAATTTTGAAATTTTTGACTTGTATGACATCAAAAGATATTGCATTTTTCTTAGATTCTGGTAGCTTCCTCGAATATACACGAGTTGATATCTTCATTCCTACAATCTTGGCTTTCACAGCCTTTTTCACTTACAAAATCAACAAACATTAGCAAATTATTGGGGATGGCTGCTTTTGACGGGCCTGTTTGACGTCTTCCTGAAGAAGCGATGAGTTTCAAGTCAAAAGAATCTCAAAGTCAGCTTTGGTATGAACTGAAAGAACTTTATGTTTTCCGAAAGTCGTACTGTAAGACCATTTAACTTTGTACATATTGTATATACTGTTAGCTGCGCAAATACCGAATAGAAATATAAACAACAGGATGTAAATAGACAGGATATACAGCGGCTGCAAGTATACAAATGCAATCTACTTGAATGAGAATCGACTTTTCAAAGACAAATTGGCAATATGATGGCCGTTCATCCTCACGAAAAGGCGTTTTCCAGCGTACTGAAGAGTGTGGTCGTTAAAATGTTGTTTGAAGGAAAGCCCCTGGACCCTTTCCACTTTTAAATCGCTGACGCTTATAACGAAGGACCTAAAGTTCCTTTCAAACCAAAGATTCTATTGAATTGCATTGAATTGAATTATGAACATACTCAAAACCTCGAAGATGCCAATGAACACTATATAACGAAGTACCTGGATAGACTGATTGCATATTCGTAGTTATCACCATTGATAGACTGATGAACGCTCAAACTACTACTGATGGACTTTCACAATGAAAATTGGGACGAAGCTATCGATTTCATAACTAGACATGGAAACCATAGCAACACTGTACAAACTTCAGGCAATGGAGGATGGGCTCGAACCTCCGATGCTAATACATTTCAAATTTCGAGTTTACAGTGGTAGTAGCATAAACAAAGTCGCAAGTATCCATATGAATGTTTTCTCCATCCAAGAATCAACAAACCTTTCACTATGTGAACCAGGAGTTCCTTGTTTTTAAGGCCAATTTGCTTCCATGAACGGTGCAGTGAATCTAATTGGCCTTAAAACCAAGGAACTCCTGGTTCACGGCGAAAGGTTTGTTGATTCTTGGATTGAGAATTGCCAACTGTCGAGGGTTGCTTGCCTCATTTCTAAGACTACTCCACAGCCTCGTTCCAGAGGGCACACCTAAACGTGTTCATTTCCGTCTCAAATTTTCATATGAAAGTCCATAGGTCCCAGTTTGAGCAAAAATAGAAAATTTTGTTGTTGTTGTTGTTGTTGTTGTTGTTGTTGCTGTCATTGTTGTTGCTGTTGTTGTTGTGTTCTTGCTATAACTAGGACTATATCGTGAATCTAGTACCTGAAGTTCCTACATATTGCATTGCATTGAATTATGAAAATAATCAAGACATCATAACGAGCATCGACTAAGTACCCGAAATTCCCTTTTAAGCCTTTAATTCAAACGAAAGATGCATCAACCAATTGTGCAATATTATTTGAAGACTTCTTTCCTCTGCTTCTCAGTACAGGCTTGCAGCCTTTGAGGAGAAATTGAGGCTGCACGCTGGCTGTAATTGATTAAAGGAACGTTGTTGTTTGGCATGTCTTAGTACGAATACTAGGAAGTAAAAGCGCTCGCTTCGCTCGCGCTTTAACATTCCTAGCTCCTGCGGAGTGCTTTTTATGGTTACCGTACTCCATCAGAGACCACCATTTAAATTCAGCATGAAATCAGGGCTGGTAGTTCTCCGGACCGCCCCGAAACCAAACCAGGGGTCGGAAAAAGGTCAGATAAAGCCAAAACATTCAAAACAATGACCTATTGTTGTGCCACCTATTGTTCTATTGTTATTTCAAGCAATGGAGACTTGCATTCCATTGTTTTCGCATACTATATTGTGTAGCTCCGATGAAAACCCTATATCTTTGATGTTGCCTTGCAAAGAAAAATGTATGTATGTACATTTTCGCCAAAATAACAAAAACTATCAAATATTAATACAATAAATCTATTTAAAAAGAAAAGAAAAATCTAATAACAGGCGTGTAATATTAAAATATATACAGCTATCTAAATTAAAAACACCCTTAGGTAAAATGGCAGGGATAGCATTAAAAGGTCAGTGCGACCTTGATTCCATAATGGTCCCTCGATTCCTAATGTCCTAGATTGTGATCGTCTGTACTCCAGTTTGTAGAGAATTGAATGAAAATTGACAAAAAATCTCAAAAGAAGCCAAAATTAAGCCAAACAGCCAAACTTAATTTTGAAGCCAACAATAAGAGAAACGAGCCAAATTTCCAAAATGGCTGAAAAAGCCATGTTAGGTACCAACCTTGCATGAAATCAGAGCAGTTATGGTCATTCATAAGAATTCAAATATAACTAAGTAAGAGTGGTATGCTATACGTCAGAAAATGAGAAAATCAGACATGCCCCTTTCTATAACATCCCTTTACTCCCAAATAAGTCTCAACAAAATTGTTACGTTTTCAGCACATGAATCCAGTGGCAGATGCTTCTGAGTTCCCTCGCGTCTCTTGGCTTCAGAATGATTCATGAGACAACTTCGCCCTTCACCCCTGGCCACTGTTTGAAATTCATCAATTTATTTCGGAGTTCCTTAGGAGCCATTGTCACCTGAAGTTTTTTGTATACAGGCTGCATCTTCAGAAAGTCTGTAAATCAAATTTGGCCTAGTAAAAGATATGAGTCTCCACGGTAATAATTGAACTGATGGTGAAAATTTGACTTTAGATGACTTTTCCATCAGTTCATCTGCTGCAAAATGAATACATATTTCCGCTTACTTAGCCCAAATTTGAATTTCAAATAATCTGACATTGCAAGATGCCTGCAAAGGACCCTGGATGACAATGGGTCTTTAATTCCTGCCGACCATTGATGCTCTAAATCTACTATAGATAGATGATACATCTGTTTCTGAGCCAGCGACGTACCCAGGAATTCGAAAGGGGAATCGGATGGTTGTTTCCCTTCATACAGTTTAGGTCAAACCTGGAGCCTATGGACAAAGACATGTCATGCATAGATTCGTTTCAAATATCTAAAAGAATTTGGCTTCCAGGGTATTTGGCTTCCAGGAATTTGGCTTCAAGATTTTGAGAAGAAAACCTCTCCCTTTCCCTTCCACGGTCCAACGTCGCTTGGAAATGTTGCTAACTTACCCGACCACTTTGTTCTAAAATTAAAAGAAATGAAAGTGTAAATAAAAGCTGAAAAATATGCTGTGAGCATATCCTTTTTATTTGCTTTTTGCAAATCAGAGCTCTTCTTTTTCTCCACGGTGACTCGTCTTTTCATTGCAGTTTCGATCTTACCTAAGGATTTCTGACTTTTCTATAACGTTCCCCAATCTTTTCGAATTTGACAAGTGGCATTTCACTCATTCGAAAAAGCGTGCGAGATTTTCTCAGAACAGAAGAATTTTTACGGATTTTGGTGGAACATTCGTGAAAACAAAGAGACTTTTGCGGAAGATGTGCAAGAAGTTTGAAATGCCCCTCGGAATTTTGGGGCAATGTCCCCACTCCCCACAATTTCTGCCACTGTTACAGAAGTCTACCAATATTTAAAATTGCCCTAGTGCCTTTGCAGTAATACAGGAAACTGCGAAGGCAGCAGTAATACTTATTTCCTGTATAGTATGATACAGGAAATAGGTGAAAATAAGTCAAACTATGCCAAGGCTTTTCTTGAATGAAATGAATAGCTGCTAAGTTATATTTTCTTGCACTGGAGATTCTTAATTTTTTGATGGTCTAGGAATGGAGTTTCTTGTAAGCAGTTTTTTTATGAAAGAAACATTTGTGTACATCTCTACACTTATAAAATAGATGTGTGCATTAATATGTAAGGAATTGGAAATAAGGGTGCTCTGTGAGAAAATACTATGGTATGTTAGAATTCAGCTTTTCATATGAATAAACTGCGATTTTATTGAAGTGTGGACCATACGATCATACGACCATTCAACCATACGACCCCGGTCCAAAGTTTGATATATATAGCTTACAAAATTTTTTCACCACCGATGGTTTAGTGAACACGCAAGATATTAGTACGTGTCAAAGTTTTCTTGGTCACGTAGAATTCTGTGTATTCATACTGAGCTAGCCAGTTGTTGTAAACAAAACCGGCCCCTCTGAATACAATTAGAATGGATGAGTTGAATATCCACAAATATGCACTTCGTTGCTTGATTCAAAGCAGAGAAAGCAAATTTTCCATGTTTCAGTTGCAAGGCAATGAAAGTAACAGACTCAGAATGGAGGGCTATAAGGCTTTTCGACCGTTAGGGTTACTCCAGTCTTTCTAGTCTTTCTAATTTTTTTTTAGAACAATAACGAAGAAGTAAGAAAGTTATATCTTAAATGCAAACATTTCTTTATTTTCATCCAGATCCCCAGTCACTCATGAGCACCTCTGTTGACATTGAAAATAATGGAAGTATCAATACATCATAACAAAGTGATGCATACATACATAAAACTTTGGCCTTAGGTCGTATTGTCGTATGATCTAGGGCTGTAAGTCCCGGGTCGCAGAGTCCTCGGGTCCGGTCAAAAGAACGTCTCAGTTTTTATGCGAATAATGAACACATTCCGTGATAGGGCAGATTTTCAGTATTGCGAGTTGGCAAGCCAACGGCTGCATGCATGATAGAAGTAAAAAGACTTCAGAAATGATCTTATAGCAGAAAATCTGTCCATTGTTGGACCTTTTGTACTGAATTCTCTTTCAGAGTTCGTAAACAAGAAGTACAAAAGATGATACTGATAGAAGGACAATATTGATGAAGTCATTTACTAACTCGTTGAAAAGTAGACTTAGGACCTTTCATCATTATTTACGGACATCTACATAATTTTGAAATCATGGAAAAGCGATGAATCAGGGGAGTGGCAAAGGCAGTTACTGGACTCAAAGTAAGCTTTGCTTAATTCATTACCAAACTTGCATTATTTTCATTCAACAGCAGAACCCAAGAAATAGCTATTTCGTCATCAAATAAGAAAATTGTTTTGCCAAATTCAGACTCTGCATACCTTAGTTATGTTACTTAGCTTAGCCCCAGCGATGACGGAATTGCTGAACTGTTATTGAGGTTATTTCCAAGTCACCCCTTTTGTAATAACCAAGAACTCTCCGTCGCTGTGAAATATTAATCATACTCTACTTTGGTAAAAAAGCTTGGTTAACGAACAGTTTGCAATCAAACATTCTTTATACGGATAAACAGGATTTTTTTTGGATTTGGCCTTGAGCCAGTCATCCCGTCAAAATTTGGAAATGACGACTCTGTGTTCAGGTTCGCTAGGTTCACAGGTCTGACTTGTACTGTATGCCATTTTGGCGGAAGCAGAGAAACTCAGGCTATGTGTATGGCCTTTAATAAAAGCGTCAAAAATCAGTTTCAAGAGTAATCACTTTGTAACTTGGGCCAAATCTTCATTAAGAATTGAGTAAAGGTTCTATGCGTTGTAATCAGTAAATTTATGAGCAGAAGACCTAAAAAACTACAAGGGCAGACTCTTAACTTGTAGCACTGCGACAAAACCAAGAGGAGGGCCTCTGCAAAATAGGGCAATAACTTCGTTGTCTCTAACGTGAGCATCGAAATACTTTACCACAAGCCAAATAGATACTGCAGCTAACATAATATCAACTATTTGCAAGCTTTTACTCCCTTGGTGTTTGGAAAAAGCAGCTGCAAAACTTGTTTTTAGCTCAGATTGAACGCTGCCATCACATTTCTATGGCTGCCATCAGCATCCACAAAGAAAGGTCGAAGGTTAAGGCCTATTGTTGAATTGAATTGCTAAAATTTGGGTACAAAACCCCTCCTCACATTACCCCGAGATACTGTACGAAGAAAAGTATTGGACCACAGGCAAGCCTTTATCGTCAGCTATTTTACATCTTTTTTCTGAAATTTTTGGAGGTAAGCAGTAGGCGTGAGGAGCTGCGTGCGGGAAAGTGTCACAAACAGGAATGTGCGTAACAAAACTCTTCATCGCTTATATATATAGATTTAAAACATCAAGCAAGCTATACAAGTCAAATATCGTGGCAAATAAGAGGCAAAATCGAAAAAGTTGTCTGCTTTTAACAGAAATAAATTTTTATAAGATTGCTTGAATCAAGATGGCAGGATTTTTCGAACTATGCTACCCTGGCTACCAGAGCCTCAAAATTTGAATGAAATTACCCAGGGTAGGACAGTGCGAATAACCTTTGGAATTACTGCACGAAGCCAACCTGTTATTCTAGTCTTATTTTTGCAAACATTACCGTATTTTGTAAACAACATTTACGTTCCATTGCAAAATATTTTAGATTTGTTAGGTTCTGAATGTTTTAAGTTTTGTCTAGTTTAGACATTTTTACATCGCAGCTGCTCCGAAATGGAGAACTGGATTTCATTATTACCACTATTCAAAGCCTTGGAAGAAAGGGAGGATTCCTTTTATAGGTAGATGACACGGGAAAGGGGATCAGACAATTTTTGGCCTGGAAAAGGTTTTTTAGTGCACCTTTGTGTACGCAGTTTTGCTTGTAATAATTAGTATATTCTCTGGGGGTTGTTTTTGAGAAAACTTCATAAGATAAAAACTAAGCTGAGTTGTTATCAAAAATGCTGTAATGCAGTAGAAAAAGCTATAATACCTCTGCTCTTAATATTTTTGGAGACAAAGGAGCATAGCTGGTCTAAAAATCTCCTAAGTTTGGCTTTATTTAGGGTTTTTTAAACACATGCTTTGCCTGACTTTCCTCCCCTTCACCTACCACTGGGAGTCCCCTCCTGAGCTTCAGGAATCGTTCCACAAAAGATGACACAATATTTGTGCTGCATATGTTGGCATAACAAAAGATTTATATGCATCCAGACGGTTCTTTCAGGAAGTTGTAAAAATTGATGACAATGCTTGACAGTCCTAAACGGAGTTTTTGAAAATGGACAAACACCTGAACTGAACGCATCTCATGGCTCAAACTTAATTATCATTCTTTATTTAGATCAATTTTGACTGTCAACTAATTTAGTTAAAGCTTTTAATCATACCGGGTGAGTCAAAAAAAAAAAAACGCCAGGCGTTTGAAGTAATTGTGCTCCCTGAATATCATAGTAATGGTACTGAAAGCTGTCTTGTTTTATTCCCGGTGCGGCCAATTAGGTCCAGTAATTTACTCGGTTTTAATCGGCCATTCCTTCCCGTTGAAATAGGAGATTTTCTGCAGAAAACCCCTTTCGAAAACCTGCAAAAACGAGTGAAATTACCAAGCAAGATTTCCCTTTTGTTCTCCTTCCTAGCATTAATGACACTTGGGTGTGTTCATGTATTTTGTCCTCTTGGGAGAATGGAATCACCCTGAATATATTATTCACACTAGGGGGAATACTTTTCAACCCGAAAAGAGGGAAGCACGTGCTAAAGTGTGCTGAAGGTCATCGCTGTGAGGTAAACACATTATGGAAATTTGCTTGTAATTTTAGCTCTTGTTTTAAGGTTTCTCGAAGGGGATCTTGTTAGAAAATCGCTTACAGAACCTGAAGGGAGTGACAGATTTTAGCCAGGAAAAATTCTCAAAATAATTTAACATTTTAGCTATTCAATCAGATATTGCAAAATATTATTGCTTATATACTGAGGGGGCAGTAGCCTTTCAAACGCCGTGCGTTTTTATTAACTCACCCGGTAGAATTAAATTGCTATCTTTGGAAGGCTTTTGGAGCGACTCTGTTCTTGAAATGGATGTACAGATTAAAAAAGGGTGATCATGCTTAATGCATGTTTAACTTTGCAGATCCTGCCCAATAACTTTCCGTTACTAAACACAAATAGGGTCTGGTTTACTTTCATTATGACGTAAAAAGAAAAAACGATGAAATGTGTGTCTTCAATTTCCTCTCAACACCAAAATTGAGATAAGTCAAATACTCATTGCTAAATAAGGAGTCATTTAACACAGAAGGTGTGAGAGAATTGTCATAATTTTGTGAGTTCTCGATGAGAAATCGTCATAGCTAATCAGGTAAGGCATCGTTATTTCAAATTTATCATATTATTGCATGCCTCATTTTCCTAAAGAAAGGAAGTATCTTAAATCCTGCATAAAATTTCAATTTGCATTGCAATATGTTTTGATAAATTCGAGTTATAAAAGCATATATGCACATTATTGTGACAAATACTTTTGCAAATTAACACGCTAACCCTAAATTATAAAGTAGTTGAGGACTACACACCTCAGCTATTACAAAAAATGGTTCAAAGGCTTACCTAAATAATTTGAAAACAGTTGAAAACAGATCAAGATTTTTGGGTCAAGGTCATGGTAAACGCTTTCTGGGTGAAAGCTTCCATAGTCGATTTCTTCATGTTCTAGTGGCCTAACTTTAAAGGCACACAATGATATCATGTTCGAAGCTTACAGAAGTTTTGAATGGAAGAAATCTCATGTAAACGAAGGTTTCCATAATTTTTAAATCAAAGTTTTTATTTGCGGTCTTTAGATCCTAATCGCTTGACCTGTAAAGTCCTTGTGGTTTTTATGAAATGGCATCGCGAGTTCGTTTCGTTGTGTTTATTTTGAAGGGGCTAAATGATTTTTAAGCCTGAATGGCTTGACCCGGATTAGATTCTGGCTGACGTGATCATGATATGTACATTGCAAGTGCTATGAATAAAATCTCGTTTTCTTAGGACTCACAAATCCGCTAGGTACAGGTACAAAAAAGCTATTTTGTACCCTTTGAACTAATCGAATGGCTCAAAAATTTGCACATGGCCAGAATCGACTTGGAGCTTGGACAGTGTGTCCAAAATTCTTTGTATGTGTTCTTAGTCCTCCTTTATCGCCGAAGACAACCTTGGGAGGGCAGATAAGTCTTCGTCAATTTTTGACAGCGTATAGTTCCAAGGGGAGAAAGAATTTGTAAAATTCCAGACAAAATTTAGAAGCTAAGGATACGCACTTCTTTTTGATATAAATCTGATTTTGTTACCTCAAACGAAATGGTGCAAAATAGCTTTTGAAGGTGGTATACTCTGTGTGCGATAAATTTGCCTGGAAAATAGCATTTTACAATATTTGCCAATAATGATAATATTGTTAGAATCCCCACATTCTTGTGCATCGAATGACTTTAGTTTAACTAGATTCTTTTACTAGTTTGGTTTTTGAGAGAAAACCAGATCTCGTGTTACAAACGTTTACCCTTACCTTAAGTTTTCCAACAACAAAGGTCCAATCAATGCAAAGCCAATCAGTTGTACATATACAGAGCCAGTCCTCCCATATTTTTCACTGGAAAATTTCTTTCTGGCATTTTCAGGTAGTTTTCAGTATCTTCATATTTTGTTGTAACCAAATTTATTTTGAAGAATCCTGAGATTACACTATCTTATGGCATCGCTAATAACTTTGCAAAAGTATGAGCAATCCAAGCCAACTAAATTTTGTCATCTAGTTCTATACACGTATTTTTTTAAGAAACTGCTTATAAGAAACTCAACTCGCAGATCGCCAAAAAATTAAGAAACTCCAGTACTGGGAAAATATGATTTTAGAAACTATTTGTTTTCATACAGGAAATCCTTGACATATTTCTTTTCTATTTTCATTTGTTTCCTGCCATGTTACTCATAAGGTATTTGAGTGATACCTAGACATTGGAAAGGCTTAAATAAACATTGTTTTGAAATGCTCAGGAGGGCACAGGTAGTGAACATATTAAAGATTGTTATGAAACCTTTAAGAAACTCATAAGATACTCTGACTACTCAAAATCTGATGATTTTAAGAAACTCTCAGTACTGGCCTAAGTCCTTAGTTTCTTGTAAAAAATGCGTCTATGTTACCTACACAAAACAGAAGCCAGTTTCAAGGAAGCTAATGACCAGGTGGTAAACAACTGGCTTTGAAACATTGTAAAATTTTGTGATTCAGCCATCTTTAACCGCCCTGATATACTTGAATACGTTCATTTTCCCCCCTGGTGACTCAATTGAATTAAACCTTCCTCAAATGAGTTCTTTGGTAGATGGCTGTCAAGAATTTGAAATCATTTTGGTAAACCCAGCACTTTGTATTTGTTTAAACACTTGATTTCACACTTAAAGATGAATAAAATGTTTGAAGTAGAGCAACATGGTAACTATCAAAACAGCAGATATTTATCAAACCAATTTATCGTTCATGATTTTATGGTTAACATCGAATGAATTGATTCGAAGTGAGCATATAATTTATTAATCAGTTGTCAGACTTCAAAAGACAGTTCTTTTCGTAACAATGAATCAAATATAATTGCTGATAATTGTTTGGGTTGGTAGCCATGGATAAAGAAGTGGGGGTCGCAGTGGCTGACGGTTTGCGGTTTCTAGCTTTTTCTGAAACGATTTTACGGTTCTTGGCCTTAAAAGTGACGGTTTTACTGTTCCTTTCTTTCTGAACGGTTTGTGGATATTTGTCGATAGATATGGTTCAAGGAATCGAATTAGCACGAAATTGGAGATAAAGCTATGAATATTTGTCGAATATGATATGATTTTAGGGGAAATTCCACGGGGGGGGGGAGGGTTCTTCCATAGTAAAGGTACCTGGGGATGTGCCGCCCGCAAGGGTATACATTTTCAAACTTTTTAGTCTAGCCAAGGGTATGCTTTTTGGCAATTTCAGTCAAAGAAATGTCAAGCTTCAGTAAAGAAACTCAAATTGTTTTCAAATTTCGGTCCAAAGAATGCAAAAACTGGGCAAGTTTTGTCTAGAAAAAATGCCAACTCATGGCACTTTTGATGTAGAGATTAGTCTAGCCAAGGGTATCATAAAAATTGGTCTAGCCAACGGGGCTATTCTAAAACTGTGGGCTGCACACCCCTGCCCGAAATTTAGCCGAGAACCCCCCGCCCTTGGGAAATTCTACCACTTTTCACCCTTTCCGCTAGTACCAGCTTTCTCTTTAATGGGTCACAAAAATGATAAGGAGGCAGTCGTCTACAGCATAGAGCCGAGGTGATATATGCATAAAGTGAAAAAATGTTGTGACGGTTCTAGCTAAAGGCGGTTTTACGGTCTTTCTGAAGCATTTTGGTTTTTACGGTTGTTAGTACCACCTACGACCTCCACAAAAAAGTAGGCCACAGAATCAGTAAATTTGCATAAAATTATGGCGAAATATGGTATTTTTGTCAGTTCAATATTTACAGATGAGAAAGATATAGCCAGACATGATTGGATAGACAAACTTGATACATAACAGCCTGTTCTCCGGTGTTGACTCCTCCTTCTATTCAACGACCATGCATACAGAGTCCAATGCTTTGTCTGTTTGGAGATATTTTCCTGCATTTGACATTGCCTTATCTTGAACGTGAAGGTAGAGTTTGGGTTTTTGGTGTCACCGGCTTGAGTTTGCAGAAATCGAGAAGACCTAACAATACCATGACTCCTTGCCATGTTGCATCGAAAACTCTCAACCTGACCGTTGTAGCTGCAAAGTTTGTTCTGTATTCGTAATATTTTCCATCTGTTTCAGGACTTGAGATGATGGAACTGAATATCAAAATGAGAAAAATTTGGTCAGTTTTACAGTTATGTGTTATGTAAGTATTTAAACCAAATAATTGCCTTGAAAATAAACTGCTATTGTTGCAAGATCATGTTGATTCACCATGAATATAATTGAGGCGTTTGCCGCAAACTATTTCAAATGAATCAGCAAGCTACGATATCTTTCTTTTTTTCTTTCTTTCCCTTTGTGGAAATATGGTAATTATGCAATTCGCTTTGCCATGAATAACCTAGCCATTTTTATCACAAAATAATGAAAACGTCAGAGAAGGTATCATCAAAGCCTTCGTAATTGTCTCTTATTGCATGGAATTAATGTGTGTTTGTATGACTTTGTTATTGTCTTGAAGCAGTGGGGTGGGGGATGAGCAGTGATTTTTTGGTGCAATGCCAACAGAATTGGACTGACTGCAAGAATGAGGGGTTATGAGAAAGGGGGAAGGCCAAAAAGCATCCTGTAGTGTCAATAGAATGAGAAAGGCCTATTACTTTTATTCCCATATGTTGGTGCAGTTTGTCCAAATTTCCCAAAACGCCGCACTCACAAACTAATGTTATTGCTAGCAAGTCTAGTGATAACAGCAACCTTAAAATTATGATTTGCCTCCTACCCTTTTTTCAGTTAAAATTTCTTGCTCCTTTTGTTAGTATGCAGATTAAATCTTGGATTGCACTCTTGAATGCAAACATAAGAAATTCCAATTAATTTGGTCTGGACAGCTCGCATCATTGGATGCATGCACAGAGTCAGTTATACAGTCACATGACGTCACATGACTCACATAGTCACAGACCTTGAGGAAGGTTTCTGAAAGCAAAACGCCCTAAACACCTTTCGCTATTCAAAGATAAGAGAGGTTCAATCATCAAGGCATAGCTGTGACTGGACGAAGATTCGCCAATTTTCTGGTATCTGCATTGATGAAATATTATGAAATATCTGCATTGATGAAATATTATGAAAAGCATGCCATCTTTCCATGATTTTGACAATTTTTCAAATTCCCAGCTGATTCTTGATCTTGTCAGTCTATCTTTATGAAATGAAGGATGGACTTTACAAAGAAATATGGCCCTCCAGACACACAATCAACAAAAGTTAATTACAAGAACTTCCTCGTGTGGAAGGCACTGCAGCTTGTGTGATGGCAAAATGCGTCAATTTCTGACTGAAAATTTATATTTTAATTCTGGATTATCTTTTTTCCAGAAAGTTCTGTGTAAGAAAAGGTTTGCATTGAACCTTATCCATTTTGTTTTAGTTTTGCATGCTTCCAAGAATACGATGCTGCACTTAATGCAACAAGAATTTCTGCATTACTCAAGCAACTTAAAGCAGATTATGACAAAATGGTAGTACCCATTGAAACAGGTAATTACGACATACCCAAATAGACATCTTTGAAAAAGGAAGATTTTGTTACAATACAGTGTGCTCCAAAAAAGTTCAGATGTTCGATAATTGCTGGCACCTCCAATACTAAATTGATTTGAATGAAAAGAAATAGCGGCTCCTTTTCCTGGAGTTGGTAAAAATGATTATGTCAGAGATGGAGGGAATGACTTTTTTACTGTTATGCTTTGATTGTAGCTTATCCGTAGTTATCGTTATTGATAGTCTGATGAAAATATCCAATTCAATTAAAACTGTAAAAAATGTTTCAAAAGTATTGTTGTTGTTGTTGTTGTTGTTGTTGTTGTTGTTGTTGTTGATGTTGTTGTTGCAGTAACTGGGACTATGTAGTGAGTCTACTTTGTTTATAAGGGAATGTAGCTTTGGCTACAAAAGATTCTAGATCGAGCGATACATTTATACCTTTTTAATGTCAATTTTCGAGGACTCTTCAAAATGAATAAAGATATGGTTCGATTCAGATTTTGTTTCAGAATAGGTCTTTTGATGTTATTGGTTGACCTGTTATAGAATGCAAAGGATCATGGTAATAATACTGCACGTTGATTCATATATTCAACTCTTCAATGCCTGCAACGATTGAATTTTGAGTTTGATGAACATTGCATAGATGGAAAATATGAAACTGAAGACAAAATTTTTGTCAATTGATCAATGTGTCTTTTGTTGAACTGAATTTAATTAATCAAGAAATAACCATGAGAATTGGACACAAATGACCCGCAATCGCCACATTCATAAAATCCATCTATTTGAAAATATGATCTACTGTATTATAAATATATTTATGTGAATGCTAGATTTTCGTTGACCATAAACTACAACATCATACATTTTAAAGTAGAATCAATCAAATCCAAAGCTTGAAATTTTTAAAGGAATGAATTTCATTTAGAAGTCCTCATGAATAAAAGATTAGGCAAAATTGAATTCATCTGCCAAGTTCTCCCGAGATATATTTCACTATTATCACTAACCTAGATAGCATAGCCTCTACCTAACATTTTTAGATGAACGTTGGAGAGCAGTATTTTTTAAACCAACGAAAAAAATACTTTTTATTATGAATTGGAGAAAAGAACAGCAACTAATTAATCCGGCGTCTCGGAAAGAGGGCCGCTCTCCACCTTGCAGCAGATAATACGGACTATAACGAAATATTCTCAAATAGACGAAACACTCAAAATTTATGCTAGATATGCTATTCATAATACCGGAGAAACTTTCCTGACTAGCATAGTTTCCAAATCTTTAAATCGGTGTAAAAAGGTGGGTGTAAAATTAAATGCCCTATTTCTTTAAACTGAATGACTTGAAAGAAACTTTAGCCAAATTTCTATGATTCTTCTGTTGGACTTTTCAGAAATCTTGAATATTTGTCGAGATTACAGCCTATTCTATATTTCAGTTCATTCTATGATTTGACGTCATCAAGTATCTAAATCATAAAACAGAAAAGTGAACGAGTTTTGCTTGACACCATATTGTAGGCATCCATAAACTATGGTTTTCTCGAAGATTATCTGATCTTTCGTCAACCGACTTAGAAATTACAATCGCTTTAAGTTTTTTTTCAAAATTTTCTTGAATTCTTAAGAGAGAAGAGAAACACTGTAATTCTGAAAATATTGAAAATTTCAGAACAGTCCAAAGGCAGATTTTACTATAAAATAGTTCACGTTTCTTTGAGTCCGTTCAGTTCAAGGATATAGCCTTAGTTTTCTAAATAGTTTTGAGTTTCTTCGCTGGCACAGCAACATTGAATAATGGACATTTACAGGACATTTTGTTTTTATTATGTTCGTAATTCGAGGCTAGAATTTTCAACCAAAATTAGCGCAGACGTCTTTTATCCTTACTGAATGAATACCGGATGAGCCAGAAAAAGGTTCCCACATTTGAAAATTCATAGCACCAACAGTACCTCAAAGATTTAAATGATTCAAATTCTTATTAAAAGCCAAAAGATTGAAGTATTTTTGTGATTTTTCTTCGCTGTCTTACTAGCACTAGAAATATAGGAGAATTTAACTTTACAAAAATTTCATGGTTGCAAAATGATTCAAAAATGGCCTAAAACATTGATCAAATCATAGAGGACTCCTTGCACAGCTCAATAAAGAAAATGCAATTCTTCACGGGTGACGGATATCCACTGCCCATGCATTGCTCTCGGACTGAAAATCTTTAGTATTCGCTTGAAAATTGATGTCATATAACTCTCGAGAGAGGTGAAACGCCCATTGAGTATTGTTCTGTGTAAGAAGGGTCTTTACAATTTGATCAATGTTTTAGTCCTTTTTCTGTCATTTTGCAACCATAGAATTTTCATAATGTTTGTCTTTTTTTGATAATTCAGCCCCTTCTTATATGTCGGAGATATTCTCACCAGTTGGCCAGGGCCGGATCACTTGAAGATCTAAAAACAAACTAAATCTACCGTTTCGAAAGACTAACACGGGGCAAAATGGTCTCTCCTATATAGGACCCAAAATTTGGAACAGTCTACAGTTGGCCTAAAATCTTCTAATAATGTCAACAGCTTCAAGCATAAGATCAAGGATAAATTCTTTAATGATCTTCAGAATCGAGAAAATAGCCCTTATATACAGGGTGTCTCAAGAAAATTGTTCCACGTTTGATTAAATACTTAAGAATAACGATACGCTGAATGGACCTTTGGTCAAGTCACCCTTTTCCTAAGATTTTAAATCAATTTTTGACTCGAGAATCTTGCAAATCCGATAAAAAATCATGGGGTTACAAGCTTTTGAAGTTCAAGTTTGTGCGAAAGCTGAAACCAGAGGTCTTGAAATGGCAGTTTTGGTAAAAGTCCCATAGGCCGTCGTTTCTGTTATTTCTCAATTGTTTCAGGGCGAACCAAGTGGGATTCAAACAGGTATTCGATAACCAACTGTCAAGCAAGAATCAGTCTCTCGCCGATTTTGTTTTGAACCACTGTTTTTGGACTTATGCAATGTCAAGGAAATTTGAGAATGATCACAAGAAATAATGTACTTTAGACGTCGCATTTGGCTTGCTCTGATATCAACGAGAGGTTTGACATTGAATAAGCTTCTCTTATGTCCGTCTTCGAGCATTTTGCAATAGAAGTAATCTGGGGGGGCCTCTGGTTTCAGCAATCGTATATTTTTGATCTTCGAGAGCTCGTAACTCAGTGAATTTTCAACCGATTTGCACGATTTTAGTCTCTAAAATTATTTCATAATCTTAGGAACAGGGTTATCTTTCCATTAGCCTGTTCATGTTGTCCATTATTTTTCAATATTTAATCAAACGTCGAACAATTTTTTTTGAGACACCCTGTATATATTATTAAATTTCTAAAAGCTTTAACAGAATTTATCCATCAACAATATCAAAAATGCAGCATTAATGTCAACTTTTCAGCTGGAGCTGTAAACATTGTTTTTCTGTTCTTTTGTGAAAACTTTTCTTTCATAGACACCTCTGGGGGGACCATTATGGAAACAAGGTTGTATTGACCTTTTACTGCCATCCCTGCCATTTTTAAACTGGGGGTGTTTTAAATTTGTATTTTGCCTTTTAAATTTTTATTATAGTGTACATTTGTAATTAGATTCTTTTTTTCCTTTAATGTTTTATGATCTATTAGTCCTTTTTTATTACTTTGATGGCAAATTTTTACTTACTTGCTTACTTTCTTAAATTTATCGATACTTCTGGTGCTGGTAAGACAGCGAGAAAAATCACAAAACTACTTCAATCTTTCGGCTCTTAACTGGAATTTGAATCATTGAAATATGTGAATAACTCTTGGTGATACGAATTTTTTAAAATGAGAACTTTTTCTGGCTCAGTCGGCAGATTCTGACTTCCTTCTTTGTAATAAACTTGATAATCTAAAGTTTTGATTTTGCTTTGATGTTTTATTGCAGGTGAACCAGTTAATGTCACAGTGCAACTGGTCTTTTCTGATCTGTTCCCTACCAAGTCTATTTACAATGTGAGTTTGCTTTTCTGCATCATGTTGTCTTCTGGTGATTCTATCCAAATCCGTTTGGGGATTTTTCAAAGACGCTGACAAAATCTCAAATCGAGACGATATAGATTCCAGCACTTGTTCTGTTTAGATTATTAAACGCGCTTTTGTTCTGCCACTACCCTGGGTACCAGAGCCTCTGGTACCCAGGGTATTCTGCCACGGGCCACAGGAAACACTGAATTTAGAAGGAAGATTTACGTGCTATAAATCGAGTTATTCCTAATTCATCATTTTGTGCGCGATATATCGACTTGTTACATACAGATTGTTCTTCTCCCGCGAAGGCCCTATTCTAATCCCAGAGCGTGCATGGGCGTGACGGCAGATCGACATGGCCTCAAGGGCCCGGGAGAAATTATGCCATTCAAACGGAAATTCTTCAAAGAGAGCAATCTTCTTTTCCGCTGTATTTAATGATTTAACAATACTTGAGTGGCATAATTTCTCCAAGGCACTTGAGGTCATGTCAATCTGCCGTCACGCGCAGGGATTAAAATGGCGCCTTCGCAGGAGAAGTACAAACAGAAGAAAAGCAAGTCGATATATCGTGCACGAAATGATAAGTCATGATAGGTATAACTCGATTTGTAATACGTAAATCTTTCTTTTAAATTCAGCATTTCCTATCACCAATGGTTTTACGCATTAAGTCTGAAAAATGCTGGGCGTTTAAAGAGCTATCTTTAGTAAAAAAAAACAAAAAAAAACAAGTCAAATGGGGTGTGTTGAAGTTTTTTATGCAGACTTAACTTTGAATTAGTTACAGAAATTTAGTTCGTTAAACTTCAAAATCGGTCATTTTGCTTCGTTTTTATTTGCGACTCTGCGATGTAGCTATTTCGGTGAAAATTATCTCTGGTGCAAGAACTATCTGCTTTCTAGCAATGTCAAGTAGCATAAATTACAACAGTTTTCCCTTTTGTATTCTACCTACCACAATGCATGCCTTGTTTTGATTTGCTGATGGAGAAAGTGTATGTTTTTCTACGAGTGGTAGGACACAATTATGTTGAATTAGATCGGATTAGATTTCTTGCCTAATTGGAAATGTCATGGAATTCTCTTCCTTGACATCGGCATGTTTTTTCAGCCATACTTTCTTGCCTTGAACAGCAGAATTCTGCCACATGTGTTTTTTTTGGAATGTTTGGGCCTAAGTCACCTCTTGGCATCTCCTACACATTATTGTGCTACAAAGTGGTCTCGAAATCGAATATCAAAAGATGCCAAGAGGTGACTTAAGCCCAAGTATTCCAAAACAACTCATGTGGCGAAGCTCTGCAGTTCAAGGCATGAAAGTATGGCTGGGAAGAGCTGCCAATGTCAAGGAAGGGAATTTCATTGCGTTTCAAAGTAGGCAAAGAAGCTACAGTAATCCTATTTAATCCAACCTAATTGTATCCTATCACTCATGGCTTTTCATGGTTTTGAAGTTCACACTTGCCTGAACAAAAATTTGGTTGAAGGTCTATTTTAGGTGGGGGTGATCAAGGGGGCTAGAAATCCGCCGTTCCGCGCGATTTTCAGTTAAAATCCGCCGTCCCGGTCATTTTTAGCCAAAGTTCCGTTTCCCGCCACTTTGTTATAAAGATGATGGCACATATGAGTATTGTTAGACATTTTCACCCATCCAGGTGAAAAGAGGAGGATAATGGCACTTAAAATTTTTGTGCAAAGCTTGGAAAATATTCTCATAGTACTGACCAGAAAAACAGAGGTGTGACCAAGACCTCTTTTTACAAGACAACAGATGAAGGATCCGCAAATCCATGAAATTTCATGAAAATTCCGCATTCCACTTATCATTTTTGAGAAAATCCGCCTCCCGTAGGAGTGAAGAATTCGGTCGTTCCGCCGAGAAATTGCTAGAACTCCGTATTCCGCAACGAATTTTCTTCAAATTCCGCTGTTCCGCAAACCCTGATGACCCCCACTTTTAGCGATGTCGCGAAACACTCAATTAAACATCCCTCGCAATTAAGGAACAAAAAGACCGAATTTTGGCGAATTAAATGTTATTTAAGTTTGCTTTTCCTATACAGGGTGTCTCAAAAAAAATGTTCGACGTTTGATTAAATATTGAAAAATAAGGACAACATGAACAGGCTCATGGAAAGATAACCCTGTTTCGAAGATTATGAAATAATTTTGGAGACTAAAATCGTGCAAATCGGTTGAAAATTCACTGAGTTACGAGCTCTCGAATATCAAAAATATGCGATAGCTGAAACCAGAGACCCCCCAGATTACTTGTATTGCAAAAAGCTCGAAGACGGAGGAAAGAGAAGCTTATCCAATGTCATACCTCTCGTTGATATCAGGGCAAACCAAATACGACTTCTAAAGTAAATTATTTCTTGCGATCATTCTCAAAATTCCCTAACATTGCATGGGTCCAAAAACAGTGGTTTAAAACAAAATCGGCGAGAGACTGAATCTGTTTCCTCAAAGCATCCATATGCTTGACAGTTAGGTTATCGAATAACTGTGTGAATCTCACTTGTTTCGCCCTGAAACAATTGAGAAATAACAGAAACGACGGCCTATGGGACTTTTACCAAAAATGCCATTTCGAGGCCTCTGGTTTCAGCTTTTGCACAAACTTGAACTTCAAAAGCTTGTAACCCCATGAATTTTTATCGGATTTGCAAGATTCTTGTGTCAAAAATTAATTTAAAATCTCAGGACAAGGTTGACTTGACCAAACGTCCATTCAACGTATCGTTGTTTTTTAGTATTTAATCAAACGTCGAACAATTTTTTTGAGACACCCTGTATGCAATGAATTTCAAAGAAGCAAAGTAAACTGCATCAGCAAAAATCGGAAACACCTCACGTTTTTTTTCTGACTTAACTGGTAATGTAAACAAGAAATTTAGAGAGATTTTCGTTGAGCAATGTATCTTTTAAAGAAAAGATAATCAAAGGAAATGAAAACTACATTAAAGCCTGATTCACACTAGGTCGTTTGGGTCGTTAGGCTTGTGCAAAAAGACCTAAAGGACAAAGATTCAGAGTTTGAGTCCTTTGCTTTTTGGGTCTTTCTTCACGTTACTGCACAACCTTAACGACCTAAGCGACCTTGTGTGAATCAGGCTTAAGGGTGTCAAAAGATAGCCTTAAATAGCGGTCTCATCATAATAAACCCATTGACATACAATAAACTTGTAACCTGTAGGGAAACATTGTCAACTCCTGTAAAAGAACAATAATCAAAATATAAGATAAACTTCTAACTGGAGAGAAAACTGTTAAACCTGCAAGAAAATCAAGTAATCACTTACCAACAACGTTATCATACGGGGATCATACAAAATTATGATACCAAATATGCGTTTAGTCGCACACTCACCAGTTTGGTTCATGCGAAGAACAGATGAATGGCATGACCGGGCTGCTTTATACCGAGCGCAACAGAAGACATTTGAGAATCACGTTGCAATCACACCTGAGCCACTGTAATGTGATACTCAGATGTATTTTCTTGTGTTCGGTATGAAACAGCCCGGTCCTGTCATTCACTTGTTCTTCGCATGAACCAAACTGATGAGTGTGCGACGAAACGCGTATTCGGTATGACAATTTCGTATGATAACGTTGTTGGTGAGTGATTACTTGATTTTCTTGCAGGTTTAACAGTTTCTCTCCAGTTAGAAGTTTATCTTATATTTTGATTATTGTTCTTTTAAGGAGATGACAGTGTTTCTCCGATACGTTACAAGTTTATTGTCCGTCCATGGGTTTATTATGATGAGTCTGCTATTTAAGGCTATTTTAAATTCTTTTACCACAGATCATTTGTTTACGATGCCAAAGAGTCAGCTTTCTGACTTTACAAAGCGGTTTGCTTTCCTGAATAAAATATTCCACACGTTCAGCGCAGCTGATCATGATATTTGCCTTCCTCTTTATCTTGACTTGATTTGAGTGCACACGAAGTGCGAAATCTATTCTTTAGGAGGCAACTTATTTGGTGATATCAGAAATCTGAATCTATTGTATTACAAATTCCCCCTTTGCTGAAAACTACATCTTATTTCGTAATATTCTATGCTTGCAGCATTACAGTGCAGATTTCTACTTGAAAATGAAATGGTATGATTATAGACTTGCATTCAACAAAAGTGATAATCAGGCAATTATACCTCTGAAAGGAAACAGCCTGTTATGGAAACCAGACGTGTATTTTCCAAATGGGAGAGAAGGGAAATTGCACAGCATCCCAGAAACAAATGAAGGATTTCATTTCTATCTTAATGGCACTGTACTTCATTTCCAAAGGTTTGTTAACAAATTTACTGTCAATTTTTTTGTTTGGAGCTTTGCTCAAATGGAGCTCAAATCCGTCATTTTTTACTCACTCTCACACTGGCAAGTTAACCAGGTTATCAAACTTTGTGTTGTTATTGGTCAATTCAAAGAATGGAGTGCATTTCGTTGGTAGACATCGTTTGAATAAAGCTGGTTGTAAATGCGGTAGTCGTTTCAAGATGAATCTTGTACCAATGTACGCAATCTAATAAAACATGACCGGCTAATTACTACATAAAAAGTAAAAAAATGGACCCTGCCCAGCGAACCTCAAAAATAAATTCACTCTTACCGGGGTCCCAAAGCAACAGACTTAAAAAATTCTGGCACAAGCTGTTCCAAATTAATGATCATATAATTATTTTTCTCAAAATTTTCAATGATTTGTTTAAGTTTTGATTATTTTTTCAGAAATTTTGGTGACTTGGTTGCAGAGTTAAAAATCAGCAAACTTTAAATTTGTTGTCAGGGCAAAACCAGAGCTGCCAGCATTAGTGCAAAGTATAGTGCAAAATTGCAGGTTTATAGCATACATGTAGCTTCACAGGATTATTGACAAACACACAATTTGATCAAGAGACTTTAACAAAGGGATCCATTGCTGATTCATGAGTTATCTAGTTTTGAGGGAGCTTTCAGCGTTCATTTCCAATTAATAGTATAGCTCTAATGATGGTCTGGTCATTTTAGAAAAAATAACTGTGTCTTGGCCGAAATATTTCTAAAAAGTGTCAGTTCAATGCTCAATTAACTTGTGTGTTGCGTGCTTGTCAGCAGTCTACAGTAATTGCTGGGATTGTCATGTTTTATACTTTGGCATTATAATTCACTATTGCTAACGCAACAGCTCTGGTTTTGACGTGATTTTTGATGTGTGGGGAATTTTGAAGATTGCTGATTTTTAGCTTTGCAACCAAGCCTCCGAAAATACTGAAAAATATATCAAAAATCATTCTAATTATAGCAGATTTCAATAAGATAATTATTTGATAATGTGCATGAAACAGTTGCCATTAGAATTTTTCAAATCTGTTGCGTTTTTTCTATGACACCCGTTAGGTCGAATATTTCGAGATATAACACAAGAAAAGTTGATGATTTCGAAATTACTCGGCTTCGTCTTGAATACTGCAAAATAGTCTTTTGGGTACCAAGGAGCAAATATCTGGAATGAGATCGCAAAAGATATACGACATTTTGCCTCATTGAGCTCTTTTAAAGTAAGATTAAGGGAGTTCTTGAAGTAGAGCGACGCAAACACAGCCCCTTGGAAGAGCAGCTTTATTTTTCAAATAAAATATTTATGGTTACTTTGTTCTGAATAGTTTGCTGATAGGGTATCATGTGTCAAAATTAGAATAAATGAAAATTAACATAATCGGCTAAGGGTTGCTTGCACCATTTGCACCCACTTCAAGTCGAATGATTAATCTTTTGATAAAACACCTTCCGAACCCTTTAACATATTTCATGCCATAATAAAAACTTGTGTCATGAATGCAAACAAGTAATATAATTGCCCGCAGCTGAGCGCGAGAGCGTGCGAAACAAGGACTACTAATTGGCTACAGGCACATGATTATGCTTTGCAGCATCTTGATTTTAAGTTTCAAAGCATGAGTTAGACTGATGAAAATCGTCGTAGTTTTGCTCTTTGACAGGCTGATAATCGCTAGAGTGTCATCATCCAATTCAATAAACAAAGCGAAAAATAGGACTGATGTAGTTAGTCCAAGTGTGAGTGGGCAATTTTATGCGTACGTACATGCCCATCGAAACCGAGGCATGACTCTTTCCAAACGCTCATTGTCTCAGCTCTTAAAGCGATCTTATCATCTTCGATTACAGTAACAACCACAAACAAGGTAAAGGATTTGTGTAAAAAGGCTACTTTTAAATTCGGCGAAGAAACCAAAACAAAGCAAGGCAGCCACACAGAAACCTGCCAAAGAGTGACGGATTTTCGACAAGACGGACTTTACCCAATTTATTAATCGCATACCAATTTGAAAATGTGCAGTAGTGATGTCATGCAAAGCCTGGATTGTCTGTTTTCAACTAACCCGCCATGGATGACTGAAACTCAACGTGCATTTCGCCTGCAAGTACGGCTTTACGTAATAATTTGAAGTTTCGCTAAATTACTCTTCTCAGAGGCTGGAGAGAATGCTCCCTAAATTAAGACTCTTAACATATTTTTACTTGGTACACAACCACTTTTCACTGTGTAATGAGCCACCTTAAGTAAAGATCCACCTTAATCGTAAAGCTCCAAGGGGAAAAGCTTTTACTGCTCTTGGGAAACAAGGCCCTCACTGTAGTGACAACAGCAACAACAATTCAACTCAATGAGATGAGCGTAACTAGTTATATACCAAGTAAAAATAAGTTCAAAACACAAAAACACTAAGATCTCTTCTAAGGCTCTCTTATAATATAAATTTCAAACTATGCTTCACACTGGGTGTCCTATCGCCCATGGATTATCTTGTTAGATATGTAGGCACTATCAGTTAATATGAATATGATATGATAAATCATTTGAGAGCTGCAGGACTGCAAGCTTCGAAGCATTTTTCTAATTCATCCAGAAGATAGAGAGAATCTTGAAACAAATGTGATGATAATTGTATTCTAAATACTTTTTATGTTATCAGTACTCCAAGTTATCCTACTACTGACATTAATTGCTCGCCCATTATGATCGATGTTGAAACAGAATATTTAATGACAACATTTTTGATTGCAATTCTTACCGAATAAGAACATTTTGGCATACAAGCCATTAATACCACAAAAATCTCTTTCCTGAAAGTTTCCGCAAAGATAAAAACTCACCAAAAATCGAGTAATTCTTTAAAATTCTGACGTCAACAATGAATTAAGAAATCCACGGTAAATTCAATGCAAAGAAAATAATTCTACAAGAACTTTTATCCAGAATACAGAACTTAATTCCGTTCAGCCGATATACAAATTCAACTGTAATTTAGCCGAAATAATTCCATATGGCGATATGTCTAAGCCTGATGGGTTTTTCTGTTAGTCAGAGATTTTCGCTGCAAGCAAACGAGATCGAATTTGTTTAAAAAATTCTTAAATTACTGTAGAACTTGATCAATAGTTTGATTCAGTCGACGCCAATAGATAAAAGCCATCGTAAACCGGGGCTAACTCTAATATTCAACTTTATTTACGAAGTTTTACAGCCACCAAGGGTATTCGTCCAGACGGCATGATGTCACAAATGCAACGAAACAAGACGTCATCTTTTTTGTGATACACGTTTTTATAAAAATACTGCTTATAAGAATATTCAGGCTCAGAATCATCTAATTTTTAAGAACCAGTAATTCAAAACAAACATGGCCGCAAAAGTTGGCCCAAAAAGAGCTGGGCAAACTCTCGCCTTGTGCACGGGACAGTTTGTTTTTAAGAGAAGTTACGTGCTCATAACAAAATCTAAACTTTTACTGAGTGGGTTTTTCCTTTTTTGATTCATTTCATTTCATTTTTCATTTCATTCTCATTTCAAATCAATATCTAAAGTTGGTATTTGTAGTAGTATTAAGCTAACACTAATTCAAACCAACTATTTACAAACACAATATACACAAAGTAGACAAAATAATATTTATAGTCAGCGACATATTTTACAGGTGCATCTATCTGCTGTCCAGTCTTTGATCCTCTTTTTAAAACGCGACAGTGTTGGTACTCGTTTGATACTGTCATCAAGAGTGTTCCATAGGAAACTACCTCGAAAAGACAGTGAATCGAGTCCAAAGCCAAGTGTCTTAATTGTTAGCAGCTTACACAAGTTTTTTATTCTTAAGTTGTACCGAGGTTGTACGTTATGGGTTTCTTTTCATAAAATTCCCATACAATTGAAGGGTTCAAGTGATTCATGGACTTTTAAAATTCTGTTATCGGTGTCTGCAAATTTTTTATATGTATGCTGTTGCTGCCACTTCGAGCGAGCAATGTTTCAAATGAAGATTCGTTCGTAGTCTTCATAGAGGATCCGAAGCGAACGTTTATGAGTGCGGTCAATTTCTTTATTTGCACCTTCATTGCAGAATAGCCATATCAAAGAGCAATAATTGAAGTTGGACAAAATAACCGCATTACAAACTGTTAATGCCTGCTGTCGAGAGATATAATTATTCAGCCTAGCAAATGCACTGACCTTTTTATTGACTTATTGACTTTGGAACATAACGTTTCAATGTGTTTGTTAAACGTTAATTTGCTGTCAATCTCCACTCCTAGAAATTTAACGTGACCCAGGGCATCTTTAAAATTGTAACTAATGGGCCATTGGCCTAGTAGGCCCCATTCCTGGCCCAGTAGTGATGTAAAAATCACCATTTTTGGCCCAGTAGTTTGGGCCCTCTTCATTCGTTTTCCATTATCGTTTTAACCCTTTATTGTCAAGCACCAAACAGTTCTGCCAGTGAAATTGAAAGACATAGATGCTAAGCCTTAGATGGGCCCCTGATGACCCTGATGGACCTTTCTATTTTTTTATCATTCTTGAACTTTTAGATAGACTAAGCTGTTACAATATATACAGGAGTCTTCGTTAGGTCTTTCTTTTACCAACATTGGCAGAAGGTGTTGTAGCGCAGTGGACCAATCCTCTGGCTTTGCAGCCAGCAGTCCCGGTGGACAGGGTTCGAACCTCACTACCTGAGCGTCATGACAAGGGGTCGCGGATTCGACTAAGTCTTGCTTCTCTACCTCTGCAACTGCAAATTCGCCTTTACCTTCTAACCAGAAGATTATTGGTTCCAGACCAAATATTCAAAAAATCGAAAAGCAGACTGAAGCTAAGCCTAGTTTCGAAATAGGTGATCAAAAACCGATACTAAGTATCTGGGAGTTCAAATTGATCACAAACTCCAATGGGATCGCCACATTGAATATGTTAAGGCTAAGGCACTGCGAGCTCTCGGTCTTATTAAGCATACCAAGAAATTTCTTCCATCAGGTGATCTGCAGAAAATGTATAGAGGAATTGTTGAGCGACATTTCAGTTATTGCTGCTCGGTTTGGGGTTGTTGTAGTAAAACCAAAGTTAATTCTCTCCAAAAGATCCAGAATAGAGCTGCAAGAATAACTACAAATAGTCCTTACGATGCTTCTGCTGCCCCCTCTGCTCCAAAATCTTGGCTGGCCATCAATTAAAGATCTTACCAGAAAAGAAACAGCAATGCTGACCTATAAGGTATTGAATTCACTTGCTCCTCAATATTTAGGGGAACTTTTCAGTAAATGCTTAGAGGACAGTGATCGCATTCTTCGCTCTACCGAAACAAACTTGCAGATACCTCTGCTAACAACAAGCACAGGCCAAAACGTATTTTCTTATCGTGGAGCAAAATTATGGAATGAGCTGAACAAGGAAACTAAATTGGCATCGTCCCTGGCTACCTTTAAGAAATCAATATGAGAGGTACATTATATTTTCATTCTTAGTTCTATTATGCTCTTTTGCACATTGCATTATAATTCTCTTTAATTTAGGCCTTTCTGTTTTTGCACAGGTCATTTTGTAAAGCAGTTATTTATCACTGAAATTTGTAACCTGTATAAACATTTAAAAATGAAATGAAAAAATGAGATGAAATGAAAATGTCTCGGCGATCCGTTGCCGACTGTTACGATCATAAGGAAACCAGGCTTCATGAAGATAACCACCGAAATGCAGATACGAATCTGGCTGCCACTTTCTTCCTTCCTTGAAAAGAAAAACCACTACTTAGTCACAAAAAGCAACTGAACAGCTCGACGATAGATTGATAGATTGATTTGGACGAAATCTATCACTTGAAACAACCAATCTTTTTTCAGATGCTCGATACAAGCCACTTGGTCAAGATTCTGCTCAGTTAAAGTTACTGTAGTAGTTCAATTTTGTTTCTAAATGACTATTATGAGATTCTGCTTGATTTTGACGCTGACACCAAATTCAGTCTCTCTTTCAAAATTTCCTGCTGCCTAGAACTTTGCTAACGGCCACTGTTAGATGCACCGAGTGTCCGCGAGAAAAGTACCCCCGTTTGAAAAATTGCCAAAATTCGACAGTGAAAGCTATCACACAATTTGCTCCTTGATCTTTTTTTGTCGGTTATCTTTATACTCAAAGGTGGTAAAGTGTTTGTTTCAGGACTAAGAAGGTATGAAATAATGCATTGAAAATCCTCTCTCAGAGACATACTCTTTAAGTAACATCATTAATCAATGGGCATGGGTAGTTAGACACCACAGTTATGTTTCAGTATATTTGCTACTGCGGAGGAAATTAAATTTCTTTCGGTGGAGGAGGCATCGGACATTTCTTTCATGTCTTCCACCTATCTTTCATGCTAGCTGCTCTGTAGTAGTAAATAATTTTTCCCCTGCAAAGAGCAAACCACCGACAATGATGCACAACTGCGGTGTCTTCCCACCCATGATTGATCGTGTCTCCAAGAGTCAATACATTGAAATTTCCTTATCCTTTAAGTCTACAATAGTATTTTGCGCTTCATTCTGAGATTTATTACCGAACGAGGAGCTTGATAAATTGCTCAGGTAATTATAAATGCTTTTTGTAGTATGCTTCAAAACCAGCAAGCACTGAAAAGAGCTAATAAATTCACTAATTTGAAAACAAATCAAAAGATTAGCTAAGTATGGAAAAATAATTTCGTCTTTCATCTACCTACCAAAAAAAGAAGTTTGAAGATGGGCATTATAATAATGACACCTTGATGATCTTTTAAACTGGAGAACTTTTTCGTGACACCCGGTAGTGTTAATTTTTGGTTCATGAATTCATGACCTCCGAGATCTTTTCGGGGCCCAGGGACAAAACTGCGCATTGAGGCCCCTTGCGAGAGAAGCGAGCAGAAAATTTTTTCGATCACTCCCTTTATATTGGCTTCAAATGCATTTCAGAGCATTTCCTGCAGTCAATATGTCAAATTCTTCAATTAAGAGGCCTCTTAGACCCTGAGGCCCTGGGCCAAATTTCCCTTCTTCTCCCCCTCTCGGCGGCACTACATGAATTTCCTCAGTTGTCGTTCAGGTCATCTTAGATAATTGGCTCACTTCATAAATATTTTCCTGACAATTTCAACGTTAACATACCGAAGACGATACTAAAACAATATTTGCATTTTGCAGCAAAAACATGACACTTTTAAATGCATTTGTAATTGTTGCCCTACTTTCATCGGTAAAGATCATATTTGAAATTGATCTCCAAACTGATTGCTGTTTGCAAAGCAAGACCTTTGAGCAATGCGAAATTACGTCATCATGACGTCACATAGGTTTATCATTTAATAATTTGTCCAGTGTGTTTTACCACCTGTTTCAAAAGAAATAAAACTTAATAAGGATATGAATTGCTTTATCTATTTCCAAAATCAATATTGCCAAAATCATTTAACAGGTGTGTGGATGAGATCTTTTGAGAGAGGAAAGATAATTTTAATCTACCAACCAAGAGACCCAAAAGAATCTATTTCTTCGGTTTTCATTGTTTTTCAACTTATCTCAAATAAAGGTATATTCAATTTCGTACATGTCTTGAGGATGACACGATGTTTTCGAATTACAAGTGACCTGTTTGCATCAAGACTTTCAAGAAAGACTGCATAAATATACCATCTTTGAAACAATACTGATTCAACAAAAACTTACTGGATGTTTTTGGAAGCGTCTTTAACAGATCAGCACGTTCATTCCAAGGAAAAATTGTGCACGGGATTTCTGGTAGCTACAATTTTGATAAGATATTTCAGTACAAAGGATATTTGACGTCCGCTGGATTCAGACAGACTGATACTGATGAAATAAGTCGAGTTGCTAAGGTAACACGTCTGGAGCAAAGTGACAGCTCGAAATTAAAAACATCGCATCATCAGCTGAAAACAACTCAGATCCTCTGTCTGACGTGGCCATTATCATGCTCGGGGAACATGGAAGCTTTCTTCAAGATAGACTTTCTTTGTATCATCTGGAACAATGTGACATCCGAGGAATCAAATCCAGTTAAAGTACTCCATGTCTTTTTTCTAAGTATTAATGCTTTTAAGCATTAAGAATACTTTTGAGAACATTTGAAGCATTGAATTCTTTTGCACGATCTGCTATTGTGGGCAGAGGAATACTGAAGCATTGAAGTTAGCTCGAATGATGTAATTAGCTTCTGACAAGAAAAGATAAGGAACTCTTTTTTTTGCTCCTGGCCATTCAATCGCTGAACGTAAAGTTATAACTGAAAAATGTTAAGTAAGAATGTTGGCTTTCATTAATGGCTAGCAGACAAAGTCTGACGTTATTCAACGTAAGTGTCAAGTTTCATACAAGGAGATAAGTCAGATCGGGATTTCTTATCTTCACTGCCGACACGATGATTTGGCTTCTCTCGAGCAAAGTTTCTTGACAGTCATAGAATTTGTGACGATTTGTTTCTCAATTGTGTGTCGTAGAATTTGTTGGCAAAGTTTGTTAGCAAAGTATGATGTGATACCTTTGATTGACAATCTTTGGGGACTGAATCTTCAGATAAGAAATAATTAGTCATATAGTTTTGCATCTGAAGAAGGAAGTTGCCAAGGAGTTGTTGAAATCTGAAGTGAGCAGAAGTGATTGAATGTTGATTTGGTGAAAGTAGATTGTGTGGATATTGTGAGACAGAGGAGGAAGATGGAATTATTTTGTTTACTCACAAGAAGCTGAAGAAGAAAAAGATTCATTTTCATCAGCTAACATTTGCTTACCAGTTGAAAATTGCTCTGTAAAAGAAATGAATGATGTTCTGCAGAAATCTTCATGAAAGATAAAATGGCTGGTATCTAAGATGGAAATGTATTAGAAATTGCCAGATATTCATGAACTGTGAATTTTTATCTATTGAATGGTTCTTCACAGCAAGCTTCCTAAATGTCATATCAGTTGGGATTTAAAGACAGAAGAAGTAAATTCTTTGGAGATATGTAAAACTAATTCATCATCAATGAATGAAGCGAGGGATTCCCTTCTAAATTTAGGATTGTCATGTAATGAATCTATAAGAATCGGTCAATCGGATCATAGTTATCAGACAGGATTAGATTATTGGTGTTCGGATTGAAGTAATTGAGGTCTAAAACCAAAAAGTTGAAGAAGCTGAACATCAAATTCTAAAAGAATCAAATCTATTGCAAAACACTGCTACTAAAGTGCACTCACAAAGCGCTATGTGGTTGTAACTATCGCAGTAAATTACGCTGTTCTGGTTGAAAAAAGTCCCAAAATTGACTGGCTGAACACTCGCAAAGATCAGAGAGATAACAGAAACAGACTCAGGCCTGCTGTGTGCGTTTGGATAAACTTGCCATTATGGAATCACACAAGATTAGTGACGTATTCCGACGGCCAGGTGCAAGATAAAATTTTGGTAAATTCTCTGCAAAGAGATTCTTGTTAAGAGCAGATAGCAAGGATTGGCTGTTAGATGTTGAGATATGTACATGCTATTTGCTTCACGCATTCACAGCTTGCAACAGTTTAGCGATACAAATAGCACTGATGAATGAAAAGTAGCAGCACGCTATAACGCAGCTGACTTTTTAAAAGTTGATCAAAAGCATTCAATTGTACAAGATTGCTGTATGTGAGACACATTGCTAGGAGCATGTTGGTAATATAGTTTGCATGTAACTAAAGTCGAAACGACGACGTACTGAAAGCAGACGCGAAAGGAAAGAAAATAATTTGATATGAAATTGTGGTTCGAAGTTGAAGGTTTTTCAGAAATTTCAAGAAAGCAGCTGAAAAGATACAATTTACTGACCTGCAAAATTTGATGCATGCTTTGCGTGTCGAGTAAACAAGTGTTTTGAACGCATTTTTTATCTACTTTGATGAGCAACAATCACCTCTTTGCAGATTGATGAGAAGCTAAATACGTGACAGAAGTATTGGTTTACGTATAACTTGCCGAGTATAAATTCCTAGACTCTGCAAAAGCTGTTCAGACTGCTGCAACAGATTGAGAGTTTCATTTAAAGGAAATATCAAAGAGAAGCTCTGGGTATCAGTCAAATCAGGCTGGATTTGAATTTGATTGGGACTCTGCTCAACAATCATTGAAAGGCTCTTTAGCAAACCACGGACAGTTTGCAAACAACTGCTTGCAAAGCTGGAGGGAGATCTTCAAAATATGATGGAAAAGGTTACGAAACATTTTGATTGTGGGAAAGGGAACACTGATGAGGAGGAAAGCAGAGAGAGGTCGAAGAAAAAATTTCAAGTGATCAGAAGACTATTTCGTATTTCAAGAAGAACTTCAAAAGATCAAAATGGAGAAAGAAAAAAGGATGCTTTGGAAGAAGAATGGAGTAACTCTCCAAAAAGTAGACTTCGTAGAAATGCTTTTGATATCCCATATTATGGATAATTTCAATCTGAAGCTCCAGTTGAGTCTGCATCCATGGGCAGTCTGAATCTCGTTTTGAATCTACGGCCGGCCAAAGCCAGATGATATTCTTCCTATATCAAATCAAATCAAATCAAGTTAAAAATGCTGATTTGTTGATTTGATCGTTGAAATGATAATGATTAATCAGAACTGAGTGATCTGTGGCTAGAACACCGAGCTTTCTTGATCGAATCTACGACATCTTCTTCTGAAGTTCGAGCATGAACGTATTATTTAGAGTAGAGTGTAGGATAACATCGAAATTAAAGTAGAAATCATGAGCACCGGGCAAGTCAAATAATATATCCACTCTTTGAAAAATAACACGAGAATAGCAAACAAGCCTATTTGTAAAATTTTGATCAGCCATCTTGCCAGGACTTCAAATTAATTTTAAGAATATCATCGCAATTTTAGGTGCTTTACTATGAAAACGAACTTTCAATAAGATTTTGTTGAATCTAAGAAGAATTGGGGATTCCATTTTGACACGAAAATTAGAGGCATTTTAATTGTTTCTATCTCCCAATTTTTTCAATAACGTAACGAAAAGATAATACATTTGTTAAGAAATGCCAATCGTTGTTGGGCAGTGGCAAAAAGCTCCTCCAGAGGAAACATTGCAACACCTCCATTGCAATAAATTAGTCCGGATGATTCGAAGTCCTAAAGATTCAAAGTTCAAATGATTCATAAGTCGAATTAATTCATTTGATTCCTTGCTCGATTCTCTCTTAGATTTTGTAACTTGGATTCTGATGTTTAAAGACTTTAAGCTTTGTATGTAAAACTTTCGCCGCGATAATGGATGCTACATCTTAGAAAAGTAGAAAGCTCTGAGTCAATGCATCAAGTTACTATAACAGCACTAACTTTGTGATATAATTTTATGCCAATTTGTTGTAAATTCATCAGGTTGCTGCAGCATAGATACTTTGTAGCTTAATTCCTACATTTGTTAGATAAAATCACAATTAGTCATGCATCAATTTTCGATTTCCAAATTCTGTTTCAAAGGTCGAGTTTGTAATTTTTATTATACCTAGATAGATAAATTTATATCTCTGCCGGGGTATTGATCTAGTGACCTTCGGTTAAAAATTGATTCAACCACCGGTCAGACGAAAAAGAAGTTCATGTGCTTGAAAATTAATGATACTACAGGCCCGTAGGAGCGTTTTTCAGATTGGAGGGGCACCAATTCGCTGTTAAGGCAGGAAGAAAAAATTTTCGAGCCACGGCCAGTTTTCTTTTGGCAACGTCCCTCTGTGAATGCTAAAAAGGTAATTTTATGTTCGGAGGTCCGCAGGCGAAACAGGAAATTTATGAATCGAAAGATAGACCTATTTCAAACAGGCTTAGTGAAACTAAACTACGACACAAGAATAATTGATCAAACGCGTCGCGACTTCTCGTAGTTTGATGTCAGTGATTTAGATTGTGAACTTTGGGTACTTTTCGTTTCACTTGACAAAGCGCTTCTGATGTCAGAAGGGCTGATTTTTTTAACATTAAATTTTCTTGCATCGGAATCTACGACGAATTCTTTTGAGATGCTGGGGGTTGAGTTGATCAACTCTGTCTTTTTGCACATTGGTTGTTGAGGCGGTTGTTAGTTGTTGTTGACCGAAGATAGGCCTTGACTTGCAATACACACTTCAGAAGCCCGTTGGTGATTGCTTGAAATGTTTAATTAGGAAAGGAAAGTGCAAAAAGCTCCCATTTCTAGATTCCCAATCGGAGTGCTTTATACTTATCTTCCTATCTTACCTAGGGGACCTTGACAGTGCTGGAAGAGGGTGGGCGCAAGGAAACACATTTTGGAGAGTAATTTCATAGTTGGTTCAATCAGTTTTTTACGTTATATATGAAGAATGAAAAAATGCAACCTTTGGAAATTATTGGGGGGGCCCGGGCCCGACGGGCCCCAATAGCTGCTACGGGCCTGTACTAAGAATATTCAGGGTATTCGAATGAATAGAAAATTCGTTATTGAAGCTTAAGGACTGAGCTAAAGTCGCACTTGTGACTTTTCCTCTATTTTGCTGAGCATCGTAGATAGAGGAAGTTACAATAAGTCCCTTTGCGTCTTGCATTAAAGGACGTGTGAAAGGAAGCAGCATTCTCCTCACTAAGAGCAACATGCAAATGCATTTCATTTCCTTCAAAAAACTTCGACAAAAGTATTCTCTCCGCATAAATGATCTTCAAGCATGTGAAGCTGTATTTTGTCCAACTGGTAGATTGTGTGAAAGCAACAACAAACCCTTTTCCCTTTGTCGTGGAAGTCGGTATGGCGAATGAAATTAGAAACATTAGAATTGACCAAGTTAGCATGTGACGGCTTTGGCGTAATTGGACATTTGCAGAAAATTGGTAACTTCGTCTACGAATCAAGATTTGAAGCCCATGCTTGTGAATTCATTCTCTGAGCCACTCATCACGAGAGAATAGTCCTAGATAACGGAGGTGTCTGGGAACTCTGATCTGCACTTTACTGTAGATATTCTACCTAGCGAGCAAGAACGATTCCTGTATTTTGGAAAGTTGCTCCCAGGATATAAAGGCATCATTATTGCCAAGTAAATCCTTTAATGATGAACACGCTCAAATCCATTTTGAAATTTACTTGACTGAAAGCTTTTTCTCCGTTCCGATATTATTAGGGCTCTTCTCAAGATAGCCTCTTCAAGAAACCTTGAAATCGCGACCAAATTTACTGCCTTACAGGAATGACTTGTACGTGCTTTATCAAATGACATGTTGTCCCGTTGAGAGCAAAGCAACAAAACAACGCATCATTCTTTGGAACAAAACAACATTGTTCCGGGCGATAACACGCACTGAGACATGCTAAAGTTAAAGCTGTAAAGCAGAAATATTTGAAAATTTGTTCGTGATCTTAGGCAGGTTTTGAAGGTTTCTTGAAGGGGTTTTTTCCACAAAATCCGTCATCATTTCAGAATAGATTGGCTAATTTCTATCAATTTTATTTCAAAATGGATTTGAACATATGTCGATTTGATTGGATACTATATTTATCAATATCATCATGTTGATGTCCAGGAAGTAATGGCCTTTCAAAAAGGAATTGTGTTTTCTATTCACCCGAGATAACGGGTGAGTCAAAGGAAGTTTCTCTGGTGGGCTATGGAATACAAGTATGAGAGCGATGTTCAAAAATAAACTATTAATCCTTCAGTCGAAGGCTAATTTAGATGAGAAAAGTTTGTTTGGTAAAGTAAAATCACTTATCATTTAGACCCAGAAATTAGGACAATTTCTGATAAGAGGCATGTTTAGGAACGAGGAGTCCACATTGCGTTCAGGTCCATTATTTACTGGACTTGCTACAAGCCTCTCTCTCTTTTAAATTCGAAATAGTCCGAAATAGTCCGGAAAATGAGAAAACTGAAAAATATTTTTCTTTATTTTTCAGTTTTCGCATTTTCCGGACTATTTCGAATTTAAAAGAGAGATAGGCTTGTAGCAAGTCCAGTTATTTACTTGAAATTATTGAAATTGAAATTCTCTTTCTGAAATTGACGATGGCATTGAATTTAAATTTCAATGTGACGTAAATCATGGACAATGGAACGTGGATATCTCGATTTCGGTACAAACCCTTTAAAGCAATTTTTCTAATTTTTGGGGCTTCAAGATAAGTGATTTTAACAAACAAAATTTTCTCATCAAAGTTAGCCTTTGAGTGAAAGATAAACATTTTAGTTTTGAATATCGGCCACATACTTTTTGTTCCGTAACCCTCAAAATATGTAGAATTTTTTTGACTCACCCGATATAGGCAATAGTTTTCAATGAAAGCAAGGCGAAAAGATGTAATTTGAAGATGGAACATTGTCGCGATGACATCATGTCCTTTCCAACTATGGAAGCCATCGAATCTGGTTGCTCAAATGTTTTATTTGTGAAGGAAAGGGATGTGAATTTTGATGGCATCAAATCTTGATCGAATCCTGTTCTTCCGCATTCGATTTTCAAGACTATATCATAAACCCAGGGGGGCAAGGGGGGCCACTCAGCACATGCACATATGGGGAGGTATGTCCGATATTCCGATATTTTCGGGCTAGCATGTTGCCAAAAGTGACATTTTTGGATTCAAATTAAACCGAAATAATGTTCATGATATTTTTTAACATCAAATACCGTTGAAGTAATTTTTTCTGAGTTCAGTAGAGGCAATCCTGACCTCCATTTGCATTGTTTCAGGGTGTTTTATGTTCCTGCACAAGTTTCTAAGGAGAGAATGAGCTGATATTTTTGGGTTGCAATGATATTTGGGTCGCTTGAAAATTTCTTCGAGTGGCCCCCCTTGTATTGTATTATGCGTATCCCCCCTTGGATTATAAAGTCCATTTTAGAAGATATGACGTCTTTCATCCATTAAGATCTTGAAAAAGTTGATGTTAAATCATTCATTTCAAAAGAATCACCTTAATTATGCTAATCATGACGCAACTAATTTGAAATTTTGGGAGAGGTTTCGTACTTTATGCCAGATGTCAATTTTAAATTACTTTAAAAGATCTTCTCCACACACAGACATACTGAGATATCTTAGATTATTTGTACGTCATTTCATAATGTGCAGATGTTTATGCGCCACGCCCACTCTGGGGGAAGAGAAGGGGGTGGAGGTTTTCTTGAGTTAGATGTGTGCTGGTTTTTAGCGCTAAGTGCTGGGATCGCAGAGATAGAGAAAATCAAATTGATTCCGCGACTCCTTGTCATGATGCTTAAGTGGTGGGACTCTACCTGGGATCGAGCCCTGTTCCCTCGACAGGTCAGGCTGCACAGTCAAAGGATTAGACTATTTCACAACAAAACCTTCAGGAAGCTTGTATGGGGAGGCCAGTTGCTTTACAAAGACAGAAGAAGGGCACAATGTACCAAAGTGCCATGAAAAGTAGTTGCCGTGATACCTGGGTAAATTTTCCGAGATTCTTTGCAGTCTACCGAAGAATCTCAATCGAACATACCCTGGGTACCAGAGCGTCAAAATTTAAATGAAAGGAAATTGGTCTCAAAATTTAGATGAAAGGAAATTGGTAAGAGGAAAAGAGAGAAGGAAGACTTTCTTTCCTTCTTCATTTTTTTCTTTTCATTATTTTTTGGCTCTGGTACCCAGGGTAAATCGAACTGTAATTCTGAAAAATTACCGTTTGACACTATCGTTTTTCATCTATACAGTAGCAGGGGTGGCGCAGAAAGTCTTCTAACGGATGGGCTGGAGCTTCTGACAAGGGGGCTAAAATGGCTGAGAAATGTAGTTTTCATATGTCATTTTGTTAAATTTCGTCTGACAAGAACAAAAATTCTTTCCGACAGGGGGCTAGGTACTTCCAGCGGAGGAGCTCCTGGCCTTCTCTAGCCCTCCCATTTCGCCATCACTTCTACAGTAGACCTTTTGCTGGATGGAAAATGAGATACAAACGGCCGATCCTTGCTGGCAAAATGTGGAAAATCAAATTCGATCAAAATTGTTTGGAATTCGGAAAAAGAAGATTTACCAGATAAGACTGAATTGCTCGTTCTAAACATCAACATATGGCAAAGTAAACATTTCTAGTGATTGTTCCATAGTTGTATAAAAGTAATCTTTCAGGGATAGATTGTTTGGGACATAATTGAAGATTAAAATTTTCAAACTTTGTAAACATGAATTCTGACAATCATTTTAGTTGATACCAAGGCAGCAGTTTTCTTTGTTGGCACGGCTTGATTTTCAGTAGGTAATGTTGTGATATTTTAAGAAGAGAAGCTCAACCTTCCATTTACGCAAAATTTGTAAGAAGTAATTTACTCTCAGCAGGGATTTCACAAGTTTAATCAAGAAATGTCGAAACAAAATTATCCAAAAGCATGCTGAAGTAAAATGAAATCGCATCATGTCGGCCTGTGCTTTGTTTGAAGAATCTGTTTTTGACGGAAACATGAAGTAGAACTAAATTAAAAAGAACAAGTCAAATGTAAATTATCTACAAACAGTCTGAACAGAATGATATCTCGATATTGGTCTACAGGCTAATCTCCACTGGACGATTTTCGGGACGATCGTCTCAAAAATTCGCGGCGAAAAGTTTTTTTGATCTCCATGTGGACGTGGTTTGATTTCGTTTCAAGAATGCGAAGAGGAACTCCTGTTTTCCAAAATGGAATTTGATCGAGGCTGGTAGTATCCTGCAATTTGATTGGCCAAAGAAATCAGCGAACAAAATCTTCAGACGAAAAGTTGAACTTTTTCGATGCGGCGATCAGAAATTTTCCACTGCGCATGTTTTGTCGCGAATTTTGATGGTGATTGTCCAGAAAATCGTCTAGTGGACATTAGACTGATGACGATGAGTCCCTTGTATCCCTGCGGTAAATCTTGCTCAAGAGGGACTCAACGAAACAGTGTAAAACTTGACCCTATTTTCTTCAATCATCAATGGAATTAGGAAAGAATCACGGCTTCGAATCTCCAGCCCGTGGGAGTGTTTTCAATTCTTCAATCGAATCGAAAATTCTATCACATTTACACGTTAACAATAGCAATTCACAAATCTTGCAATCTGATTGGTACTGAAGAAATTGCTCAGTTTGGGCCTAAATAGGGCCAGGTTTTTCATAATAATACTATGAGTCTCTGTTAACCGACGCGCCATCATCAAGTCAAAGAGCACAGGGAAACAAGAGACTCATCGTCATAAGTCTAAGTGGACATCGGCCTTAGCGCCTCTCATTCAAACCTGCAGAATGATACTTCTCGATCCAGACTCTTTTTCAAAATGTCTAAGAAGATCGGTTGCTTTCGTAGATAATTGAATGATGCTAAGTTTTTTTGCGCCATTAAATTAAAGTCTAGTGAGATGGTCATGCCTAATAGTAATTCTTCGTTAAAAATGAAATTGTAATGAGGAAACATGAACACGATGAATGCCAACACATGACTAAATCAATGATTTAAAATTAAAGAATGATTTTGTAAAATTGAAAGTATCGTCATTTCTAAACTTTTTTCGGAAACATAGAATGATTTTCAAGGTTACGTGTCACGTGACAGGTGCGTTCAACTTCAAATTGAAAACAAAGACTTTTGGAATGACATGCTACGTGGAATTTTCGTATGCTTGCTCTGATTATAATTCATGCTCATCATCAATTTTTTTCAATTTCTAGGATTCATTTGATTTCACTTTGCTTGATGGAACTGCATTTTTATCCCTTCGACATTCAAAATTGCACACTGGAAATTGCTTCATGTAAGTCAAAGGAATTTTTGGATTTGGAACATTGTTAACTTTTAGAAAAAGGTCAAGAAACTTTGTGTTTTTTGTTCCTTGGAATCTTTTGGTGATTTGATCTACATTTTAGAAAAAACCTTTAATAGCTGACTTATTGAAGACTCATTGGTTTTTTCCATTTTTAAGCTGATAGGGTTTTGTGTTAAAACATGATGAGATGAAAAATTGAATTGTAATAAGCCTCAGAACATTAGACAATGTAGTAATCTGCGAAAAAAGCTGTTGACTTCTTAAAGGAGAATAACAACCAAGTTAAGCTGCAGCTAGAAAAAAACACTGTTTTAAAGTCACACTGTCGTGGTGCTGATTGGATAAACAAGACAATCAAGAAGAAAAGAATTAGGCAAGGTTCAGTAATTTCGCTGTACAGTGAAATTCACGAAAATGATAATGATCTGATTCCCTTTATTCTCAAAACAAAGTATAATCCAACAGCACAAAGGTTTGGTAATTACGCAAAGGCCAGAGCTTTGTTATTGATTTCAACATCACAACTAGCCAGTCACAACCACAACAGTGTGCCTTTAAGCCTACAAGAGAAACAACGTATTAAAGACAAATAACGGTTACATAGTTTCTGGTTTAAAAATAGAACAAAAGAAGCCTTTATGATGATTCAAAAAAGCTGCATGCCTTCATTTGTCCAATTGATTTTATAACTTTTCGAGGTCATCAAATACCATGAATAAAATAGGCTATATTTAGATTGCTCAGTTACCTTATATCTCCTTCATTTGTCTTTAACCTGAAACCCTGCAAGGCGAGAAAATAAGTTAATATCTTAATAGCTGGCAGATCGCATGAAAATTGCTTTATTAAATTTTGTACCTGGCATTGTACTATCTAACAATTTCAAACATAATTCATGGATATTGTCCATTTCATAGTTGTCCACAACAGAGATTTCATCCGTCTTCTTTGGGAAAAACCTCCAATTGTCGAAGAAAAAGGAAAACTTCTTATGAAGGAATTCAATATAGTCAAGTATCATGCAGTTACAAATATCTCAACTGCTGGTCGAAATGGTAAGCTCAAGAACACAGTTCATATGACGTTATACACAACTATTATCCCACTATTATGCAGGGTGCTCCAGAAAAAGCAAGATCCAACTTTATTCGAGAATCCTCAGAAACTATTAACATTTCAATTAATTTTGACGCATACCACCTGAAAACATAATCAATAGGCACGTTGATTGGCCCATTATTTACATAATTGACGTCTTCGTATGCTGTATGTATGGCCTATTTTAGCTGACAGAAAATGATAGGACTTTTACACTGACGAAAACCCATATTTGTTAAAGCTCATTTCATCTCATGGAAATGAATTTGCCATTTTCCTACCATAGAACATCACCTCAAGTGCTTGGCTTGAAGTGTTTTGAGAAAATCTGTTTCGTAATAAGGGACTCGGTGCCTGAGATCCTTTATGGGACCTCCATGGCATTATATGATATTCATCTAACAATAGTTTTTTTTAAATTTCTAGGTGACTTCGACTGTTTGGTAGTAAAATTCAGATTCTATCGCTTCCTTGCATATTACTTTCTACGTGATTTCTTCCCTTGCATTCTAATCGTCGTATTGAGTTGGATGACATTTTGGATTGACTACTCCTCAACTCCTGCTCGTGTTGCTATGGGAATAACGACAGTTTTGACAATAGTTACCATGACAAATGCTATTCGTAACAATTCTCCGCCGGCTGGTCTCTTCAGAAGTGTTGACTATTACTTGTTAATGTGCAATCTCTTCGTTTTTGCCGCACTTCTTGAATATGCTCTCGTGGGACTCATGGTAAACAAATCAAAACAATCTAAAAAGAAGAGTGCAAAGGAGAGTGGAAAAGGGGTAAGTAAAATTGTCTCTTCTCATTCTTTTCCCACACTCTCTTGAGCATCTTTGCTGTGTACATTTCTTTTCTTTTATAGTTCTAAAAGTTTTTTTGCTTGAAAATTTCTCATTTCAGTACTAAGAATGCCTTAATTTCTTTCTTATCTTTTCGGTGCAAAAATTGTCATGTACTTACCACTGCTTCAGATACGCTTTTGGACATGTAAAGCAACTTTTGGCAATGAAATAATTCTGCCAAGCCTCAAACATAAAGCTGCAGTGAACATTCCTGAAGAATATGAGATCAGCGACCATTTGCCATAAAAGTTTCTTGGTGCTTCTCAAACATAGTACCAGAGTTTCTTAAATGTTAAGCCATCCTGGTACTAGTTTCTTATGAACTAGTAAGTTTTTTGCATGAAAAATGTGAAAGAACCATACGATACTGGTGTTTTTGTTTCCATGCCTCTCTTATGTTTACATGCCTTTTGGTTCCATAACTGCGAGTGATTTAAGTAAAAATTGTTCTGTATGTCCTTCAGTTTGATCCATAATGATGCACTTGTCAACTTCTAAACCATGACAACCATACTATTTCTCTTCCAAAAATTGAAGCAAGGAATGCGTCACTTTTACGCACAAAAGGAAAAACCATTGCTAGTTATTTTGTAGCCTGAGATCAGGCTCACCAAAAAAAAAACAAAATGGGAGGGTAAAGAAGAAGGTCACCTTTTCCCTTTCTCTCCTCTCCTCCGCAATTTCGAATATTTTCTTTGGCGGTTAGCCTGATCTTAGGCTAGGTATTTTGTATCTTTGGGGGCTGTGGGCTGTTGGTTTAATTGTCAATGTTAAGAAGCAGAATGTTGTTTGTGAAGCAATGCCTTTTAACCAAAATAACCATATCACAAATAACTAGTAAATATATCGGGTGAGTGCAAAAGAATTTACATGTTTAGAGAGCTGTGGACTAAAAAATTATGCAGCCGATCTTAACAACTAAAATGATAATATATCAGTCAAAGGCTACAGACTTAGGTGTCAATATTTCGTTTGGTAATATCTTTTCGTCTTATAGAGCCAGAAATTAGGAAAATGCTGGAAAGGAGTTTGTATGGAGACCAAGATTCCACATTCCATTCTGGTCCATGATTTACTTGCTATTGAAATCAAAATTAATTCTGAGACTGCCAATGAATTTCAATGCAAAATGAATCATGGACCAGAATTGGGCGTGGAATTCTCGATTCCCATACAAACTGCTTACAAGTATTTGTCTAATTTTTGAGTCATAAAGATGAGCTATTTACCGAGCATGTAACAAAATTGACCAGTGGTTGTCTGCCTTCACACATTTGACGTAAACACATGGAAGGAATGGAGCATATCTCCATCGCTAGATTTTCCACTTTTTCAAGGACTTCTCCAGCGTATGATTTTCGAAAAAATCCATATTTTGGAGGTCTTTTGATGAGCAAAATAATAGCGTAAAATATATGGACCCAAGAGAGCTTTTAATTAAGAGATTTCCGTTTGCATCGCTGAAAACAAGGCAGAGGTTGTTGTTGTGGAACTGTTCAAACGGGAAAGGTTTTTTTGGGACACCCGGTAGAATATCTGACTTTTCCCCAAAAGATGACTTGCTAAGTGCCGCACGTTTTTCTCGACCACTCAGTAGATTAAATAAATTCATACTGAAATTTTTAACAAAACTTTTCTTTGTAGAAAACAAACATAGCATTGTACAATTTCTGTGAAATGAAGGAGATGAATAGCAATGGAGTTACAAGAGAGCCACCAACATCAAATCGAAGCGATGACGCCATCATGGCGGACAATGAACGGATAGATCATCATATTGACAAATATTCTCGTGTGCTTTTCCCTTGTATGTTTGTTGTATTCAATGCGGTTTATTTTCTCTTTCATAGATTGCATAAGGATACTGTTGATTAGGACAGCATAGGTTCCAAATCTTTAAATCGACGTAGAAAGATGGGTGTAAAATTCTGTTATCTCTTTATTCTAAATGAATGGCTTCAGAGAAAATTTAGTTATTTGCTATAATTCTACCGTTGGACTTTTTAAAAATTGTATTATGATATTACAGCGTATTCTCCATTTGAGGATGTGACGTCATCAAATTTCTAAATTGGTAAACCAGACGATCGATAAATCTTTGCTTGATACCATATTGTAGACATCCATAAACTATGGTTTTCTTGTAGGTTATTTCACGTTGGGTCAAACGGTTTAGAAATTGCGACAATTTTAAGACTTTTTGAACATTTTTCTTCAATTCTCCAAAGAAGAAAAATATTTTAATTCTGAAAATATTGTAGATTTCAGAAAAGTCAAACGACGAATTATAGCAAAATAGCTGAAATTTCCTTGAAGCCAATCAGTTCAAAGAAATTATTCACTGAATTTTACACCACCCTTAGAAAGATTTGGAACCTATTCTGATTAAGACACGCTCATAACGGATAGGTTTAGTTTAGAGGATGAGCAGTTAGTGTTTTCTACCCAAAATTACCAGAATTGAATCAACTACCAATCGGCTTCTGAACAAAACAATACCTGAGGCCCGGAGGCAGATTTTAGATTATTTATACATATCTCATTTCCTTCTTCTTTCGATGTTTGCCCATCTAGCACATGCTTGCTCATAAGGAACATTTCTGGAATGCGCAATGAGTGAGCTAGCTACTTGGGTTTCACATCAACTTTTGCAGCCTGCTTTGTTTTTGTTTACGACTTGACTGACCGGGCTCTGCATTCGTTAATCTCTGTGGACTTCGGTGTCAATCAAAAATTGCAAATCTTATTGAAACATTATCTGTCCTTCTTAGCTGCATCGTGTACAGTCATAGAAGATTGCGTTAAAGATCGAAGCGAGGAACTGGGGGGAACTTCGTGAACACTGTGGGCTGCAAGTCTAGCCGAAAGGATATACTTTTTGACAAGTTCGGTCAATGCCAGAGTACAATCTCTTTTGCAGTTTTCACATAGGAGAATGCGAAATTCCAAGTTACATTTTGAGTAAATTTTCTCGAGAAAAAACCAAATTTTAGTGGTTTTGATCAGGACTGGGCACCGAAATTTCGCAAGAACTACCTCCCTTTCATGTTGTCAGTGTGCGAGTGTCTGCATTTTAAGGAGAATAAAAGCCACCTTTTTCTTTTGTTGCATTTATGTTTGTAAATAACCATATTTAACAAATTGTCATTGCATATTTTGCATTTTGCAAGTTTCATTTCATAATCTGATATGACCAATGGTCTTTACCATTTGTGGATGACATAGTTTAAAGCATATGTAAAAGTCTCTTCCCACGAGCCTTGTCACAAAATTTTGCATTGTGAGAAGCGATATAGAATCCAAGGACCGAGATAGAGGGGGGTCCAGGGGGGTCATGGCCCCTCAAAAATTTTCAGTAGTAGCTGCTGTAAGTCTCTATTCCTTTATTAGTAATTTTCTTATGTATATTTCGTTCAATTTCTACCTTACATTAGTCTAGGAAGCCCTTTGGCGGTACGTACACGAGAGCCATTCGTACATCCAAAAATATATTTACTTGTAATATCAGTTGTATCGAGGAACAACAGTTAGTGTTGTTTTAAGCCAATTTGAGGAGCCTGGCATCAAATTTTTCCAGGGGACCTCCTTCAAGGTTTAAGCTCACTTCACTCATCGCCCGGTTTTCCAATGGCCCCTTCAAGCAAAAAATTGTATCTCGGTCCTTGATAGAATCCCTGTCATTCACTGGAATGATCCCTGTCCCCATCTGGTAACAAAGTTTCATTAGGCAAGGTTAAGCATATTTCATATATATTTCATATTTCATATCATTTAAGGAGGGTGGCCCTTCGGCAGAAGCCGTTTTTCAAGGGGCCCTCCGATAAAAACTTAATTACAATATACAATTAAAAATAAAGTGACACTAGAATATAAAAAACCATAATTTAAAAGCCTATTTACAATGATAAAATATATACAATAGAAAGAAAAGGTTAACCCTTTATTGATTTCTTAAAACCATTTAGGGAGGATGCCGTTTTAGACTCCGCAGGAAGGCTATTCCATAGCTTAACTCCCCGGAAAGAAAAGCATTTTTGCCCATTTGCAGAATTTTTCTTCGGCAACCTCAGATCAGTCTCAGTGTTCCGAAGGTTGCGGGAGGAGCATGCTGAGTTTTTCGTGAAGAGGTTACACAGATATTGTGGAGCCAAATCATTGAGCGCCTGGAAGACCATCGTTTTAGACTCACTGCCAATGAGTTCTTCAATGGTCTGCCAGCCCAACTCTGCAATGAGTGGTCTGCTTGGGGTATCAAAGCTGCTATTTGTAATGATTCTAGCAGCACGATTTTGGAGCTTTTGCAGCTGGTTGATGTCTGTAGATCCAGCACAACCCCAGACAGAACAACAGTATCGAAAGTGGGGCTCAACAATACCTGTGTAAAGAGTTTTCAAGCTTGCCAGAGGCAGAAAGGATTTAGCATGTCTTAAAAAGCCGATCGCCCTGGAGACTTTTGTAGAAACTGCCTTAATTTGCTCTTTCCAATCTAAAGAGCAATCTATTTGCACTCCAAGGTACTTTGTCTTTTGAACAACTTCGAGTTCATTGTCGCGTATCTTCAGTGCCAAGGCTTCATTTCGACTTTTGAGAGAGTTGTGTTTTTGCTTGGTGGATATGAGCATTGAATGAGTTTTTGCCACATTCAACGAGAGCTTATTTCCTTGAAGCCAAGTCTCCAATTTACTGAGATCACTATTTATAGCCTCATTAAGCTGAGTCAAATCGTGAGACTGATGACAAAGACTGGTATCATCAGCCTAGATAGTCACAGAGGCACCTTGGACAGCCTCAGGAAGATCATTGATATAGATGAGGAAGAGAAGAGGGCCAAGGCATGAGCCCTGTGGTACTCCTACTTCTATTTCCCCGATATCTGAATCAACACCGTTAACCCTACAGAATTGTTTGCGGTTAGATAAGTAAGACTTAAACCAAGACAGCTCTCGCTGCTGGACGCCATAAAGTTCGAGCTTTTTACAGAGAATATCGTGGTCGACCGTATCAAATGCTTTTTTCAGGTCAATAAATACTAATCCAACGAGCTTACCGAGATCAAGCCCATTGTAAGTAACGAATCAATTCCATTACTGTTTCCATTAATCACGGGAAAGAAACTTAACTTTTTTCAGTAAGCACAACATTTATTAGTATCCCATTTAAAAATACTTTGTTAGAGTTTTGTTGCATTCTGGAGAAGCCCCGTATGAACCAGTATGCTTGCTTCTTCAAGTAATTACAATGTTGTTTTGGGCAAAATATCACTGGCAATTTTTGTCTACTGTGGCAAGCTTTTCAGAAAAACTTTACCTTACTGCATTGTTGTAATATTTCTAACGATATGAAGTCTCTCTGATACGGTGCATTTCAGAGAAGAGTGTGTTTGATGTGTATACTGATACAGTGTGAGTAGTTTTTAATTCAAAAAGTTGTTTTTCTTAGAATTAGGATTTAGTTTGTTAGCATTGATAATTGTAGAATAGTTAATCATTAGAAACCACTGTTATAGGTAAGTTTATAGGGTGGGTCAAAAAGCATCGGCTTTTGCTAAAATGTACAATCATCGACCCATATGACATTCATTGCTGAAAGGCAAACTTGGATAGGAAGATTTATTTCAGTGAAGATCATGTTTTGGAGATTTTGCATAGAGCTGTTTTTGAAATAACTTGATAGATCAAAATTTGCCTTGTCTCAACTTCAGTTCAGAATTTGCAGTTGCATCCTGAAACATTCAAGAAACTTACATTTTCTCAAGAGCCACTTCAAACATAGCTTTCAAACGGGTGGATAATCATGGTGGATGCGGAGTACGATACACATACATTTCAGCAAAGGTCTTTACGTATTTTAACACCTCTACGGTCGTAAAAAATGATCATCTTATGATTAAAAGTCTTTATATATGCAAAATATATGACCAATATATATATAACTATATATCAAAGATGTATAAAAAAAGTCTAAGAGGTATTGTTGTTCTAAAGTTTTTAATTCGTATTACTTTGTCATGGAATTTTGACATACGGACACTTCATAAGTCTGCACTGTGAAGTCAGTTTGATTTAATGTCTCCCCGCCTGTCCCCGCCTGTCCCTGCTGGTTGTGCGACCAGGTTCTCCACACAGGCTGGCTGGAGAGGGCAGGCGAAACATACAAAGTGTCGCCATCGCTCAGGCTTCTTGTTTGGTCACTGAAAATTCCATCTGTTTGGTTTCTGCAAAATTTTGCTTGAGAATTTCTTCTTAAAGAGAAAAGACAGCGGAACCTTTGCAAAGTCTGAAATGCTGCAAATTCCAAAAAAAGAAGAATGAAAACATCTGAAGTGCACTAATCTGAAATACTCCCTCGCAGCCTGACATCCCCGAAGCGAAAGGATGAGTTTGGATTCTCGTAAGCGGGCAGCATACTATCGAAGATATAGTGGATACATATAGCAGGGGTGAGATATTATCTTTAATAGTGGCGGATGCGCTTAGGAGGGGGTAGGTTATTATTTTAAATGTAAAGGGTTATTATCGTTGTGGTGGATAAGGTTGGGGTCATCAGGATTTGTGGAACAGCGGAATTTGAAGAAAAATTGTCGCGGAATACGGAATTCTAGCAATTTCTTGACGGATCGACGAGGATTTTCTCGAAAATGATTTGTGGGATATGGAATTTTCGTGAAAATTCATGAATTTGCGGATCCTTCAACTGCTTCCTTGTAAAAGAAAGGTCGTGGTGACATCTTTGTTTTTCTAGTCAGCACTATCAGGATATTTTTCCAAGCTTTGCAAAAAATTTTAAGTAAATTTTAGCTGGCACTTTCTCCTCTTTCCGCCTTTCCACCTGGATGGATGAAAATGGCTTACTAATTTGTGCCATCATTGATGATAACGAAGTGGCGGGACGCGGAACTTTAGGTAAAAGTGACCGAAACGACGGATTTTAACTGAAAATCACCCGGAGCGGTGAATTTCTACTCCCTTGATCCCGGGGGGGGGGTACTTAGTATATTTGTCCGACGGGGATGTGCCGTTTTTCAGGGTATCGTTTTCGCCTATTTTTTCTAGAACAGGGTATCAAAAGAACGCAAATTTTCTGGAGCAGGTTGTCAAAACATGTCAGAAGAGGAAATTTTGTTAGAACAGGTCATTATTCGGTCAAATTTTTGTTTTTGAGTATACTTTTCACCGATTTTTTCTAGAACAGTAGAACAGGGTATCATTTGAAGGGAAAAATTCTGGAACAGGGTGAAAAAATTTTTGTCATGGGCACATCCCCGTACAAATTTAAGGTGGATGTTGGTAGTAAATCTAAAAATGGTGCAGCTAACTTAAATCTTTGTTTACTCTCATCATACAGCGCAAAATGCCAGTTTTGGTTGATAATCTTGCAAATTTATCTCTTTTGCTCAATTTTTATGCAAAAAAAATTCAAAATACAAAAGGGCGTGGCAGCAATCACCATGGAAACAGAGAGAATGAAAAATGTTTGAGTAAGGATTGCACTTGCCCTACTGATCCTAAGTGGCTGCAAAATAGCTCAAATGAACAAGCTCACAAAATTATGTGATATGAGCAGAGCAATTAGTTGTCATGGATACCGTTGCTATGGTAACTAGGAAAACCTTGTTTTCCTTAACGTCATAGCTTAAAATAGAAATATGAGAATTTTGCTTGCTCATATCAAATAATGGGTAACATTACACAATATGTCCAAAAACCAGTCCATTCAAGCATGTAGATCATGAATTATCCTTACTCAAAGTTGAATCAGGCCAATTTGAGAAAATCGCATTTAAAGTTTTACTACTGTTTTCAACTATGCAAATTTCAATAAAATTTCTCTTTTGTGTAATCAATAGTAACTAGGATGCCTTAGGTCACAGCCAGACTGCAGTAGAGTCAAAATAGTTGGAATTGGGTTAGTATTTCAATTATTTATATCTGTTTTAAAGCTGTTTTTATTTTCTGCATTTTCTACGGACACAGCAAATTGATCAACACAACTTGATCATTCATCAACAAATTCAGTTGGATACCACAGGCAATTATCATTCACTTGCTCTTTGTTTGCTTGCCTTATGACTTCTTTGGGCCAGGTCTTACTTTATTACCTATTGGCTTTCTTTTCATGTAAATCTGATGTCTTTTAATGCTAAATGTACTTGTTACTTGTTAGATAGCACCTTCCAGCCAATGCTTTCAGCAGCCAGGTCAAAGCATCGCTTATGATCTATGATATTTGTTATGCATTTTACATCTGAATTCGTAATCATTGCTTCATTTCCAGTCTTGTTACTTGCCAGTGTGTTAATACCAAAATCTGCTACTCTCATAATGTCAAGCAACTGGTTGATAGCAGCGGCAGCACCTTCATTACATTGAAAACTGCAGTTGCTTAAAATTTTCTCTGTCAGTAAACAAATAAACATCTTAGAGGGAATTCAGCCCTTTATAATGATTTTGTGTGAATCTTGACACCTCTGTCAGAAGCAGTGTGCTCTCTCAACTTGAAAATTTCAATTGCTTACACCCAGTCTGCACTTCTTCATAGTAGAAGACTACTCAAAGATGAATCATACATGCAGGGCTCTTCTACTGGCTTTATTCGTCCTCTGCCAGAGGCTACGAAACTTTTTCTTCTCAAGGGGCTTGATTTCTAAGTGGTGAGTTACTTGGATTTCATTTAATTGTTGAAAAAATAGGCCCTGATCCCCTCTGTTTTGCTTAGGCCAAGGTCAACAATGTTACATCTTCTCCATGTTTTCTCTCTCACCAGATTGAACAGCCGTTTTATACTCATGCAACGAAAACTCTTCTGTTTCACCCCTGTCATGTCCAGAAGGAGGTTGCCGATACTCCGGCCACTGACCGGAGCTTGGCCGGAGCCTGGCCGGAGCTATGGCCGGATTATTCGGGCACTTTTTGTATTTTTTTTCTGCTCCGGCCAAGCTCCGGCCAGGCTCCGGCCAAGCTCCGGCCACTTTTCTCCAAAATGATTTATAGATGCCAACAAATTGAGAGAACCTTTTAGCATTAAGACTTTCTGGTGTAATCTTCTTTGTACAACACAGTTGAAAGCATCATTTCAAAATATTTGACCTCCAAAAAAGCACAGACTCAGCTTGAAATAGAAAATCTAGTGCTAGAACTTCGATTGATGTCTGACTGCTGAAAGTTTTTGAACCAAGTTGCTTGAAAATATGCATCCCGTGTTATGGCAGTATTGGAAGTCTGGCTGGTGCATCAGATTATACTGCACAGCATATGAAGGGGTATTTCACTTCTTCATGGAAAATGTTTGGAAGAAATCAGGGGTTCTGTCAAGGGTTGATCACTTGAATGGACCATTGTGCTAAAGATAGCGCCGAGCAATTTTTAACCAAGATCCATTTTGGTATCGAAGAAATCGAGCATCACTGTGAATTTCTATCGGCCATCTTTAGTGCAATCGTTTATTGGGTGTCAACAGGCCTTAGCAGTTGACTTTGTTTGTGCTTCAGGATCCTTCGATAGATGACTAAGCTTCAAGTTTTAATTTGAACATGAGATTAAAAAGAAATGAAAAGAAGAATTTAAGATATTGATTAAGGAAATAAGTAGCCTGTGAACAGGCCTATATCAGGCTAGGAAATAAGGTAGAATCGAAACAGAAGGGTCAAAATCGAAGGCTTGACACCATTTCTTTGCAATACTGTCTTGGTAAATGTTTCAGCTCCGGCCAGTGCTCCGGCCAAAAACTGGCTCCGGCCAGAGCACTTTTTATATTTTTTCATTGGCTCCGGCCAGGCTCCGGCCAAGCTCCGGCCAGTGGCCGGAGTATCGGCAACCTCCTTGTCCAGACAGCATTTTTCCTTGTGACTTTGGACATCAGCTTCCCTGCTCTTTCGTGTAAACATTACCAAGGTGGAAGACGACTTCCATTCAAGCAAAGTTTCAAAGTTACAGACATTGAGGTGAATTGTGCAGAGGCAGTTACTCCATGTATGACCTTGTATGACATACTTGAAGGAAATGGGTATAGGGACACCCTAGAGGCAAAATTTTACATCTTGTAGCTGATGAATTTAGAGAAATACAAGAAAATAAATGCCTCACAACGGTTGCTAAGGAGATATGAATCGGGTGGGACGGGGAAAAGAGTCCTTTCTCCCCCCTCCCTTTCACCATTGAAGCTGAATTCATAGCTAATTCAAAGAATAATGATAGAGGAAGGTCTTTCAGCCAAAATCTCAAAATTGATGAAAAATTTTTTTTTTGAAAAATTTACTGCTAACATCCTCCTTAAGTCAAGTACCCCCCCCCCCGGGCCCTTGATGCCCTTGATGCTCTACGGGGGCGCTATACGGAATCGAGGGTATGCTTGTTTCATTCAAAACAAAATGGCGCGATGGGAAAACAAGCCTGGGCTAGGAGGAGAAGTTTACAAAGAAAAAGATCAATTGTTGACTTTGAAAGGTAAATATATCGGCCATTCCTTCTATGAATAGATCAAGGATATCTCAATTTGTTGGATGCATAGGTTGTATCAGCTGGATGAATTCTGACAGAACAGAATTTCTGTTTTATCCAACAAATCGGTAGCCCAACAAATCTGCTGGGAACTCAAAGGAGGTTGCCGATACTCCGGCCACTGGCCGGAGCTTGGCCGGAGCCTGGCCGGAGCCAATGAAAAAATATAAAAAGTGCTCTGGCCGGAGCCAGTTTTTGGCCGGAGCACTGGCCGGAGCTGAAACATTTACCAAGACAGTATTGCAAAGAAATGGTGTCAAGCCTTCGATTTTGACCCTTCTGTTTCGATTCTACCTTATTTCCTAGCCTGATATAGGCCTGTTCACAGGCTACTTATTTCCTTAATCAATATCTTAAATTCTTCTTTTCATTTCTTTTTAATCTCATGTTCAAATTAAAACTTGAAGCTTAGTCATCTATCGAAGGATCCTGAAGCACAAACAAAGTCAACTGCTAAGGCCTGTTGACACCCAATAAACGATTGCACTAAAGATGGCCGATAGAAATTCACAGTGATGCTCGATTTCTTCGATACCAAAATGGATCTTGGTTAAAAATTGCTCGGCGCTATCTTTAGCACAATGGTCCATTCAAGTGATCAACCCTTGACAGAACCCCTGATTTCTTCCAAACATTTTCCATGAAGAAGTGAAATACCCCTTCATATGCTGTGCAGTATAATCTGATGCACCAGCCAGACTTCCAATACTGCCATAACACGGGATGCATATTTTCAAGCAACTTGGTTCAAAAACTTTCAGCAGTCAGACATCAATCGAAGTTCTAGCACTAGATTTTCTATTTCAAGCTGAGTCTGTGCTTTTTTGGAGGTCAAATATTTTGAAATGATGCTTTCAACTGTGTTGTACAAAGAAGATTACACCAGAAAGTCTTAATGCTAAAAGGTTCTCTCAATTTGTTGGCATCTATAAATCATTTTGGAGAAAAGTGGCCGGAGCTTGGCCGGAGCCTGGCCGGAGCTTGGCCGGAGCAGAAAAAAAATACAAAAAGTGCCCGAATAATCCGGCCATAGCTCCGGCCAGGCTCCGGCCAAGCTCCGGTCAGTGGCCGGAGTATCGGCAACCTCCTGAACTCAACCAGTCATCATCTCTAGTTCATCTCTCTGCCTCCATCCAGCCACCACTTTGCATTGTTTGATTTGGGAACGGGGAAGCTAAGTATAGTCTATTTAGACTATGAACTAAGCTTCTTAATAAAATCTGGTGCATTGATTGGATGACTGGAGATTTTTGTAAATGGCATAAACAAATTGCCACAGGTGGTTATTTTTAGGCCAGACTGAAAAGTTTGTATCTTGTGCAGGCAAGTTCAGATGGCATAAGTAAGACTGTGCGAAAAATTCGCAGTTGAGAAGAATAGATTAAAACAATAGATCCTTTGTTTTGCAAACTGAGTGGCTCAGGTCGAAAACTGCATACGTTCCTGCATGCGCAAGATATATTGCCCACGCAGTACAATATTGATATTGCCCACATAGTGGAAGCAGGCACCACCACGCACACACTTACAAATGTTTTAAACTGACATATCCACAGTCCAACCCATTGTCACTCTCCACCTCCAGTCAGCCAAGTGTGTAATGTGCACACAAGATTGTAAGAGGTTTGTCCTTTTTATGCACATCAAAATATAGGTCTGCTTTCACCCAACACAACTTCCCAGATTATCAAGGGAGGTATGCATAATTCACAAAGGATACAAAGAGTTAGTGGTTGTCAGCTGGGCACACCATCCCAGAGAGTTGAATGGCTCCATAAACCTGGGTATTTCTCTGTGCCAAACCAGTGTGGAAAGTTCGTTTTTGTTACGCCAAAGGTTTACGCCACGCCAATTGTCTAAAGACAATAGACCTATTGTTCTTCTATTGTTCTTGATGTTTCTCCACGCCAAAGATATTTGGCGTAACATACATGTTTTCCAGCGTGCGTGCCAAAGATGTGCCAAAACCACAGGGCTTTGTTTGGAGAAAGAGTCTATCTGTGCAAGAAAGATCTTCTGAAAATATGCAGCCAATGTCCAGGACCTGGTGTTCGCCGTTGCACGCAAAGCCTAAAATCTCTAAATCCCACAAGTAAAACTAAAGCTTTCCCTTCCTCTCATGATGAATGTATACCTGATAAGCTTATATGGTGGATGGTTCTACTCAGTGCCTATTTTAGTGTGCTCTTGTCCACACTTTGTGGTCTTGAAAATCGGAACTGTGGTCTTGAAATTTTGAATGTGTGGTCTTGATATCTCTAAAACTTTCCATGTCCCATTTTCAGCAATCCAATGTATTTCTGTTGGTATAGCGTACATAGACATTCGACGGACATTGAACCAATGCAAAAACTTTTGAAAATTAAGGAAACAATTTCTGAACAAGGTCGTTGGAATTACATTTTGAACAATTAAAGAATGTACAAAGGGTGTGGAAAGGATGTTTCGAATTATCTACAGAATCGAAATTAGATCAAAACGAAGAAATCCCCAATTTGTTCATATAGCAGCTTTGACATGGCTTCTCAAAGCATATCTAAGAAAGCATCTTGAGGTAATATTAACCATTTCCTCAACTGTTCTCTGCCCATTGCCCTTACAGCCACGTCTTAGCATTTATGGTGTTGATTATCTTTTGGCAGCTGGCCCGTCGGGAAGCGGGAGAACCAGGGGGCTTCAGCTCCTCAACAACTTGATGAAGTTTGTTCACTTTTGTAAGTGAAAAGGCTGTGAAAGCCACCCGGAAAGCCAAGATCGTGGAAGTGAAGAATCAAAGTTAATTTTACCTATATTCGAAAAGTTATCAAACTTTATCAAGCCAGACATTACGTTTAGTATGATATGATGCACTTCTAAAATATTTTATATCCTCATAAAATTGAAGTCCTATTTATAATTTTTGAACATTTTTCCTGGAAAGACCCCCATCAGTTAGGATTTGTTGCTTGATTAAACGGCAGATTCTCCAAAAGTCCAGTGATTTAAACGATGCGGTCATTTCAAATATCCTAGGGGCAAGCCCCCGAACCCCAAATTTTTGCTCGCTGCACTCGCATAAGGTTTTTGCTCCCCAACATGAATTTCATTCAAACGGGCCTGGCCAGTGAGTATCATCTTAGGTTTTATATTTTTTAACGTTTTTGCACTGAAATGCTCAGAGAGTACTCAGCTTAGAAGAGCTTGTTCTCAGCGGTTCTTCCTGGAGGAAATCTCGGCTTCTTTCAGTTTCTTCAGATTGTGGTCTTGTGAATTCGGCTTAAAATAGGCACTGGTTCTACTTTGATGTACGTTGGAAACTTGCATTTCATAAAACTTCTTTTCAAAGTCTACTCCTAGCGTGCATTCAAATTTTTTCGCTTACTACTGAACATAGGCCAAATCAAATATTTTCCAACCCATGTACTGGAAAATAAGTTTTGCAGAAATGTGTGAAGGATACAAATAAGTCAAAGAGTCAGTGGTTCTGGGTCAGATGTACGCCATGCTAGAGTGCAGTCCAATTATTGCTCTGTGTCATTCATTTCCTCTATTGTTTTATTAATTTCAGTAATGCGATTGACAAGACCAACGATAAAACCACTGTTGCCAGTCACTTGTGAGGAGCAGGATCTGCCAGGTATTTTTTAATTTTTATTTCATTGTCGATTTGCAAGATTCTTTTGAAAAAGCCATTTTGCTGTAAATACCAAATACAGTCACTTGTGTAACAAAGGAACCTGATTTATGAAAAATCTGATAAGGCAGAGAATTTTCAACGGGCAATTTATTGCATTGGATATTCAGTTTTTGTTCCGCACACAACATGTCTGCAATAAAAAAACCAAACATATGTTTAGTTGAATGTTGAAAGCTTATGGTTAAAGTGAATGAATTAAAAACAGATTTGATATTGATATTGCTAGACTAATGCTGGTAAACCCTTTTCTTGCTTTCATTTGAATTTTGTTTGTTTTTCAGGTGAATTTTTTGATGCAGATTTAAAATCAAATGTTGCTGCTATAAAAGGATTTGAACTATTCTCTTCTGGAGAGATGCTAACACTACCACAGTCATTTGGGTAATTTAGTTTGGCATAGCTATATCATACGTTATGCATGACCTTTTAAAAAGCAACAGAATTTATCAAGTGAAATCGATCACATGGTCACAAGGTTATTAAATAATTGGCAGTGGCAGAAACTTTGGCAAATATTGAGGGGGCAAAGCTATTGTTTCAGTTACTGAAAGCGTTTGTTTATTTCTGTTGTTTTGATGTAAAGACCTTTGCTCTTGCCAATATTAGGGTTGGACACACTCCTTTGCCCCCAAGTGTCTGCCACTGGTGATTGGTTTGTCATGTGGCCATAGCTGGCTCACATTTTTTTATAATTTTGATACTTTCAAGTTGGAATCACTTCAATTTTACATGGAAAGGTTTATTGCTTGAAAAGGCACAATTACTTTATTATTTTGAATTTTGACCAATGATTAAGCTGTTAATCAGCATGACTTAGCAGTGCAAGATAGGAATAATGTGTTTTAGGTAATTTTGCTTGTGGCCCATGGCCGGAATCCTCCAAAGCCTCATTTTCATGGACAGTGAATCAGCAAAGAAAACAAAAGAAACTTGTAAAGATCTTTCTAAATTTTATCTACCTTCAAATGCAACCAGGACAAAAAACTGCTGGAAATTTCCCAAAGTTTTTTGAAGAAATCTACTCGCCAGATGTTTGGATATCCAAGTTTGATCTAAACAAAGCAAAGTCGTTCAGGCATAATTTTCATGGCCGTAAAAATTACGCATGAATGACTCTTCTTGTTGAATAAAGGTGATTAGTGTGAATTTGTTGAATATTCAATAGAGCTCTTTATCAATCTTTTTGCATTCATCAAGGGGACAGACTGCCTTTAAACAACGGAAATTCTGGGTGAGAGACAATAGTGACTGTTGTAAGAACAATTCCAAAACGCCAAATACCCGTGTTTCCAATTGTTCTTGCCATATTGTCTTTCCACCACAGTTTCTTTTGTCCAAGATTCAATGCCTCTGCAATTTCTATTGTGAATATTTGCTAAGGTTTGCTCTCACATTTGAAGTCATATGGCAGTGCTCTTGGGGAACTTCTTATGCATTAATGGCACAAGTTTTCATGGTGTGAAACAGGAGGTTTTATCAAGGGATATTATCACCTGACTTGGAGTGGTGTAAACAAGATTCAGCCAATTTTGTCAATTTGGCCATGCTATCTCCACAAAAACGTGAGTTACTATAACCGGTAGCCAAACCTGGATACCCAAACATCTGGCAAACAGATTTCTTCAAAAACTTTTTGGAAATCTGCAGCAATTTTTGTCCTGAGGTAAAATCTTTTGTCTTCTTTGCTTATTTGCCACCTAATTTGTCCATGAAAGTGAGGCTTTGAAGGTTTCCAGACATATGAGCAAAAATTAGCTGAAAATTTAATCCCTATCTTCAGTAGTTCAAGATTCCTTCTACCCTTAAAAATTGATGGCACTGCCAGAATTTTTTGGAGTAATGGCCAGATAATTGAAATCTTTGTATATTTTGCAGGAGCATATACCTTGGTGAAACATTTTCATGTTATCTAAGTGTACTTAATGACAGCAATCAACATGTTGAAGATATTCTTGCAAAGGTTTGTTTATATGGTGATATCATCTGTGCTTTTTTAACTGGAGTATTAACGCTGAGAGGATGCAAGAGTCCATGTGCTTCATTAATTTTCATTATTCAATCATTTGCATAATATATTCAAAGATATATTTGATTAAACATGAAATGTACATTCTAAGTATTACCATTAGATGGTTTAGGAAGTTTAGTCCTTTATCAGTGATCATGATTACAGTGATTATGTAGCATAGATATTTCCATATTGCTTTGTAGTATCAGATAAGTGACATAAAGTACTCTTTTTGCTCACAAGTGAATTGTCTTAAACTTCTTAATTTTGAAGAAAAGATGTTCATGTGCTTAGCAACTTCTAATAAACTTTGAGAAGAGAGTGCTAGGAGTAACCTTTCTAGGACTCTAAGATTTTATTTGATGTGAACAGCATTCTAAACTACTTTGGAAAAGCAATATGGTGACGAGTTCTTTAGCTAAAATGTTCCAAACAAGATTTACAGTACATGGGCAGTAGGAGTCCAATATTTTCAAGTTAGGAATTTTCGTAATCCTGGAAAGTTTTGAAGGCCCCTAAAATGGATCATAAAAAGTTTGTTTATAGTTTACTTCAACCCTACAGTGGTTGGCTATCTTCGTTATTTGTCATGTCAGAATCAATCAAAATGAGGACGACTGCAAAGAATCTTATTTGGAGCACAATTTCTATCTTCTACATAAGACATTCACAACAATCTTTATTGCAAAAATTGGAATTTGCCAATTCGCTAGTTTGGCAAGGTCAGTCCTAGTAAATCATTCCTTCCCCCTCAGTTGGCAAAGTATTTCAATGCAAAATTATCAGAAATTTCACAATAGGTATCTGCTAAAGACAAAAAATCGTTCCAGTGGGAAAATCGTTCTCCTTGCCAAATTGTCAGAAAACTGCTGGAGGCAAATTTGTCCCCAACCAAGATCAGGCTAGAAAGAATGTTTTTTGTTTGGCCTTACTTTTTCTTGGATAACTCATTCGAAATGGAACTTGTTCAAAACCACCCTATCTTAGGGACCCAGAGCTGACCTTGATGCTTTGTGGCTCATGGTACAGTTTTTGCATGGTGCACATTCGTCTATGGCCTGATTCTGTTTGTTTGCTATTTATTCAGTGTTGAAAAAATCAATTTGTAAGGTGAATCCACATATTTTTTGTAAGAAACTAAGAATTTGGGCCAGTACTGAAAGTGTCGTAAAGTTTTCAAATTTTGAGTACTCGGAGTTTCTTACGAGTTACTTAAAGGTTCCATAACAATCTTCATGTTTATCACTTGTATCTGTACGCTTGTGAACATTCCGAAACAAGATTTTGTGAAGTTTTTTCAATTTTGAGACACTGCGCAAGTACCTATCATATCAAGCTGTCGAGTGATAAGATGCAAGAAATAAGGTCTGAGACAAAAATTTTTTGCTTCGCTCACAAATTTTTGTTTTCCTAGTACCATGTTATTATGTGTGTCAGCCGCCACTGGAAACAAGTGAAAGTAAAATAAAAATATGTTAAGAATAAGTTATTTTCAGAGTACTAGCGGTTCTTAATTTTTTGGCGATCTGAGATGTGAGTTTAGTTTCTTATGAAAGAATACGTGCACTGAATATGTACCAGAGGTTCATAAGAATAAGATTTTTCAATACGCCTAGGAATTATTTTGTCTCAATCTTTTCTAACGCAGCTACAAAGTTACACATGTGACAAACAGTCAGTTTAAATATCACAATCAATCATTTCAGTTTAGCTCTTTGTTGACAGCTTGCAAAACTGTTGCAACTTGTTCCCATTTTTGTTGCGAAGGTGGATTTGCGACACCAGGTGCGATTTCCTGTCCTTGACTGTATATACAATACATTTCGCAACACATGCACATATTACAGATCTCAGCACAGGATGCGCCACAGACAAACATAAAACTGATGACAAGTTCCAATATCATGATAATTGCAATAAAGGAGTAGATGGTTTTCATCCCAGCAATTTCACTCTCAGTTCCCAACATATTCTTTCTTGAATCAAGAATTATCAGGACGAAGGTGATACCAAGGAGAATTGCAGTCCACGTAAAAATAGCAAGGAAACGCATTGACATGAAAAGAGCGAAAGGACGGCGTAATGTTTTGAGTTTCATGAAAAAATACAGCCCAACAGCTGCACATGAAGCTCCTAGAACCCAAATAGCCCATGTGAAGCCCATGGCAAGTTCACTGAGAATATTAATTCCATAGTAGTATTTCAGCATCACAGATCCAATGATATTGAATATAAACATTAAAGCCATGCAAATAGTGTGAATTATCATCCATTTTAGGCCATTTTCCTGATTTACCATTCCAAGTTTCTCACCGAAGTTTCCTGTGCGGTATACCTTTTCGTAAGGTCCATCGCCTGGAAATCCATCGTCGTTTTCGATATCCACTGCAATACTTTCTTCATTTTTTGGCCCATTGTTTTCTCCATCATCAATTCCATTCTGTTGTCCATTGTTTGATTCATCGATCGCAGATGGCTGCTCTGTCACAACTTCTATCTGAACCTCTTGCATGCAGCCTTGATTTTCTACAGCCATTCCGTTGTGTGATGTAAGGCTCCTGGCGTAGTGACGTTAAGTTTACTGCCCAAAGTCTTTTATACACGTAGCCAAATGTCTTTGCCACTTACTAATGCAAAGGACTCAACGCCCTTTTAAATAGATCTGATGTTTTAACGGAACAAATAATTCGTGCGAGGAAAGCTGCTTGTTGAACTCCATTTATTTCGTGAAATTCCTCTTCTGGTTTCGCAATGGTATCAATTTCATGACAGTGTGGGTGAACTTCGCGCCCGTTTCCTTGGCCTGTCCCATATGAGTAACTGGTAGGAAGGGACGTGATGCAACCTGGGTGTTATGACATGTCAGCAAGGTATTGGAAATATTTTGAGCAACATAATAGACCATCTACATCAACACCAGCATTCCATAAATTCTTTGAAAGACGCATTGCTAAAATTAGCGTTTATGACAGATTTCCGGCAAAAGTGATCCACCATCCTGTTAACAGGCCTTTTTGAAAATTATTGGTGTTGATGTGAGGTCGTCGCATTTTATGCTTGTTGGAGTAGTCAATTTCCCCAATACAGTGAAGGGTAATACTCTATCTTTGTTCTCTTTTCCTTCAAAATTTTATGGCAAACTGTGTCATTTTGACACAAATTTTTCTGAACCCTTTCAAATTTTTTATGTCCCAATGCTGGAGTTTCCTCAATTTTTCATGGTCTGAGAGCTGAATTTCTTGTGAGTGGTTTCTTTTGCTGTAAGTGTAAAGTACAGTGAAACCCTGCAAACAAGACCACAGGAATATAAGAACCTTCTCACCCAGAGATTAGAACCAAAAACAGACTGACTTCTATCTATGTTCTTATCACATAATACATGTGAGTATTTTTTGAAATCTGACCCCATTGGTTTATTGCAAAACAACACTTTTTTAGTTGAAACACCTCAAAATGATTTTTAAGGGTAAACAAATGAGTTTATCAATTTGTTGGGTGTAATTTTTTTGTCCACAACATGTCTCTATTCCGCCAACATCTATCATACAGGCAAGCCTCCCGGGGGAGAGGGGGAGGGGAATTGACTGTGAACGTGACTCGAAGTGAATCTGGGCTCTGACAAAAGGACCCATTTGTATGGCAGAATTTTTCAAGAATTTCGAACCCTTTTGCATGAATTTCAGGAAGTTTCGTAACCATGTTCATGAGTTTTGTCGATTTGAGGATGCAAGGTCTATTTAAATTTCTTCAGTTGTGATAAAAATTCTGAAAAAGCTACCCATCTACCAGAATTAAGGTTACAAACAGACCCATATGTAGGGAATTTGAGGTGAAAAACCCACCCATATGAGCAGCACGTCCAGTATCACTTAACGATCATGTACCCTCCCCCGGGACAAGCCTCCCCTAAGGTCATCAGATGCATAGCGTAAATCTTAGTGGTCATCATTGTCATAAGGGCCTTTGGAATAAGAACTCAAATGCAGGCACAACATTTTACATAGTCAGTCTGTTTTTCAGAAAAGTATGCTCTTTTTTGCTGAGTTTTAACTGTATTTATTTAGCGACAAGTCCTTTTGTTGTTTTAGGTTGATCTTCAAACGTCATCACAAAGATTCCAGTTGTCATGCAGTTCTCCTTATCCAAAGTTAGGCCCAGATGAAAGTATTGACGAGGTTATTAGTTATGAAGTAAAGGAACTTGGAACTCACATGTAAGTTAAAGTAAATGAACGGAGATATAGCGACATAATCTAAACATAGCACAAAAGAACGGCAGGCGCCACTAATCTTCTTATTGTTTTCATAGATCGAAAACATCAAATACAATAGGTTATATTTAGATTACCCACTCCCCTTAGCAAAGTTTGCTTTTAACCTCGTTGATTTACTTTAAGTCTGTTTTTTCATGAATAAGAAGGTTGTTTCTTTGTTATTTCTTTAAGTGTTGAACGTTGCAAAGCAGTAATTTCCCAGGGGAGGGTTGTACTTAAGTTTCCATGGCATGAGATTGTCTCCTTCAATAAAAGTACCCCCATGAATCCGGAAAAATGTCAGAAAAATATGCCCAGAAATCCGGGGAAGCGGAATTTTGAATCGGGAAAAAGTGGAAGAGGTACTGTTAGATTCTGTTTTTTACCCAAAATCTTACCCATTTGTCCAGATTTCATTAAATACCACAAAAAGTCATGCCCATGAATGCGGATTCTGTGATGGTACCGTAAAATTTGGCTCAGTCCCATAGAAATGCTCAAGCCCACACCATGAAATACTTTAGTCATTCCCTAGGTGTAATTTCCTCCACGAGGTTTCTCTTTGCGGAAAAATGGACAACGCAACGGAATGGGCCACACAGCAGGAAGTGGTAACTTCACGCAGGCGGATGTTGTTCCCAAAACAAACGCACATATTTCTTTGGCTTTCTACATCTTCAATTTTATCTCTAAAACTCTAGCTCAACTTCAACGAAATCAATCACAACTCACGGGTTCTCTCACAACAACTTTCACAACTCACAACTACTCTACTGAATACTCTACTCTACTTCTTATTCTTAACTATGTTCAGTGAACCATTACTTCCACGCTCCTTCACAGTCAATATGATTGTCCTACACAGTTCACTTATTACAGTGGCAAAGCAAATAGACCTTTTAGCTATTCTAAAAAAGAATCTAGATCGAACGTTATTTCATCACGTTTTGTAGAATTTTCGAATGTGCACAATTGTGATCGAAGCTCTAACGCCACTCAATCGAACCTCGCATATAAAATTGTATAAAATTATCGCTCGATCCAGGCTCTTTTGTAGAATAGCTAAAAGGTCTATTGCTGCCGTCGTCGGCCAGCCTGTGGTTCACAGGCAACGGTCTGCTTGTTAATAAAATACAATTCTAAATGGCCTGTTTCAGAACTTTCAGAAGGAAATGAGACGAGCTTTGTTTCCTTAATTTCTTAACCACACAATCAATGAAGTTAAACTCTTTCCAACAAAAAAGTTTGCTATGAAACCTCTTATTTGAAATATCTTTTTACAGTAAATATCGAAGATTACTTTTAAAAGCATACCCGTCGTGAAACATACTGAAAGCTTTCAACTGACACTAATCAGAACATGGAATTTTAGACCCTTAATGTTTTTGCCAAGAATCATGCCTACACAGTTTCACAATGGTGTCAAAAGTCAGCTTCTCAAAACATCTTTTGAACTTCTTTTTGTATTTAATTCGTGAAGTTCCTTATTTCTCGTTCATTCATTTAGCTTGGTTTGTGCTGTGACATATTCCTCATTGACTGGTGAGAAATTGTATATGCGGAAGTTCTTCAAATTCCAGGTAATACGCACTACTTTCAAGAGTCAACGAAATCCTCTTCCTCGTCTCTCTAGCAAATGTATTTGTATACAACAAGCTTTTTATATGAACCTCAACTGCAGATATTTAAAATTTATTACTTTCAAATGATGCTCTACGAAAGATTTTGTTGTATGGTGATGAAAATTTATCAGATGATCTCAATAAAAATATACTTCTTTTAACTCTGTGTTGTATCCATAAAAGTGTCCTGTTTCATCAGGCAATCACCAAGTCACACAGCCACCATCTCTCTTTTAGCAAGTGCCATTTGGTTTTTCTTTCTCTAGTAGTCACGTAAAGTGCTATTTTCGTATTTTCTGTTCTATGTTACCATCAGGTTGCCTTTTTTCGTTTTTAATGGTATTATTATATCGGATAAGCCATAACAAAGTTCCCACTTGTGAAAACTCGTAGCAACGGGACTAATTCACGGATTTGAATGATTCGAATTGTAGTAAGAAGCCGAAAGATCAAAGCATTTTTGTGATTTTGCTCGCTGTCCTAACCAGGGCAGGATAAAATCTTTTTTATTTTTGGGACCAAAACAAATCCTGGAAAATCTTTTTGTGAAAACCGCTCACAAAAGATATTCACTTTGATTGTTGATCTTTAATTACAGTCTTGAAAAATATTATTATTGGGTGAACTTTGTAGATTTTCATCTGATCACTTTCCGAATTATAAACAGCATCTTTCGTCTGAAATTCATTGGTCTTGTAGCAGCCTAAATTCCATCCATAAAGAGAAACTTTAGAATTTTGAGGTAACATTAGCTTTCCTTGTTTTGCCTTTCATTTTTATCAATTTTTCTTTCTTCTTTTCCTTCCTCTTTTCTTTTTCTCTGGAGGCGTGAAAAACATTCTGGGGCCATTGGTGCCGTGCTGTGGTCCACTAAATTTTCCAGCCCTGGTCCTACCAGCACTAGAAGTAGCGGTAAATTCAACTGTATAAAAATTTGATGGTTGCAAAATGACTGAAAAAGGGCCTAAAACATTGATCAAATCGTAAGGATTCTATTCACACCGAACAATAGATAATGGGCGTTTCACAACCCTCAGGAGTTATAAGACAGCGATTTTCAAACAAATACTAATGATTTGCAATCCCATGGCAATAAATGTGCTGGGGATCTCTCACACCCATGAGAAGTTGCATTTCCTTAAATATTCTGTGCGAGGGCTCCTTTATGCTTTGATCAATGTTTTTGACACTTTTTCAGTCATCTTGCAACCATGATATTTTTGTAAAATTGAATTTACTCATATTTCTAGTGGTCGTCAGACATGGAAAAAAAATTACAAAAATAGTTAGATATTTCCGCTTTAACTAGAATTTGAATCATTCAATTTGCGAGAAGTACTCTTGATGCTATGAATTGTCAAAAATGGGAACTTTTTCTAGCTCACCCGGTAGAAGTAGGGAAGAGTATTTTGTAAATAGTGTAGTTAGTAATCTATTTTGTAAGTAGTGTAGTTAGTAATCTATTTTGTAAGTAGTGTAGTTAGTGATCTATTTGGTAAGTAGTGTAGTTAGTGATCTATTTTGTAAGTAATATAGTTAGTAATCTATTTTGTAAGTAGTGTAGTTAGTAATTTATTTCGTAAGTAGTGTAGTTAGTAATCTATTTTCTAAGTAATGTAGTTAGTGATCTATTTTGTAAGTAGTGTAGTTAGTAATCTATTTTGTAAGTAGTGTAGTTAGTGATTTATTTCGTAAGTAGTGTAGTTAGTAATCTATTTTGTAAGTAGTTTAGTTAGTAATCTATTTCGTAAGTAGTATAGTTAGTAATCTATTTTGTAAGTAATATAGTTAGTAATCTATTTTGTAAGTAGTGTAGTTAGTAATTTATTTCGTAAGTAGTGTACTTAGTAGTCTATTTTCTAAGTAATGTAGTTAGTGATCTATTTTGTAAGTAGTGTAGTTAGTAATCTATTTTGTAAGTAGTGTAGTTAGTGATTTATTTCGTAAGTAGTGTAGTTAGTAATCTATTTTGTAAGTTGTTTAGTTAGTAATCTATTTTGTAAGTAGTATAGTTAGTAATCTATTTTGTAAGTAATGTAGTTAGTAATGTATTTTGTAAGTAGTGTAGTTAGTAATTTATTTCGTAAGTAGTGTAGTTAGTAATCTATTTTGTAAGTAGTGTAGTTAGTAATCTATCTTGTAAGTAGTATAGTTAGTAATAAATTTTGTAAGTAGTATTGTTAATAATCTAGAATAAATGAAATTGAAAAAATTGAGAAGTTCACCAAAGTAGATTCGGGATTACGTCATTGTATGTTTAGTTCACGTAAATTTTTAGTTTTTGTTATTATGATTCTTAAATCTTTTTTGAAGGTTCTGAAGCCATTAGAAGTAAAGACAAAATTTCATAACGTGGCTGTAAGTGTATATGTTATTCTTGTTTACTTCTCTGCTTGATTATGACGAGATCCGATACCAATGAAGAACTGTACTTTTGTATTGCTGTTTGTGAAAACTTTCTCTTCGATTTGATCAAGTGCTTTAGACCCTTTTTCAGGCATTTTGCAAACAAGGCATTTTTGTAAATCGAGTTTATCAATATTGTCAATATTTATAAAGACACAAGAAAAATGCAAAAATTCCTCAGATTTTCTGCTATCGATATCTGCTATCGAATTCTATCACATCCATCCATCCATCCAGTGCCGTAGGTACTACGTTTTTCATAATCCGAGGCTTTTTTGAGAGTTTGGGATTTTTTTGGAGTTTAGGATCATCATTGTTTGGGCAAACAGTGCTGCTGCAGAGAGATCGGCCTTTAGGTATACCTTTTGACTTAAAGGTGAGGGCTTTGTTTCACCATGTTTTTAACTAAGGTCATATGATTTTCTACCGCACAAATTTTGCACGTTCGTTACTCTCTTTTATGCTCTACATATCTTCTCCCCATTCAGGACACAGTGTATCTCGAAGCTCAAGTTCAAAACATCACAACATCATTAATGTCAATGGTTGGAGTCACGTTAGAACCCTCGGCTTTCTATGACGTCATAGACTTGAATGAAATGAAGAAGGAGCAAAAGGATTCATGTGAAGATGAAAACGAGGATATTGAATTAACGTTTGGTGATTCATATTTAAATCCCATGGATACGAGACAGTATTTATATCAACTGAAGCCTAAGAAGGAAAATGACTTTGAGCTTAAAGCCAAGGTAAGCACGTTTGGTGTGAAGTGTTTCAAATGACAGACATTTCAGCTACCTTATCGGCCCTTTTTACGCCGGCCCTAATTCTGCCAGTCCCAAAATTTTTTTTTGCTCTAACGCCATTTGGGGCCGCCTTCAACGCCACTCGAGGGGCGAAGGAAGGGAATATTGATAATGGATATCTTTATGGACTTCTACGTCATTTGATCTACTTCTTCTTCTTCTTTGAAATCCGTTTTAGGACATTGACGCAGTTGATGGAACATCTTAAAGAACCTTCACTTTACTTTTGTAGATATTCTGTTTTATTAATATCTTGAGCAAATTTTGGCCAATAGAAACACTTAAAAAATTTTCTTCTGATCTAAAAAGCTTTTGATTTCTTCTACATCTGCCCCAATTCATGTTTGCACTACTAATGTCCAATTTTTATTTTTCATAAAGGACAAGTAATTTAAAGGCAGTCTGTCACGCATTTGATTGGGCGATTTGGACAATACAAAGAAAAGGAAATTTCAATGGCTGCTAATCCTCTGACTTTCTACGGCCGTAGAAAATCAAGACGGTTAGCCCTCCTTTGTTTCAAATACACAGATTCACAAAGAAATCTGTTGTGTTTAGCAGTGACTCGTCGCGGCCTATCAGAGACGTGACAGACTGCTTTTAAGCTCTGGGGCCTAATATTACCTGTCCTGTTTGAAAAATACATAAAATATGATAGGTACTAGCAAAAATCCAATTTTTGGCCCTTTTAACGCCGGCCCTTTTAACACCGGCCCTTTTAACGCCGCTTAACGAAAATTAACGCCATTTAGAGCCGGCGTAAAAAGGGCCGACAAGGTATCCAAATGAAAGGGGCCCTTGTGGGTGATTCATGGACCACTTTCATTGCAACGTCACGATCAATGCTGTACAAAATTCCAACGATGATGGATCTTACAGCTATTCTAAAAAAGAAACTAGATCGAACGATCTTCACGCCCGACAACACCAAGCCCGAATTCTGACGTCACTTCCGGCCTCTGTTGCATGAAAGCTGTGGCACGAAAGCAAAATTTTGTAATAAATGGCGTCAGCAGGCGTCCCAAGTGTCGCAAAGTGAAATATCGAGATATAACGCAATAGCTGTATCTTTACTCTTTCAACTTCGTTAAGAGTTTTGGACTCAAAGTTTCTTGGTTTATCAAACTTTTCAAAGGCCGTGGACAACTCTGTTTACAAACTTGGAATGCAGCACAGCAGGTGAGCAGACTTTTTCGTAAATTTAACGTTTGTCGTTGGTTTCATAGAAATTTCGTTTAAAATTTTGGATTCCTCGATATTTTTTTGATCTACTTAGTCGCTTTTTACGAACTGTTGACCAAATGAAGTTAGCTATATTTTTCTCGTCTTAAACTCGGCCTCGATGTTTCGAGAAAATCAACTTTTCTTGGCCTAGATTTACCCAAATTTTTTTCAAAGTGCAATATTTTCTAAACTAAGGCAGAAATTCTCAATTTGGAGATATAACGCAATAGCTGTACGCATCTAGTTTCTAAAAATGTTTGCGGTTTTTCTGTAGCCTTTGCCAATTTCCTACAGTTTTCAAAGGCAATTTTCGCTCCACAGCCATGACTGTTAATTCCTCGTTAACTTTACGTGCTTCTTTTCACAAACGTGTTTGCCTTTTAGTCTGAAAATAGATGTTGACCCCTACCAAATTTACTACATTCGCAGTTTATTTGAAGTTTATGGAAACGGGGATGTTTTTTAGTACTTTTCTAGCCGTTTCGGCTTATAGGCTAGGAGAATAATAACAAAACTTTGACTTGCGCGTTCTGAGAACTTTCATTGGGTTCGGCCTAAATGTAAACAATCATAAAGTTTCTCCGTTGCTTATGAACTTGGCACCAATAGGGAAGTTCTGGCTTTCAAATAGGAGGTTACATGTGGAATAATATTTATCAAGACCGTCTTGTACAAAAAACTCATCAGCTTTTATCATATTGCCTATAAATGCGACGCCTACTGTCACTAGATTTATGTTATTTTCCTTGATAAGTTTCTTTTGCACATGAAATTCCATGTGTGACTGGATGAGATTTATTATGCAGTACAGACATTTGCTGGACATTTCTGTTTGTTCCACTTTAGGATTCTCAAAAAGAGTAAGTTTATCGTTATCAAGCACGACGGTGATGTAGCATAAATGACAACAACGAAGGCAGGAATGTTTTTGTTACAAAGCCTGAAGACCGATGCAAAACCGATGGAACATCACTGTTGCAAATGAATCATTGAATGAAGAAACCATTGCAAAGTATAAGAAACTTTTTTCTGTGCTGTAATAATTGATACTTGTGATTTTGTTCGTGTGATGTGAAGATGGTAACATAGTAGCAATTGAATCATCACAAAATTGACATTTTTAATGCTTTCAAATTCTGAGACAGCCTAAATCTTCTTCTGAATTTAATCCGGAAAGGTTGGAGGTTTGGAAACGTTGATGATGCATGAAAATCGACAAGAATAACTACATGTCTAGCCACCAAAATATTTGTTTGGTCAAAGCTGACTGACATCTCTTTCTAGTAATTTCAAAGTTTGATATCCCTTCTCCCCTCCAGACCAAAGCCATGAGTCAAAATTTTTTGAGTTAGCACGATTACTGTTTGGCATTTTAAAAGTCACTCAGGAAGGAAAAGTAACAAGAATCACTAGAAATAACAGACCTTTCATACCTAACTTCTTGCTGCACATTAACGATTGGCATTTGAAGCTGCCAGAACAGGAAGGATAATTTCATAAGAATGATTGAATTCCAAATAATGTCATTTCAAGTGATATCAAAGAATAAAAGTCAAAGAAAACATGGCAAAGACTTCTCTTTCCAACAGCTGCATCTCATGAAGATTATGCTTAAATCACTTAAGTTTGTGCCTTCCAACTCAGCAGAAATGAAAATTGATAATACATCGTGTTGCACTGCAGCGGAGGTAAAATGGGCAAGCAAAGGTTAAAAAATCTGACACCTAGGAAACATTTAATTCTTGCCAGTTCTGAGAAAAGTGTGAATCAAAATTTTTGGTTATCCCGTTATACTTCCAGCGTGCCCATTTTACCTTGTGGATCCTATTGCTATGCTCGTTTATGAGTTTCTGAAAATCATCAAAATAGCAGTCATTGCACTTGGCCATCGGAAGAAATCATTTTAAAGGGAATCGACATAGGTAAAAGCTGGCCCGGGCCAGGTTAAAAATATAATCTATTGAATTTGATAATTTCAACACGTGTGGCTTCATTGTGGAGCCAAAGAAACAATGGATGCGTAGGCGTTTTCTATAGCCTATTTATAGCAGCTACGAGATATAGCCATGTCTATTCCCTTTAATTCCAATAAACAGCATCCCCCTTGTATCTTGTCTGTCTTTTTTGGAGCCAATATTATCCAGAACTGTCTGTCATTTTTGGAGCCACTATTATCCAGAACAAGAGGTGTTTCCAGAAAATTTTCAAAAGTTTATAACCTCTCTTCATTGAGCAGTTATAACCAATTTGTCCAACAAGTGGAACTCACTGTCTAGTGCAAATAAGATATTCTTTATCATGTGCTCTCCATATGTCCATTAAAGACATCTGTTGTCATAAACGAAATTTAGTTCTTGGATCCATAAACATGCAAAATTTCTTCTTTCGAAGATGTGGCCTAAACAAGCGGATGTTCTTCTTCTGTCGTGCTTTCTTTCTGGCCAGTTTGTTGCAAAAACACGAACGCACCTTGAACAAGAAACTCAGATAATGCCCTTCACCAGTGGTAAAATGGATAACTGGTGCTGTTCGTAATGATCTATTGCTCAGTTCAGAATTAAAAAGTTTCTTGAAGCAAGCAGCACAAAGACCACGCCGTTTTCAAAACAATTTCTACGCTCTACTGTATTTTCCAAATGTCATGGCCTTGGAGGCGCTACCAGTGACGTCAAAGACAATGAGTTCGAATGATTGTACCGAAAGACAATGGAAATTCTCTCAAAATAAGACCACCCCTCTCGTCCAAACTGGTGGAGCTTGCCAAGGAGTTTAAATCAAAACAAACTTAGTTTTAAACGTTTCTTAGATAAATCCACTACATTTTAGAATTAAATTGAAAAGGAAAAGTAACACCTCGTTCCCATAAGAAACATTCAAAGTCGTCAAACATATTCACTTCCGGTCATTTTCCTATACATTTGTATAGGGGCATCAAAACGAGGCAAAACTCCTCGAGAAAGGTGTTGTCGGGTTCGGGCGTGGATCTTTTCATACGTTTTAAACTTCTTTAATATACACAAATGTGATAGAAGCTCTAATGCCACTTAGGCCCCTTTTCACTTTGGAGAGGGGTACTTGATTGTTAAGTGATACTGGAGGTGCCGCTCATATGGGCGGGTTTTTCATCTGAAATTCCCTACATATGGGTCTGTTTTTAACCTGAACTCTGGTAGATGCGTAGCTTTTCCAGAACTTTCTCGTAACTGAAGAAATTTGAACAGACCCTTGCATCTTCGAATCGACAAAATTTAAACATATGAGAAACTTCTTGATATTCATCCCAATAGAGTGGAATATGGCTTTGCTTATTTCTGGCTCAGTCTGTAATGATTCAGCATAAGTGTTGCATCGCCATGCTTCTGAACCTATGCATGAACTGGGTCTATTATCCAATTTTTTTCAGACGATTATACCAATTGGAAAATTGGACATTGTTTGGAGAACAAATTTTGGAGAGATTGGAAGGTTACAAACAAGCCAGCTGCAACGAGCGGTAAGAAAGAGAGTACATCGTTATTTTCTTTATGCTGTATTATTTTAAAAATTACCGTGTGTCAAAAACAGTACATTTATTTAATGAACCAACTTCATTTCCCATATTAGTCTCTGCTGTTTTCAACTATGTTGGCATATTATCGCATATATTTCCTTCTTTATTAGAGGGTCGTCCCACAAGAAGTTCAGTTAAAATTAGAATCCTGTCCAATTTCAGTCAAGTTAGAAGAGGATTTCACATTTAAATGCTCTTTGCAAAATTCGGGGTAAGTCTCTTCATGAAAATTCACGCTCCTTTCAAGAGGCTTATGGTCGTGGTAAATTTCTTTTGTCTTTCTTCAAGCACTTCAGTTAATTTGTAGAGTGGCCCACAAGGGTGACGGCTAATTCACTATAGTTATTACATTGCAAAATGAATGATTTTTTTTCAAATTTGCGCTGAACCTCAAGGAATAACTGTGCTTATTTCTGGTTCAGTCTATCATGATTCAGTATAAGTGTTGCATCACCATGCTTCAACATTTCAACGCAACAATTAAGAATAAAATCAAATGTTGGAACAATGAAGGCTGCGACTGCAGACTTTGCAGGCAGTATATTCCTCGGCTCGGCTTTTTATAGTTTTACACCATTTTTAATATGAACTTTGTAAAATGATATGAATCTTGTAATTTTATTGACTTGTTTTTTTGTATATATTCATGTAACATTGTATTTAATTTGTGGGCCTTTTTACTTATAGCTAAATCAATTATAACTTTAATTGATAATAATTCACTTTGTTTCAAGGCAAACTCAATGTGTGCCAAAGACAGTGTGCTATAAAGGAAGAAAGTGTGCCGTCTCGCCGGCCAAGGGGGGTCACCGCAACCGAAACTTTTTCTTTCACGGCAAACTCATTTTGCGAAAGCGAGCGAGCATACTATCAGTATACACCAATGATTACTTCTTATCAATTTGCAATTATTTGGTTGCACGCATAACTTATTTACTTGTAATGTTGCTTGTCATGTTTTTGTTCCCTCGTTGTTTAATTTGCATAATGTTCTTGGTGTGTCCACGTGTAGCGATGGTAACCATGCAGTCGGTCGTATCATTTTGCTCCTGGAGATCTCGTCCCCGTAGTGTCGTATAGTTGTTATCAGAAAGTAAAGTAGGAGATAGCTTAAATCAGAGTCCAGAAAAAGTCACGGTTCCACGGCTATGAGCCGGAGGAAGGTTGTACTTTTTACTGTCATTTTTGAGGAAGGTTTACTAATTCTATTAAGAATCCAGTTTGAGGAAAATTTCAGCTCATCTCACGCTTCTCACTGAGGAACGGTCAGTCATTTTTGTTAAAAGCTAAGAAAAATTTTGGGTTAGATATGTGATTAAACTATATATATTTTCCTCATATTCATTATACAGTTTCAAGGCATTAGGACACTATTTGGAATCACATAACTATCTGGTGGGCCTGTACTTGGGGGGCTTGCAACCCAGGGGGCACTCTATAAAATTTAAGATAGGGATGCTCATTTGGGTAGATTTTCAATCTACCCAAAAAAATGACAGGCCCAAAATTTTCAAACCCAAAAAAATGATGGAATTATTCTCAAGCCCCCATAGCTAATCCTTTTTGTACAACAAGTTAAATTGAGAAAATTGCACCTTATAATTCTGCACAAGATAGTAAAACTGATACCTTATCGGCCCTTTTACGCCGGCCCTTAATGGCGTTAATTTTCGTTCAGCGGCGTTAAAAGGGCCGGCGTTAAAAGGGCTGGCGTTAAAAGGGCCAAAATATTGGAATTTTTTTTGAAAAGCGGCGTTAATTTTTTAATGCTTATTTTTGCTAGTACCTACCATATTTTATGTATTTTTCATACAGGGCAGGTAATTTTAGGCCCTGAAGCATAAATTACTTGTCCTTTATGAACAATAAAAATTGGACATTAGTAGTGGAAACATGAATTGGAACAGATGTAGAAGAAATCAAAAGCTTTTTAGATCAGAAAGAAAATTTTCTATATCCTTGGCCAAAATTTGCTCAAGATGTTAATAAAACAGAATACAAAAGTAAAGTGAAGGTTCTTTAAGATGTTTCATCAACCGCGTCAATGTCCTGAAATGGATTTCATAGAAAGGTGCAGTCAGATGAAGGAGAAGATGCAGAAAACAACGAAACAGTTCTTATGGATTAGAATCACGTTTTTTTTAAGAAAAAGCAGAACAAATGACGTAGAAATCCATAAAGATATCCATTATCAATATTTTCTTTCCTTTGCTCTTTGAGTGGCGTTAAAGGCGGCCCTAAATGGCGCTAGAGCAAATTTTTGGACTGCCAAAAAAGGGCCGGCGTAAAAAGGGCCGATAAGGTATTGAATTTGGAGACCATCACAGCAACTCTTATGATTTGTCTAAATCTTCATATGTTAGTTAATAACCAACTATTCTTTCTAAAAACTATATCAATGAATTGACACATAGAGTACTGTAGGTAAACTTCTGATTCAGCATAATTGGGAAGAAAGAATTATTCAACAACCTATAGCACTTCCATTAATTGATTGAGATCATAATTTTCTAAATACAAAGTTCAGTAACCCAAAAAAATGACGCAAATTTTCAATTAACCCAAAAAAATGATGGCAAGTTTTCCAACCCCACAAAAATGACGCCAACTTAGCGAAACCCAAAAAAATGACATTTTCGTAAATTTCAAACCCAAAAAAATGACAAGAGCATCCCTATCAAAAATTTCACAAGTGCCCCCCCCTGGGGCTTGCAATGTGAAGTTTATTGTGTGAATCCTGCATTTTTTCCACTTAATGGTTCTTAATTTTTCTCATGGTTATTACCATATAAACTTTATATTGCAAGACACCAGCATAAGTCCACAAGATAGTTGTGCGTATCCATTTTTCTATCGCTTTGGAAATCAAATATGTTATGAAATTGTATAATTCTAAGTGCCAAAGCCTATTACTTACGAGGCCTAAGAAGTCCCCCACTTATCTGCCAAGGTTAGGTACTGTTCTAAAACAATCAATTCTGTCAGGTACAATACAATAATCTATTTCTGTGGGAGTCTGGATCTCTTATCTTGACTTTCATTTCAATTTCATGCACCATTATTGATTGATTTCACATTTTCATGGGTGAACTGAAAGTCAGCATCACAAATAGTAATAAACTTCATCATCCATCTATTATCCGTAAATTAGCAGAAACTAGCCAGCCTTCTGTACGCAGGTTAGAACATCATTTGTTAGCTTTTTCTTTTAGCATATGCTTTCAGCTAGCAAACCAACACAACAGATTTAAAATGATTTCATGAAGACATGAACTCCAGGATCCCACGACCAGGCTGCCACCAAATTTCTTCTTTAAAATTAAAATTTAGTAACCCCTCCTCCAGTGACTTCAGTGTTTTTCTCATAGACATAATCCTATCATCTTGGTGTACTTCTGGTTTATGATAATGCACACATGATAAATTAACACATCACATAATTTGTTCTCTCAGAAAAACGCCCCTTGCCATTCGCCATTTTGCCTCAAGCGAGGCCTCTTTTCCATACATGTAAACGAGACAATTTTTGGCGGGAAATGTCGGGGGCTGGGCAGGGCTGAGGAACAATAGGCGGGCGTCGGGCGACACATGAATCGTATTGTTTGTTTCTATTGTGGTAAAAGGAAATATAAGTATCTATTGTGGAGAAGAATGTATGAAAGATAACCGCAAAAGAAATACAAATACAAAACATCATGGACAACCATTCTAGTCCAAATATATAGAGGGTCAACAACCGCCAAACTTTAAGCCTGAACCCTCGCAACAGCAAGAAACAATTTTTTTCTGCTTCTTGGACTAGCCAAGTTGACAGATGTGAAACACTGATGTGAATGTAGAAAACAGTAACAAAGAACTTTCTGATTCTATTCCGTCATCAAGGGAAATCATATGCAGTTTCCAGCAGATCAAGGCTGGCAGTGAGCAGAGAAAAGGAAAACAGAAGAAATAGAAACTGTTAATGCTGAATCTGATTTAGCTCACACTCTAAATGAATTTAATGCACATATAAGAAACTAAGAAATTCGATACTCTTTCTGAATTCAATGCATTCCAACAATCAAAGGATGAGGTCAAACCTGACTTTCAATTTGATAACAAATCAAAATGCCATCTTTTTATCCAGGATTTAAGGCCAGCCAGAGGCATGCATACCTGACCTTGCTCAGGAATATTCCATATTTTATAGCATGACTTGCAGAGATAAGGTTTTAAAAGATGTTGCAAGTCACTTTCGCAACATTGATGTAACATTGATATGAATAACTTCACGATGTTCATAATATTTTAGGACAAACTCACTTTGTTTGAACAATTTCAGTTAAATTAGTATGTGTGATTTTTTAAAACGGTTTCCATCCTATATGATAGAATACACATAGAATGTTCATATTGCCACAAGATATGAAAGTTGTTTCTAGATTTGTGGTTAAAAACAGTGCAAAGAGTTCGAAATTTCGTTAGTTTGATTTTCTAAAATGAGGAAGGTTCAGCCTATACAATTTGACAGCCGGAGGAAGGTTTGACCTTTTTCTGGACTCTGGCTTAAATTGTAAATTTTTTATCTGAATAGAAAGGAAAAATGATTGCCTTACTGACACGCAACTTAATTGTTTTATTAATGTTTCAAATGTTTCAGGATGCCTGCTCACATGGTTTCAATGTGCTGTTTGACAAACAAACATGTCATGGTCAAAATGTTCTCCTTAGAATATTGCCTTTTTGATCACCGAATGGACCTTTTAGCTATTCTAAAAAAGAATTTGGATCGAACAATATTTCATTAGATTTTGTAGAATTTTCGAATGTGCACAATACTGATAGAAGCTCTAATGCCACTCAATCGAACCTCGTGTATAAAAATGTATAAAAATAACGCTCGATCCAGGCTCTTTCGTAGAATAGCTAAAAGGTCTATTGTGGCAATTGATACATGGCATTCAAGGACTTTATCTTATTTTGTCAGGGACTCAAAAATGGAAGTAAAATTGTTTCTTACTGATCCAAAGCAAGGAGGATTATTATGGAATGGTGTCTCTGGAAAGGTCAGTTGTTTTTATGGATTTCATTATTTCATTGTTTTAAAGGGAGTACAAAGACCAGCAGCCTTTGCAATCGTTGGTTTTGTTTTTGTGAATTTCGTACAGTCAGATATTCTGGAAGCTGTGGAGAGCAAGTCGTTGACTTCGCGCAAAACATGCTGGTCTAACGCTCTCGCTTTCGTTGTGCATTTGTAGCAGTGGCAGTATCTGTAGGTCATTAACAGAGTGTCCGGGTTTACAGAAGTGTTCTGCAACCCCAGATTTGTCAGTTTTTCTGTTAATGATGTCTCTGCGGTGCTCGTTAAGTCTGTCTCGTAGTCCTCTTCCTATTTGTCCGATGTATTGGCAGTTGTCGTTTCCGTTTTGTGTGCATGTTCTGCATTGCATGGCGTAGATGATGTTAGTCACGTTGCAGTCTAGTCACCGTTTTATGGTAAACGTCTTGTTGGTTCTCGTAAAAGTGACTGTGTCGTCCCCGTCCAGTATGTGCGAGCATGTGTTGCATTGGCATCGTGAGTTGCATTTGTATGACCCCCGCGGAGCACTGGTTGCGTCACTTTTTAATTTGGCGTGAACCAAATGATCCCGGAGGTTTTTGGGTCTACGGTAGCTAAGTATGGGTGGTTGGGGGAAAGCCTCCTTGCAAATGTCAGTGTCTTGTAGGATGTGGTAGTGTTGTTTAAGTATGGCTGTAATTTGTGGAAGGCAGGGGTTGTAGGTTACCACAAACGGTGTTCTGTTGTTGTGTCGTTTCTGTTTCGTTTTGAGGCTGCCGTGTCTGGTAGTAGTGGAGGCTTTCCGTATTTCGTTGCGTACGTGTTTCCGTTTGTATCCTCTGTTCGTAAGATAGGTCAGTAGTTCGTTGGTGCGTTTCTTGAAAGTCGTGTCGTTGGAACAGACTCGTCGAAGTCGTAATGTTAGCCTGTAGGGAATGGATTGTTTAGTATGCCTGGGGTGTGCGGAGGAGCTGAGTAGGTACTGGTGCGTGTCTGTAGGTTTGACGTAAAGGTCGGTGAAGATGCTGTTGTCGTTGTTAAGCGTGAGCGTAACAGTGACGTCAAGGAAGTTAATGGATGTGGAGGAGGTTTCGTGGGTAAATTTGATAATTACGATTCATTTCCCTACGCTTGTAGAAATGGACTAACTCTGTATGGAAACCTTTAAGCTGTTCTAAAAATAACTCGATTATAATGGTGTTGGAGCTTTTATCACTATTGTGTACATTCGAATTGTATCAAGCTATCGTTCTATTCAGATTCTTTTTTAGAATTTAGCTATTTAGAATTTGCCCGAAATTACACCTGCTACTTTGTGGCGCCGTGTTGTGATCCACTGACTTTGCAGCCAGAACAGCCAGGCGGACGGGGTTCAAATCCCACCAGCACCTTTGAGCGTCATGACAAGGGGCTTAGCTATTTCTGCCATCCCAGCGCTTGTCGCTGAAAACCGCAACTTCACCGTCACCTTCACTTTTTATTTCGATCACCAAGTCTAAAATGCCAAAAAAAATCAGTTTTCTACCGCAGATTTGCTGTACCATCAAACTAGGTATCAGTACTTCGATAAAGGTTCATTCTTGCCATAATCGCAAAAACCGCCTTCTTCTAAGCCACATTCTGACCAGCAGATACTTTTTGCCGTTTTTCAGGTCTTTGGAAATAAGGCCTTCAGAGGAGCGATAACAACAACAAAAATTCAACTCAGCGATATGAGCGTAACTGGAGGTTCCTAATGCAGTGAGGCTAACAAAACGGTGCTCCCAGTCGAATAATCGTCAAAATTTGTTCATCAATCCCATCACAAACTTTTCTCTTTGATCTTTGTTGTTAATGATATTGATATATTTAAAGGTGATAAATTTTTGTTTTCAATACTGAAAGGGTATGAGGTAATTCGTTGAAAAGCCTAATTCTAGCCATACGGATATCATTTTGTTAGAAATTGTTCCAGGCAAGGATAGACTACATTACATTAAGTCCCTCTAACTTACGCTCGTTGTTGTTGTTGTTATATTTTTTCTTTTTGTCATCGAGTTTTCTTTCGACGTTCGTAGGATGGAAGATGTTCTAAGTTTCTTCTGATTTTTCGTAAGATTTTAGTCCTTGTTTAGAATCCGTTTGGTCGTGAGTCCTTTGTATGATCGAAATTAAAACATCAGATTATAAATGTTGAACGAATCAAGGAATCACGTCGTCAGTCTAAGGCAAGGGTATCATTTTCGTAAAAATTAGTCTAGCTAGCAGTATCACTTTGAATATGCTTGCGGCAAACCCATACCAAAAATTTTACCAGCCGATCATCGTCGATGCTGCAATCAATGATCGGCGATGAATGCCGAAAAGAAAACTCCCATATTCAGACATATGATTCAAATGACCCGCTGATTTTCATCCCTTTGACTAAAATGGACATGACCTGTCATTCGATCTGTTTTTTTTACAAGCTGAATGAATGCCACTGTTTCCATGCAGGTTCTTGATAATATGTTCAAAACAAGATATGATCTGAATATTTTCTGCGTTGTCAATGGTGCGATTTAGGTAAACTCTATTTACATGAAAGAACCAACCATTTTGTAGGTTGTTTAGCCGTGAAACATAAATAATTCATCCAGTGAAACCAGCTTTTGTGGATGTTCGTAGTTGAAGGCCATGAATCCAAGGTTTGATAAGGTAACCAGAGTACAAATTTTTGAAAACAGTGTCTCAAAATTTCGCAGTTCAATGTTTGTTGTGACTAAAAAGTCTGGATAATGTGCTCTGCTTAGTATGCAAGAGAATAAATCTGAAGTCATGAATCCCTAACTTGAAATGAGTTCGTAGTAGACTCAATACATGTCGTAGTTGTCCTCTTTGACTTACTTATATTACTACAACTATGACTCATTTCGTACGCTTTCAGAAACGGATGTTAGAATTTTCTACGAAGAACATCTTTCGATTCAGATCCTTTCATAGAATAGCCAAATGATCTACATCTTCTGGTGTGAAAAGGACGATTGTATTGAGTTTATCATGTTCCTTCTTCTTCATATTATGGCAGCCTATCGAATTTTGCTCAATATTTATCACTGTCATTTCTTAGACTACGTTCAACGATCACATGATACTGACACAATTTGGAAATGGTATGCAAATGCTACGGATATGCCTTTCTTTCACACAAAAGGGACTCATTTTTTGCCGGCAAGATTGATTGTAAAACGGCACAAGTTGAAAACGGAGCTTCATTTCATTTTATCTTTTCCTCATTTTAAAAAATCATTTTCGCATGGTAGCCCCTTCAGTCATAACTATTGATTTTCAGGGGGCCGTGCCAAAACTTTAGAAATAAAACCCTACTAATACTAATGATCAAAAACAAAGGAAAATATATAATTACAACCATATTTATTTACAGCTAATTACGATACTATTTACATCTAACTCTTTATCTTGTTCTTAAATAAAAGAAGATAAAGAGGGAGCTTGCTTGACCTCGCGGCTAAGTTCATTCATGGTTCATTCCAAGTTTTCGCTCTACGAAATGCAAACGCCTTCTGCTCATCACTAGTTTTCATGAAAGGTACTTGCAAGTCAATTGCGGCATTTCGTAGGTTGGTAGTATTACGGTCAGAATTTCTGATAAACAAGTGAGAGAGATCAGAGCATTTTTGGACAATTTCGGAACGAGGCTGATCGATTCTTGAGACAGCTACATTGATGTGGGGTCATAGTCTAACCTCGTTGTTGGGGAGCTTCTACCATGTTTCAAATTGTGCCAGTAAAGCTGATGCCAATAAAGCTAATCTAGATCTACTTTTTATCACAATAAACCTTCCTTATCTTTCTCGTAGGTCCTTGGTCCTTTACCTCCTGGATCTCACATAGATCTAGAGCTGAGCATTGTACCAACTCAAACTGGCCTGCAGGTCAGACTTTTACTCTTTTGAAAGATAGATGCACCTCATATGATTCTTAAAGGGGCTGGATCACACAAAGTAAACAAAGATCTTTCGAAGCGACGATTTTGTGGTTTTTTTGGTAGGCCATATAACAGATTTTCTGATAATTTGATCAAATGAATAAAAGTGTTACTTTGAAGGTGGATTTTTCTTAATGTTGTAGAGAAACAAACAAGTAATTCATATGTCATAAGATTATAGGGATATCAGTAGATTTTTAGAAGTAACTGTCTTTTTCATCATCCACCAAAAGTTTTGCAAAATTCAAGGGACACGTTCCAGAAATAATATAGATTATAGACAAAAGAGGTTTGTTTACAGTTTCGTGAACCAGCTCCTTTAAAGGGTCCAACATGCCTGGATGAAACAGACCATTTGATGTCAAGGTATCATTATATCAGCTGATTACAGGAATTCGCGGGGTGAGTGGCCGAGTGGCTTATACAGTCTTCGTCAGGTGACTGAAGTTAAGCTTGGTCGAGTGAGGTCAGATTTCGGATGGGTGACCTCTGAGGACTGACCTCGCAACTCACCTCGTCGTCCTTCGGAAGGGACGTTAAACTAGGGGTCCCATGCCTGGATGCGGCATGCACAGTGGGCCTAAATTAGCTTTCAGTAGCTAGAAATCCTGACAAGCTCACTCAAAACAAATTGAAAACAAACAAACAAACAATTCCCAAGTAAACATAAACACGAACTGTCCATAACTGCCCAATGAATATATTCATAAATTTTCATCTACCGCGATTTGATGAATGATATGATGGGATCTTCAATGGGGGGAAATAACAATGATAGATAACAAATTGCCTTGATTGGTGCTGTGCGGGCTTTCTGAAACAGCATAGCAACAGACTTTTCCTTAGAGGCCTGAATTTGATTCCGAGTATTTTCTGTCACTGTTACCTAATAATGTACATTTCGGCAGAAATGAATCTCTGAAAATATGATAACCTGAGATATACTGATACCATTTTATATTTTATGCCAAAGCATGTATAACTCAACTGGCCAGCTGTTAAAATGTTATTACTACAACATCTTTTATTTTCCCTTTCAGGCAATCAGTGGCGTTCGAATTTTAGACATGAACAGTACAAAAGTTTACGAATTTGACAATATCGGACAAGTTGTTGTATATGGGACAGAAGAATCACCATTTAGGTAGCAGGTTAGCTTAGATTATACCTTAAAATGATTTTATTTTGTTTGGCCTATCTTATTTCAATCGATCATGAAATCATTAGGACCTCAGTTCCTATTAAAGTTGAAAGAGGCCCCGGTACAGCTTGCTCCCTTCGAATCACGGGCCTTAATTCAACAGTGGCAAGGCTTCTTGGCCTTTGGTAATAAAATCTCAAATCCAGTTTGTGGAAACAGAGGTTGAATTCGTGAAAAGGAGGCATTTCAGTGGCAAATAAGATAAAGATTTGTTGCCATCTAGTTAGAATTATTGTTTACTTACCAAGTAGAATTGATGGCTGTTTGCATCCTATTTTGCATGCTGATGATGGATCTCGGAATAGATCCGAAATGCTCTAACTAATTCAAACTATATAACTTAGACTTGTCAAATGGATTCGTCCTAATTAATATTTAGCTATATCACTTGGATTTGTCGAATGCCAATGTTATAATCAATGTTACATTCTTGGACTGTCATCTTTGAAGATGGTGTTCTGAAATTACCATGAGAACATGATTCTTTTTATCGTTGTGCTTGCCCTTCGATACAAATGACAATCTTACTGAACATATCATTTGAAAATGAGGAAACTAGTAGATCTAAGGGTCACGAAATTTGCAAAAGGCTTTATATTGTAGTATCAATTGAGTATCATATGTTAAATCATATAGTATAGAAACAATGTTATCAGTTCTATGCAGTTGTATTAAACTTATTCTTATGATATCTCTTATAATTTGTGAAAAATTTGTTTATTTTCAATCAAAAGTTTTACAATACATGATGCTGTTAATCCCCTTTTACAAATCTCTTCAAGATACTTTAAAGACAGCACCATGGAGAGAAGAGCAAATCCAGCAAGTCCTATGACAACTCCGCAGCCATTAAATAAAGACTAAAAGTCTTTGCAGAATAGTTTGAAGAATCCATAAAAAATTAAAGACAGTTTTCATAATCTGTAACTTAAAGCTCTCCAAAATGCCATCTTGAATAGCATCTTGATATCCCCGGAGTTTGCCTGGAAAATAAATATAAGAGTTTTAAAAGTCTCAAGGCTGAACTGACAAAATTTCCATTCTTTGCTCCCGCATTGCCGTGTTTTCATTGAACGATATCCATTGCAGGAGTGTTTCCGTGGAAACTAGATGTGACGACTTTACCACGGTATGCTTGAGGCTTTATTTAATATTCGAGAAGTATTCTTGACTTAGAAGAAAGCCAGAAAATCATGATGGTAAACATCACTCCGGCAGTCGCACTTCTATCTCGTTTGATTGGTATCGAGGTCCAACAGCTAATATGTACTTTTTAAACAGCAATGAGGAGAGATCAGATCCCTGTGGGACATCCTAGTATCAAATACAATTTATTGACCGGTAACCACGGGTGCAAGAGTTATTCAGAAGACCTCTCATGGTCTGTTTTGATCAACTTTGTTGGTGTTCAAGGACATGCTATGTCCAGTGGCGGAGGTGAAGCCAGCGGACAATTTTCTGTGACCACGCCCTTTAAACTCTTGGAAAACTAAGGCAACGCCCTTTAGTTTAATATACGGTTGGCACTTGTTAGAATATTTATTACATCGTGTAGTCTCCAAACAGAAACGCTTGATCTAGATAACCCCTCCTGAGAGACCAATATTATTGCATTTTGGCACTTATCTCAGGAACCATCTTTTTAAAAAATATGGGGCTCGGACCCCCATCACCGTCGCTCCACCACTGGTATGCCATACCGAGTAGCTTTGCAAGTCTTTCTATCAGAAAGATTTTGCATATCATAAAGAGAATTCGTCAAAGAATATCGTAGGATAACTGGTTGTTCAGAAGATCTTTCAAGGTCAGTTTTGATCAATTTCGTTGGCGTCGACGGACTTATACGGTATCGAAAAGCTTTGCTGGCCAAGGAAAGAAAAGAAAGCAAATTCTTTATATCAGATACTGCATTTATCAACGAAGAACAATGTAGCGTCAAGAATTCTTTACAAGAGCTTGCAAGGTCTGTTTGATGAACCTTGTTTTGGTATAAGGCCATGCTATGCTCGATGCTGTGCTATGCGATACCGTAACAAATAGCTTTGTGAGTCTGGCACAGAAACGAAAACAGTTTCTTCGTATCAAATACAATATTTATTAACCTGTAACAACGGGTGAAGAGTTATTCAGAAGACTTCTGAAGAGCTGTTTTCATCAAACTTGTTTGCGTCTGAAGCACACCGATATGATACCGAATAGCTTTGCAAGACATGTATACAAGAAAACGTTTTATTCTTTATAAACCTCTATTAATGAATATTGATAAGCAATGCATGTTTTATGTGTATTTGCAGGTTCTTTCAAGTTTGAGGTTAATTTCCGATGAATCAAAGCGAAAACAAGGAACCATCACACCTTTGAAATATTTGTCTTTTTCCGTATATGAATGACGCTCGATTTACTGATCTCAGAACCAGTTTTTTGCAATTCCTGGTACCTGGTTGAGTCAGAAAAAGCGTACGCCGTTTGAAAGGGCACTGCGCCCTAAGAATCAAAGGAATGATACTTTAAGATATCTGATTGAATAGCCAACATGTTAAATAATTTTTAGAATTTTTCCTGGCAAGAATCGATCACTCCGTTGAGATTTTACAATGGATTTTCTCGATAAGGTCTCATCGAAGAGCCTTGAAAAACGTCCAGAAATCAAGACCAGATTTCCCTAACATTTCTGCCGTACAGCAATGACTTGACGACGCTTTAAGCCTGGTTTTCATTAAATCGTAATTAATCACCTATCATTTTGTCTCAGAGCATCGCCGATCATCGCTGATCATCGCCAATGCTGTAAGACAATGATCGGCAAGGAATGACGATTTAATGAAAACCAGGCTTTAACACGTACAGCCCTCTTGGAATCATGAAGCAGTCTCCCCTCTAGTGTAAGAAATTTATTCAAGGGGATTCTATCTTGCCAAGAGCAGTGGCGGCGCCACGTGGAGGACTGGGGGGATTCGTCCCCCCCCCCCCCATTCTCAAAAGTCGGCAAAAATTTTCAATGAAAAATGGCATAAAATTAGTTGGGTATACCTTTAGATTGAAAAATTAAGTCAAAATCCCCCCCCCCCCATTTCTCTCAGATTTTTCAGAGCTGGCGCCGCCACTGGCCAAGAGGACAAAATTTATGCTATTGCATGTGTTATTTTTATTCAGAAGGAAAGGCGATTGAATTTTCATTGTATATTTCATATTTAATTCTTTTAAGGAGGGTTGCCCTTCAACAAGTTGGTTTTCAAGGGGCCCTCCGATGAAAACATTAGTTACAATATAATACAAAAGGAAAAAGCTATGGATCTAATTAAACTATAAAACCTTATTTACAATATCTAAAACTTATATACAATGATGTTAAAAACTTTACAGTAAAAGTGAAAGGAAAAATTGTCTGTTTCTAAATAGTTTTTTTGAAACTATGCAGAGAGGTTGCCTGCTTTGACTCGGCTGACAGGCTATTCCATAGTTTAGTACCTCTATAAGAGAAACATTTCTGGCCATTGTTTGACCTTCTCATCGGTAACCTCAAGCCGGTATTATTATTATTATTATCAATTTCTTTTTCGTTGGTTAAAATAACAGATAGCTAAAAATATTTAGCTAATTAATTCCAACGCTAAAAATGTATGTTACAAGTGTAGTAAAATATTTAGAAAATTAAACTATTTACAATCCATCAAAGTATACAATAAAAACAAATTCTAAAAACATTATAAAAAGCCCAAATTCGGAATAAAAGTGCGACACAGCTTGCATGGACAATTTTCTCCCTTCCAATCTTTTATATTTGCTTTAAACTGAGCAAGGGATTCAGAGTTTCGTATTGTTTGCGGTAATATTTGCCATAGTTGTGGACCTTTAAATCTGACGCTTTCTGTGCCATTTCCGACCGATCTCACCCTAGGTTGAACGAAATCGTTATTGCTACGCAAATTATAATGACTTTCATTTTCTAAGAAAATTTCCTGCATGAAAGAAGGATTCAGGTCATTTCTGGTTTTGTACATCTCAGTCATAAGTAATTGAAGGTTCTTTGTATGAATAGTAACGGCACAGTCCTTTTCTAATAGTTCACTATAAGTAGATTCGGCATCCTTATAAGTTATTCTCAAAGCCCTTTCCTGTATTTTGTTAATTTTTTTGTTCAGCTGCCTGCTGTGAAACATCCAGATTAAAGGACAGTATTGAAATTGACTGGTAATAAAAGCCCTCATGAGAGTTCTTAATTTTTTCTGATCCATGTATGGTGATATGCGAGCAAGTGCATAAAGTTTATTGCTAGCCTTTTGGCACAGTTTGGAAACATGATTATCGAAGGAAAGTTTGCTATCAACTTGAACTCCGAGTAGCTTCTCTTCAGAGCTATTTACAACGTCAGCACTTCCAATCCTCACAGTAACAGGATCGTCACATCTCTGCCCAAGAACCAACAAGTGGCATTTATCTGCATTTAATTTCATAAAGTTGTCGGCAAACCATTCTAAAGCTATATTACAATCATTTTCAAGCCTATGAACTGTATTGTCAAGGTTCTTATTGCAGTTATAGATTGTAGTATCGTCTGCATAATTACATATATCCGAGTTTTGAATAAAGAGTAAAAGATCATTAATGAAGATGTTGAATAACAGAGGCCCTAAGACTGACCCCTGTGGAACACCACGTGCGACGCTTTTCCAAGAACTGAATGACCCATTTACTTTAACTCTTTGTTGTCTATTTGTGAGGTAATTGTTAATTAGTGCTAATGCTTCGCGAGAGAAGCCATAGGCGTGCAATTTCGCGATCAATAGATCGTGTCTAATGCAATCAAATGCCTTGGAGAGATCCATTAATACAACCCCTGCCTTACCACCTTCATCAAGGCTAATTTTAAATTTTTCTAAGAGCCTTATCAGAGCGTGCTGGGCATTGTAGCCTTTTCGAAAACCACAGAGAAGTGACGATAAAAAGGGTGTAATATACGCAACTATTTGTTTATCCATTATTCTTTCAAACAGCTTTGAGACCGTAGGCAGAACACTGATTGGTCTAAAGTTAGTCCTAGAATTAGATGGTCCATTCTTGGGAAGAGATGTGACATCCGCGCACTTTAGTTCATCAGGAAAGGACGAATTCTCTATGCAATCATTGAAGATTTGCGTCAAAGGTTCTACACATACATCAGAATTTGACTTGAGGATTTTAGGAGGAATATTTTTTTGCGTTGTAGCTTTCTTAGGATTTAGATTCCTGACCTCTTTGTCCACAGCATCGGGGGTAACTTTCTGAAAGTAAAAGGAACCACCATTTTGATATTGATCTTTGATTTTTAGAATGCTAGGATGATTGGAGAATTTGTGTACAGCCTTATCAATAGGATCTGTAATTCCTTCTGTTGCATTTTCATAACCACAGCTTTCATTTATACCAAGGGAATCCGTTACTGAGACGAAAAATTCGTTCATGGTTTCTGCTACTTCGAGATCGTTGGAAATAATAGTTTCATCTTCAATCAAAACAATTTTATTCTTAGATTGTGATTTGTCAGAGAAAAATGGTTTCACAGTTTTCCAGAATTTCTTATTGTCAGTGACAAGTGAAATGTCTAGATTATTATAATAATTTCTTTTTTCCCTTCGAAATAACTTAACACAGGAGTTGCGATGCTTGCGAAATTTGTTCCAATTTTCAACGGTTTGATCTTTGTTATATCTATTACGAAGTCTAGAACGTAACATGACCGCTTTACGCAGAGCTCGGGTCATAAATGGTTTGTCATTTGCACGCACATATTTCTTTTTAATTGGAGCATGTTTGTCTAGAACTCTATCAAAAGTAGTTTCGAAAGAAGTGTAATTCAAATTAGATGGTTCTATTTTCCCTAATTCGTCTCGCAGATCATTTCTAAAAGCAATTTCGTTAAAGTTTTTGTAGTTTCTATAGTTAATTACAGTGGGTCCGTGTTTAGGGAAAGTGGTTTTAAGAACGGTGACAACCATTTTATGGAAATCTGACAAGCCAGTTTCAACCGTAGTAGTTTGTTGCACACTCCTGTTTCGATTTGTCAATACAAGATCTATGCACTTTGCTGTTTCAGATTTGTAACATGTTGGCTCGTGTACAAGATTTTTGAGACTATATAGGTCCAGAAAATCTTTCAACTGTTCCTCAGTTTCAGTCATATTGAAATCTCCTATAAACATAAAGTTTTCAAAATGTTCACTGTAGTGGTCGAGTGCACGACCCAAGTTTTCAAATAAATAGTCTTGTGACTGATTTGGTGGTCGATAAACACTGAACAATACCCATTTCTTTTTCCGCAAATTTATTTCTAAACTGATGCATTCTATGCCATCGGAAAATTTAAAAGAATTTAACCGATGCGATGGTATGTCACTTCGGACATAGACCAGTAAGCCACCGCCATTTGCATTTCGGTCTAATCGAAACGGAGTCGCAAATCCCTCTATGGTGAATTGCCCCGTTGGAAAGGAAGCATCAATTTTTGTTTCAGCAATCATGAGTACATCTAAACTTTGTGAAACTATTTCTTTGAGCGCATCCAATTTATTGCGAATGGAATTAATATTTAAATATCCAACGATCACCTGGCCAATGTTTCTTAGTCTTAACAATTTTAATGAAGATTTTGCATCTATAGCTCCATCTGCAGAGGTATCAGGTGTAGCCGCTTCTACCCCCGAGATATTTGACCCGTTATTTGAATCTTCCGAGATATGACTATCGTTCTCTAAATTAATTATTGCATCATTTGGAGCCTGCACTCTTCCGTCTCTAACACGGTCCCCGTGTTACGAAGACAAAATGATGAGCAGTGCAAATTTCGGGTGAACAAGTCACACAGATACTGTGGAGCCAGCTCATTCAGGGACTTGAAGACCATTGTCTTCGACTCACTGGAAATCAGTTGGTCAACGGTCTGCCATCCCAGCTCTTCGATAAGAGGTCTGCTTGGGGCATCAAAGCTGCTATTCGTTATTATCCTTGCAGCACGCTTTTGAAGTTTTTGTAGCTGATCAATTTCACTTGAACCAGCGCAACCCCAGACAGAACAGCAGTATCGAAAGTGAGGCTCCACAATACCTGCATAAAGAGTTTGCAAAGTTTCTTTCGGAAGAAAAGACTTGGCATGTTTTAGAAATCCAACTGCCCTGGAGACTTTGGCAGACACTGTCTTGATCTGTTCTTTCCAATCCAAAGAAAAGTCAATTTGCAAACCGAGGTATTTAGTCTTTTTGACTTCATTCAGCTCATTATCACGTATGTTCAATTTCAAGTGCTTATTTTGACCCTTGAGACTACTATGTTTCTGCTTGGAGGAGATAAGCATAGAATGAGTTTTTGCTACATTCAGGGAAAGCTTGTTGCCTTGTAGCCAAGTGTCCAGTTTTGTAAGATCACTGTTAATAGCCTCATTCAGCCGAGTCATATCGTGAGACTGGTAGCACAAACTGGTATCATCAGCATACAAGTCAAATCTTTCAATAGGGCACAGGGAAACCCATAAATCCTCCAATTTCACGCTTATCAGCCAATGGTGTTGCCGTATTCTCGTCACATGACCGAAAATAAGTTCTTTGAGACGAATTTTCGAGTACCCTTACGAAAATCAAAATGGACATTCGAGTAATAAAGATACAGAGCTGCTTTTGCCACGAGTCGATTCTACAGGCCCTACTCCATATTTTACATTTTGCATTTCAAGAAAATCTCATCAGGGATCAGCACTACATTGAATTTCATGCAACCGAAAATAGGCCTATATTCAAATATCATTTGGGAACGCAACAAATAAGATATAGCTTCCAAAATTTCACACCTTACGTGAAATATAGCAAGGAATAAGCTGAAGATGTTTCTTTGCTTCAGTTTCCCAAATCCTTGACGAGTCTCAGCTATTTGCGACGAAGAAAGCTATTGGGCCTACCTTCATCCACTGCATAATGCCATTATTCTGTTTCAAATCGGCTTCTTTGCTGTAGCAAGGTAGCAGAGCTATTCACCAACAACATAACACCAATTTCCACTATTCTCCGCTGAAAAATTGCCATCAACTTTGGTAAAACGAGATGAACTTTCAACAGCTCTTCGCCACACTATCTATTCCAAGTTTTGAAACAGTGTGCTCACGTGGAAAAATTTCTGTTATTATGAAAGCGCTCATGATGTCATGGTCAAGAGGTAGGTCTCGTATCATCATATCTCTACAAAGACTTGGCCTTTGTTTTAGTATGAAAAAGTGGAAGGGATTGAGGCCGGGCTTTCAAAATTATCTGTATTTCTTGAAAAAAGGAAAATGGTGAATGCATATTTCAGAATAGTTTGAATGAATATGAGTGTTTTTTTCATGGAAGTTAAAGGGTATTGGAGCTTGCGAAGATACCTAGGCCCCCTGTCATTTGAATAATTCGAATTCATTTGAAATATGCATTCACTATTTTCCTTTTTTTAGAAAATAAAGGTAATTTTGAAAGCCCGGCCTCAATCCCTTGCACTTTTTCATACTAAAACAAAGGCCAAGTCTTTGTAGAGAGAGGGTGATACGAGACTTATCTCTTGACCATGACATCAAGAGCGCTTTCACAATAACAGAAATTTTTCCACGTGAGCACACTGTTTCAAAACTTGGAATAGATAGTGTGGCGAAGAGCTGTTGAAAGTTCATCGCGTTTTTCGAAAGTTGATGGCAATTTTTCAGCGGAGAATAGTGGAAATTGGTGTTATGTTGTTGGTGAATAGCTCTGCTACCTTGCTACAGCAAAGAAGCCGATTTGAAACAGAATAATGGCATTATGCAGTGGATGAAGGTAGGCCCAATAGCTTTCTTCGTCGCAAATAGCTGAGACTCGTCAAGGATTTGGGAAACTGAAGCAAAGAAACATCTTCAGCTTATTCCTTGCTATATTTCACGTAAGGTGTGAAATTTTGGAAGCTGTATCTTATTTGTTGCGTTCCCAAATGATATTTGAATATAGGCCCATTTTCGGTTGCATGAAATTCAATGTAGTGCTGATCCCTGATGAGATTTTCTTGAAATGCAAAATGTAAAATATGGAGTAAGGCCTGTAGAATCGACTCGTGGCAAAAGCAGCTCTGTATCTTTATTACTCGAATGTCCATTTTGATTTTCGTAAGGGTACTCGAAAATTCGTCTCAAAGAGCTTATTTTCGGTCATGTGACGAGAATACGGCAACACCATTGGCTGATAAGCGTGAAATTGGAAGATTTATGGGTTTCCCTGTGCCCTATTGAAAGATTTGACTTGTATGCCGGTATCATCAGCATACATGGACACGTTGGAATCTAGGACTGCTTGTGGGAGATCATTGATGTAGACAAGGAAGAGAAGAGGGCCAAGACATGAACCTTGTGGCACACCAACTTCTATGTCCCCGATTTCGGAATCAACCCCATTAACCCTACAAAATTGTTTCCGATTCGTTAGATAGGATTTAAACCAAGAGAGTTCACGATGATGTACACCGTAAAGCTAGAGCTTTTTGCAGAGAATGCTATGATCAACAGTATCGAATGCCTTTTTAAGGTCAATGAACATCAGACCCACAAGCTTTCCAAGATCCATTCCATTGTACCAGTCGTCAGTATTTTTGAGCAAGCATGTTACTGTTGAATGAAGACGCAAAAAGCCGGACTGGCCGCATGAAAAGTGGCCGTTATCATTCATATACTGGTACAGCAGATTTGTTACTAATTTTTCAAAGAGCCTTGAGATGACAGGCAAGACTGATATTGGTCGATAGTTGGACTTATCAGCCCTGTCTCCATCTTTGAAGGTCGGAGTAACTCTAGCAACTTTCCATGAGTCGGGGAAACGACTTGTTTCAATGGATGTATTGAACAAGAAAGCAAGCGAGTTTTCAATTAAAGGTAGCGCAAGCTTCAGAGAGTAGCTAGAGATGTTGTCAGTCCCAAAGCTCTTTGCTGTCTTGACAGTGGCAAATGCATCCCTGATTTCCTGCACTTCAATAGTCCTGAAATGAAATGTAGCCTTATGTTTGTTAATTTCATAGTCACCTGCAAGAAGGGGATTTGGAACCAGACTCTTTGAGACAATCAATGTTGCTGGACTTTGATCTCTTATTGAGGAGTTCATTGATTCCTTCATGTTACCTTGACATGCAGAGATCTTATTAGTATAGTACTGCTTCTTTAGTTGGATATTTAGGACATTGACCTTGTTACGGACCTGTCTATAAGAGTCTATAAGGAACTGGGACTTTCTTTTGGCTGCAGCCTTTTTTAGCTTATCCCTGGTCTGCATTAGTTTCGGTCCTTGTCAATCCAGGGGCAGTACTTCTCTGAAACACGCATTACAGTCATTGGGGTATGCTTCTCTATGATCAAAGAAAAAAGGTTTGACCAATTGCTTACAAGAACATCTATGTCATCCGTTTCAGTAAGCATTTGCTCCCAACAAATGCCAGAAACATCGGCCAGGAATGCTTCTTCGTTGAAATTTTTCATCTTCCGAGTTTTGATCATTTTATGGCCTTTTTCCACTGCTCCGTTAAATTTCCGAATGCAGTAGACCATATAATGGTCACTTGGGGAAACTTCATACACTCCGGCTTTTACAATGTTTCTGGCATGTGTTGTAGCAATATGGTCAATTATAGAAGAAGTGGTTACAGTGACCCTAGTCGGTCCCTCAATAAGCTGTTTGAAGCTGAACAACTCATAGAGATCAAGCATGTGCTTTGCATTGTTATCTATGGGCTGCTCAGCTTGTTTTGGAGTGAGATCACAATTAGTGTCCCCTAAGAGGATTATTTCCTTGCACTCTTTGTCCAAAAAAGAGAGAACTTTTTCCAGCTTGTTGAAAGATCCAACAGGGTCGCTCAATGCTCAGTTGTCGTTTTCATTGGTTTTTCTTGTAGGTTTTTGAAATTGACTTTCAAGAGAGAATCTCCCATATCCTCGGGAAAGAGTGACCGATTAAAGCCAGGTAAACTGACGAATCTAATTGAACATATCGGTAGTGAAACAATACAGTTTTCAATATTGTTTTGATATTCGGGGAGTAGTGGCCTCCATGCGTTTCGTTTTTACTCACCCGATAGACCATGACAATTGCTTTACACCATTCGTCGGGCAATTCAGGGGCAAAACCCTTGGGGAGTTCACTTTTCGTAAAGTTTGCGTAACTTTGGCAAAAATACCGAGTATCCCAATACGAGGGCCCGGTCTGAGGCCCCGTTTACACGAGATCGGATCCAAATGGATCCGTACCCAAATTGTAACGGATAGGCCTTGCGTTTACACGGGACTCGACGGATCCGAACCCTTTTGGATCTGCTATCCGTACCCAAATGGGATCACTTTCGAAAGTGATCCCGTTTGGATCCGATCCCAAAAAGGTCTCGTGTAAACGGGTGGGATCGGATCCAAACTGGTACGGATAGGAAATGACACGATTAAACTGAAAATCCTTTGTTGACATTTCAAAGAGGGGAATCAAAGATGAGACAGAGTCCATTAAAGAGTGCAAAATTTCAAGGGATCTGATCAAAATAAGAGAAAAGGTTTACTAGAGCGCTGCTAAGTGTTCATAAAATCGAAATGGATCCGATCCCGTGTAAACGCCAACAGTTCTGGATCCGATCCCGTGTAAACGCCCCTCAAAAAGTGGATCGGATCCAAATGGATCCGATACCATTTGGATCCGATCCCGTGTAAACGGGGCCTGAAAATGAGAAGTTTGATCCCATTATCGATTAAGTTTCTTTTTTCACAAATACATCAAGGAACAAATGATATTCTTACATTACATTGGTTCAAAACTAGAAAATTAACTCTTTTTATTGTTGTCTGGTTTTTGCACAAAAATAACATAAACTATGCGTAATGACATAAATTATGTTTGTGTGCACAGGCACTATGTTTATGTAACATAAACATATAATTTATGTCACTTTGTGTAAACGGCGTTCCATATGCAACACTCTGTATAACGTCTGTGCAGTGGTCTTGGGGTAATTCAGTAAAGCAAAGGCTGTTCAGTGCTATAGAGGTATCGCATGATGTCATTGACTGCCCATATCTCACCTGAGCGAGCCGATATATCGGCTTGGTGAGGCTATTTATTCTTATATAAACACAAGAAAGAATAATCTCACTTCACTGATACTGCGCGCAAGCGTAGACCATCATTTTCATTGTCATATTGTCAAATTTGGTGCCAAATTAAGATAGCCCAAGCCAACCGAGGCTATTTTGCTCCCATATAAACAGAAGCTGAAAAACCCTTGTAAATTTAGGGTTACTCAGTAAGTTCGATGGACAAATCGCGTCGTTGGAGGGCGAACGTCAGTGAGGGAAGGGTTATTCAAGGGTGTGTTTGATTGGTACCAATTCTGAAAACAGTAGACTTGGAAGACTCGGAATTTGTGTTTGATTGACTCCCCAATTCCGAAAACGGCAGGTTTAGCAGGTTTGGCAGGCCTGCTGAAACTTCTGCTCTAAAAGGCAGAAGGTTTGGCAGACTTTGGAGAGATCCTCGATTTCATTTGCAGAACTCTTAAAATGAGGAGACTTTGCTCGCGTTGCTACGGTAATCGGTAATTTTACTCTTTGTTGCCAAGCACCAGACTCGTCTTCGTGTTTTTCAACTGGAAACCTCATCTTCACCAGGATACATTTGAAACCTGCTGTTTTGAAGAATTTTGTGTTTGATTGGGAACTGTGTTTCCATGTCTGCGAAGTCTACCGTTTTCAGAATTTGGTAGGTTTGGAACCCGGCTTGGAATTACCAATCAAACACACCCCAATAGACCTTTTAGCTATTCTGAAAAAGGATCTCAATCGAACGACGTTTGTTTACATTTTGAAGAATTTTCGAATGTGCACAATAGCGGGAGAAGCCTTAACGGCACTCGATCGAACTTCGCGTATAAAAATCTTTAAAAATATCGCTCGATCAAGGCTCTTTTGTAGAATAGCTAAAAGGTCTATTATGATTGTGCACATGATATGGTCTTTTGTACAATAGCTGAGGATGTGCACGAAATCCCACCGGTTAGACTGATTATTTTGCGAAATCAGACGAACTTGAGCAGACAGGGCTCAGGTCTCATCTCGCATCACAGCTTTGCTGGAAAAAGGTTTATAGAAAGCTCCAACTTGTTGATTCTGCGCATGCCTGCCTTAGGCATTCGCTATTACCCTCCCAGTACTGGAGTTTCTTAATTTTTGGGCTATCTGAGAGTAGAGTTTCGTATGAGCAGTTTCTTATGAAAAATACGTGCAAACAGAACTAAGTTGTGTCATCACCTTGTGATCTCATGGACTCTTGGGATTTTTTACTCATTCGAAAAAGCGTAAAACTTAAAGAATTTTTGTGGAATTTTGATGGATCGTTATTCTTCCTCATCTCGAAGCTCAATGAAGTCGGAGTCAAACTGAACAAAAGCATATTCATGTTGTCGTCTCACAGTGGATGAATATAAACCAAAACAACGTCTTCAAAATGAATTCTTAATTTCTCCAAATCGTGTGTCAATTATGCGTCCAATTTGTGCACGTAAATAATCCTTTCTCGAGGAGAATGAGGACGCAAATCATTTCCGCTTTGCAGAAATGAAAGAACATGCAAACTCCCAAGCTGTTGGCTTGCTATGATGTTTGCAAGGGAGAATTCAGCTATATTTCAAAGAGAGAAAACATCATATGAAACACAGAGAAAACGATTCACTTTCGTGAAAATTTAGGGCCATATAAATATACAGTCATTAAAGTCAAATATGTGCAGTTCGTTGCGGAACAACCGTCGCAGCTTCAGCCTAGGCCATCCGCCATTAGAACGTATTGGTCAGACCGCAAGGAATCCATGTATTATGCGAAGGAGGCTCACAGCTACATGATCCTGACCGGTGGGATTTCGTGAACACCATTGTTGAGAGGCATTACAAAAAGTACGATAGAGGTATAACATGTCGATAGAGGGATATCATCAGTAAAGGAGGGGTTAGTCAGTATTTCGTGTGGATAACATCGTGTCCTTAGAGATATACATCAATTATTTTAAGGTTATTCAGTTTGTCCTCAGAGGGATAGCAAACAATGCGATGGAAGGAATAAGAATTTCGAAAGACAATCCCCAAGCTAAAAAAAATCATTCCTCTTCCTTGCTGCAAGTTATCCCTCTATGTAACTGAATAGCCCTGAAACATCTGATTTTATCCCTCTATCGACATGATCTCATCTTCACGAAATACGGAATACCCCTTCTTTGCTGATGTTATCCCCCCGGGGGGGATACTTAGTATATTTGATCGACGGGGATGTGCCGTTTTTCAGGGTATCGTTTTCGTCTAATTTTTCTAGAACAGGGTATCAAAAGAAGGCAAATTTTCTGGAGCAGGTTGTCAAAACATGTAAAAAGAGGAAAGTTTGTTAGAACAGGTTATTATTTAGTCCAATTTTTGTGTTTTTGAGTATACTTTTCATCGATTTTTTCTACAACAGGGCATCATTTGAAGGCAAAAATTCTGGAGCAGGGTGAAAAAAAATTTTTTTTCGTGGGCAGATCCCCGTACAAATTTAGGTCAAGTACCCCCCCCCCCCCCCCGGGGTTATCCCTCAATCGACATGATGCTATATTTGCGAAATACTGAATAACCCCTCCTTTGCTGATGTTATCCCTCCACGGCACTTTTTGTTATCCCTCTCAGTAACTGAATAACTCTTCCCTTAATCCCTCCAACGATACGATGTTGCCCTCTAACTTTCTGTGTGTTACACCTCTAAATAACTAAATAACCTCAAATTTGCTGCATGTTATCCCTCCAACGACATCATGCAATACCTCTATAGTACTGAACAGCTTCTGCTTTACTGAATTGCTTCTAGGACACTGCACAGACGTTATCCAGGGTGTGTGCAAAGAGTGCTAATCACTATCAAATGGATATATTTTTGTAAATAAGCTTCTGATTTGGTCGCTAATGTTAGAAACAAACTATCATAGCGAACTTGAAGAGAAATGAAAAATCTCAAAATTGCGGCTCTTAGGTAAAATGCTGCTTGAAGGATGCACGGTTTCTCGACGTTTATCATGGTTTCTCGACGGTTTCTCGACGGGTTTAAAGAAACATTTTAGCTGAAATCCTCGGACACTTTTATTGTCAAAATTGATAAGTACTTTTTATATTGCTTTTCTTTAGGTTTGGTATATATTAGGTTGCACTCTTTTATTTATGCTGGACACACGTTGATAACAGCTTTTCGTAAGTTGAAGTTTCTATCCAGATTAAATATTCGAAATTATTTATTTATTTATTATTTATCAATTTATATACTCATGATGTTCTGAGATCCATGCTTACCGAAGCAAGGACTGTTGAAAAAGCTAGAAGCATGCTTACCCTAAAGACCATCATTTACCTATGTAGTGTGTGTATTATTTCACTCAGTGATGCTCAAAAACCCGTGTGCTGTTAAACATTAGCAAGTTATCCGTGCTATTTCAAGGATAGCCATTGAGAAATGCACTTTGCTCATTATAGTCTAAAAGGTAGACTACAATTTGCACTATGCTATTGCAGTCTATTAATAATTCACTGGAAAGACAAGCTGCTTAGAGCCTGCTTTGGAGGTCTCCTTGGAAATTTACCTGTTTCTTTGGATATTGTAAAGCGGGTGTTTGTTTGATTTTAATGCTATGGAATTTTGTAACTGTAGCTGCAAATCTATTGCATCTATAAGGTTTGACTACAAGTTTTAACACACCCCTTTGACTAATGTTAACTGCATAGTGTAGCTGGGGAAATACGTTTGGTGTATAGACTGCAGGTCACAATTTGATTGTGGAGCTTCTGTTTGGGTGAGAGATGCTCGGCTGTCAAAGGATATAGCGTCGCCAAAGTATAGACGGAGCTTGACCTGGTTTTCGAAGGGTGGAAGTGATTTGTGAACAAAATTAATTAACAAGTGATGGATATATCTTTCAAATCTCAAACGTAGCCAAGTCCACCTCGCCTAGGGCTGACGACGCCGCCCCTGCTCTTTAACGCACCTTTTTAAGGCTGACGCCCGCTGTCTGAATTACATCCATTTCCTGTCAACAAATGGGTTTATCGATTAGAAGCATAAGCAGTCCAGCCGAAACTGAAAGTTGCAAAATAATACACATAATTTTTACGCGATCTAATTTCATTTCAATTCGCTAACTATCAATTGTTCTCCACAACTACAATAAAACAAAGATAATGTAACACCAGACTTTATGATTTTACAAATTTACTGTGAATTTTTTGTGATTTTCGAATGAATATGTACATATTTATGAAGAACTTTGTTGAATGTGATGTAGTTTTTGCTTTATTTAGATGTTCAGGATTGGACAAATTGTAGATAGAACTATTTAATTTCCTCACAAACAGAACTCTTTAATGAACGTTCAAATTTTCACAACAGTTTAAACAACAATCCAGTTGTGCCGAAGAGCTATGCTACAAAATCGTTCAATTTTACACGTGTTGTGTTTGCTAAAATTAAAGCAAGAATATTATTTTGGCAAGTCTAATTTCACTAAAGCTCTTTTAAACAGAGCGACATATTCAAATGCTTAAGTTTTAAAAAACCAAGCTCAATGTTCTTCAATTGATTGGAAATAAGTACCACGAAAATTGTTCATAAATGTGCCAAAAGGAAGGCCTTTGAAGAAACCAGATTCTATCCAGATTTGTAATCCAGATGGATGATCAAAATGTTGAGGTGCACCGTAAAGAAGTCATAGAACTACTAAGATCTTTGTCTTTCATAGAATCCGTACAGACTGCAGAAACCGAGAAACCGTTAAATATGTGGTGCAAACTTCATAGATTGTTCTCTGACGAAAATCGTGTGAATAAAAGGATTGTAAATGTCCAAAGAAAGGAGACGGCATCTTTTTAGTATTGCGTAATCACTCCAAAAGTTGCTGCGGCAAACAGGACTAAAGCTGCAAAAGATGTTGCATGAAAAGTTGGTCCAGAACTTGGGATCTTGTTGGCTTTTGTTGTCATGTTTGGATTCATCGTTGTAGCATTGATTGCTGGTGTTGCAGGCTGTGTCGTTGTGTTAGAGTTTGCATTTGCGCTGTCAATAACCAATTCTACAACTACCAGCGATAATATCAAAGCCAAAGCAAGTCTCGCCATTTTGACTTCAAGGGTAGTGTATTCTTCTCTGCAATGAAAGTGTTTCGCGATTCTCAATGCAAACGAGCTTATCACCTGTCGCTGCGTTTATACTATGGTCGAAAAAGAGCTGCTTCCAAAATAAATTTAGATCAGTCTTAAAGACGAGATTAATTAAGCCAATCAGAAGAGAGCGTTGAAAGCACCTGCCAATCAGATAACGGTTTTATAGTTTTATGCGCCAATGGGAATTTATCAGATGGCTCTGCCATGGAATCAATGGGCTTTAATCATGTGATTAAACGAGCCAATCAGAAGCATGATGGAAATTGATGTTCATGTCATTGTCAGGGGGTCGATGTTTCAGATGTCAAGTCCTTTCAATTTGATGAGATGATGATATGATTATATAAAGTATCAGGGACGTGTGTTTGTAGTTTTATAGCTTTAACCCTATTAGTACTGGGGGGCGTTTTTCGCCCCCCCCCCCTAACACACTTTTCTACATTGCACGAAAACGGCCTATACTTCAACCACCAAGCTTGGTGACTTTTAGTCAAATTTAATTGGCAATTAAATTTTTAACATTTCATTGTTCTAACTATGATCACGTGACCACAGCAATACCATATTTGGAGAGTAGTAAACAAAAAAATTCTTAAAACCTCAATAGATTTTGTCTCGTTTGTCCGATTGATCTCAAACATACACCATTCGATTGCATTTAATGAGTAGTTTCATTTGATATATATATATTTCATATTTACTGACATCAGCAAAATTTAATATCTATGACGTCATTGACATTTATGACGTCATTTCTCTTATGAATAAGTGTAGGATATGAAAAATTGTTGCCTTTTTTGCTTTAACTTATTTATTGGATTACTTCTGAGTCCATATTTAGTAGATAAAAGGACAAGACTTAGAAATAACTGCAAAGAAAATCTGTACATGGAGGAAAAAGCCAATTAGAAGCTAATTGTGCTAAAAATAGAAACTGAAAATATTTAAAAAGTATGTATTTTAAATCTGCAACATTTTTCCTACAATTTGAGACAAATTTGGAGAAAATTGGTTTACAAATAAATTAAATAGAATTTTTCTTTTCAAAAAGGTAAAAATTGGTCAATTTTCCTTTGTTTTTTGGTTGCCTAGCAACGAAACACGTGACTAATTAATTTTCATTGTTACATTTCAATAGCTAATTGTCTAAAGAACAATAGTAGAAAGTCTTATTGTTATATCTCTAGTGGTTTCGGAGAAAAAGAGGGGGGGCGAAAAACGCCCCCCCCAGTACAAAGTGAGTAAAAAATCGCCCAGTACTAATAGGGTTAAAGCTGAATTCAAAGTGGAATGTTCATTGCCACTACCGTAAAAGGATTCGCGTCTGCCACAGAAAGGCGTCCGGTCATGAAATCTTTTGATTGCTCAGCGTCAAGAAAACTGCTTTTTGTGTGAAATCAGATTTGGGCAGGGATTCGGAAATCAGACCAACGAAACTTGATAATGATCAAAACTCACTTTAATTTCATTTGTTTGGAAGTCTTATGCTGTCATCACTGAAACCATGCACAAATGGAAACAAGTAATTTACCCACCAGATGTGTTGTTTAATCTTTGCACCCCTGTGATAAAACAATGCTTTGCGAGCACAGCACATTGCACAAAAATCACGCGTTAGGTGAGAAAATATCATCTGTTTCTTTTTGCGCATATGGTTAAAACGCAATGCTTTGCTTTTAAAGGTTCAAATCTTACCTATAGTAATAATAAACTTATTTACAGGTAGTATAAACTAAAACCAACTAGAGAACTATCGCCCTTATCAGACCACTTTTCAGAAAACTAAGATTTTCGTAGAGGTCAAAGAAGTTCTGGAAGAGAACTCACCTTGAATAGGCTTCTCAACTCTTGCTATAAACCTCAAAGTGAGGTTTTTTCCATCCGTTTCCTTGTTGTCATGCTGGAACCACACAAATACGGACAGGTCTGAAACGCATAAATTAGGCCGTATCGCCCTTATCAGACCACCGTAGAACAACGATGAATTTAGCACATCAAAATCTTTTCAAGGCCGTCGTCAATTCACCAAAGTATTTTTTACTTTCCCAGAAAGCCAGCAAGTTACATGACCAATTCTAATTTGATTGAAAATGATTTCAAAATATTTTTAATTTCACTCCCTCTTTTAACTCTCTAAGCCTTGACCTCAGTCAACTCTAACCACACGATGCGTCAATAGTCTACAAAACTAAAGGGTTTCACGTGATGGACGCACCTGGGCGGCATAATGTCAGTTACAGTGCTCTTCCAAAAGGAGCCTTAGGTCTCGCATTTTGTGTGCAATTCTCGAAATTTCTTTGGATATGAACATGAGTGGTGGGACACTAGTAAATTAGATTAGGTTAATTTAGCTTCTTTACCTACCTTGAAATGCCATAAGATTCTCTTCCTTGACATTGGCAGCCTTTCTCAGCCATAGTTCTTGCCTTGAACTGAAGAGCTCTATCACATGTGCTTTCAAAATGTTTGGGCCTATATTGAACTTTGTTATCTCCTGCGCATTGCTGTGCCTACGCAGTGGTCTCGAAATCGAACTTTCCACTGGAAAAAACTAGTTTTTTCCAGTGGAAAGTTCGATTTCGAGACCACTGCGTAGGCACAGCAATGCGCAGGAGATAACAAAGTTCAATATAGGCCCAAACATTTTGAAAGCACATGTGATAGAGCTCTTCAGTTCAAGGCAAGAACTATGGCTGAGAAAGGCTGCCAATGTCAAGGAAGAGAATCTTATGGCATTTCAAGGTAGGTAAAGAAGCTAAATTAACCTAATCTAATTTACTAGTGTCCCACCACTCATGATATGAAACGAGAAGAGTTGGAGGAAACATTCATGAAGACTATTCTACGTTAATTGAAAGAGATATCGAGAAACGACACAAAATAGACATGGTGTGTGGAAACATCGAAGGAAATGTGAATTGTACTTACACCTTCGTTGCAGGTAGGCACGGGGGGGGGGGTTCTCGGCTAAATTTCGGGTAGGGGGGTGCCGCCCACAGTTTGAAAATGTAACCGTTGGCTAGACCAATTTTTGTGAAAATGATACCCTTGGCTAGACTAATTTTTCCTTCAGAAGTGCTCTGAATTGGCATTTTCTAGGCAAAACTTGCCAAATTTTCGCATTTTCTAGACCAAAATTTTTAAGAAGTTGGGTTTTTTTTACAAAAATTACCGAATTTTGACATCTCTTTGACCAAAATTCCCAAAAAGCATACCCTTGCCTAGACCTAACTCGACAAAAATTGCCAAAAAGTACACCCTTGGCTAGACTAGAAGTCCGAAAAAGTATACCCTCGCGGGCGGCACATCCCCAGGTACCTTTACTATGGAAGAACCCCCCCCCCCGTGCAGGTAGGTCAACTTCAAAACTTTATTGCAAGACTTCAAAGCAAAACAAAACAGCGAAAATGAAGAAATATCAAAGAGATGACATCAGCAAACAACTTTCGCGCGCTTTTTGGATTAGCTAGGCCCAAGCTCCCTTTTAATTTTAACATTTTATTCAAGGCCGTTGCACAACACGGAATCGATGGTGGTCTGATAGGGGCGATATTACTCTAGTTAACCTAAAGACATCAAAACCATAATATCTACAATAGGCAGCATGATTTACAATTGCATCCTTCCCCAGCCCATGTTTTGGTTTTTTTTTGCGAAAGGAAGTGACCGTTTCGCTGCTCTTTATCGCATTTGGAATGCTTTTCCAGAGTATGCTACCCCTAAAACATATGGACTCCCATGCCAAAGGCCACAGTGGATGTGTTTGGCAGTAAAACGGTGACCTGTGAAGTTGAACTTGTGCTGAAACCTGAAACAAATGACTTCTTCCGTGAGAATTGTTAGCTTCCTTTTCAACCCCCTGAAAATATGATCTCATTCAGGTGTCTCAATTGATTCCTGGTTTAACTGACTGATTGATTATTCAAAAACTTTACCTTATTAGGCATGGACTAAAAGAGGAATTGTAAACATTGTCTTACAAATAAAGATTGTAGTAATGTTATTTATGAATGAATACAGAAATTTAACGTACTGCTCTAATTTCCCAGCAGAAGCAGTGCTAATTTTCCACTAGTAAAAACAGAAGGCAATTTAAGCAAGTTTCCTTTCATCCTTGGGAGATTGCACATTCTTGAACACAGGTTTGGGTAAAATTTTGATTACGTTTGAAAACAGAGCACAGTTACCATAACCACCCCCTCTATTAAGCCCTCTCTCTAATAAGCCCCTCATCTCTGAGCCAAGATTTTAAATAGGCCGCCCTATCTATTAGGCTCCCTTACCTATACAGTATCAAATTCCAAAAAGTTCCAGAGATTGTTCATTTATTTAGCAAAACAAGCCTGCATATTAATTTTGATATGGCTTCAGATAAAAATTGTGTCAAATTTATGTATTTGAGCCACAGAATTTTATGCTGAATCTGCAAAATAGGGCAGTGGCGGCTCAACGTGGGAGACTGGGGGGACTTGCTCCCCCCAGATCCCAAAAGTCGGCAAACATTATCAAAGAAAAATGGCATAAAATTAGTTGGGTATACCTTTTGATTGAAAAGTTACGTCAATATCCCCTCACTATTTTCAGATTTTTCAAAGCTGGCGCTGGTACTGAAATAGGGAGTAAAAGAGCTGAAAAGATATCTTGTACAGGATGTTTCAGAAAAAAATGCAACTCACTTTCATTCGAGATTCTTCAGGAAATGATAAGATTTGAATCAATTTGAGTCATACCATCTGAAAGAACAATCTATCTTCTTTCTAATGATATCCAGAATGGGTGGATTGTTACTTAATCAACAATTTCGTAAGCGTGGCCTATTTTAGATCAGTGGCGTAACGGAGACAGTCGAGGCCTGTGAGTCAGGCTATGTGTCTCCTTGTCATTTGATTCTGTTAGTAAGTCTCCTTTCTTTTAAGCCCCCTCTGGAGTGGTCGAAATTAAATAGGCCCCCCCCCCGAAGCTTTCACTGTAAAACAAGTTTCCTTTCATCCTCAGCATAGTGTAAATTCTTCAACGCAAGCTGCGGTGCCCCTCGAAGCTGACATTTGATGAATTGTTGTAGCAGGTGCTCTCCTCATGGCCATATGTGGCTTGCCGGTTGAATTATTTTGATATTCATACAGATTGCATTTATTCAGGCAACTCTGCTTTCCGCTATATAGTGAGCAGCGAGAAGCCATTTTACAACATCACTCTCCTCAGGAAACAATTAATTTCTCCAATACTATTCAGTCTATCGAAGAGCAATAAAAAGGACGTTGTTCTACATAATCTTGGTAAATTTCTTTTTATAAATCGTAACTCATCGCCGATCACATTGTTTTAGAGCATCGCCGATCATCGCCGATGTTTACGCGTTAGGCGAGCTGTTTGATAAAATGTATTCGGTCGACTTTCAAATTTGAATGGTATCCTATGAGTCAAAGGCTAACTTAGATGAGAAAATTTTGTCTCGTAAAATCGCTCACCTTGAAATTAGAAAATGCCTGTAAATAGTTTGGGAATCAAAATTCCACATTCTATTGGTAGTCCATGATTTATGTAGCACTAGACGTCAAATTCAAAGCCTTCGTCGGTTTCAGAAATATGATTTTATCTTCAATAGCAGGTAAAATATGGATCATAGAATGGAATGTGGAATCTTGGTTCCCATACAAACCCCTTTCCATCATTTTCATAATTTTTGGGTCTATGAAATGAATAATATTACCTAACAAAATCTTCACATCTAAGTCAGCCTTTGACTGATAGATTACCATTTTAATTTTGAATATTGGTGACATAATTTTCATTCCATAGCCCTCCAAAACGTACCCGATAGTAGATCAAAACTGCACCAATACAATGTAAGCGTAGTCTTAGAAATATAATGACTGGTTGGCTAGGAAAACAAAGATCCCCCGTTCAAAAGAAGCTAAAAATTTGTTGCTTTCGTCCGACATTGAATAAATACAGCTGGTTTCGCCATTTAGTTACGGAAATAAGCTCAATTTTTGCATAATTTTTAACTTTGTCAAAGCAATGTTGAAGAGCTAAATATTGTTTGCAACTTAATTATTTGCATTCATTTTTAATGGTCGAAACACAAAAAAGAAGATGCAACTTGTCTTGATGTAGGGGTATAGCTACAGGATGAAGCAGGAGAATTTATCGAGTCCTTGAAAATCATACTACGAAAAATACAGAATGTTTGAAAAAATGCAGCCCAACTGGAATTGAATGCATACCATCTTAAGTACGATCTTCCTTCTTTTTAATGTTTTGCAGTGTGGATACACTAGTGGAATTATTTATCGTAATTTGAAGTGAACCATTTCTAAAATGCAGCATGCATGATGCATAAGCTCTCACAAAGATAACACCCCCCAGTAACGACCCCGCCGGACCTTGTAAATACAACGGGGAAATTATGAAAACATACATTTTCAGCGGGGATTAGAAATATCATGACGGGGCAATGAAATTTTAGGCTATTATCTACGATGGAACTTGCATAATTTTGACGGAGAAGCAAAATTTTCAGCGGGGAAGCAACAAAGACAAGGCGGGGAAACTCTTAAACTCAAGCGGGGAAACGAGTTTTCTTGGCGGGTCATCCTTCAACCTTGGCGGGGCAATGTTTCAGCGGGGTCGTTACTGGGGGGTGTAAGATAGACTTTCGTCGATGCAAATGTCCTATCACTTTTCGGCATCTAAATAGGTCATACTTAACGAAAACATCAGTTCTGTACTAAAAAACTCAATTATTCCACCTAACCTGGATATCATTGGAAACAGGAAGGATTGTGCTCAGATTGTATTCATCAAAATTGATTCAAAATTTCATTCTTATCTGATAGATAGAATCTCGAATGAAGTTACGTTGCGTTATTTCTGACCCACCACGCATACAGTGGCTTGAATCTATATTAATATTTTATGAAGCAAATTTTGTTGCACGTAAAACTCGAGCACCGTTGTGCCAATCCTCGCGAAACTTTCCAAATATCTTCGCCTTCACTGTACCTAACGCAATAGAGATTTCGTTTTTTCAAATTTACCCTAAAAGCGGGGTAATGGGGCAAAGCGGCAAAGTCAAAGGATCGGTGGACTCCCCTTACGAATTGGAGGCTACAGAAAGCGAGGAAAGTGAGGAACGGGATGACAGGACCTGCTTGGAATCAGTCAAAATTGTTGATAACCTGAATACTGCAGAACTACTGCTCACCAAACTTCCTAAGTATATCTTTGTCTTCCCGCTAGATACTTCAATAAAAATTCTATTTCTTATATTTTCACCATAATGAGGGGGGAAGGGCCAGATAAGACCTTAGGTGTCTCAAATACAAGGGATTTCCACTACAAAGAGAGAGAATTCATAGACTTTATTTCTATTGTTCTTCGCTTTCCTCTTTCATCCGAAACACTTTGTTGTGGTGAATGGCCAGGAAACTGACTCATTCATCGCAAAGAATCAACGATCTGTTGCGTCACTAATTTGGATAAGCTGGATTTGGCTGGTGGAAATCCCACAGTAAGGAATTAACCCTGAAACATTCAGTGCCCACTCAAAATGCAATTGAGACTTTAATGTGGAAATAGGAAATCAATGGGAACTCTTTACCCTTCTTTTGAAATAAAAAACAGACGTTTATGGTGGGACTTCACCCCGGGCAAATCCTTATTCAACTTAATAAATGAACGTATCTTTAGAAAGGGAATTCTTTAAGAAATTGGTCCATTCAAAGATGACCAAAGAAATAAGAAACTTGGTGCTGGAAAAGTTGAATTGAGCCTTTCAATTTGGAAATAAGAAACTGGAAATGTTTTTCCAATTTAACAACAAGGCCTAGGCCTATGAGTACAATTGTAAGAAAATGAGACATTGAGCCTGCACTGAAAGTTTCTTTAACTTATCAGATTTGCAAGGCCTATTTGTATGAAATTCTAGCTCATTAACTTGGCCTTACATTACAGTTCTGATGGACTCACGGGGGGGGGGCGGTTACTGTGCGTAGGCAGTGGCGTAACCAGGTCCCTGCCTTTGGGGGGGCAGAGTGCGAGCGCAGCGAAGAAATACGGGGGTCCGGGGGCTTGCCCCCGGGAAAATTTTTGGGGGCCACGCCCTTCAGACGCTCGGAAAATGAGGGAAACGCCCTTTTCAGTCATATTTTGCATCATAAAGATGACTACATTGAACACAAAAGGCAGGACGTTTTGCTAAATTTTCGTCAGGAAATTATCCTCAATATTGCAAGTTACTCTAAGAAAGCAAAAGAAGAATTCTTATTCAGTTACAAGCGGTCCAACATATCAAGTACAAAATACGAAATGAATCTTAATAAGTGGGGACATTGAAATGGATGGGTCCAGGGTCGAGTCACCAGAAAAATTTTTGATGACATGCATTCTACTCTGGCTTAGAATGCCTCTGCCAACATTGTTCAAAAATTTCTTCGGATCCCGCATTCCTCTCAGGTACGCCACTGGAAAACCAAGAATGCACCCTAACTAAAAAGTAGACAAAACTTTCGGTGCCGCTCTTATAATGGAAGGGACGAAAGCTTTTTTTTTTCTTTCAGTCATATCTGAATTCTCGCCAAAATTTCGCAATAGACGATTACGCTAAAGATGGCGGCAAGGAACTTTTTACCGAGATGCATCGCGTTCTTTAATCGAATTCCTATAGAATCGTTAAGGATTCGTAATTAGAACGCAATGCATCTTGGTAAAAAGTTCCTCGCTGCCATCTTTAGCGTAATCGTCTATTTAGTACCATGGGTGCCTAAGACAAAACAAGTAAAAGGACAACAGCTGAGAAAGTCTGAACTTTGAATTGTTTTGAAACACTGATAAAAACTCTAGAAAGCGCAACGATGCTTATGGACAGGGCTGTCGAGAGCCAGCTCGGGCCCTGGAGTAATCTATGGAGTATACAGAGCATGAAGAAAATGCGAGCGAAGCGAGCCGAAAATTTTTGAGAAGCACAAACAGAATTTCACTCGATGGTTGAAATGTCACATCACTGTAGAAGAGATGCACTGTCGATTAAAGTTGAGGAAGGTTTAAGTTGGATTCATAAATTCTTGTAATGCTGGATATATAGGAAAACGCAGAAATCGTTCAAGAAAACAAGTGGCAGCATAAGTACACATGGAAGGAGGAATTCTTGATAGAAGTGCGAAACGAAGCGAGAAAAATTCGAAAGATGTGATTAATTGTATTGTATGTTCTGTGCCAAATAGACTCATACACATACCAAGTTGAAGTGGTGCCTAGGTCGGTTTCAAAGAAACTAATGAAGCTGCATGCCTTGCCTGGACATGATAGCAGGCCAGGGTACAAAGATGATTCCAAGATGATACAGTGATGAGGCAAGTATGGACGTGCGAGCGAAGCGAGCAGAAAATTTTTGATTCTTTTGTTGGCTAAATCGCACCAAGATGTCACTTATTAGGGCAAGAATTTCATTCCTGTTTCTTTTATAACATTGACAAATCACGCTGCCACAAGTGTTGGAGAAAAATGCAGCCGATCCCCCCCCCCTCCAGTTTCTCAACGGATTTGGGAGAATTACAAAACTCATCTCTGGCGATGATTGGGGGGGCGGCCGCCCCCTCTTGCCCCCCCCCTGGCTACGCTACTGTGCGTAGGTGGGCTACTAAAAATGGATGCAGGTTTCACAGCTACACCAGAAAGACGGGTTGTCAACTGTCAGATGATTCTCTCCACATACATTAAGTCCTGCAGTAAGACCCCTTTAGGCCAATTTCGCTAAAAATTTGGGGTGAGGGCTTATTGGAGGGAGAGGGGCTTATCTAGCAGCAGCCAAAACCGTTACCAGCACTACGTGTATCTTTTTTATGAGAAACTAAGAATCTGGGCCAGTACTGAAAGTTTCTTAAAATTATCAGATTTTTAGTACTCGAAGTTTCTTACGAGTTTCTTAAATGTTTCATAGCAGTCTTCGTATTCACTTCCTGTTTCCTCATGAACATTTCAAAACAATGTTTTTTGAAGCATTTCCAGTGTTTGGATGCTATAATCAAGTACCTTCTGAGGAATATTAGACAGGAAACATGCAAACGTAAAGTAAACTGTGTTCTGGATTCTGAAGTTATATTTTCCCAGTACTGGAGATTCTCCATTTTTGGTGATCTGAGAATTGAGTTTCTTATGAGCATATTCTTAAACATACATGTACTCTTTCCCTTTACTCGAGCACGGGGGGAGGGGTTCTCGGCTAAGTTTCGGGCAGGGGTGTGCCGCCCACAGTTTCAAAATGGCACCGTTGGCTAGACCAATTTTTCTGAAAATGATACCCTTGGCTAGACTAATTTCTACATCAACAGTGCCATGAGTTGGCATTTTCTAGGCAAAACTTGCCAAATTTTTGCATTCTAAGGATCAAAATTTGAAAAAAATTTGGGTTTCTTTACAGGAATTACCGAAGTTTGACATTTCTTTGACCAAAATTGGCAAAAAGTCTACCCTTGCCCAGACTAAATGGACTAAAATTGGCAAAAAGTATACCCTTGGCTAGACTAGAAGGATTGAAAAAGCATACCCTTGCGGGCGGCACATCCCCAGGTACCTTTACTATGGAAGAACCCTCCCCCCCCCCCGTGTACTCGAGGCGGGTCAGTATGCGCAAACAGCAGATATAATAGGATTTATTGTTTTAGAGGCAATACCCAAGCCTGAGTAAGTTGAAAAAGAAAGTCAGCTAAAGAAGAGAATCAAAAGTATTCACTAAAATAAGAAATAATTTTAACAGACAGCAGTGTTCCCCACGGGGGCTTTCTGGCTGGGGGCATATTAAAAAAATATTTTTGGGTGGGGGGGTTATTCAAGGGGTACCTTTTAAAGGGTGGGGGCTTATTCAAGGACTTACGGTAGATTTTGCATTACAAAACCTTTCGCATGTTCACTCTGGGGATCCCCGTGTAGGCTATTTCATGATAACTTTCATTTCGTGTTGCAATTGTCATCACAGACAGCCTCATGTTTCCGCAGAGGACACATCAACTGAAGTTAAGAGTTGCGGAGCCTTGATCTCTGCTGGAGTTGGTCAAGTGATTACTGGCTAAAAATGCCAACAGGCACCAAATCCCTCCCCAAACAATTACTCGGTACGATGGCTGCGTCACACTGTTGAATAAGGATTTGACCAGGGTGAAATCCCACTCAGAAAACAGGGCCACCGAGAGACTTTTGAGGCCTGGGAACAAAAATGCGGACTTAGGCCGCTGCAAGGGTACCCTGGGTACCAGACTCTCCCAAGAAAGAATTTGATTTTAAATAAAATCATAATCATGCTTTAGAGTTGGTGAGTCTGATATTCGATCAAAAGGAAATTCAGAACATTTCCTGCAGTCAATGTGTTAAAAATCTTTGATTATGAGGGCTCCTAGACCCTGATGCCCAGGGGCAAATTGTTCCCTGTCCTCTCTCGGTGGCCCTGTCAAAGAGAACTGCTTTTTACTCAGGGTAATTTAAAACATGATGGGGAGGGTTTCCACAGATTTCTTATTTCCACTTTGAAGTGTCAATTCAAACCCCCAGGTGCAAAGGTTCTTATTTCTTTGGTCATCTCATGGCTAGAATCTAAAATTAGAACAAAAGTATAGAATGAATTGATATGATGGAAAACCAACTTGCAACTCGCAACCCGCAACTTTCAACTCGCAAAATATGGGTAAAAACCAACTCGCAACTCGCAACTGACAACTTGCAACTCGCAGAATGTAATCCCTCTGAAACTGAGTGAAGAGAGTCATTTTAAAACTGTTATAAGAGGAGGACCGAAGGAAATGAAAACGATTCAATTCACAGTGAGTGCAGCATGAGAAGAAATATTAAAAACGTTGTGATAGTTAAGTTTCTGAGGTAGATAACACTTAAAATTCTGCTTCCCAGGGACCGCTTTCTGAGATAGAAGAAGCAAAAGGTGAACAAAGGGGTTCATGAAAGTGCCATCGTAGAATATCTACAGAAAAAAATTCGCACGACTTTAGTGATTGTAGCACATTTTGCACACGAAATGTTGCAATTTGAAAGACAGCTAAAGTATGAAATACAAGAAAGTGCTAATAAAATGAGGGTAAAGACCTACAAAAAATCGGCATGAAAGGTTTATGTCGAGTTTGGAAATGTAGCAAGCACAACGGGAAGAGGCATGTCAATAGGGAAATGTTTCGAACACTGCATTGGTTTTTTACTTAGTATATGCTTCGTAGTATTAGGTCCTACTTGAGTTTTCCCTTTAAGACATTTCACCCATGGGTTGTAGTGAATTCTTTTACAAAGATCCGAAAAGTTGTTACAACCTTTACTTGGCGAGCGGATGAATTTGATGTGTCAAAAACTTGGTTGATGCATAACTTTCAATATCTTTGAATAGGAAAGTATCAACCTTTCCCTTTCCTGTTAAATGTATTTCTACGCTATAGTGCAATCCTTTAAAGCACTGTTTTGTCAAGAACATTGCATCACAGAAACAAAAAGACAAACGCAGATAATATAATGTCAAGATCCCATTAAGTCTTCTTCCCCAGGAGGCCCATTTCATCTCCAAGGCTATGGAAGGAGGCTTGAAATGGAGCGGAATTTTTATAGAAGGACCTCATCCATTGAGTCAGTTGTCAATGTTAAGAATGATAGTATTTGCTTCTTAACACTAATCGAGCGTGGTATGATTATATGAACATCAAGATCGACATTATTTTAATTCAATAAATGTTACCCTGGGTACCAGACTCTATCTCTTAGGGAGTCTGGTACCCAAGTTGCAAACATGGGAAACATTGATGACGATAGTTGATAGCCTGTTGTGCTTCATATCAGTTGAAGAAGTGAATGGAATGGGCATATCTATAAGTATGCCTTGAAAGAATGGGGTTTATTGGGCAAGGAGCGTTATAGAGCAGGACTGAGCAGAGTTTCTCATTCCTTTCCTAATCGTTATGAAAGCAAAGTACGACGGCGGGCCGGCGCGGCGCCGCAGGCGACGCGCGGCAAGCCTAGTAATTACAAACCCATTGTCTGGTTGAGATTTTTACCCAATTTTAAGAATGTATTCGCAAGTTACAATGCATCGAATGTATCTCCAAATGAAGAATTTCCAAAAGCTCGGCTCTGTGGGCTGTGCTTAAAACTGAAGCTGAGTGGCCCAGTTTAATTTATTTTCAACCACTGAAGTGGTAAAATAATGTATTTCTTAGCTCATGGAATGCTTTCTGACAATACGGAAAATCACAAACGTAATAATTATGCTTCGCGAACGGAATAATGCACCTAAAATAGCTTCAATGAGATGATGGAATTAGAATTTTACGAAGTGATTGCATTGCCTGCCCTGTACGATTTTCCAAATGGTTCACGCGAAGTTTCAATTTTCCAGAATCTTCAATCACAGTCATGCTGACGTCACGTCACATGGCTCAACAAAAGTATCTAGCCTCGTATTGAAGCCCATGACGAATTCTTTCTTTTCAAACGGCCTAAGCGAAGTCAAACTGCAACATCCATTCGAAGTATTTTCAAGCAGTTCAAGTCGTCTTCTACGACAAAGAAAGATGCTTATTACGTTTAAAACATTACAGCAACAATCCTTCAAGATTGAAGTGGGTGAAGACGATTTGGTAAAGTTCTTTTCCATTTTGTTTTTCCTTCCTGCGTGAAATGATGATTGCTGGGATGGATGATGCTAAATATATCATGGCGAGTGACGCGTTATAATGGGCCTATCTGTTTATCTTATAATAATGATGTAAAAATCAATAAAATAGGTATTAAGGACAGGTTGGATGAGTGATGTGATGATAATGATAACGTGATAAACATATAGAAGTACACTGCCAAATCATAGCCAAATTTGTGCCTGAGGTTGGAAAGTTTTTGTACATTGCAATTGCAAGTGCGTATAAGGTGTAGGCCTAAGCTGCTATTATTATTGCGCCAAAATATGATTGTACAAAAATTTCTTTATTGAGAACAATGGATTGAAAGAATACATCTTTTGTTTACTGCCAACTGGACGGCTCTTATTGAAAACCGCACACATTCCTGCAAATGCAAGATGTTACTCATGCTATATAAACTTTCCACCTTGGAATTTTTGCTGAATAATTGAATGTGAGAAAGTAGATTGGCCAGTTTAGGTCAACTCAATGCCAATTGTAAAACAACAGTCATGGCAGACAGTCAGGACAATGTTGGAAACTGATGCCCAGTTTGGTCGGACTTTTTTTTGGGTTTAGGTATTCGGTTCAGGGTTTCAGGTTCAAAGTTTCAGGTTCAAAGTTTCAGGTTCAAGGTTTTGGATTTTGGGTTGAAAGTTATTTTTAGTGCAGTATTACTATTTCTTGTGACTGCGCAAACCATTCAAAGAGAGCTAATTTCCAATCATTGGGAAGCCACCGTCTGTGGTACACAAATGTTTATCACAAAACTTTCTAGATTTTCAACTGTAGTTGCATCAGACAAGACTAGTTAGGATATCTTTGCGCTGCCTTTCCTTTACTCTCATAGTCATCTGGTTGTTATTTTCATGTATTAATATGTAATCATGTATGTACTAATTAGCTACTTGGTAAAGTAAAAATTTACTTAACAGTCATTAAGTTTCAAAGATCTTAATTTCATGAATGAAATGCATTTATATACCCAAATTTTCAAGAGCCAATTCACAAGCATATTAGATTTTCAAAGTAATTTGGAAATATATAGTCACGGAGGGTAACTTTCACGCATTTTTTAAAAACTTTGCAATTGCCAGTTAACACTTGTTTCTGGAAACAATCCAAATGTGGCTGGGGGAAGTTTAAATCAAGTGCTTGTAAATTAATGGTAATTAAATCAAAAATGATAATTGCCGTTAATTAGATAGGGATTAATTGGATGCCCTAAAGTTAGCCTTCATTTCTGGGTAACTTTCACGCACTGTCGGCTAACATTGAAGGATACACCACTGTCGGCTAACATTGAAGGATACACCGTCTCTGCTTTTAAATGCAAATTAATGCAGTAACCACAAGTTTTGCCATAGAAAAGTTGCTTTGAAACTATAACCCACTGAACTAACATCAAAAAAATCAAACACTGGTGAAAAAGCTTTTGCCGAGACACTGTTCACAGCAAAATTGAAAATAGCGAGATTCAACTGTGAATTGAACAAGACACTTCAATCTTCAATATGAAATAATCGGTTTGAAATCACCTAAATATAAGTCATCTATTGGTAGAAATGATATCAACAGTAGAAATAATATCATAGCTCTTTGTCGGACACTGTTCACAGCAAAATGGAACGAAATCAAATCCCCGTTCTAAATTACATTCATGAAATAAGCTTCAGCACAACAAATGCAATCCAAAAGTTAGTTCAATTTGATATCTTTCCAGTTCTTACTGAAAGTTTATCGAAATGATAAAATTTAGCGGCTAAAAGAAGAGGGGAACAGGGGTTCATGTGATTCAATTTTATTCAAATTTAAATATGGTAAAAACTGTCTACCGGGTGAGCCAGAAAAAAGTTCCCACTTTTGAAAATTCATAACACCAAGACTAATTCACGGATTTGAATTATTCAAATTCTAGTTAAAAGCCGAAAGATCAAAGCATTTTTGTGATTTTTCTCGCTGTCCTACCAGCACTACAAATATAGGTTAATTCAACTTTAAAAAAATTTCATGGTTGCAAAATGACTGAAAAATGGCCTAAAACATCGATCAATGCATAAGTGACTTCTCGCACAGAATAGTGAAGGAAATGCAACTTCTCATGGGTGAGAGATATCCTCTAGGCATTAATTGCCTTGGGATTGAAAATCTCTCGTATTTGTTTGAAAATCAATGTGTTATAACTGTTGACGGAGGTGAAACGCCCATGGCCTATTGTTCGATTTGAATAGAGTCCTTACGATTTGATCAATGTGTTAGGCCCTATTTCCGTCATTTTGCAACCATGAAATTTTTATAAAGTTGAATTCAACAATACTTCTAGTGCTGGTAGGACAGCAAGAAAAATCACAAAGATACTTCGATCTTTCGACTTTTAACTAGAATTTGAATGATTCAAGTCCGTGAAATAGTCTTGGTGTTATGAATTTTAAAAAGTGGGAACTTTTTTCTGGCTCACCCGGTACATAAACACTGCACTTCTCTTCTGACTGCCCAATAACATCAATATGATTCAAACACGGAAGTACACGTAGTTTGTTGTTTGGAGGCATACACCAAAGTTAGCCGACTTGGTCACTGAGTGAAGCCTAACTTTAACGCACCCTGTTTTCAAAACAATTGAAAGGTCCAGACAAAAATGGCTTCAGGAGGTCAAAGGTGAAGTATTGAGACACAAATCAAATATATACCTAACATACTTAGATAATCCCTCAAGAAGGAAATAACAAGAAAGTTGAATGAATTTGTTGAAAAGATCTTATTACAACGATTCAGCAAACAATTTTCTAAATGAGTGTTACTAAGAAACCGGAGATCGCATAGCTATGAGCAATATATCAAAATGATGCTTAAATGATGCTGTTTACATCAGAAACCTCCTTGACTGCAAGAATTGCTGCAGGAGGGCAGGAATGGCCTGCGTTAAAGTTACCCGATATTCTCGGATGCGCGAAGATTACCCGCCATGACTATACTGCAACTTTAAACATTTCAACTTTCGTGAAATCTTTAATGTTTTACTGTGTGGTCTCAGCTGTGCTGTACATTTATGATAAGTGCATAGATTTGAATTAGTATTTACCTACAAGTTTTTCACCTCTCCATCTACATTTGAAAAAGTTATATGGGCCAAGGACTTGCACATATTTTTTTACAAGAAACTAAGAATTTGAGCCAGTACTGAAAGTTTCTTAAACATTATCAGATTTTCAGTACTCGGATTTTCTTATGAGTTCCTTAAAGGTTTCAGCAGTCTTCGTGTTCACTTCCTATTCCCTCATGAACATCTAAAAACAATATTTTTTGAAGCTTTTTCATTGTTCAGCTCAAGTACCTTCTGAGTAATATTATACAGGAAACAAGCAAAAGTAAAGTAAACTATGTAAGTATTTCATCTGTCGAAATAAATAGTCTCTTAAGTCATATTTTCCCAGTTCTGGAGTTTCTTAATTTTGTGGCAATCTGAGAGTTGAGTTTCTTAAGCAGTTTCTTACAAAAAGTATGTCTAGTCTATCTGTAATATTGAAGCCAAAGATGGTTTTTTGTAAGTTGAAGTACAACGTATCAATATGCGCAAAAGATAATTATTAATCAAGCATAAAGCAAGGTAAAACCGTGAGGGAAACCATGGCAAATGCAACACAACAAATCAACACAACAGATACAGTCATACTCACTGCATTCTTCAACCTCTCAACGTTGCACATGCTGATGGAAGTAATAACAACCTGCGTTTTACAAAACCCAAAACCCTAAACCTGAGACCTAAACTGAAACCCAGAAAAAAGTCTGACCATCCCAATTATCTTCTCAAAAGTATGAAAGGAATACAGACAAAATACATATTTCAGGTCTCAACATCGTTCAATATAAAAGGTATATATCTGTTTTATTTATGCATTGAGAAAGCCTGCTCTCATTTCATAAAAAGGTCCAAATTTACCAACTTTTCCTGTTACTAAAATGTGTCACTTTGCATGATGCCAAGCAAAGAACATATCTTAGATTTCTCAGTACCTTGTCAACACAAGAAACTCAATTATCTACAGTCATTTACCTTCATGAAAGATTCTGTGTAACCTCGTCCAAGGTCTTTTCATCAAAGTACATCACATGGCCTTCAGACTCACTCCAAAGATGACCACCCTTCACAAAACATTAGGTTATGAACAAAACAAAGGTACCACCTATTTATTGAAGACTGTCCCCAAAACTAAAATTCCTCATTACATCAGTTGTTGAGTGCGTTTTTGCTGATTTTAGGGCATTTATTGTGTTTTGTACTGAAAAGGAAATTATTTCAATGAAGTAAAATGTATATACTGGTTTTCCAAGACCGTTTGGCTTCACTTTCTATATATCATCATGAGTGGCAGAGCCTTGAGATACATAGCAGAAAGGACCACTGACACATGTCCTTAGCACTCTCTCTGCAAGTTCCCCTGCCTTCAACAACATGCTGACCCCTTTTTTAATGCTGCATCACTACATTCCTCCCTTGAACTATTTCGTCTTGAATGTTTAAATTTAGCTCATGGCATGCAGAAGTCTTGAGATTATGTCTACTTTCTTAAGAATTCTTGTTCAAGAAGATTTAGTCTTTTGTATGACAGGATTCTTACCAGAATGTGAAGAATTCTTGAAAATTCTTGAGAATTATTGGCATGTTAAAGGACATACATCATGTTAGCGATTGATTATTTCAACAAACAAGTGTTTAGTTGTATTCCATTGTTTTGTGACTTCTCATTTCTGTTTCATGAATGTTCATATTGCAATAAGAATTCAGCCTTGATCCTTTGCTTTGTAATAAACAATAGAGAGAATTTTATTTGCATGAACCAATCAGGTTCATGACAAATGCCCTTACATGTGTGCCAAGCCCCCCAGGCTGCACCATACTTGTATGTGGCTACAATTCTTCTCTCTTACAATAGTTTTTCAGTCACACAAGGGTAGAGTTTTTTATGCCTTCATACATATCAGCTAGACAGTACAATTAGCCTCAATTTGGTGGTATGACCCTGGTGAAAATTCTTATAGGATCCTACAGGATCCTATTAGGATCCTGTTGCAGGATCCTGTCCAGATCCTACATAGGATCCTGTACAGGATCCTACAGGATCCTGTAGGATCCTATAGGATCTTGTACAAGATCTTACAGGATCTTGTACAAGATCTTACAGGATCCTGTACAAGATCTTATAGGATCCTGTGCAAGATCTTATAGGATTTGGCAGGATCCTGTTAAAGATCTTATAGGATTCTGCAGGATCCTGTTAAGATCTTATAGGATTCTGCAAGATCCTGTTAAAGACTATAGGATTCTGCAGGATCCTGTTAAAGAACTCGTAGGATTCTGCAGGATCCTGTTAAGATCTTATAGGATTCTGCAGGATCCTGTTTAAGATCTTATAGGATTCTGCTGGATCCTGTTAAAGATCTTATAGGATTCTGCAGGATCCTGTTAAAGATCTTATAGGATTCTGCAGGATCCTGTACAAATACCAGATAACAGGAATATGCAAAGCAAGAAAAAAGTAACAATTTTACTGAACCATGTGCTTCACCAAAGATCACAGAAGTCAAACTGTCAGATATTTACGTTTTGGTTTATAAATGCAAGATACAAGTTTACATACTATGCATGATTTACTTGTACTGTCAATAAAATTTAAAAATAAACAAATACCTAGCCTCGAGGGGCACTTCACTCAATGGAAGAAGCGTACGAGATTTTTTCAGAACAAAAGGATTTACACTGATTTTTGATGGATTTTTCTTGAAAACAAAAGGATTTTTGCCAAAGGTGTACGAGATTTTTGGGAGTGAAATGCCCCTCGCCTAGCCTGACATAAACAAAAAATCCATGTACTTAAAAATACAACAAGTTTCCCTTTTCTCTTCAACTTGTTCATCCAGTTTTGTTTCATTGCCTTGATAATTTTGTCCCTTCATTTTTGGAATTCTTTCTCACCATAGACCACATTTCACCTCTGAAACGTAAAGAAATAACATATGACACACAAGCCTAATAAATGATTATAAAACAAACGAAGAAACTAGCAATGTTCTAAATTTTGTGAAAGGACATGGATATTATGACCGAGGGGCATTTCACTCCAAAAAATCTCGTACACCTTTGGCAAAAATCCTTTTGTTTTCAAGAAAATCCATCAAAAATCCGTATGAATCCTTTTGTTCTGAAAAAATCTCGTACGCTTTTCCAATAAGTGCCCCTCGATTATGACGATAATCGACAAAATATCAAATGTCAGCTGGGTTTTGTCTTCAGATGTATGAAGTTAATCAACAGAGAAGGAGATGACATTGCATATTTTTGTAAAGCAATTATTTTGGAAAACCTTATTTCAGGAGTTCACATTTGAAGACAGGGAAGTGAAAGGTATGGACAGTAACCTAATACAGAGGGGCACTTCATTCATTCGCAAAAGCATACGAGATTTTAGAACAAAATGATTTTTGCGGATTTTTGTTCGATTTTTCCGAAAAAAAAACAAATTTTGCTAAAGGTGTACAAGGAAGGATTGAAGTGCCCCTTGCCGCATACTGCTATGATATTTTATGGTCTGATAATATTTGATTTGATGAAGATTTCATGATCGAAAAGTTAGACCTTCATGTATTCATTATTCAAATGAATGATACAATAAGAACCCGGAAAATAAAGCCATTTTGCCAAAGCAGCCTGTTTAATTTTCCCTACAACTTACATACGTTTCTTATGCACGGGAACCATTCTGTCTCAGCAAAATTAGTCTGAGGTTTCTTAAAAAGTGGTTTAATTTTGCTGCTCCTTGCTGTATATTTATATAGATGTATAGATATGCATGTATAAGCTCTGAATTAAGACATAAATAGAGAATCAAAAGATAAAACTATGTGTCCATCAATTATCATGGTACTTGTTCCATCCACCAATCATCATGGTACTTGTTCCATCCTTTCAACGATGAATCTTCAGCTTAGTGTACATTTAATGTATATTTGCAAACATGGACTATGCATTGCCTTCTCACAAAAAATAAGTTCGATTCGGTTAGGACCCTTCAAAAGTTCCCTTACGATTGAACGATTGGTGATTTGGAGACAGTTGTTGCTACTGAGAGTAGCTCTATCCATCGCTATTTAGCCACATCCAAATGATGATCGCAAGAGAAATAACCGAGGGGATTTTTACGGATTGTTCCCAAAGGTGTACGAGATTTTTGGGAGTGAAATGCCCTTCGGAAAAAACCAAGTGGTGATAGCCGATATTAGCTAAGATGTTGATACTCACGCAATAGTAATATTAACAATTACTTTGTTGCAATGATTGAAAGCTTCTTACAACGCATCTTCCATGAATCTTCGAAAGGGCTTTACACGAACATCCATTCCAACAAGACTCTTGTCGTAAAATGAACTGGTATATGCTTTGCGCCTTTTTTCAAATTCAAACTCAACGTTTTTTAAACAACAATCACGTTGTCTAAATTTCCCGACGGGTTTATTCAGTTCTTAATGGTCGCCAGAAGAATTCCATAAAACAATAATTTTTCAGATCCTCAATAGGCCACTTGAGACTGCTCTAAGACAACAGATATTTATCAAGCAAAGAAAGGAACTGTTTCCTTAGTCCACAAGGACGGAGAATAGTTAAGCCTGGTTCATATTAGGTCGTTTGGGGCCCCAAAGACAAGGACTGAAGCTGTGAGTCTTTTCTGTCCTTTTGTATGACCTTAACGACCCAAATGAACCAGGCTTAATTAGTAATCTAGCCTTATTTCAATGTGGATGTGACACCTCAGCCCATGGGTCAGTTGACTCATTCAAAAAAACTTAGGAGGTATTTTAAAAGGATTTTCACAGAATTTTGGATGGATTTTTCCTGAACACAAAGAATTTTTACAGATTCTGTATAGGATCCTCTCTCCCGTATTTAGGATCCTATCAAATCCCTTCCAAGATCAAATAAGTGTAGGTCATCATAAGATCTTGAGGAGATGGCTGACAGCTAAATCCCCTGAGTAACTTTCAAGGGGCAGTGCATTGTGGTATCCTATGAAAGGATTCAATCCTTTCATAGGATCCTAGGATTGCTTATTTGAATCCGAATTTGTAGGAATCCTGTAGGAATCCTTACTTGTAGGATCCTGAAAGGGATTTAATAGGATCCTAAGAGGGACAGCATTCGAAAAGGATCCTTCATAGGATCCTATGATTGCCTATTTTAGGATCCGGATGGGATCCTGTAGGATCCCATAAGGGATCTGACTGGGTCCTACTCCTAGGTAAAGAAAGACAGAATCCTATTTAGGATCCTTTATAGGATTTTGCATTTGCCTATTTAAGGATTCTGGTAGGATCCTGTAGGATCTTATAAGAATCTTCATTTGTAGGATCTTGAATGGGATTTTATGGGATCCAAACTTCTGGAACACAAGATCCTATACAGGATCCTACACAAGATCCTTCATAGGATCCTATACAATCCTGATAGGATCCTGTAGGATCTTATAAGGGACTTGACAGGATCCTATATAAAGAGAGACAGGATCCTACACAAGATCCTTCATAGGATCCTATACAATCCTGATAGGATCCTGTTAGGATCTTATAAGGGACTTGACAGGATCCTAGATAAAGAGAGACAGGATCCTACACAAGATCCTTCATAGGATCCTATACAATCCTGATAGGATCCTGTTAGGATCTTATAAGGGACTTGACAGGATCCTACACAAGATCCTTCATAGGATCCTATGCAATTCTGATAGGATCCTGTAGGATCTTATAAGAATCTTCATTTGTAGGATCCTCAATAGGATTTGATAGGATCCTAATTTCTTGAAAACAAGATCCTATATAGGATCCTACATCAGTAGGATAATACAGGATCCTGGTAGGATCCTGATAGGATCCTGCCCAGGATCTTATTCCTGTAGGCTCCTATAGGATCCTACAGGATCCTATAAGAATTTTCACCGGGGGAGACTAACATCAGGTATGTATGAATATGTTTACACAGAACCCCCTGTTCATTAATGTATATGATGTGCTAAGCTAAGATTAATTTTCATTGTGAAACATTCAACCTTGCTACTGTATTTCAAAAGGGATTCAAAGATCTGTTTTTAATCACATGACAGTTTGCTTGTCAAGTTCTGAATGTATATATATTCCTTCCAATCGCATTTTTGCTTCTTAGGTCAAAGTTGTGAAAGAAAAAGTAGAGGCAGCGAAAGGCAAAGACTTCCCTGTCAGCGGACAGAAGCTGATTTATGCAGGTTAGAGGATTTTATTTTTATTTTGTTCTGCATGGCAAAGTAAAAATAACTGCATTGCACAGTGCATGTTTTTTTATAAGAAACTAGGATCAGGCCATAGTACTAATAGTTTCCTAATTTCACGTGAAATTTTGTCCATTTTGGTACTAAAAGTTTCTTAATTGGTGTGGTTGCTAACACTGCAGCAGATATGTTTCTTGACATTAAAAATATCATATAGGAATAAGCAGTACTCTGTTATGTTGAAATACAAATGGTTTGTGAATATTGCTCAAGAACAAAGGTTCAATGATCTACTTGCTATGATATCCAATGCTTTTAACTTTTAAAAGTTTCTTAGTACTTCTCAGACATAGTATATACCAGAGTTTCTTAAAATTTTAGCTTTCTTAGTGCTAGCTTCTGATATCCCAGTTTGTTATAAAAAAACAATTACAGATCTTGGTACATCAACACTGTTTTCTTGCCTCAGAATGCTTGCAAACTCTTAATTAAGAAGCCTGGTTGAAAAATTCTTAAACTCTTTTGTCCCCCACAAGTATTTTTGTTTTTGTCTCTTAAAATCCTTGGATGTTTATGTCAACAGCAAAGATCACCTGTGACATTTGCAAAGTTAGTTTCCAACTTAGTGACAATCTCTGCTGTTTTAGTTAAAAATTGCAAGAAAATGAAGTACCTGACAATTATCTGGTGTATGAGCATTTGAATTTAATTCCTAAGGAAAGGAATCTTGTGGTGGCAGCCCTTAAAGCTTTTAGGTTTAAGTACTCATGTTTAGTAAGTCACCAACATTCAATTGAAAATGCTTTGATAAAAATTTTCTCTTTGATTTGAAGATACAACAGTATTTATACTGTAGATGATGTAAAATGTTATGCTTTTAACACAACAAGGTAAAATTTACATGTTGAAAAGCTTTTTATGAGCTATGCTTTTTAAGCAAAATACAGTACTCAATTTGTCTAAGTGTCAAAATTCTCAAATATTTTATTATCCTTGCAATTTCTGGTGATAGTGCACATTTCTTTCTGTCATTTATGACAAAACCTTCCAGTACATACACAGGGAAATTGATCTGGCTATTATCAGTGCTCTTTTTGCAATGTGATTTAAAACCAGGTAGCCCTAAATTGAGCTAAATTTACTAATTTTCAAACCAGCTACAAGCTATGTCTTAGAAAATAATTTGGTCCTTCATCTTGTTGACAAAAACAAGGAAATTTGAAGATGGACTTTATAATCAAGAGTACTTCTGTTGGGACACCAGATATCATTAACAGAACATTTCTTAAAATTTGATGTTTTTGTCATAGGTAAAATTCTTGAAGATGACAAGTTGATGATCAAGGAATATGGCATTGATCCTGCAAAAAATTTTGTGGTTGTTATGGTTACAAAGGTATGTTTGATGCGAAATTTCTTGATGCAGTTTTTGAAATTTTGTATTTTATTCTTGGTTTTGCCACTGAGTGTGGAAAGGCATCTTTGCTTGTTTACTTTTTTCTGTTTTCATTATTTTTGTTATTTTGTTGTAACTTTATTGATTTGGTAAAGGAAAATCTCATTCCCTGAGCAAAGTTGCTAATCTACCTGTACTTGAAAGCTTGTCGCAATAGACCTTCCACAACTCTTCAAAAGAATCCGTATAAGAGGAATATTTTGATACCTTTAATTGAAATATTCCACTGTGGAAAAAAAGTTGAATAGATTTTAATGTTGCTAAATGAAACCTTTCTAGTGGAAATTACTGCATAAATATATTACACAATCCAGACACTTTCATCGAATAGCTAAGAGGTCTATATCGTATATACATACTGTACTTGCTGTTGCTAATCTTCCTTTTCTACGTTACTCTGTTGACAGAAGCTTTTTGGCGTTTTTGCTTGACAACAAACTTCACTACTTGGACTTTTATTATTGAATTTGATTTGATTTTCAGGTCTCACATTTTTAGTGTATATAGTTAACACATCTAGTAGTTTAGTTATGTTCTATTGCTTGATGAACTGAGGGATTGGTTAATTGATTGTTTGTTGTTGGTAATTAAAATTCTATTTCTTCCTTGTTAAGCCAAAACCACAGCCTGCACCAACTCCTGCCAGTGCAACAACAACAGCAGCTCAGGTTAGTTTGATTTCTGAACTTGTATTTTGTTGTTGTTGCTGCTTAAATGTGTAATATGACTACTGTTTGAGTTATAAAGCACCCTGGTTATAAGAGCAATAATTTTTAAGAATGCTTTGTTTCACAGCCGATATTTTCTATTAGATTTAGAAAGTCCCCTGGCTTTAATGAGTCATTCTCTCTTATGGCTGTTGGAGATTCCTCTAGAAAGCATCCTTCAAAAATCTGCAAAAACGAGTGGAAGCAATTACCAAAATTTTGTCAGTTTTTCTTTATAACGGCAATGAAATTTGTAAATGTTAGTAAATGCTATCATCCTGGGAGAATGGAATCTCCTCCCCCTTTTTAGTTTCCAGACACTAATGGGGAAGACTTGTTCATCCTCGGAACAGAAGCACAAGCTAAAGTGCAAGCAAATCATCGCTGTAAACAGAAATCTTTGGGAATTTGGTCACGATTTTAGGCCACTTTTGGATGTTTTTCAAAAAGGCCTCTTGGGGTGGGGGGAATCGCTCGTATTTTTTGGAAGAAATGACCCAATTTCAGCCAGAGATTTTCCTAAAATTCATTTAACATTTCGACTATGTAACTAGATGACAACATTTATGATCGCTTTGATATTAAGACGGTAGTAGTCTTTCAGACGTCATGCTTGTTTTCTGACTAGAGACACATATTGGGGTCACAGAATCCAAGGCTATAAATTGGCTCCCCACAAAGAACAGAATTGATCAATGTGTCTGTGTCAACATAATGAAATTTTTCAAAGGAATTGCTCCGGCGTACAGTGGTGAGATATTCCATCCAGTTCAAATTGGAATTTCCTTTCTGGAAAAGTAATGCTGGACAAAAAACCCTATCTTATCTAGGACCCAAAATATGGAATAGCCTTCCATCCGAGTTGAAGTCATCTAACAACATTAATACATTCAAACATAAGATCAAAGGAATTTTTTTCCGAAATTTACAAAAAGAGGAAGATGACATATATGTCTTTTACTAAGGACCATTCTTTGAATTTCTCATTTTTTGCAGACAAAAGCCTTTTTTCAGATCACATTTCTTTGGTTATACCTCAGGAGGGACCATTATGGAAACAAGGTTGCATTGACCTTTTTAATGCTATCCCTGCCATTTTTAGCCTGGGGTATTTTTTAAATTAATCATTTAGCTTTTTTGCCTGTAAAGTTTAGTATTATTGTAAATAGATTTCGCTTTGATTTTTTTTCTTTTTTATCGTAAATTGTAATTTTATTTGATGGCAAAAATATACATACATACATGCAGACTCGGAGTGGCATATTCCTAAGTTTTACAGAATTAGAAATTTTTACATGCTTGCAGATTCTGAGCAAAATAGCCTCTAGGTGCAGTTAAAATTCTGCCTGCTGTATTGTTTCTAAAATATTTGCTTGATAAAATGAGGCTGCCTTTTCTTTGATTGGGTTCCCAACAGAGCCATCACTGACTTCAGAATTTATTTTTAGCTGCAATAATTGTTCTTCATTTTAGAGTTCTGATGCTTCATCAGCACCAGCTACAACGTCAGAGCAATCGAAAACAGATGACAAAAAAGTGGAAGAAAAAGAGAAAGAAGCAGCAACAACAACATCGTCAACCACTACAACAACAGCATCGAGGTAATTGATGAACATTTTTTGCCTCGTTTCAATAAGGGCATAGGCAGCAGAGCACTTGTATCTTTCAAATGAAAAACACAATGATTTGAAAACTTCACATTAAGTCAACTACTGCTTGGCAAAAGCAGCCAAAATAGTACCTACGTGCAAAGTTTGACTCTCTCTCCAACTGTTTTCTTGGTATTCTTGTTTGTAAAACTTTAAGAAAGTACCGTAATATAGTGTCCCAAGTTGAGCGATCTCGGTTTTGTGCGAGTCTTGTTTTGATGAGCGATTTAATCTAACTTATTAGTCTACCTCTTGATATGCATATCCTGATAAGGGTGAACTGACTGGCTTTATTGGTGGGCATGTACGTCCCCTATTTCCCAATTCTAAATAAATAAACCATTTCTGCTGTTTCTGAATTGCATGTATATATATCTTTAAATTTCAGTTCTACAACAGAGACAACGACGGCCAGCAGCGAATCCTCCCTCTTGTCTGCAGAATCCGCCCTTGGTGAGTACTGCCGCCATCTCCCCCGAATTTACTAAACTTGCTTAAAGGCGCAGGGTCACGTAACCGTAAACAAACCTGTTATCTCTATGATCTATATTATTACCCACACGTGGCCATTGTGTTCCGCTGAGATTATTGTGGATGGGGTGAATCCACAATAAAATTACTTCTAAAAATCCACCAATATCTCTGCAATCCTACAACATATGAGTGTTTGGTTTGCTTCTCTACAAAATTCAAGAGTCCATCTTCACAATAGCACCTATATTTTGAGAAAAGTAGTAGAAAATCTCTGTGATATGGACAATCAAAAATCCTGAAAAATCATCGTTTCGAAAGAAGTTTGTTTACATGACGTGACCCTGCCCCTTTAAAGTCACATGTTGAATCAAAGATTTTGTGACTGAATCAAATGGTTAGCATTTATCTTTTATTTTCTAGCATGTGACTACAACTTTATTGTTCCAATCTAGCATAGACTATTTTGGTTGTTAAAATCAAGGACTTTTTGATTGGAAAGATTTGCTTGTGAACAAGCCCCCAAGTATAATAATTCAGTACTTGTCTTACCTAAAATTGTTATCTTCGCTTTTCTGCCATTTTCTCAGGCCCTTGTGCAAATTTTGATGTTCTATATCTTGATTTGATAGAGCTTTCAGCTATTCTGCAAAAGAGCCTGGATCACGCGATATTTTGAGCATTTTTAAACTCAAGGTTCCATTCCATGGCGTTATACCATCTTCTATCGCTTTAGTGCGCATTCAAAGATTCTTCAAAATATATTGAAATATCATTCGATTCAGATCCTTTTTGGAGTTAAAAGTCTATGTTAGCTTCCATTTTATCTTACCTTCTAATCCAATTTTTACTTTCAAACAAACTCTCTTTTTCATCTTTTCTCGGCTTTTTAGCGGAGTTTTATCACTATATAACTTAGATTTACCGACATTAGATTCTCAAAAACATTCTGCAGCGTATCTTTTGCAGTTATTGAAAATGTCATAATGTACAGGAAAACTCATTTGTCGATTTTTACTTTCTCATCTCACTGCACTCTGCAGCTTTGGTTGACAACATTTTATATGATGGCCAAGAACATTTGTTTTCTTCAGTTGTCGGAGAAGACTACGAAAAAATGATCCTTGAAATAATGTCGATGGGATTCGAGCGAGAACAAGTTGTGAAAGCTCTTCGTGCAAGTTTCAATAATCCTGATCGAGCTGTAGAATACTTGATGACTGTAAGTTGATGGTTGATCGATCGATTGATTGATCTGTTGATTTTTATTATTATTATTATTAACACTTTATTTACAATGTTGGCATAAAAAAGGTATCAAATAGCTACACATGCATAAAAAATATTTACAAGTATAGCTAATAAAAGCCAACTAATTCAAATAGTAAAAACAGAATGGATGAAAATATCAAACCTAAAACCTATATAAAACCTAAAAGTGGTATAAAATTTCGGCAGAGCCTACATTGGCATTGGCACTCATTTCCTTTCCAAGCTTTGATTTTGGTCTTAAATTCAATCAAGTTAGTTGAGTGTCTAATTGAAACTGGAAGTGTACACCATAACTGTGGACCCCTATATCGAACAGTTTCTGAGCCATACATTACTGATCTCACTCTTGGTAAGTTAAAATCGCGATCATTTCTGAGGCTATACTGGTTGGTTTGTGGACAAAATATTTCTTTCATAAAAGGAGGATTTAAGCCATGCTTTGTTTTGAACATTTCTATCATTAACACCTGTAAGTTCTTCTGGTGAACAGATACACTGTTATCATGTCCTAAGAGATCTTCAAAACTAGATTCCTGATCTCTATACGTTATTCTAAGGGCTCGCTCGTGCAGTTTGTTGATTTTAGTATTTAGT